>JAWNOB010000107.1:0-600000 GCA_035046265.1 Drosophila bunnanda
GTCGTGACATGGAATGTGGTTTAACTGTAAATTCGCTCTTTCATCATTGCTCTTTGTTCTCTATGTTTATTGGTTGCTATTGCTTTCTATCCTCATCCTTGTTTTGGTCGTGTGAAGTTGGTATGGAGAGAGAGCATTGAGAGGAGAAGCTATGAGAGCTGTTGCTGTGCGAGGTCCCTGGTGCTGTTAGTGCGAGAGAGATGACTATATGTGTTTGCAATATGAGAGAGGCAGATCGTCAGATTGTAAAATAAGAAGCGTAGTAGTAATTTTGCGAGCAACACGTACAGACGCCAGGGAACTTGCAAGAATTGGCACAGTTCGAAAATAATTAAACAACATGGATAATAATCCATCTGAGGAAAACCCGACATCAGAAGTGGGATCTGTGCCACCCCCTACATTTTCGGAAGAGCAGTGGCGCGTTGTCTTGGAAATGCAAAGCCGAAGTTTGATGGAATTTGCAAAAACTATGCATACTGTGGGTCGCGACCAGCAAAAACGTGGCGTTAATTTGCCGAAATACAACCCTGAAACTGCTGGCGCAGACGCTTCGAAATGGTGTGCAACCGCTAACATAATATTATCGGAGCGGCCTTTGGAAGGCAGTGAGCTAATTATGGCACTTAGCAATTCCATGGATGGCACTGCTTCGCAATGGTTGACACAAATTTCGTACCCAGGCATGCAATGGAAGGAGTTCCAAGAATTGTTTCTACAACGCTTCGCAAGTGACGAGACGCCAGCGGCTATGCTCCTAAATTTTCTGAATAGTCGCCCGACTGACGGCGAATGTCATGCAGTCTACGCAAGTCGGTTGGTGACAGCCCTGTCTTCGAAGTGGCGAAATATGAATGCTGAGCAAATTGCTGTCTCTGTTGTATTTGCGCACATGGCAAATATAGATCATCGCTTGCAACGCGTTATTTTTACATCCAATGTGCATACACGAAGCCAATTACAATCGGAATTGAAGGCATTCACATTTGATAAGAAGCGCCATGCCGACCGCGCCGCAACATCAGTTGCTGGATCTGGATCTGACCACAAAAGAAGAAGAACTCTGTCTGTAATATGTCATTTTTGTGGAAAAGCGGGACATAAAATTGCGGAATGCCGAATTAAAATGCGACACAGCGGCGAGACGAAATCACAACGTGAAAAGTCGAGCGTTACTTGTTACCGATGCGGCCAACCAGGGCATATTTCAAGCCAGTGTTCCAACAATGGATCAACATCCAAACAAGGAGCGATCCAACAACAGAAGACAGTCAACCAATGTATTGTGTCGCAACCAAAAGGAAACATGGTACAACGAGGTGAGATCTACCCAATTAGTTTTGACTCTGGAGCAGAGTGTTCTTTGATAAGCGAAAATATCAGTAAGAAATTAGCAGGTAAACGCATCAATAATATTGTAGTGTTAAAGGGTATAGGTGATGCTGGCATATGCAGCACATTGCAAATTTTAAGTGAAGTTTTAATTAACGAAAACATTATTGAAATATTATTTCATGTTGTACAAGATAAAATTTTGAAAGACGATATAATAATTGGACGAGAGATTCTCAATCAGGGCTTTAATGCTATTGTATCATCAAACAAGTTTGAAATTGTAAAATCAAAAAATGTAAATGTTTGCTCCACAATTGAAGAGCCTGCCAGTTTAACCAATGTTCATACCGATTTAAACGCCAATGGCAAAAATGACTTAATTAAATTACTTGAAACATATTCTACAGCATTTATTAAAGGGACACCGTGTACCCGAGTCAGTACAGGAGAAATGAAAATTCGTTTAGTTGACCCTAACAAAACAGTTCAGAGGCGTCCTTATAGGCTTGGTCCTGAGGAAAGGGAAATAGTTCGTGGCAAATTGAATGAGTTAATGAAGTGTAATATTATTCGCCCTAGTTGTTCCCCTTTTGCCAGTCCAATTTTGCTTGTCAAAAAGCAGAACGGCTCGGATCGTTTGTGTGTCGATTACCGAGAATTAAATTCCAATACAATTTCAGATAAATACCCTTTGCCGCTCATTAGCGACCAAATAGATAGACTTCGTGGCGCTAATTATTTCACATGTTTGGGCATGGCAAGCGGGTTCCATCAGATTCCTATACATGCTGACTCTGTGGAATGCACTGCTTTCGTGACTCCTGATGGCCAATTCGAGTTTTTGACTATGCCGTTTGGGCTCAAAAATGCGCCATCGGTGTTCCAGCGAGCAGTTATGAAAGCACTTGGGGATTTGGCTCACTCGTATGTCATAGTCTACATGGATGATATTTTGGTAGTATCACCAACAAAAGAGTTGGGCTTCGAGAGACTGAGAATAGTTTTAGATGTCCTTATTCAAGCTGGTTTCTCATTTAATTTGACTAAATGTAGTTTCTTAAAAACATCTGTCAATTATTTGGGATATGAGGTTCGAGCTGGGGAAGTTCGACCAAATTCACGCAAGATAATAGCGTTGAGCTCTTTGCCCCCTCCGCAAACAGTTTCTGGTGTACGACAGTTTGTCGGTCTGGCATCATATTTTCGTAAATTTGTTCCCAATTTCTCTCAGATAATGAAACCCTTGTACTCTATTTCCTCAGGAAAAGGCAATATTACCTGGACGGATGAGTTGGAGAAAGCCAGAAAGAATATTGTGACTATTCTGACAAATGAGCCAGTCTTAGTAATTTTTGATCCACAATACCCAATCGAGTTGCACACAGATGCAAGTGCTCTTGGGTATGGTGCTATGCTTTTACATCGAATTCAAAATATGCCCCACGTGGTTGAATATTACAGTAAAACAACCTCCTCTGCAGAATCTAGATATCATTCATATGAACTGGAGACTTTAGCTGTTGTTGAGTCCGTGAAACATTTTCGGCATTATTTACTTGGGAGTAAGTTTGTGGTTTATACCGACTGTAATTCGCTAAAAGCCTCGCGCACTAAAAGTGATTTGACTCCCAGGGTTCATCGTTGGTGGGCTTACTTACAATCATTCAATTTTGAGATTGAATACAGAGAAGGAAAACGTATGGCCCATGTTGATTTTTTATCAAGGAATCCGTTATCGCCAGATTCCAACTTGATATTAAAGAAAGTCCCTGAAAAACGTATAAACTTGGCTGAGATATCTAGTGATTGGCTTCTTGCCGAACAGCGTTTAGATCCTGACATAGTTGAAATTGTAAATAAACTAAATTCGAACGAGTTCTCTGAGGATTTGGCTAAAACTTACGATATACAAAAGAGCGTGCTATATCGCAAAGTACAAAGAGCTGGTAAAACACGTTGTCTCCCTGTTGTGCCGCGAGCATTTAAATGGTCAGTTATAAACCAAGTACACGAATCAATCATGCATTTGGGATGGCAAAAGACACTTGATAAGGTTTATCAATATTATTGGTTTGACACAATGAATAAGTATGTTCGTAAATTTGTTTCTAATTGCATAACTTGCAGATCCGCCAAATCTCCTACTGGAAAAATCTAAGCAGAACTTCATCCTATTCCGAAAGTTAATATACCTTGGCATACAGTTCATATTGACATAACAGGAAAGCTAAGTGGCAAAAGCGATCTGAAAGAGTATGTCATTGTACAAATTGATGCTTTCACAAAACTCGTTTATTTATATCACACTTTGAAGTTTAATGCTGAAAGCAGTATTAAAGCCATAAAGTCTTCTATTTCCTTGTTTGGGGTACCTACTCGTGTTATAGCTTACCAGGGCAGGTGCTTCTCTAGTTCCAAGTTTTCGGAATTCTGTTCTTCGCAAAAAATGAAGCTCCACTTAATTGCAACAGGAGCGAGCCGCGCGAACGGTCAAGTTGAACGCGTGATGAGCACGCTGAAGAATTTATTAACTGCAGTTGAATCAAGTGGTCAATCGTGGCAAAATGCTCTTGGCGAGGTACAACTCGCATTGAACTGTTCAATTAGTCGCGCAACCGAGGCAAGCCCGCTAGAAATGCTGATTGGAAAAGAAGCTCGACCTTTAGGATTAGTTCCCCCTTGTGAAACTGAGTGTGAGGTCAATTTGGTGAGTGTTAGAGCTCGTGCATCTGAAAATATGAAATCCTTGGCCACTTATGATAAGATCAGGTTTGATAGAAGTAAAGCGACTGTTGTTAAGCACAATGTGGGTGATTATGTGCTGTTAAGAAGCGAAGAAAGGCATCAAACTAAATTAGATCCGAAATTTAAGGGCCCGTTCTTGGTTGTAGAAGTATTGGATGGCGACAGGTACAAATTGAAGTCATTGAAAATAATCGTTTGTATAAATATTGTCATGATGATGTTCGAAAAATGCCAGATGGACAAATACCCAGAGAATTAGATATTGAAGAAATTGATTTGAGTCTGCCAGAAAGTCCAATTGGGACAGAAAGTGCGATGATGTGTGATCCGTCTATACAAGACGATGTGTGAGCCGTCCATGTGAGACGATGTGTGAGCCGTCCATGTGAGACGATGTGTGAGCCGTCCATGTGAGGCGAAGTATGAACCGTCCATGTGAGGCGAAGTATGAACCGTTTATGTGGGACGTGTTATCAAACAGATTTGACGATGAAATGGTTATCCGTCTAAGAGAGACGATGAAATTGATGTAAACAATGGTGTATTGGCAGAAGACCGATTTACGGTAAAATAAAATGAGTTGAGTTCATTTTATAATAAGTCAAATGTAAGATTTATGTAACAAAATGAATGTGTCTGAAAGTATTTTGCTGAAATGTAATTAAAGAAGGGAAGAAGAAAAAAATCTTGTTATAAATCAAATGAATTCGAAAACTACACGAGGACGTGTGTTAGTCAGAATGGCCGTGTCGTGACATGGAATGTGGTTTAACTGTAAATTCGCTCTTTCATCATTGCTCTTTGTTCTCTATGTTTATTGGTTGCTATTGCTTTCTATCCTCATCCTTGTTTTGGTCGTGTGAAGTTGGTATGGAGAGAGAGCATTGAGAGGAGAAGCTATGAGAGCTGTTGCTGTGCGAGGTCCCTGGTGCTGTTAGTGCGAGAGAGATGACTATATGTGTTTGCAATATGAGAGAGGCAGATCGTCAGATTGTAAAATAAGAAGCGTAGTAGTAATTTTGCGAGCAACACGTACAGACGCCAGGGAACTTGCAAGAATTGGCACAGTTCGAAAATAATTAAACAACATGGATAATAATCCATCTGAGGAAAACCCGACATATATATATATATAATATATATAATAATTGCTTTTGTCCGCTACACTTATTTTACTGTTCACTATCTATGCACGGATCGGTGAGCATATGTACACATGTATGTGCAAAAAAAAAGTTCGCCGTTGTATGGCTGCACATAGGCCTCGGCCGTTGGCAAGTTGATGGGCAACGGAAAATGGAAGAGACGACGAGGAATATGGCGGCGCACATAAGCGGTCGCTGATGGGAATTTTCGCGGAACGGAGGCGAAATTGTAATTCTTTACTGCCTTGGTGTGGGGAAAACTCGGACTGGGAGTTGACACGCAACAGAAGGAGATCTTTGCAAAAATGCGACCGAAATTGTGTGTTCGGCCCACTGTTGCAGATCGACAGTGAAGATTGGATAATACGGAAAAGTCGTACTTAGCTTGGCGGATATGCCGGCGATGTGGAGGATATCCTTCCAGAATCCGGCTCGAAGGACCAAAATGTTGGGGGGCGAATCCTGCCAGGTGAATCCTTAGAATTGGCCAATATTTCCCACGTCGCAAAACGGTGCAATAACCCGTCGGGGTTCGAAAATGAGAAAATATAGCGGGGGCGTCGTGGGGTAGCGTCAGCTTTATTCGGCTTCATACATAAGACTGACTTAACATAACTTAACATAAAGCCGAGCTCCCGCTCGCTTTGCCTCGTTAAAGCGAGAGCGGGAGATCGGTGGTGCTCGGAGTGTGAGCGCAAGGCGGGGGACAGAAAGCGAGAGCGGGAGATCGGTGGTGCTCGGAGTGTGAGCGCAAGGCGGGGGACCGAAAGCTCGCTCCTGAACCGAGGCGGCACAATGGGCCCCTCACGTAAACAGGTTTCCACACTTAATAATAATAATAAGAAAAAAAATTTTCAAAGAGCTTGTATCAACCGAATTATCAGTATTTGGATGATGAAATTTTGTCCCGACAGGAAGCTAAAAATAATTCAATTTTAATATTTGATGATGTTGCTTGCGAAAAGCAGGACAATATACGTAACTGTTTTAGCATGGGACGTCATAGAAATATTGATTCATTCTACTTATCACAAACCTATACACATATACCGAAACATTTGATTCGGGATAATGCAAATTTTATTATAATGTTTAAGCAAGACGATTTAAACATGGGTCAGATATACAAAGAGAATGTAAACAGTGACATGGACTATGAGTCTTTAATGAAAATTTCACGAAAGTGTTGGGAAGAAAAATATGGATTTCTACTAATTTCGAAAGATGATGAAATGAATACTGGATGATATCGAGAAGGATTTGACCAATTTATTATACTTTAAAAATATGTATTAATAATCATATAACTGTTCTAAGATTATGGTTAACAAGACAGTTAAGAATCAAGCTTCATAATGACTACATCGCTGGCAATTGCTTTTTATAATTTGTTAGTGAAACATTTTTCCACAAATTGAATTAAAAAGAAATTTATTATTATTATTATTATTCACAGTTAAATGAAAATGATAAATTCGCGCTTAACTTATAAATTGAAGCTATAGCAACTAAGGCCTTAAGCTTATTCGATTTAGTATTTAGTAGTTTTTAGTTATTGGGATGGAAGCTTATGTACAGGGGTTTGTTTTTTATAATATTACTTAGATATTGCTTATGTACAGGCGTTTGGTTTTAGATATTATTACATAGGTGTTACATTATATATTTAATTAATTTAATTAGAGAGGGCAATCTATTAGGATGTGGGGAATTGTAAGGGTTGTGTTACAATTAGGACAGAGTGAAGGGGGGATTTATTGAGGATATGGTTGTGGGTTAAATTGGTGTGTCCGAGTCTGATTCTGATAAATTTCTTAAAGTCTGTTCGTAAGGTATTATTGATTATTTCAGGAGAAGGTCTTATGTGGCTAATTAATTTGTAGTATGGTGATGTTTTCCTTAATGTCCTTTCGTTTAGTATTTGTGAGTTTTGTTTGATGTATTCATTTATATCTGATGGGTTGTAGTTGCGTTCGGTGATAAGAGGAAAGTTGTGTGCGTTTTTAGCTGCTTTGACTGCATTATCATTTCCTTTTATCCCGCTGTGCCCGGGGATCCAAAGCAGTGTCAGTTTGTCCGTTTTGTATTTTCCTACTATGTTTCGAAATGAGTTTGTGTAATAGTTTTGGTTGTTGGTGTTATTAATTGCTTTTAGTGAGGATAGTGAGTGCATATAACGTATTTTCCTCTATGTCGGCTAGCAAATAAGCATGCGGCGAGGATTTCCGCAATTTCCGCAGTAAAAATGGAAGAAAATTCGGGGAGCAGTTTGGAAAGAATTTTTTCGGTATCAGTTGTGACACTGTATGATACGCCTATTTTTGACTTGGAGCCATCGGTGTACAGAAATGTATGGTTTTCCTTTGAGTTTAGAATTTCCTTAAATTTTTGTTGGTAGGCAACTGGGGGTGTGTTGGTTTTGCTGACTGAACTTAAGGAGGTGTTGGTCATTGGCTGCTTATTTAGCCAGTTGGGTGTTTTTTCATTTTTGCTCGTTATTGGGGAGAGTGAAATATTTAGTTTGTTACATAGATGAATAGTGTTGTAGAGGGAGGAGGGTATCTTTGGCACTTTTTTAGCATTAATAATATTTTTATATATTTGTTCAATGGGTGAGTGTTTTGAGTTTAAGATAATTTTAAAGTTTTTTTGGGTAGCATGAATCTCTCTAAACTCAAGGGGTGTTATATTTGCTTCTATTAAGAGATTATTTATTGGTGTTGTACGGTGAGCAGAGTACGCAAGCCGGATGGCTGAGTGGTAGAAAGTTTTTATTTTGTTTAGGATGGACTTTGGGCCTTTTCCGTATAGGTGAATTCCATAGTCGATTTTGGTCATTAGGATGGTTTTTAGCACGTAAAGAATTGTGGTAGTGTTGGTTTCGAACCTGTTGTTGGATAGACACTTGATTACGTTAAGCCTTTTTGTTAGTTGCAATGATAAGTTTTCAATGTCGTTGTTCCATTTGTATTTCCTATTTATTGTTATTCCTAGCAGTTTTAGTACTTCTA
The DNA here is from genome assembly GCA_035046265.1 of Drosophila bunnanda. NCBI lineage: Eukaryota > Metazoa > Arthropoda > Insecta > Diptera > Drosophilidae > Drosophila > Drosophila bunnanda. The sequence goes on from JAWNOB010000107.1 coordinate 8,237, forward strand.
CGTTTTGCAGTGGAATATTGTGTATTTGAATCGAAAAGTTACAGTTCCTTTTCCTGCATACATGTAAGTGTTTACATTTGGTTTCTGATAAAGAGGCTCCTGAGTATTCACACCATCTTTGGATTTCTTTAAAAAGTGGATTTATGTTAAGGTTATTAGTTTTTTTGTTTAATTTGTAAATAATGGTGTAATCGTCTGCGTAGGACGTGAATTGACAGTTGTTTTGTCTACTTATTATTTGATTGAGTTTATTGTAGGCTATGACAAAAAGGATAACCGACATGGTTGAGCCTTGTGGTATTCCGTTGTCTAATAGTCGGGAATATGAATAGGCTTTGTTGGAAAAGACTGTAATTTTTCTGTTGGTAAGGAAATTAAATACGTATTTCGCTATCATTGGTCCTATTTTCCAAACTTTGAGCTCGTCGATGATGGTGTGGATGCCTATCCTGTCGAATGCTTTAGTGAAGTCTAATGAGATAATGGAGGCGTTGTTTTTGTTTGATAAGGAGGAGGTTATCTGGTAATCTAGCACAGCTAGTGTATCAGATACCGATTTTCCCTTTTTGAATCCAAATTGACGGCTGTCTAGCAGTTTGCCGTTTGTAGCAAGCCACCACAGCCGTTTAGAAATGATTTTATCTAAAACTTTTGCTATGCAAGGGTTGAGGGAGATTGGGCGGTAAGAGTTGGTAGAAGTCCTGTCCGTATTTGGTTTGGGTATGGGTATGACTGTGCTGACTTTAAATTTGTGAGGTATTTTTGAGTTAATAATATTGTTAAAAAGATTGAGGAGTCTTAGCATTAGGCTTGTGGGTAGGTTTTTTATCATTGGGTAGCTAATACGATCTCGGCCAGGGGTTTTTCCTTTTAATTGGTTGATGGAGGCTAACATTTCGATCATGGTAATGTCCTTTTCGATACTAAGTGCTATTTGGAATGGGGTGTGGGATATGTTGGGGTTAAGGTTATTTTTTTGTTGTATGAAGGTTGGGTGGAAATTACTGTCTAGCGCTGAATTCGACCAGTGGTCAGTAAGAATGTTGGAGATTTCATTTTTGTCGAGAATGTTTTGTGTTGGGTTATTAGGGTCTGTGAGGCAATGGATATCGTGTCGAGTTTTCAAGCCGCAAAATCGATTTATGTTTGGCCATATTTTGGAGATAGACGATTTTGGATTTATCGCGGCAGTGAAGTTTTAAACAGATTTCCGTTTCCTAATCTTAATTTCCCGTTTAAAGCTGGCGTTTGCTTTTTTGTAGGCAAGTATAGTTGTCATGTTAATGTTTCTTTTAAGATTCTGCCAACATAAGTTTTTTTTTTTTTTGCGAGGGAAAGGTCTATGTGGGTGAGAGTATGATGTGTGGAAAAGTGAGTTGGTGAGCCATTATTGAGAGTTATGAGTGAAGACTGGTTAATGTATTTAAATAATATGTTGCCTCTAGTGTTTTTGGCTAGTGAGCCCCAGCTTCTATGCCAGCTGTTGAAATCTCCAGTTATAAGTAAGGGAGGTTGAATTGTATCGTACATGTTTCTAAGGTTATGGATGTTAAAGGTTTTTATGGGGAGGTATGTACGAGGAGACTATTGTGAATTTGATCTTGGAGTGGACTGTTACTGCTATTGTATCGAAGTCGGAAGCATTAATCGTGACGTTTTGTTGTTGTATGGAGTTGTGGATTAGGAGCGCCACGCCTCCATATCCGTTAGTGGCAGTTGTAGTGTGGTAAAGGCTGTAGGTTATTGGGATGGGGATATTTTGTATAGAGAATAAGTGGGTTTCTTGTAGGGATATAATATTAGGATTGTGGATTTTAATGAGCGTTTGTAATTCGTAATAATTATTTATCTATCCGTTTAAGTTCCATTGAAGTACTTTTACCATTGCTTAAGCTAAGTATTGTATGTATACAGACTTACTTATGTACTAAAGTGTGGGTGTATTTGGATTGAATTATATATAATTAAATGCTGTCGCTGTCACTATTGAGTAGAGCGTTTTTGTTTTTATTGATCTTTTTAGGTTTTTGTTCGTTTTTTTCTTTGGTTTTAACGGGTTTGGCAAGTGTGTGTTGTTTATTAGAATAAATTCTAAGTTTTAGATCTTCTGATAGGGATGAGCTGTGTATTGGTATTGATGTTGATGATGATGTTGATGATGATGTTGATGATGATGTTGATGCTGATGTTGATGTTGATTTTGTTGTTGCGTGAGAGGGGGTGAGGTGTCCATGGGAGTGTCGAGGTCGTCGTATGTTATTGATTTCCTTTGTTGTGATTTGGGCGGATTTGACAAGGAGCCAGGTGGGTTTGCTGGTATTGTTGAATTTTTGTTAGGTTGTTCTGTTAATTTTGTAGAGTATAGTGTTGTTTTGTGGATGTGACGAGTGTGGTATATTTTAAGAGCTGTTTTGTGGTCGAATTTTTCCAGTGTTTTGATTGCTGTGAGCTCTTTGTGTTTTATAAATATGGGACATGTTTTGTCCATTGGGCTGTGTTTGTTGTTTGGTGTTTCATATTTGCAGTTTATGCAGAATTTTTCGTTGTTACATGTTTCTTCTGAGGTTGTGTGTTTCTCAGCGGAACAGTTGTTGCAAAGTGCGGGTCCTTTACAAGCTGTTGTGGGGTGTCCAAATTTATGAAAGTTGCGACATCTGAGTGGGCGTGGTACGTATGGCCGTGTGTTTACCTTTTCATAACCGATCATCATTGACTCTGGGGGATTTAATGAGGCAAAGGTTATAATGATGAGTCCTATTTCTTTAAGTTCATTTCGCTCCATTTTTTTATTTTGCGTTTTTCTGTTACTTTTTGAGATTTCAGTTCTTCCAATATAGTTTCTTCATCGATGACTCTCAATTCGTTAGAGTAAATAACTCCTTTGGAGAAGTTAAGAGTTCTATTCTCAGAAACTGATACAGGGAAATCATGAAAGGTATTAAGTCTTAAAAGTTTCATTGCTTGGAGTGTGTTTTTGGTCTTGATTTGTAGTGTGTGATAAGACTTGGATTTGAAGAACGCTCGCAGTTACACGTCTTTACTTCTCGAAGCATAGAGTAAAATGTTAAAACGAAATTATGAATGTGGTCTTATTGACTTTTATACATTTAATTCTATGCCGAATGTGGATATGAGGAACAATCTATTTCATATTGGGAATAAAATCATAGAAATACCTGTGGGTTCATATGAGTTTGATGACATCACTAAATATATTTTTAATAAGCTTAAAGAGTATCAACTTCATGCATCAAAATGGAATGTAATAGTAATACATTTCATGTTCAAGTTGTCACTAAAAATGAAACAGTATATTTTAACCATGAACGATCAATTGGACAACTATTCGGATTTAATAAACGAAAATTAAGACCACATAATAATGAAATTTACAACTCGGATAATCCAATAAATATTTTAAAAATTAATTCTATTAGATTGGAATGCAATATTATTATCATATGTAGGGAATAGACCAAATCATGTGCCAAGTCCTTCGCCCCCTTATCGACATTAACAAATCAAAAGCTAAAGTGGAAACCTAACCATCTCAAGGAGCTTCAAACCAACGACCTGCACTATCATTAAAAAATAAATTGATTTTAAAATCACTTGGCTTTAATATTAAGTAAAGTTTTTAAATTACTATTCAAATGAATGAAATTTTCCATGTTCAAGAAAAGCCTATCAATGACGACAGCATCATTAAGAAGGAATTTCATAAATATCATCCATATAATCAAAACTTTAAAACAAATGATGAAGTTCGCATCACAATACAAAACCAAGATTTATATGTCCTTCCAAGTGAAAGTTTTATTCACTTTGAAGGCACTCTTACCAGAATTATTGATAAAAATACATTAGCAACTACTACAAACGGAGTTGATGGACTGCTTAAAAATAATTCCATGGCATATTTTATGGATGAAATAAGATATGAGTTGAATGGATGTGAGCTGGATAGGACCAGGTTCACTGATATTACATCAACTCTCAAAAACTTTCTCTCAATCGGACAACAGAAGGGTCATTTATATCGCAATGCTGGATGGAATGGAGGAGATGATATCAAGTCTTGTGGTCATTTCACTTTTTCAGTACCACTTAAAATGTTAATGGAATTCGCTGAAGACTATAAGAAAGTTGTATTAAATTGTAAACATGAACTCATTCTCCTACTAGCTAATAATACAGATGATATACTTATTAAAACAGTTGATTGTAAAACACATAATATTGCAATACATAGTATCAGTTGGAAAGTGCCTCATATTGTTCCAAGCGATAGTGATAAAATTAAAATGTTCAATGTAGTTAAAAGTGGTGGTCGTCTCCCACTCTCATTCCGTAGTTGGGATTGCTATATAAACCCAACATTAGTACAGGGAAAACATCATGTATGGAATGTCAAGCTGGCTGCAAATAGAGAAAGGCCCCGGCTTGCTGTCATTGCTTTTACCTTAAACGGGCAACTAATTTCAAACAATTTGAGAAATGCAAAGGTATATCTAAATTCAGATGTTTATCCCTATGAGGATTTAAATATTAAATACAATGAAAAACGTTTCGCTGTCTTGTATGATATGTATGCAAGATTTCAAGAGAGCTACTACCATAGAGAGCCCCACCCACTTCTATTACCGATGGAATTTAAGTGTAAGGCACCTATTTTTGTTATCGATCTCTCCTATCAGAATGAGTCAGTTAAATCAGGACCGATTGATGTTAAAATTTCGTCTGAACTAACTGCTCCTAGTGAGATAAATACAAAGGTATATTGCCTTCTCATTCATGATCGTCTAGTTGATTACACACCATTGACTGGATTAGTGCAACGTACTGTTAAAGACATTGAAAAGCATTTCATCATTCAATTTTTGGAATTCGTTTCAAGCAGACGTCCATGGAATAAAAGTCATCAAACAAGAATTCTAACAAAATTTTTTAATAATATTACAAAATTTAGCACTCAATGGAATAAATAATACAAACAATATTGAAATCATTGTATTAAAAATAGAAAATTTTTTGAAAATGTTTAAACAACAAATTTTCCCTTAATATGTAAAATATCTGGAAGAGGCATTAAGTTATTTCTGTAAAAGGATATCTGATACTCCAATGATTAGCAATGTACATGGAGAATATTTCTCATCTTGTTTTTGGGCTTAAAATGATGTAAGCTATGGAGTTGATACCTGTGCATGTCATTTTTATACTGTACGCTCAATCAAATGCTTAAAAATAATAAAAATGTATATTAATTTAGAACATCGCTTTTAATCATTGTACTTGAATAAATAAATAAATATTTCAAAATATAATATATATATATATAAAAAATATATAAACTATATTTTTATTTGGAAGTTGGGAATTCTTTTCATATTTTTTCTTTCAGCACATGAACTTATTTTTTATTGTTAATGGATAAAGAATAATTAAAGAAAAAATGTTTGTCTCTTAATTGATTTTGATTGAATTTTCCTTTTCTTCGTTGGCAAATGACTTTTGAGAATGGGTTGTTAATTTTCCCTTTTGTTTCTTCCATTCCAAATGACTTTTGAGAACGTGGTTAATATACCTCCCGCGATCCCTTCTTTTATCCCAAGTTAACTAACTTCTCCTCCTCCCTTTTTTAAATTGAAGGATCGTTGGTGAACATGTTTTTTCATGCCAATACAAGTGTTCTTTATTATCAACAATAAAAAATCAAGCGCACCATCCCTCTTTGGTGATGATCGAACGTGTTTGTCCTTTTCAAATCTTCTTGAATAGAGTGAGTGGAGCGGTGGCATGCGACATTTTCACCCCTCTCCTTTTTCATTGCCTTGATCGAATACAGGTATCAGTTATCGGCTGACTTTCGGGTCCGCTAACAACACTTCTCCCTGGCTGACTTTCGGGTCCGACGAGAAGATCTCTCTCGGTTGACTTTCGAGTTCAACAGCAACAACAACTCTGTCTGGCTGACTTTCGAATTCTACCATAACAAACTTCTCTTGCTGACTTTTGATGCCAACAACAACAACTCTCGGTGGCTAACTTTGGAGTCCAACAACAACACGTCCATGGGTAACACCAGAAAGATTCAGTTTTCACAGTGCAACAAAGTTTATATCTAAGTTTTCAAGTGTTGGAGTTATCCAAATTTGAGATGTATGAATTTCGCAAAAAAATTTTAAGACGCACTAAAATTTAATTATATGAATGCAGATTTATTTATCTACCATTTTAAAATGAGGATTTATAAAGTGACATTCGTGATGATTTTTCTATAAATATTTACACATCTGAATATCTGATGAAAGGCTGAGTAGGTCGATTACTGCGTTTTTGGGTCTTCGCTCAAAAATGTATGCCGTCACATCAGCAAGTGCAAGTAGTCAGCCCGAAAAATGTGTGTCGCAAAATGTAATGTATTATATTATTATAAAATTAGATTTAAATTGACCAAAATAATTAAAATAAATAAAATTGCTTATTTGTTTATTTAATTACAACATTTGAGAGTTATTTATTCAGCTATCATCGGTATTTAGAAAACCTAGACAACTTACAAATGCCCTCTTATTCTCAATATTTACTTTTATGGGCGCCATTTGTATAGTCCTGTGTACTTTTTTGTTGTAAAAGTCAAATATATCTTTGTACATATCACCTTATTTATACATAGGTCCCTTTGTAAGAAAACTCTTTCCACATAAGTACTTTCACTGTTCTGTTGAATCGCATAAGTGAACTAAATTTATTTGATGTCGAATCATCAAAGAACTAAATTGTACGTTAAGTAGATTCTAAGGAATTAGATTTAAATATTTTCCCCATTGCTTCAGCAGACTTTTGCAGATTTAGATGTAGTTGGTGTAAAATAATTGAATCTCTCAGGTCTTTTATAGACTTGTCGAATTATATCTATAGTTTCTTTTTATGTCACCGAATTTTTTTACGTTTAATATTAAAATTTCCCTCTGTATCACTATCGATTGCCTCGTCTTGAAATTTCGTAATCAATGATAAACACACCTGGTATTATTAGGTCTCATAAACAGACCTAGTTGTAATACATGATCTGATAAAAAGGCCGATCTGATAGCTGATCAAGTATTAACGAGTCATAAAAACAGACCTATTATTAACGGTTCCCATAATTAGACCTGATAGTAAGACCTGTAATTAATTACTGAAAAAGTATATTCATATTCCGAATCCCCTTTCCCCAAAATATTTTTTTTTCAATATCCTTTTTTCATATAATTTATTTATTATTTTATTTTTTAGAAGTTGAACAATTTATTCTAAAATATAAATTCTGGAAAAGGATTGCCAAGTCTATTTTTCATCTATCAGAAAAATTACCAAAGAGGTGGTCATCAATATGGCTAAACCTCTTTGGTAGGTAAACTATGATAATTGACAATTGACAAACTATGACAATTTCGACCATAATATTGGTTTCGAAATTGCCCTTTACCCGCTTCTACACTCGTAATGATGTGGCAATTTCGGTATCTCGTCAAAGTTGGATAATACTCTATTAGGTAGTTGATTTGGTAATATTTCTATCCTTGCAGGGTATTATAATTTCGGTCAGAAGTTTGTAAGGCAGTGAAGTAGACATTTCCGACCATATAAAGTGTATACATATATTATTGATCAGGATCGACAACCAAGTCGATCTAGGTGTCCGTCTGTCTGTCTGTTTCTACGCAAACTAAACTCTCAGTTTTTAAGCATAACAAATTTATAAAAAAATATAAAAAAAATCTAAAGAACTTAAGATTAAATTGAGCTCCAGTTGGAGTGCTAAGAGCCTTGACTCCATCGACTGCTGCAACTTTTTGCTGGCACAACTTCTTACATCAGTCGCGATCGAACACTCTCCGAGTCATGACGTGCCTGAATTCTACGCGGAAGCTACGATTAACCTACCAAAAACATTTACGCTAGTTTCGAAAACAAAACATAACGGTGTTTGCTGATAAGCACCAAAAAGTGTTGTTGCAACATGAGCGACGAAGAAGACGACATATTGCCTTGGATCTGGCAAAAAATAAAACCTAAGCCAAAGGGAATCAAAAGACAAAACCAAGTCTCTCCGATTCGCCTAAAGAAAAACTTGCCCAGGATACCGAACCCAGCACTAGCAGCAATAAATAAGCTATCTTAACGGAACGCTCTCCAACTAAAAAAGGTAATGATGCAGACGAAAACGAAACTCTGGACATGATAACTGAAGACAACATTGATGAACCTGCCAGGCCGCCACCTATCTTCTTATCGGATGTTAATGATATAGGTAGTATGTTAGCTTACCTCGAAAAGAAAGTTAAAAAAGAACATTTCCGTTATAAACCTCAACGAGATGGCCAAGTGAGAGTTATGGTTAAGTCTATTGATGAATTCAGGTCCCTCGTTAAAACTCTTTCAAGTGATTTTGTCAAGTTCCACACATACCAGCTTAAACATGAAAGAGCATTTAGGGTCGTTATTAAGAATTTACACTACTCCACGGATATTAAAGTAATTAAACAAGATGTGGAGTTCAAAGGGGACTCTGTTTGGAGAAAGTAACATTAAAAGGCGTGGAACTAAAGAGCTATTAAACCTATTCTTCCTGGACATTGAGCCCAACAAAAATAACAAAGCCATTTATGAAATTAAGCACATTAGTAACGCAATTGTTAAAATAGAACCCCCTCATAAAGCCAAAGACATTGTTCAGTGCCACCGTTGTCAGGAATTCAGACACACAAAATCCTATTGCTCCAAAACTCATAGGTGCGTAAAATGTTCGCGTAAGCATCCCAGCAATCTATGTCCAAAGGATAAAGAACAACCGGCCAAATGTGCGAATTGCAACGAAGATCACGCTGCCAGCTACAAAGGGTGTAGTGTTTATAAAGAGCTCATATCCAAAAAAGTAGCTACTGGTCGAAAACAGATCCCTTACAAGGACCATACTAAAAATGATTCTGCATTATTTCAATCACCTATTGTGCCAACCCAACAACCACACGACTTTCAATCATACGCCCAAGTTGCTGCAGGAAATAGTAATACGAATACCTCTCTAGAAAGAATAGAACATCTCTTAGAAAAACAATTTGAACTCACCAATAACTTACTTAACATGATAATGTTGCTGGTCAATAAATTATGCAAATAAATAGGAATCTGGAACGCTAATGGGCTTTCCAACCATGTTAATGAGATGTCTCTATTTTTAAAAACAAATTCAATTGACATCATGCTTGTTTCAGAAACACCCTTCACAGGTAAATCCTTTTTTAGAGTAGTTGGATATGACAATAAGTGCTGATCATCCGTCTGATAGAGCCCATGGAGGCGCAGCAATTCTTGTTAAGAAGGGTCTGAAATTTAAAATCATGGACAGCACTAGAGAAAATGCTATACAGGCTGCCACAATTGAGATTAAATGCATGCACGCAGATGTCTCAATATCAGCAATATAACTCCCTCCAAGATTTACAATAAAAGAGCTCGATTTTAGGAACTTTTTTCATGTACTAGGGACAAAGTTGGAGGTGACTTCAATGCCAAACACCCATGGTGGGGCTCCAGACTAATTAACCCAAAGGGATCCAAATTATATAAATGCATACGAAATAATAATATAACAACTCTCTCAACTGGTAAGCCAACATACTGGCCCACAGATACTCGAAAAACTCCAGACTTGATTGACTTCGTAGCATTCTCTGGTATCCCGCAAACACATATGCGCTAAATGGAAAGTTTCGATTTAACTCAGATCACTCTCCGATAATAGCGACCTATAGCACAATAGCTCATATGCTCGATAAGTCATCTCTGCTTCCACAGACATTAACGCGTTTAAAAACTACCTAGAAGAAGACACAAGCCTAGACATTTCGTTAAAAACAGAAGAGTAAATAGACTATGCTGTGGAGCTTTTCACAAATACAATTCACAAAGCGAGCTACATAAATACGAATCACACCCACAGAAACCAACAACCAAACCAATTATAAGACACCTGTGTGAAGTATCTTGGCATCCACCTCGACCGCAGACTAACATGGAAGCCGCACATAAAAGCGAAATGTCATCAGCTCAAAATAAAAACATTGGAAATGTCCTGGTTACTAAGTAGGAAATCAGCAGCCACTTTGGAAAACAATATTCTCCTCTATAAAGCCATTTTGAAGCCTGTTTGGACCTACACTATCCAGCTCTGGGGAACAGCTAGCAATTTAAATATTGAAATACTTCAGCGCTACCAGTCAAAAACATTGCGACAAATTGTTAATGCTTCATTTTATGTAACCAATGCAAATATTCACAGAGATCTAAATATTCCAACAATAAAAGAAGAGATAAACAAATATAGTAAGAAATATACAGATAGACTTCACAATCATGTAAATAATTTAGCCCTAGGTCTATTAGACAATAGCTCAACATACAGAAGACTCAAAAGATTTCACATTCTTGATCTCCCTGAAAGGCAAATTTAAGTAAACAAGAAGTTATATTTAATAGTAGGTTTCACTGGAAATCTGCTATTCCTGTTATGTGATTATTAGTTATAAAATTTACTTATTGTCACAAGTCAGATTGTAAATAAAAATAGATGAAAAAAAAAAGTTTTGAAGCTTTGCACTTAGTCTTCTATTTACTTTCAATCGTATATATGTCGGAACGGGCTGGATCGGACAACTATATCATATAGCTGCTCAAATATTTAAAAAAAAGTATAACTTTTTCAGTTTTCAACCGATTTTCATCAAGTTTGCGGTAGTCATCGTTTTAAATATTTTTAAAAATAGGCCAACTTTATGAAATATCTGCCATACAAACGATAGGTACGTTGATTGAAATGATTTGTATTGAATTAATTCTTAGTGATCGATGATAAATCTGCAAGGGTATACAAACTTTGGCGTGCAGAAGTTAGCTTCCTTTCTTGTTTTTTTTTTTTCGTATTTTTTTTTTTTTTTTAATAATTTACTGTAACCTTTCTAGTAAATACAATCTTTGGGTTTATTTTAAGATGTGCATCTACCTGATACTAAACTACACACAGTGCTAACGGCTGTTAAAATAGGCATCAATGGTAAAAAAAACCACCAAGTTTTAGGATTGCTATAAGCCGATGTATTTCAAAAATTTTTGTACACCCCATAGAGTTAAGTCAAGAGGTTTATTCTTTCGCAATTCAATTATTGCCTTTATTCATGATTGAAGCAAGAGATTTTTCGACAACATTTGTTAACGTCAGGAGCCCCTTCGCGGCGGCCGCTGCGCCGCCTTTGTCCACCGAGCTTCCAAAAGCTTGGCCGCTCTTGCACTCCCGCAAGTCGGCCCTTCGCGCACTGCTCAGCGGGCTTATCTACGTGCTTCCGTTCTCCTCTCTGAGCTGAGGGGCGTCTAGTTCGCGCTCCACTTCTCGGGCCCGCTCTCGCACTGTTAGGCTTAGCTTATCGGTCGGCAGCGCGGCCCCTTTGCTTAAGTTCAGTAATATGTATGTAGCGAAATAAAGCTAACGCTAAATTTACCCCACGACGCCCGCGTTTTTTTTACTCCTAACCCCGATGGGTTATTTCTTCATCTCGCGACATGGGATTGTTTTGGCTCCAACTATAAGGATCTTTAGCGGCTGGATCGCCCCCCTTCAAGCAACATTCTTTTTCTTGTGGTTAGTTCCCATCCAAAATATATTGTTTAGCTTCATCATATTTATGACAAAATATGCTACAGCTTAATTAAATCTATCTATTAAATCTAGCTATCAATTAAAATCGAGTGTACTTTATGTCGTTCAGCGAAGCCCTTACTATTTGAATATACGTCGTGCTCCCGACAAGCTTTGCCTAAACTGTTGATTCTCCTCAAAGCCTCAGTATTATTTATGTAACCAGTACCCTGTTTGATATATGTTTTATGACTGATTACATTATAAAATTGTTTCGCAATTGTATGTCAACCTCAATTAGCATATGATTGTCATTGAATGCTCTTTTTAAGACAAAGTAAGAAACATTGAAGGTGGTGCACATGGTGACATCCACGACAAAGTTTATTGTTATCAAACACAACATTCATCTCTCACATTAAAAAATAAAATGTTTTGAAAATCGTTGGGGTTAACATTAAAACAGTTTTATAACTAATATTTAAATAAATGGAATTTTTTATGTTCAAGAAAAACGTGTTAATACTGAAAGCCAAATAAAACAAGAAAGGAAGCTAACTTCGGTACGCCGCAGCGGTATGCCTTTACAGATTGAAATTTGATAATTAACATTTAATATATGTTAATATAAATGTATATATTTGTTTTCAAAAACAACGAAATAATTCCTAAAGTCACATGTTTAGGTCAGGAGTTACGGTATCCCCGCCGCTCTCAGATCTCAGACCCAAGCTCCTTTCAGTCCGATCTCCGCGCCGGCAGACGAACTTCGGGAACTCGGAAGTTAAGTAGGCGGGAGCTTGTCAGTAAGCTAGCTCTACTAAGGAAACTAAATTGAAATACAGGTGACGTGCTATTAATATGACCCACTACGACGCCGCTTTTTATTTCTTTTTTAATGCCGACGGGTTAATAACCGTTGTGCGCCGCGGGAGCAGTCACCAGCCCAGGAACTCATTTCTCGAAGAAAGGCACATCGAACATCACCTATAGGATAGGATATGTTAAACCGACAGCCCCTCTTGGGGCCACGCATTGGCCAGTATGTTTTTTATGCGGTTTCGATGTCTTTGCCGAACGCAAGTAGTACACCTGGTGTCCTCTCGGAGCTATCTTCTAGTGATGCCAGTATTGGAGCACCTAGGTACCTTCTTCTTGCTTGCAGTAGTATCGGATACCTGCAGATAAGATGTTCCAAGATTACAGTTACCTCGGATTCATCGCACTTCATACAGTTGCCATTGTCGGTTATGCCTAGCTTGACTGCATGTATCGCAGCAAGGCAGTGTCACTCCGTGGTAGGCACAGCATGAATGGCTCACTTTGCCATAGCGCTCTTTGCATATGATCTTTGATATTTCGCAGGTTGTTAAATTTCTTGTCCATCTGCTTCTTGCCAGTATATCAGCTCGTTTCTCCAGCTCACTTTGGAGCGTTCTTAGGAGGACGTCGCTCATCAGCCCGACGTCTTCCTTTGCAAGTACGTCTGTGGTCTCAATGCCATCGATGTCCTAGTGGCTGGGAACCCAATAGATCCACACTGACGTTATCGTGTTTAGAACATCTAGTACCTCCCTATTTGCCAGAACATTTTTACGACTGAGCGCTGCCGATTGCATGGATCTAATCGCCGCTTGGCTGTCTACAAACAGGTTTACCGTCCCACGAGGACGGTCTATTCTCTGTACAAGCTCTGCTGCCTTCCTAATGGAGAAGACTTACGCCTAGAAAATGCTGCATTGGCTTGGTAGGTTATACGACTTTAGGGTCACGGTATACGCCTCGGCTCACCTATCCGCCTCTCTCTGGTTGACTTTCGGGTCCGACGACAACAACTCTCTCTTGGCTGACATTCGAGCCAAACAATAACAACTCTCACCGACTGACTTTCGAGTCAAACAATAAAAACTCTCTCTGACTGTTTTTCAAGTCCAACAATAACAATTCTCTCTCTGTTTCACTTTCGAGTCCGACGACAAAAACTCTCTCTGGCTGACTTTCGAGTCCAACAACAAAACATCTCTCTGGCTCTCTCTAGTACATTGGGTTTTCATGTCAGCTTGCTGTCTAGTACAGAGCCGAGGTATTTGACTTGTGTCTTCGGGGTTAGCCTGGTTGTGTCGATTTTTGGCGGGATCCATAGAGTTACCTTGTATCTCTTGGTGAAGAGCATGAGGTCTGTCTTGTCCGCGTTGATATTGAGTCCGACATTGCCTGCCACATATCTCCCTAACTGTTGATTCCATAATCGCGCAGAGGGTCTATGGACAAATGATTTTTCCTGCTTTTGGCAGGAAGACAATCCGATAGGTCCTTCATTGGATAAGGATATAGCCCATGCTTAGACAAGCTGAGTATATTGTGTGTAGCCATAGGGTGTTCACTTCTTAGGTCAGCTATAGCATGGCCGGGAATATTCCGTCTAGTCGTGGTGCTTTTATCTCCGCAAAGTAGTCTATATCCCAGTGCATACTTCTAGAAGATATGAGATCTTGTGGGAGATGCGTTTCAAGTGCTGTAAGGGCCTCTTCACTGCCCTCAGTCCACTGTCCGTCATCGCATGCGAGCTGACTCTTTATGCTAGGTTTCTTCAATAGCAACTTCCGTAGTCTAGCCGTTTTTAGCACCGTCTGTATATTGGAGAAGAAGTTTCTACATGAGTTTATTTGCGCCATGCGTATTTCCATCTTGTAATCACTTAGTGGGATTTTGTATTTGCCGTATTGAAACTGTATGTACTTATGGTCTGCGAGGGATGGTCTCAAGAGGACTCTCCATTCTGATACCGTCTCGCTACGGGGGTTACATCTAGGACGTTTGTCGAGGTTGGACCTACGACGGCTTGATCCTCCCATACGGTTGCTATGAGTAGATTAGTGGAAAGAATTTATTCTAGGAGTAACTCACCTCTGTCGTTTATGTCGGGGCTCCCCCACACCCAGTGGTGTGCGTTGGCACACCCACGAGATGTTGCTGGTCTTTCGGGCTGGCTGCTACCAGGCTCCCGTCGTGTGTCAAGTAGCAGTAAGCTTCCAGAAGGCGCTTCTTCACGCTCTCCAGCATCACAGGAGTCAGGTAATCCGAGCTGTAATGAGGCATAAGGTTAGCGTCTAGACGACTGCGTACAAGTACGGCGGCTCTATTTTTGCTTACCGATGGCGTGTAGAGCACATTGTAGTTCGAGGACTTTGGTCCGGCAATGACATTGCCCGAGGCAATCCACAGCTCCTGAACTAAAGCTAAGTCGACGGACCCTTGATCCATGGTTATGAGAAGTTCTGCCGACGCTATTTGACATTCATGTAGGTTGAGTTGCAGCACCCTGAGAATTATGGGTACCATTCTTAACTTTCGACGGGTTGACTATGACTGTCAGGTCACCGTTCTCTTCCTTCGCTGATTAGTTCAGTGTCATTTCCTGGACGGCGTCTAGGATGGTGTACAGACCTAGGTCCTTCTCCACCTCACCAGCCTGCAGGCTTTGCGCATCCATGTATATAGGTTAAAGGATATCCTCTGCCTTCTTGTTGATCTAGAGATCCGTGCATCGGCTTCCCTCTTTGGGTAGTGGTAGGTACGTCAGGTTTCTGTTGCTGTCATGTAGCAGCTTCAGCGACCGGTCTCCTTGGATTGCGATGGGGAAGAGAACCTTCGCCTTCGGTATGGATGGGATTAATTCTCTGTTCACCAAATCCGGATTGGCCCTCTCCCACAGCGCTTCTATTTGGCCGACCGTTTGCGTCAGCCACTTCCGAGTCGGGTCGTCCCTGCACTTCAGGATTTTGACCCCGTTCAGCAACCCCGCACAATCAAATGTGGGATGGGGGCCTCAGAATCATCCTCCATCCGTGCAAACAGCTATTCGACGAGCCGTGCGTGCCCCGGAGTCCACCGCCCTCTGTAATACTTTGCTCAGCCCAGGCTAGCTTTGCCTTCTTTTCTTGGGTGAGGGACGCCTTGTCCTGTATGCTTCCGGGTTCCGGCTATACACCTATACATATTATATTAAAAAATTTACAGTCACAGTTTTATATTCACAGTATGGTATTAACCTCTAGATAGTTTCTATGGAATATAAATAATAATATAAAATGGCAATATCACAAATGTTATGAAAATATGTTAGAAACTGAAAAGGTTTTTATTTTTTAATTGTATAATTGCTCGATCGTTCCTATGGCATATAAATGATATAGTAGTCAGATTTTCATAAACTTTAAAACATAATTTTGGAGTAATACATAGTCCGATCAAGTCCGACATAAGTACTAGTGAGAGAATATACATAGAAGACTCCCTGAAATGTTTTATTCAGATAGCTTTAAAACTGAGAGATTAGCTTGCGAGAAAACGGCCATACGGACGGACATGGCTAGGTCATCTCGGCTGTTGATTGGGATCAATATATATACACTTTATATGGTCGAAAATGACTCCATCACTACATTGCAAACTTCTGACTATCAAATTTATGAACACTATCAACAAAACTTCAAGGCAAATGATAAAGTTCCCTTCCCAATACCGGACCAAGATTTGTTTGTCTTACCATGTGAAAGTATACTCAAATTTCAAGGGACTCAGCAAAATTATTGATACAAATACAGAACAAATACATACACAGGGATGCTAAAAATATTTCCATAGTCTATTTTCTTTATTAAACAAGATATAATTTAAACAAGGGATAAGACACAATTTATTGGAATTACAACAACTTTTTTGAACTTTCTGTCAGTCGGTCAACAGGATGTTAATTGTCGTATTTCTGGGTAGAGTGGCGAAGGCAATAAAAGGCTCCAAGCTGGCATAGACAATAAAGGCTTCCACACTAAATACTAAAAAAAAAAACAACAAAGTTTCCAAATATTTTGTTACTATTTATGTTATTTTTGTTATTTTTTTATGTTTTGTTAATAAAATGAAAAAGTAAAGTATAAATGAAGTCACTAATCTAAGCATTATACTCTTTAATTTGACACCTCTTATGTCGCCTAATAGTTTTAATTGTATTGAAGTTTAAAGTTCAAAGTATGATGTGTATATGTGATCAGGTGGGGAGAACACTGCGAGCTTTATGTCGTAAAAGGTATCCTAATTTGTCTATTTAATCGTAAATTGTTACAAGGAATGACTAGAACAGGGTGTTTCGACTACAGGTGTTCAGCCTGCCTAAGCGTGCTTGTCGGGATCAGCTCTGGTGGCTTATATGGGGAGAAAGAAAAAAGAGGAGTCCGGAGTCTCATCGTCGTCGGACTCGGAAGTCAGCCGCGGCCAGGTTGAGTGCTGAACTCGCAAATCATCTTAAGATGCGGTTGTTGTTGGGTTCGGAAATGAACTCACAGAGGCGCTATTGTCGGATTCGGAAATCAAGCACAGAGAAGTTGTTGTTGTTGGACTCGTAAGTCAACTCGGAGAGGAACTATTGCCGGATTCGGAAACCACCACGGGGAACGTTATTGTTGTTGGACTCGAAAGTCGACCAGAGAGACGTTGTTGTTTTTGGACTTCGAAGTCACGAGAGGAGTTGTCGGACTCGAAAGTCAACTAGTGAGAGGCGCATCGGTAAGCCAAGCCGTATATCGTGAACCCAAAGTCGTCCGGCGAGTGTAATGGTGGTTAATGGGGTACCACGAGGAGCTAACTACAATGTATGACTTCGCTACTGACTGGGCCCTCCACAGAAACATTTATTGTTTGCTGGGACAGGCAGGATAGTTGGCCAAATGGCCTAGATTTGGGTTGGGATAGGATAAAATGGTGGTGATCCGAAAAGGACGCTTGATGGCATCATCGGCCGCGTAACCCGGGTACCGACGGCCGTCTAGCCGACAACCGTGCGTGAGGTGACCCGAGGGCACAGCCTCCGCCACCCAGTTGCGTGCATCTCGGCCTGGGAGATGGGAGCCGTTCGGGTTGAGCCGGCCCCGGCCCCGATTCCGCTCCAAAGCCCTACAAGGATGCTGTCAGGGCGCCCACGACCCCGTCAGCCTGGTATCGGATCCAATATACGAAGATGTCTCCGGGGCGCAGGTTCGACGGCCACGTCTCCCATGCGCTACCTGAAGGAGAGCATCCTGAAAAGGGTGCGGCCCCGTCAGCCGGGCACCGCTCCCTAATCAGCAGGAGGCGAGGATGGCCCCAATGGCCGAAGCGTTTGCGGCCCCGGATCCGGGCACCGCTCCTGCTATATATAATATTTTGTCCCTAACTCTCCCACGCCAATGGGATTCGCGTTTGGGGAATGGGCACCGCGGACTCCCGAGGTATGGCCGTACCGATCGGCGTGCAGAGGGGCCCTCGGCAGCCCTCCTGTGCCGCCGATTCCTTCGCTGCTGCCGGCGTTCTCGCCCTTGGCAGGCAAGCTTTGCTTGCGGGGTAACGTAGGGCTCCGACCCCTTCGGATCTTTGGGTGTGCTCTGCTCTGTTGCCAAGAGCTTTTTGGCAGCCGAGAGCCTCACGTGCTGCTGGTGGCGTGATGCTTGAGGGTTTTTTCCACAGCCGAAGCTCGGTCGGCTGCCCGCACGTGCTGTCAGCACTGTTGACAAGGGCGTCTGTTGCCAACGATCGTCTACTTCGGCTCGAGCTGCTGTCGCGGCTGGGCATGTGGCTATGCCGCTGTGGGCCCTGCCGTAAGTGTGAGTGTGGCGTTGCCGGCTGTGGACTTCGCCGTATGTGTGGCTATGCCGCTGTGAACCCTACCGTGTGCGTTAGTGGCTGGCCGCTGTGGGCATGCCGTGAGTAAGTTAGTAAGATATGGGTGGTAGGGTGTATTTGATAATATTTATCCTTCTCTGCAGCCAGTGGTGTCGCAGGCGTGGTCGTCCCTGGCAAATGCCGAGGGGTTTAATCCTCCTTACAGGTAGTTTTGTTAATTAGCTCCCTGACAGGGAGATTCCTTTGTGCAGGAATTATGGTGGGAGCAATTGCTCCGTTATCACGGCCCTTGAGGCGCGGTGACCAATTCAATAAAGTGAATTTATGAGTTACGGCAATGCCGGAGTTAAGAATTGAATACTCCTTTATTCAATGAAGCTCGAATACAGCCTGAAACTTAAAGCTAAAAAAATTTATATCATAGCGGCCACGCAAATATTTAGTGTTCGCCGGATATGCATGGGCATCCGTCCAGACGCTGTGTCAGCAGTTTGGCCAGAGCGAGCTCTTAAATAATCGGACATTGCCGTTGCGCGGTTAACGCGGTGTGTTTGGTACCTGGCGTGTGGCTGATGATGATCAAAATTTCAAGAGAGCTATTACAATCAAGAGGAGGAAGGCTCCTTGTTTTGTTGTTGATTCAAATATTTCTGTAAGTATATATATATAATAAATATATATATAAATATATATATATATAAATATTTCTGTGATACAACATTGGTTTCAAATATACATGGCCAATATTTTACATCTTAATATTGGGACAAAATGTTGTTGATACGTGTGCCTTTCATTTTTCCTTGGAACGCATGCAAAAATCATTAAAATCTATGAAAATTAATAGTAATTCAGAACATAATATTAATTATACTCAAAAAATAAAATATAATATAGACAAACAAGAAAGACAGGTAATTTCGGTAAGAAGTCAAAAAGTTTCAATACCGCTGCTGTAAGTAAGTAACTTAAAAATGTTATATTTAATGATTGTGGTTAGTTTCAGAGATATTTTTGTTCGAATTTCACTTAATAATCGCCCACACCACGACAAGATCTCAATTCACGAAAAATAAATTAAAGCTAAAATAGATATAATACGTTGCAAAATTTTCAATTAAAACATATTAAGATGTCGAATGGAAAAATATATAGATGCACAATATGTATAAAATCAATTTTACTTATAAACACAATTATCTTAAATGTACTGTTTTACAAGCTTTATTAAAAAAAAAACCATCATCGTGACTATAAGGGGTGTATTATGTAAAGGCAAAAGCTTCTAATCCAAGTGTCAGAAAATATCCAATAAATTTGAGTAAAGAGTTTTGTTTTTGTTTATTTCAAAAAATTTCTCGTTGAGGACTTGCAGATATTGAAATCTTTCAATGTTACTTTATTATTATCTGTTTGATTTAATTTGGAGATCTTGCAATAGAAAAACTGGGACTCATAAAAACTTATAAATGACGTGTCAAGATATTTAAATACTATCGATTAATAACTGCATCCAAAGATTTGTTGCTAATTTAACGTATTTAGCCATGCGTTTGTCAATATCCATTAATTGGCAGTTTTCGCCGTTTACCAGTCAATCACTTGCGTCTGTATTAACGGTAACCACATACTTTGTCCCTGGGTCACGAACGTCTTCATATTTTGGTCTTTTCTTGGAGTATTTTCTTTGTTTCTAACTGTCATGTTAGTTGATTTTAGCGTATCTATGGCAGTTGAAACGAACTCTTCTTTAGCGAGCCAGTTTTAAGGATTTATATTGGCTAACCATATCATTAGAAGAGAATTAGTAAATAGCATCATCAGAACAAGTCTTTTCTTAAAAAGCTTCACATCTGCATCTGTCATGTTAGCTTCAGACATCTCATTCAAGGTCAAAGCAAATGCATGATCGTCGCGTTGCCGCATTATTTCTTTTAACTTAAAAAACCTAAATTTACTCCCAGGGTTATTGCCTGCCAGAATATTCTGGGGATTTGAAATATTTTCTATGAATATATATAAGCGCGAGATGGAGGGCGTCAGTAACTGAATTACACAAGCAGGAGGAGTTCTAATTTGGTATTTGTGAAGAAAAGTTCAACGACAACGTGTATTGGGCCAATCTCACGGCACTCACTATGAGGGACTAAAGGTGGAAAAATCAAAAGGGAAAACGTGGAGATCTTTACGTCTCCGCCAGATAAGACTACTTCCGGCACCCGCCGAGGGAATCGTCACAATGGGTTGGCCTACCGATCGCCAGCACTCGCTGTCGGGGGGGGTGCTTTCTCGTCGATTTTTCTAAAATTTCTAAAGGTAAGTTTTTGGTTTGTTTCATACGAGGTGAAAATTTAGGTTAAGTTTTTATTTAAAAAAAAACTAACAAGTCGATATAGGCTTCTCTAATGGTAACACCGCATCGAGGCTCGAAAAGGTTTAAATGTACGCGGCCGATCTTTTTGCGAGCTTTATCTCGCCGGCCACTTGTTTCGATCTTACATTTCACACTCACCCATCTCGCTCTTGCGCACACACACACGCGTCAATGAGGGTGAGCTGCGTTCCGCCGCTGGTCCTGGAAAAGGCATACCCACATCCTCTCCGGGTCTT
The DNA here is from genome assembly GCA_035046265.1 of Drosophila bunnanda. Lineage (NCBI taxonomy): Eukaryota > Metazoa > Arthropoda > Insecta > Diptera > Drosophilidae > Drosophila > Drosophila bunnanda. The sequence continues at coordinate 29,187 of JAWNOB010000107.1, forward strand.
TTTCCCTTCTCGTCTTCAGAAGTCACTGGACGACTGGGTATTTTCTAGGTTTCCGCTGCTGGTGAGTTTTCTCCAGGTAGCGTTGCCAGTGTCAAATGACCACTGTGCGGAGCTCTGTGCGTGTAATTCTGACTTTGAGACTACCTTAGTTCCATAACTGGAGCAGGCTTCACTCGACCTCCTGGCTCTCTTCCCCTTATTCCTCTTGATCCTCACTAGATTGGCCACGTGCCACCAGGAGTGGCAATGGTCAACTCTTCGCTTTTAAAATTTTTGCTTTCACGTCACTCGACAGCTTCCAGGGAGATATTCTTCACCTCGCTTCGCACAACTCCTAGTGGTTCGGTTTCACTTCTTCTAGAAGTTTCTATTATCACTCTCTCTCTTTTTTCTTCCTTTGAGCACGTGCAAAATTCCGAGGTCTTTTTTCTGGCGTGATCGTGCTGTCTCTTGCTCTTATCTTATCTTATATTTATGCTTAGATAGTTGCTGTAAGTTAAGCGACCTTGAAAGATAGCCTGGGTTATTTACGGCATTGCCATCATGGAGTATGATAACATTTTGTCCGATGTTTGGTACAGCCAAGGCCCTAAATTCTTTATCTTAATATTGAGATGCAGGCTCCTGAGGAAGCAGCCTATTACCGTCTCTTAAAATTTCTCAAATTTTGAAAAACTCCTTCTAGTTCCATATCGTTAAATACAATTATCACATTTAATTAAACATAATTATTTCTGAATCTAATTTCATTGTCATCACTTTACATCACATGAGAAGAAAAGCATTTCGTGCTCTCTGGAAAAAAAAGGTCAGACGGTAAAGAGTTCGAGCTGAATCAAAGAAAATGTTTACTATGCTGCAAAATCTGCAAAGCATATGGATTCCGAGTCTCCATGCCTTTAAACCTATCGACCAAGTAAATGTTTCTCAAAAATATCAGTTGAGTTCCTAGAAAGCTGCTCTAATTCTCTATTTGATCGCATTGTCCAAACCCTATTATCTGGATGGCAAGTGCTTATAAAAATATGTCTTTTAATTGCCTTAGACATGTGTAGTTTTAAGATCTGATTAATCAAGCCAGAAATAGCAGCCGCTTCGCCTTCAGACGGGAAAGTTTAATCAAAAGTTTATTCCATTTAGTAGCTTACACTGTCTTACTATGGCTATACATTTTTTTCTTCGCTTCCCAAATGCGCCGGTGAAGAGCGACGACATTTTCAGTTGTCAACAAACGAATTATCGATTACATTGGCAACAAGTACCGAACTGTTTTTTTTACTTAAGGAAATACAGCTTTAATTTTGATTTCTCTGCATTACATAGAGTTTTACCTTAGGTACTATCGCACAACGACGGTCATAAAAGTGAATCTGCGACCATGGTTTTTTTGTGCAGGTGGTGTTAGCTTTATATATTGCAACGCAAGAAATTGTTGGGAATGAAAGTTTTTCTGCACCTTCGTCAAGGTTTAAATTAGTTGAAAATGCCGCATTCCTACTAAAAGGGTTTTATGACCATCTGGCTTCAAATCTTTTCTGGTCGATTTAATTGGGTATTTGGGAACTGGAGTACGAGCTATTCCACTTCCTCTCGGTCAGCTTTATCTGCGACAAAAGGGATTTATTCTTGATCTCCCATTTAAGTAGGTCAACCACCACTAAAGCTATATTGAAGCGGACCGACATGAAATTCTATTGAGGTGAACTTGAATGACTTGAGACGAATCAAAGAAACAGGGGAGCGTGCTTACAATATCAGGTACTGAAATTGGAACATTAACTACTGCCCCTCTAATTCCGTATTGCCTTTCATAGTCTACGGAGATAATTCTCATGAAAGCAATTCGCGGAGAAATAACACTTGTTTCTTAAGTGTCCTTACACATGTAGTAAACCTAATTTATTCCATATTTATTACCCATCCTCTATTGACAGGTGGACAGCTAACCCTAATTAATTTAATTTTTATTTCTCAAACCATTAAAAATTATGACAGCCAACCCATTAACTGCATTTTTTTATTACCCTTTTGACGACATCAAAGGTCCCGAAAATCGGCTTTATACTACTGTCAATATGAAAAATGATGGTACACATATGTTACACACAATGTTAAACATTTTGTTGCATTTCGGAGTTCGGATGGGCAAGAGGCTATCGATGTATCGATAGCGAGAGGCAGGATCGGTGGTCCCAGGGGGGGGAGGAGGAAGCTGAGCGAACCGGGAACTTTGAATGCGGCTTAAGAGAAAGGTTTCTTACCCTTTCTCTCGGAAGGGCAAGAAGGAAATGAAAAAGTAACGGCGTGGAGCTTTGGAACACGGAAAAGGAACGGAGGCAATAAAGGGAGGTGCAGGAGGAATAAAACGAGGAGTCAGGAATTGGAAAGAAAACGTGCGCGAGGTTTTTGGAGAAAAAAAAATTGACCCGTTCACCGCCTGAGAGTGCGTGCTTGCATCATCAGTGCCACCGCCTCAGCACCGCCCTGTGCCGCCGCGTACCGTTCCGTGGGCACCGCCTCCGCGTTGCCCAGTGCCTGAGTGCCCAGAGCCGCAGTACCGCCGCCTTAGCACCGCCCGTGCCACCAGTTCTCCGCCAGAACCATCAGGAGGGCACGCGATCCCACAGAGAGGTCAGAGCCGCAGCGCCGCCGCCTTAGCACCGCCCGTGCCGCCACCTTAGCACCGCCCGTGCCGCCACCTTAGCACCGCCCGTGCCGCCACTTCAGAGCCGCCACCTCAGCACCGCCCGTGCCGCCACTTCAGCGCCGTCCGAGCCGTAGAGTCGAAGCCGTAGTCGCCGCCGCAGAAGGACAGCGCGCCGCACGCTCCGACGCCGAAGCCGCCAAGGGCTAATCCGGTGAGTCCGTTCCGGGTGGAGGGCCATACGGAAAAAAAATAAAAGGAAATTAAATTAGATTAGAATAGGTTATTTTGTATTTTGTATCTTTTGTATGTTTGTGCATTGTAAGGTTATCTTTGTTCTCCGCTTGGCCGTATCCCGGGTAAGGGATTGGTGCAACGCAAGTGCTGTGACCAAAGGGGGAACGGGGAAGAAGGCCGGTCCTTGTTTTTTCTTGAATATATTTTGTTTTTTGTCGTGAACCCCTGTACCCTATATTTCTATTGGAGCTCCAGCAGGGATTAGGGACCCCAAAGAGGGAGTAATTGTTTTTGTGGCCGTTTGAGGCCAAATGTTTAAGGCGCTTCTCCTCCGCTAGTTTTTAAGTCCCCCAACAGAGGCAGCCTTGGCGCAAGCGCATCTCTGGCTAAGGCCACGCTCTCGCAGGGAGTGGAGAAATACCACATAGAAAAGAAAAGGAATTGTATGATAAATATTAGTATGGAATAAATAATGAAAGTGAAAATGGAGTAGAGTCATTTACCTGGGGGAGATGGGTCGGTCGCCAGACCGCCTGGAATAGGCTCCGGTCCGCCGGAGATGGGTGATGCCCCTAATACTCAGGAGGCATCACAGGATGGGTGGGTGCGTCGTGGCAATAACACCAATGCCACCAATTTGTTCCAGCAGTGTCGTCAGTTTATATTTGTCGTTTATTTACTTTTGTTTTGGTGTTTAGAGATGATAGTTTTGTTAGTGATGAGTATTAGTGAGACGTCCGAATGGTCCGGTATTTTATTGTGCGGACTGCGGGCATTGGGTCGAACCCAGCCCTGGGCCTCCTGAGCTAGCCCGGCGTTGCCCAAGAAAGCAGTTCCGTAACAATATGGCGCCCAATTCAAAAAAACAAATTAGAGAGTATGGTCGCGTCCCAGGGCATCCAGCCCCTGCAATCGGTGGCTTGCATGGCCTATATTGACGGCCTGCAATTGCACCGAGGACCGGGAACTGGCGGCCCAGGCGTACGTGTGTTTTTTTGTTTTCTTTCCCAGTAAAGACGGGAGGCTTGCTCCGCAGAAGGACGGGCAATTGCTCCTGTAGACGTTCGCAAGGATTCTGCTGTGGCAAGGGGATGACATCCGGGCGTGGAAACGACGGATTTGCATACCTCGCCTCACATATGCGTGCATGAAGCACGAGATTAGAACAAATGTGAGACAATTTAGAAGAAAGTGATAAATGTTGTTTATTTGATTTAACGTAAAGATGTTTGTTTTTCATGTAATGTAAATTTGTGCAGATCCTTGGGTTTTCCTGGTGGAAGGGGCTTCCTGGTATCATCCTGTTGGTGAAGTCGTGACCCGCAGGTCTCACTGCGCGCTGCAGACCACCGCAATCAGAGCCTCGGAGTCCCAGCCATCAAGGAAAATCCTACGGGATACTGCTGAGGGCCCATGTCCTTAACTGGCGATTTTCAGCCCAGCTGAAAGTTAGCCCAGTTGACGAATGGCCGGATTAGGGACGACACGGGACAATTGAAGACGCAAGTATCTGGTGCGGAGTCCACCGGCGGTTGATCGGCCATCTCCCCTGAAATTAAAGAAAATATTAATAATTAATTGTTCATATTGTAGAAATAATTTTCTTACCGACTTGTTATTTATTGCTATTATTTATTTTTTTATTTAATTGTCTATTTATTTATTTATTTAATTGTTTATTTATTTATTAAATTAATTTCCTACTGAATTATTTATTTGTTGCCTGTGGATTTATTTACGTTGAGATATTTATTTAGTAAGAATCAAGCCGTTAGCTATTAGGAATTGATGAAATTGGATTATGGAAGGGAACAAGGGAAATAATTATCAGCTCAGTTCGAAGGGTCCTTCAGCCCAGGAAGAGGAGTTGTGGTACACGGATGTGGAGGGTGCTGTCGGGTTCGCGCCGCCGCGGGCCTCAATGGGATTGCAGAGGACACCCCCATCTCGGCGATAGGAGCGGCCACCGGAGGAGCATGTCCATCCAAAGCAGCTTGACTTCGATGCGATCGGGGCAGCAGCTGAACACCTGGTAGAGATGGATCCCGCTCAGCGTTCGGTACATTTCCAGGAGCCGCCCGTAGATTCCACAGCCAACTGGGCGGTGAACCTTGCCCTGGCTCAGGCGGCAGAAACGTATCGCAAGTCCCAAGTCGCAAGGACGAGATGCGGGCCGGATTTCTGGAAATGATGCAAGTAATGAACGAGGTGCTGAGACCCTCCACAAAGCCGCAACACGTTCCAGGAGGGAGCGCGGAGCAGCAACCGATGACGGCAGGACCACAACAACGTCAACAGCAGCAGCCACCGCCATTTGGACGATCGAGGGAAGCTGTATACGACGCTCGCGGAGCTAAACCCAAGCAAGGGCAGACGGCTGCCGGACAAGCGACACGGCCGACTCCACGAGTCCCACCGGAGGGCACCCGATCCAGCCGAGAGCTTTTCCAACAGCCCAGACGGTTCAACCGAGACTAAGGAAACGCGTAGAGATGACTGCGCGGGCCGGAACTGGCGCGTGGAGGACCGCCGAGCTGGCGATGTCTGTGACGAACAAACGTCAACTGGAACGCAGGAGACAGTTCCCATGGCACCAGGGTGGATAGGTGGAACATCTCATTTAGCGGTGAGGACGAGCGGAACCACATCGAAGGCTTCCTGTTCCGCTTGGAGTATCTCCAGAGGCAATCTCGTTGCTCGTGGGCCGAAGTGATGCGTAACTTCCACACGTTGCTGACGGGCAGGGGGTTGGAGTGGTTTTGGATACACGTGCAGCAGCACCGACTGGACAGTTGGCATCAGCTGCGCCGAGCGCTGATCGATAGGTTCCAGAGCCATGAGGCGGAGCATCAACGGATGCATCAACTTTTGCAGCGGGAGCAGCAGTCCGGGGAGAGCGTCGATGATTATCTGCACGCGATGCAATCCCTTGCTTCCCGCCTGAGGAAGCCAATGCCGGAGCGCCACCTGGTAAAGGTGATGAAAAAGGGTTTGAGAGGGAATTGCTCGATTTGTATATGCCATGGAGCTACTCACCGTCGATGAGCTGCGGCAAGAGAGCCTTGAGGTGGAGCGTAGTTTCGGACGCAAAGCCCGGACCCAATTCCTGCCACCAGCGCGATACCAAGGAGCGGAACGGAACCGAGTCAGTGAGGCGTTTGCTCCAGAGCCGAAGGAGGATGAAGACGAGCAACCACTGCAAGTGCAGGAAGTCCGGGAGCGGCATCGAAATCCTTTCCGGGCTGGCTGCTGGAATTGTGGAGCCATGGACCATGGTTTCCGGGATTGCGAGAAGGAGCTGACCAAGGTTTTTTGTTTCCGCTGTGGAAAAGCGGACGTTGTTGCGCCAAAATGCCCGAATTGTGCGGGAAACGGATGGCTGGGCGATCCGAAGGTGGGAGGATCACGCCCAGCGAGGAACACCGCCAAATAGAAAAGCCCGAAAAGAAACCAATATTAAATAAGAGTATCAATACGGATAGGTTAAGATATTTACCCCCTGAAGAGCGCATGCGACGGTATTTAGAAGTAAGAAACCGGATTTTCGAGCAACACCAGATAAGTGGTATGCGCAAGGTATCCCGAACTGTCTTGAAGGCCCGAGATCGCTTTAAGAAACGCCAGGAGAAGCGGAGAGAAGTCGTTGCGGCCGTCAAGCGGGGTGACACCCCCGATCCCAGGCCCTTCGCCCAAATAAAGATTTTAGGCCAGCAGCTGACTGGGCTGTTAGACACCGGAGCGAGTGTCGGTCTGCTCGTCGGCAGCAGGCAGCTGGTCGACGCGTTGGGTGTCCCCGTGCAGAGGTATTTCTCGGTAGTACGAACAGCTGCTGGCGAAGATCGGTCGATCATCGGTCGGATCAAGGTACCTGTAAAATACAAAGGAAGGGTAGAGTATATCCTCTTCTATTTGTGCCTGTACCTGGAGCAGGCAGCATACCTCGGCGTCGATTTTTGGCGAACATTTGAACTGGCCCCGGCGGTAGTGGGAAATTGCTCGGTGCAGGGCGTGAAGGCCGAGGAAATTCACGCTAGGGAAATGGAACATTACGCCGACGAGGAGGAAGACGACGAGGAGAAGGCGGACCCGGAATCCTGGACACTATCCGAAGCCGAGACCCGGGAGCTCGAAGACATTAAGAAGGTGTTTCTCACCTTCGAGAAGGACGGCTTGGGTACCACTGGACTGGAAAAGCACATCATCGAGCTAGTGGCGGGCGCGAAGGTTTTTAAAGACCGGCCCAATCCGATGTCTCCGGCGAAGCAGAAGGTGGTCGAGGACGAGGTCGACAAAATGCTAGCCCTGGGAGTCATCGAGGAGAGCAAGAGTCCTTGGAGCAACCGGACGACAGTCGTGTCGAAGCCTGGAAAGGATAGATTCTGCCTAGACGCCAGGAAACTGAACGACGTTACCGTCAAGGACGCTGACCCCTTGCCTAGTATCGATGGAATCCTGTCCAGAATCGATCAAACCCACTTCATCTCCAGTGTGGATTTGAAATTCGCGTTCTGGGAGATCGAACTGGACGAGAAAAGCAAGGAGTTGACGGCGTTCACGGTGCCTGGTCGGCCCCTCTACCAATTCAGGGTGATGCCGTTCGGTCTCTGTAATGCGGCACAGATGTTGGTGAGACTCATGGACAGAGTAATCCCAGCCGAAATCCGATCCAATGTGTTCGTATACCTGGACGATCTGCTCATACTGGCTCCGGACATAAGGACGCACTTCCGGTACCTACGACGGGTCGCTGAATGCCTAAAAGAAGCAGGGAGCAAGAGGGAGCAAAAAGTACACATGGGCAAGACCAAATAAGGAGATGTACTTCCCGTAGGACGTGGGCCCCGCGTTGGGCACCGTTCGGAACTGCGCTGGAGATGCCATTCAAATGCTCCCAATGATCTTGTCGAGCCGGCTCCTAGTAGCACCTCTCCAAATCCTTGGGTGGTGTTCATTTCGGAGTTCGGATGGGCAAGAGGCTATCGATGTATCGATAGCGAGAGGCAGGATCGGTGGGTCCAGGGGGGGATGAGGAAGCTGAGTGAACCGGGAACTTTGAATGCGGCTTAAGAGAAAGGTTTCTTACCCTTTCTCTCGGAAGGGCAAGTAGGAAATGAAAAAGTAACGGCGTGGCGCTTTGGAACACGGAAAAGGAACGGAGGCAATAAAGGGAGGTGCAGGAGGAATAAAACGAGGAGTCAGGAATTGGAAAGAAAACGTGCGCGAGGTTTTTGGAGAAAAAAAAATTGACCCGTTCACCGCCTGAGAGTGCGTGCTTGCATCATCAGTGCCACCGCCTCAGCACCGCCCTGTGCCGCCGCGTACCGTTCCGTGGGCACCGCCTCCGCGTTGCCCAGTGCCTGAGTGCCCAGAGCCGCAGTACCGCCGCCTTAGCACCGCCCGTGCCGCCAGTTCTCCGCCAGAACCATCAGGAGGGCACGCGACCCCACAGCGAGGTCAGAGCCGCAGCGCCGCCGCCTTAGCACCGCCCGTGCCGCCACCTTAGCACCGCCCGTGCCGCCACTTCAGCGCCGTCCGAGCCGTAGAGTCGAAGCCGGAGTCGCCGCCGCAGAAGGACAGCGCGCCGCACGCTCCGAGGAGCATGTCCATCCAAAGCAGCTTGACTTCGATGCGATCGGGGCAGCAGCTGAACACCTGGTAGAGATGGATCCCGCTCAGCGTTCGGTACATTTCCAGGAGCCGCCCGTAGATTCCACAGCCAACTGGGCGGTGAACCTTGCCCTGGCTCAGGCGGCAGAAACGTATCGCAAGTCCCAAGTCGCAAGGACGAGATGCGGGCCGGATTTCTGGAAATGATGCAAGTAATGAACGAGGTGCTGAGACCCTCCACAAAGCCGCAACACGTTCCAGGAGGGAGCGCGGAGCAGCAACCGATGACGGCAGGACCACAACAACGTCAACAGCAGCAGCCACCGCCATTTGGACGATCGAGGGAAGCTGTATACGACGCTCGCGGAGCTAAACCCAAGCAAGGGCAGACGGCTGCCGGACAAGCGACACGGCCGACTCCACGAGTCCCACCGGAGGGCACCCGATCCAGCCGAGAGCTTTTCCAACAGCCCAGACGGTTCAACCGAGACTAAGGAAACGCGTAGAGATGACTGCGCGGGCCGGAACTGGCGCGTGGAGGACCGCCGAGCTGGCGATGTCTGTGACGAACAAACGTCAACTGGAACGCAGGAGACAGTTCCCATGGCACCAGGGTGGATAGGTGGAACATCTCATTTAGCGGTGAGGACGAGCGGAACCACATCGAAGGCTTCCTGTTCCGCTTGGAGTATCTCCAGAGGCAATCTCGTTGCTCGTGGGCCGAAGTGATGCGTAACTTCCACACGTTGCTGACGGGCAGGGGGTTGGAGTGGTTTTGGATACACGTGCAGCAGCACCGACTGGACAGTTGGCATCAGCTGCGCCGAGCGCTGATCGATAGGTTCCAGAGCCATGAGGCGGAGCATCAACGGATGCATCAACTTTTGCAGCGGGAGCAGCAGTCCGGGGAGAGCGTCGATGATTATCTGCACGCGATGCAATCCCTTGCTTCCCGCCTGAGGAAGCCAATGCCGGAGCGCCACCTGGTAAAGGTGATGAAAAAGGGTTTGAGAGGGAATTGCTCGATTTGTATATGCCATGGAGCTACTCACCGTCGATGAGCTGCGGCAAGAGAGCCTTGAGGTGGAGCGTAGTTTCGGACGCAAAGCCCGGACCCAATTCCTGCCACCAGCGCGATACCAAGGAGCGGAACGGAACCGAGTCAGTGAGGCGTTTGCTCCAGAGCCGAAGGAGGATGAAGACGAGCACGCGAGGACGCACTTCCGGTACCTACGACGGGTCGCTGAATGCCTAAAAGAAGCAGGGAGCAAGAGGGAGCAAAAAGTACACATGGGCAAGACCAAATAAGGAGATGTACTTCCCGTAGGACGTGGGCCCCGCGTTGGGCACCGTTCGGAACTGCGCTGGAGATGCCATTCAAATGCTCCCAATGATCTTGTCGAGCCGGCTCCTAGTAGCACCTCTCCAAATCCTTGGGTGGTGTTCATTTCGGAGTTCGGATGGGCAAGAGGCTATCGATGTATCGATAGCGAGAGGCAGGATCGGTGGGTCCAGGGGGGGATGAGGAAGCTGAGTGAACCGGGAACTTTGAATGCGGCTTAAGAGAAAGGTTTCTTACCCTTTCTCTCGGAAGGGCAAGTAGGAAATGAAAAAGTAACGGCGTGGCGCTTTGGAACACGGAAAAGGAACGGAGGCAATAAAGGGAGGTGCAGGAGGAATAAAACGAGGAGTCAGGAATTGGAAAGAAAACGTGCGCGAGGTTTTTGGAGAAAAAAAAATTGACCCGTTCACCGCCTGAGAGTGCGTGCTTGCATCATCAGTGCCACCGCCTCAGCACCGCCCTGTGCCGCCGCGTACCGTTCCGTGGGCACCGCCTCCGCGTTGCCTAGTGCCTGAGTGCCCAGAGCCGCAGTACCGCCGCCTTAGCACCGCCCGTGCCGCCAGTTCTCCGCCAGAACCATCAGGAGGGCACGCGACCCCACAGCGAGGTCAGAGCAGCAGCGCCGCCGCCTTAGCACCGCCCGTGCCGCCACCTTAGCACCGCCCGTGCCGCCACTTCAGCGCCGCCACCTCAGCACCGCCCGTGCCGCCACTTCAGCGCCGTCCGAGCCGTAGAGTCGAAGCCGGAGTCGCCGCCGCAGAAGGACAGCGCGCCGCACGCTCCGACGCCGAAGCCGCCAAGGGCTAATCCGGTGAGTCCGTTCCGGGTGGAGGGCCATACGGAAAAATAAATAAAAGGAAATTAAATTAGATTAGAATAGGTTATTTTGTATTTTGTATCTTTTGTATTTTTGTGCATTGTAAGGTTATCTTTGTTCTCCGCTTGGCCGTATCCCGGGTAAGGGATTGGTGCAACGCAAGTGCTGTGACCAAAGGGGGAACGGGGAAGAAGGCCGGTCCTTGTTTTTTCTTGAATATATTTTGTTTTTTGTCGCGAACCCCTGTACCCTATATTTCTATTGGAGCTCCAGCAGGGATTAGGGACCCCAAAGAGGGAGTAATTGTTTTTGTGGCCGTTTGAGGCCAAATGTTTAAGGCGCTTCTCCTTCGCTAGTTTTTAAGTCCCCCAACAGAGGCAGCCTTGGCGCAAGCGCATCTCTGGCTAAGGCCACGCTCTCGCAAGGAGTGGAGAAATACCACATAGAAAAGAAAAGGAATTGTATGATAAATATTAGTATGGAATAAATAATGAAAGTGAAAATGGAGTAGAGTCATTTACCTGGGGGAGATGGGTCGGTCGCCAGACCGCCTGGAATAGTCTCCGGTCCGCCGGAGATGGGTGATGCCCCTAATACTCAGGAGGCATCACAGGATGGGTGGGTGCGTCGTGGCAATAACACCAATGCCACCAATTTGTTCCAGCAGTGTCGTCAGTTTATATTTGTCGTTTATTTACTTTTGTTTTGGTGTTTAGAGATGATAGTTTTGTTAGTGATGAGTATTAGTGAGACGTCCGAATGGTCCGGTATTTTATTGTGCGGACTGCGGGCATTGGGTCGAACCCAGGCCTGGGCCTCCTGAGCTGGCCCGGCGTTGCCCAAGAAAGCAGTTCCGTAACAATTTAAATGGTTGAACGACACAGAATGGCTGGGTTTCCTTTGACTCCTTATCCTGAAGTTGAGCCGGCAACTTTTCGCTGCTTTTGCAAAGCCAAATTCACTGACATGAATTTGTACTTATTCTCTGTTTATTGGACTTTTTGGACTCTACTGATGATCCCACAAACATGGTTGAGCGTTTCTATGACACACTATATTTTTCTTTTTTATTTCATTTCCCTTACATGACGTTTCTCATAGGCCCTCTTGGTTTCAAAACTTGAAGTAAAAACTACAAAAAATTCCATAGAACCGAGCTGCAAGTTGACCTTTCTAGATATTTTACACTTTGCTCTAACTTCTTAACTCATATGTTAATGTTACAAAAATCGGTGTATAATTAAGTTCCAGGCGAATCTTTAGCAATTTTACGCGTTTGTCACTTCAAAACAAAAGTTTTTTTTATCATGTCTTCATCTCAATACTAATTTTGTTTAAACGAGCTAATATTGCGAACTTATTCCCAAAATATTTTTAGTCTACAGACTCATCCTTAAGCATCGATACAACTTCTTCGTATCCATATTCACATTCACACTCCAATTGCATTTTTATGCCCATAATCGCCGAAGATGATGTTTTTCAGAATCTCAAGTCTTCCTTCTCTTTTGGTCCAGACCTTGTACCTAGAGAAATTGTGCGAGTGTCTTTTGTAGACCACTGTTAAATTTTTTTTAAATATCCCCTAAGCTTTCATTTGTTCCCGAAAGTTTGAAGGAATCTTTTATCATTACTCTTCATTAAAAGGGCAATTAATCAGAGGAATTGAGAAACTTGCGATTTCCAAGTTATTAGAACTTTTGATTACTGCACAGCTTCAGCATCAATGTGGATCAATAATGTGCACCCAAAACACGGCTTTATGAAATCAACGTTCACAAATCTTCTTGAGTTTTGTACTCTCATTCCCAAACTGACCTTATCTTCACAGATTTCAACAAAGCTTTTGATTCGGCGAATCATGAGCTACTACTGAAAAAACTTCTATATTTCGGTTTCCATAACAGTTTTGAACCGTACTCAAAGAGTCGCTTTTAAGCGTTCCCTCCCGAACCGTGTTATTGTATCTTCTGGTGCTCCTCAAGGGAGCCACCTTGGAACACTTCTGTTTGGCATTCTATCAACGACTTGGCCGACATTCGCATGTGATGATATATTCTATTCTATCTTGAACGCATTCAATCGGTAACATTTCTTAGAGTTATATTTAAGCACAACTTAAATTTTGAAACCATATTGCTATAATCGTTTATAAAGCTAAAGGGATTCTTGCGGTTGTTAAGCGATGGTGGAAAGACTTTGTTGATCCTCACACTTCAAAACTGTTGTATATCTTAATTGTTTGTTCTATTCTTGAATATGCTAATTATTAAGACTTTATAGAATCTGTCCAGAAGCAATTTCTTTTGTTTCCTCTGCGCGTATTAAGCTGGGACCCACATCGTTGCCTGCCTTCATGCATTGACAAACTACGCCTTCTGTTGCTTACCACACTTAAGGATGGTCGAACATGCCTTGGTGTAATTTTCCTTCAAAATTAATAAATGGATTTGTATCTTCCAATTATTAGTCTGGCTCGGCCGATAGCTCTGGATGCGTGTAAGACGAACTTCGAATTGCAGGATCCATTCCGCGTCTAATGTTCTCATTATAATGATCACTATTTTTTTTTTTAATTTGTCCTTAGATTTCAATGCACAAAATTAGTTAAGACACCTATCCCTGGCTCTGCCCACTTGATGTGAGTCGGAGCACAGCGTTAAACACTCTCTTTTTCGGCAAAGGTAAGGGTATGGATTATTAGGCAGACCTTTGCTATGTTTTCTTTCTGCGTTTGCTTTTTATTTAACTACTAGAGTTCTAGTACACATAGCAAATAAGTGTAAAAATTAGATATTGGATATTTTACATGGACGATCTTATGAAAGGAACCAATTCGATAGAAGATAAATATTATAAAAGAAATTTCCAGCGAATTCATGGCTGTTAATCTAAATTTAAGAAAATAGAATTCGAATAAACCAGAAATATAAAAAGTTTTAGAAGATACTGCAGACAACAGGATAATATGTTTGAAAGATATCGTAAAGCCTTTGGGACTTCAATGGGAAAAGGCGTATGCGGCACTAGAATACGTTAAGATTCAAGGGGAATTTCATCTAGCAAGTTATTAAGTTTTATTCTTTCGTGTAATGAAAAGAATCAAAGGAGAATGGGCCACCTTAGGCAAACTCTGAGGAAGAAACCATTAGTGCCAATAGTGTGTTGACAACTGGTAAGGATAAGATTTATAATTTTCATTAACCCACAAATAAACGGCTAGAGAATTAAAATATGCCAAAGAAATAATAATTAAAAGGAGCACGGAAACGAATTTTGCCCCGAGCTCAACAGCTAAAAAAGAAATCAAAGTCAATTCAAAAATTTTTAGTTCCATCCATTTATTGAAAATGATAAAACTATTAGAGTAAGCGCAAGATTGCAACCCTTCTATCTCGATAAAGGGCCCATTTCTTCGTTGATTATAAAAAATGCGGATACTGAAACTTTGCATGCTGAAATTACTTTAATAAGAACTTATGTCCAAAGAAAATATGGGAGATTCGAATTGAGAAATTCTTTTCGGACCTTGTTATATTAGATGTTTGCAAAATATAGGTCAAGAAGCATACCATATAGTTGTACTTGTTTGTATGGCGATACATTTGGAAATACTAAATACTAAGAGGGTCACTTAGAAGGTTTTCCGCAAGACGAGGAAAATTTGCTACTAGAAAGTTGGACGAACAGTGGGAAAAGGCAGTTAAAGAAAATTCCGCAGTTGCATCTCAACTTGGGAAATAAAGGATTGAGTGGCATATTGTTACCCAAAGTGATCTATTTATTTGATTGCATCAGTGCTAATTTATTCAACAACGGTTGTTTATTTTGTCTGTGCATAAATATTTATTTATTTATTTCTTAATGTCTTTAATTGTGAAGAATGACAGAACGATTATGTTAAGCACATAAAGAAGGCAAAAACAAATTAAAATATCAATGACAAATTAAATACAGAAATTTATGACATCGTCGTCAAATACAAGGTAAACATTTTGTGAATAAATATGTAAAACAGAATCAAATGTGAACAAAACAACAAATTACGTTAAGTAAAAAAAAAAGATTACTGCATGAGCCAGTAACCAGGAGCAAGCCAACATGACCATCCTGAAAATTTTGCTTATAAATTACATTCGGCATGAATGGAAATAAATGAACCAGATATGAACTCGATCACAAATATCTCTCACGTTATTGATCATTCAAAATGTTTCCAGTTCCAACTTAAGTCAAAATGTTGCTCAAATTCATGCTATCGATAAATTCATAGCGATTTTCTTGAATAGCTAAAAAATTGCTAGGCTAAATAAAAAAAATGGCTAGTTTTCTAGCTCATAGCACATCTTAAAATGTTATGGCATTTCCATTTTAAAAATTGCTAGATCTAGCAATAAAATTGCCAAAATGGCAACACTGGTATGGAGTCCCGAATTCAAAAATACTAAAAAGTTGGATGGCGTTACGAAATTCCTTCCACTTTTGGTATTTATCGAGCGGGGTGAGAAAAATAATACAAATTTTAATAAAACAGGCTGTTTTCGACCATTTGGCTCTCACTCTCAATTGCAGCCCTATTAAATTTTTAAAATTATAGATTGCGCGAGGAACAAAAATGTGTGTAAAGATCAAATCAGAAGTTCAGAAGAGCAGTTTTTGGCAGTTATATTATCTTAATGGAAGAGGAGAACCTTGAAGTGTAATATAATTTAAAAAGATGAAGGCCAGTAAGGACAGCAAGGAAATTTTTTCAAACTCCACATTGCCTTTGGCTTTGAGGTCCGATCTTCGTTCCCCCAGCTAAGTCAAACAAATCAAAATTAAAGTAAACATCAGTTTTCGTTCGAAGTCCAAATAATTGCGCCTTTTGCTTTCCAAGCCCCAAACAATTCAAGTTCCCACCAAATTTAATCGATCAGCATAATTAAATTTCACAGTGAGATGCGACAGTTTCATCTTAAGTTCTTAAAGTTGAAAAAGAAAAGCTCCTGGCAGAGGTTTTTTGGATGGAAAGGAAAGAATTAAAGAGGAGTCGAATTTGGAGGAGTTAATAGTCTAAGTGTCTTGTAATAAATGAGTTTTATGAATAAACATTTAAAAAACACTGTGTTCAATTAATAATTATAAGTCTCTCAGCGTATAGTTTAATAAGAAATACATGAGCTTTCTAAATAAGAGAGAGATAAGCTTTAGGAATGAGAGCGCGGTGGGGAACGATAGCAAAAGCCCTGCTGAGTGTGGTGCAATGATGAAAAAAAAGAGGAAGAGCAAGAGGATAAGGAGGAAAAATGAGAAAAGCCCTTAGGAGTCACGGAGTTACGTAAAAAGAATCATTGCGTCTCGCTGCGCGTTGTGAAATACAAAATGACTGACGAAACTAACCCTCTTTTCCCGACATTAGGAGTTGGATCACCGTCCCTACAAGACAACTCGAAAAATAGCTGGCGCAAGGTATTAGAATCGCAAAATAGAGTGATAATCGAACTACACAAGGCCACGCCGCAGCCTTACACGCTCGCTGTGCCCACGATGTTACCGACATTTGACCACTAAGATGCAGAAGCTGACGCAGCAGCATTGTGCAAAACGGCAAATATGATTCTAAGTGAACATCCACAAGAAGGTGCATTATTGGTGATGACGCTCAGCAAGTCACTGCTCGGTAGTGCATCGCAGTGGCTGTCGCAAATTTGTTTTCCTGAAATGCGCTGGTCGCAATTCCGAGAATTGTTGATGGGACGTCCCAATGCAAACGAATGCCAGTCGATTAATTACATCATTATTGACCAAGTGGAAATCAATGACCCATGAGGAGATCGCCGTATCCCTAGTCTTGGCTCATGCATCCCAAATTGACCCCAGATTGCAGAGCGTAGCGTTCACTACAAACATAAAAACGCGGCCTGAGCTGCAGCAACAACTCAAGGCGCACACGTTCAGCAGACATTTAGAACTTTCTGGAATGGAGGTCCCCGAAAGAAAGAGGTTCAAAATGCAGACGCCGATAAGATGCCATAATTGCGGAAAACTTGGACATAAGGCAATGGAGTGTCGCAAGAGGAGAAGAGAAGAGCGAAAAGAGATCAGACCAGGCCATAGGAACAACAAAACGACGATGGCGCGAGAGAGATCAACGGTGACTTGTTTCAATCGCGTCAGTGTGTACGAGGGGACCAGCAACAGCAATCCGAAGCAGCAACGGAGGAAGGGTGGACTTGTGTGCATTACATCAGTCTAACGGGACTGCAATTCTACTTAGTGAGGAATTTCCATTTTTCTTTGATTCAGGATCTGAATGCTCTCTGGTAAAAGAGACAGTCGGCGTGAAGCTAGCCGAAAAAAGATTCCATAACTTAGTAATGTTGAGAGGCATAGGCGACAACATTGTCAAAAGCAATATGCAAATTCTGTCCACCATACAAATCTCTGAATTTAATTTTGAATTGTCATTTCACGTAATAGATGATAAGTGCCTTAAATATGATATGATAATTGGACAAGACATATTTTAACTTGGTTTTGGACTAATGTAAGAAGTAGATAGATTCAGTATCTACAGAAGTCAAACGGTATTATCTCTAGATTATAAAAATAATGTAAAAATGGATTTAACAGATGGTGATAAGTCAAAACTAAACGACATATTGGCCAAATAACGTGTAACTACAGGCTTTTTAGAAATCCGTTTAGTAGACGGAAACAAGACTGTTTAGAGACGACCATATCGCCTTAGTGAGAGCGAAAAAGAAGATGTAGCGAATGCTAGAATCCAATGTAATTCAACCAAGCTCGCTTCTGAACCGAGGCGGCACAGTGGGCCCCTCACGTGAACAAAAATAAAGGAAGCATTTGACAGATTGGATACAGTATTAAGCGTATTATCAAAGTCATGTTTTTGCTTCAATATTAAAAAAGTAAATTTCTGCAAACGGAGATAGAGGACTTAGGTTTTCTTATAAGAGATGGCGAGCTAAAACCCAATCCTCGAAAAATACAAGCACTGACCCAACTGTCCAAACCAGGATCAGTTACACAAGTTAGACAGTTTATAGGTTTAGCATCTTACTTTAGGAAATTTGTCCCTTATTTCTTAGAAGTGATGAAGCCTCTTTATCAGCTGACTTCAAAATTAAATGAATTTGACTGTAAAGAACAGCTAATTTTTAAGGTGATAACTAGTGATCCCGTGTTGATTATATTTAATTCTAACTAACCAATAGAGCTGCATACGGATCCTAGCGCCAATAGGTATGGCGCAATGCTATTACACAAGGTAGATGGTAAACGCCTCTTGGTTGAGTACTCCAGCAAATGCACCACAATATCTAAATTAAAATATCATTCGTATGAACTCGAGACATTGGCGGTATATAACGCGATCAAACATTTTCGACATTACTTAAGCGGCAGAAAGTCGTTAGAGCGAGTCAAGAGCAAGCGGTATTGACACCGCGGGTACATAGTTGGTGGTCATTTATGCTGTCATTCGAATTACAGGTAGAATACAAGAATGGAAGGCAAATGTCTTATGCTGGCTGCTTATCCAGAAATCCCGTCACTGTAATAACGCAGGAAAGTTCAAGTAAGGTAGTGGAAATACGAGTTGACTTGGTAACTATAACTCACAACTGGCTTATATCCGAACAGAAGCGTGATTAGGACATATCGCAAATCATGACCGATTTAAATAGTGATGAAATGCAGAAAGAAATAGCAAATTCTTATGAAATCAGGAATAGTTTGCTGCATCGTAAAAGTCAAAGAAATGGGGAGACACGATGCTTGCCAGTCGTACCCAGGGCATTTAGGTGGTCAGTTGTTAATCATGTTCACGAGGCTATAATGCACTTGGGGTGCCAAAAAACCCTAGAAAAAGTTTATGATCAGTATTGGTTTGATGGAATGTCAAAATATGTACGGAAATTTGTGTGACATGTAAATTGTCAAAATCAGCGTCATGTAAAATACAATCAGAGCTACCCCCATTCCCAAGGTAGAGATACCGTGGCATACGGTACACATAAACATTAGTGGAAAATTGAGCAGTAAAAAGCACGAGAAGGAATATGTCATTGTTCAAATTTATGCCTTCACCAAGTTTGTCTACCATACCACACCTGGAATTTGGACATGGTGAACTGCATACAGTCAGTAAAGTCTGCAATATCGATATTTGGTGTTCCTTACAGAATTATAGCGGACCAGGGCAAATGCTTTACGAATAGCGAGTTTCGAAAATGTTGTTCTATGAATAAAATTGACCTCCATGTAGTTGCTACGGGTGCCAGTAGGGTAAATGGTCAGGTGGAGCGTGTCATGAGTGTGCTAAAAAGCATGCTGACGGCTGTGGAGAAGAGCGAACGATCATGGCAGGAGGCTTTGGGCGAAATACAATTGACACTAAATTGTACCATGAACCGGGTAACTAACTATAGTGCATTTGAGTTGATGATTGGCAAAGATGCGAGGCCCTTGGGAATGCTCACTGTAAATGGGGAAGTGCGAGTAGATTTAAGTAGGGCTAGAGAGGACGCTAAGGAAAGTATGAGTAAGAATGCTCAGTATGATAAGGCAAGAGTAGATAAGAAGCATGCTAAGGTAGTAAGGAATGAAATTGGCGATCATGTATTACTGAAAAGCGAAGAGCGGTACCAAATGAAATTGGATCCAACATTTAAAGGACCATTTGAAATTGTGCTAGATGGTGACCGATACTTGCTAAAATCATTGACAACCAGACGAGTGTATAAATATCCATATGATAAAGATTGAGAGACCTTGGAGTTGGTGGAAGAGCTTGACGACGGCAAGAAAGTCGTGCGTGCAAGCAAGAAATCTGTGACCTAAGAAGGGAGCAGAGGAGAGAGATGGTATGCAGAAGAGAGCGTATACTCTGGTACTCTGGTTTGTGTGTGGGAAGCCTGCTAAAATAGTGTTTGATGATAAATGAATTGGTAACAAGACGATTGAGCTTGAGCGGAAGAGAGCGTGTGCTCTAAAAGTTGTAAAAGAAAAGAGAGTTATCCTGCTAAGCTAATGATGGATCTGATGGATATCCAAGTGGTTGGGTTTGTACGGAAGAGAGCTTGTACTCTAGAGAATTTGAAAAGTGTTATCCCGTCAAACTAACGCTTGAAGGCTTAAGAGGTGCAATTGAATTTGTCTTGAAGAATAAATAAGCTATGTAATCATAAGAGTAAGAAGTTCAGTAATATAAGAGATTGGTAACGAAGTTTCATGACACATTTTGTGCTGTGCAGAGCAACACGAGGACGTGTTATAGTCAGAAAGGCTGTGTCGGAGATAAGTTTAATTTAATTAAAAAACAATTAATTATTAATCAATTATTAATTATAAGTCTCTCAGCGTTTAGTTTATAAAGAAATAAATGATCTTTCTAAATGAGAGAGAGAGAAGCTTTTGAAATGAGAGCGCTGTGGGGAAGGAGAGTAAAAGCCCCGTTTCGCAATGATGGAAAGAAAAGGAAGAGCAAGAGGATGAGGAAGGCAATTGAGAAAAGCTCTCAGGAGTGACAGACGTAAAAAGAATCGCTGCGACTCGCTGCGCGTTGTGAAATACGAAATGACCGAACAAACTAACCCTCTTTCCCCGACATATTATATATTTTTTTTTAAATCCCCGTTAGTTTAATTTAATTTTCACACTTCACACTGCGAAACGGTTTTACCAAAGAGATTACTGTCTATAAGATGCCTTACCATACCATACATTCGTTTTGCAACATGAGGCTATTTTTTTTGCGGCAACGACAATCGCGCTTGTGAATGAGTAAGCCGAAGAACAAGCACGTGCGTAAATATGTGTGTGCTTCTGTTCGCAAGCGCCAGCAGCAAAAATTGAAATCATTGTCTTTGCACGTTTTTCGCGCGTCGCACACTTAAAACCCTAATGTTCCAATGTGATTTTTAAAATATATTTTGTATAATATAATATAATATAAGTATATCCGATCATTACTTTCAAATGTACTACATTCAAATTAGTATATAAAATATTATTGTTTTAATATGGGAGGCAACATGTGCCTTTCGAAATGATCTTATGACTTATAAGCTGAAGAGTATCTTTTGATCCGTGAGAATACGTGTGCACACAAACAATAGGCAGCTGTCGCTGCATGCCTACAAGAGAGCGGCAGGCTCTAGAGCGCTCTCTCACTGGCTTTTGAACGAAATGTGAGAGAGCCTGAAGCCGGTTCAAAAGCCAGCACGAAAAAATTTTATGCAAAAAAAATCGTATGGCGTTACGTATCTTTAACACAGTACTGTCTTTGGTTTCACCCTCTCCATACCGTCCTTATATAAAAACTATACTGTGTGCACTTCCCCAGAAAAATCCAATAAGGCCAATGAGTTAAATGTTGAGAAATGATTTTTTCAACATTGAATTAAGAAATCTCAAAATCTCTCGACTTTGAATTACACAAATCTTTTGTGAACCAAAATCAAAACGAAAACTTTGTTAGACGATTGTTTTTTTTTAAACAACTCAGCGAATGCAAAGAGTCTAAAGACAACGCAATGTCCCGAGAGCGATGTTTCCACGATTTTGCTTCAACTTGAATTGAAAAAAAGAAAACGCATTTTCTAAATCCTCATTGCCAACCATTTTTAAAAGGTATGAGTGCAAACAATTTTAGTATTACACTTTGTCCTGGCTCGCAATAATTAGAGTAAAAATTGGTAGACCTTAAAAGGCATTTCCGCTTTGTGTCTCGGCGAATCGCTTGAATTTTGTAATTATCCTAAAAAACAGATATTTCCTAAAATTTTTTTTTTTAACCAATGAAAGTGCAATAAAAAGCGATGTATTAAGCTATTTATTATAAAAAACCTATTCTGATTTACTGTTTTTTTTTACCTTGAATACGCACGAATGTATCGCGTTTTTGGAAATTCCCATACGCATTAGTTAAAGAAATTTTTTTCCCAATTGTTTATCAAAGTTGAAAATTAAAACCCCAAATTTATACATAAGAAATATGTTGCTTTGATAAATTAAAACAGTAATGAAACATGGGACAAAAATCCAAACGAAAGCCTGAGAATTTGTTAAGTCATTCCGCATTCTGAATATTTTTCTTTTTAGTTTTTAGTTATTTTTAGTTATATATATACTTTTTAAATGTGAAAAACAATTCTACTTGCATATTTCAAATATTAATTGCTGTGTATATTGTATTGCGCATGTGTCATGCGCATGTCAAATATAATACATTAAATCAAAGTGTTTAATAAACGAAGTCCAGTTTATTGAATGATGGTTGAATAAAAAATCTTTTAAAATGAATAACATTTTTACTTTTCGGATATTAATTTGTATTTGTAAGTATTTTAAAACTAACACTTCACATTATATACTTTCTTTTGTATTTTAGTACTTTTTGGGAACACGGTGTCACAAAATTCGGCTCAGAAAATGCTAGCCTCTGAAACAAATAATATAAGGGATGAATATTTTGTACAAATGAGTAGGAGGAGTTTGGACAGGGGTCCATATTTTGATACTTCCGCAACAAAAAATGTTACATCATTAGTTGGAAAAACAGGACATCTTAATTGCCGCATTAGAAATCTCGGAAATAAAACGGTATGTACAACCAAAACTCCAACTTTCTTGTATTCCTTGCTTTTCTTATGCTTTTGATATAAATATGTATGTAACCATCAATAAAAAAATTGATATTAACTACAACTAAAACAAGAAAGGAAGCTAACTTCGGCAGGCCGAAAATTGGAATTCGATCGTTGTAAATTAATACAATATAAATTTTACATTTCTGTTTAAAATCAAGGAAGCCAATTCTAGTTTTATTACAGTCCTCTATACTTGTTATATTTACGGGTACAGTTTTTTGTTCACCGTTTGGCATTTTCCTCTACATTTAATTATACTTTCTGTGGCAGCTATTTAATCCGATATTCTAAAAACTAAATCCCAAATTTTAGAAAAATATACAACGGATATATATAAAATTTGATAAAAAATCTGTTGAAAACTGTAAGAGTTGTAATTTTTAATAACATTAATTTCTGGATCGTTTCTATGGCAGCTATATAATAATAGTTTAAAATTAAATAAATAATATAGTATAATATAAATTATATATAAATATGTTGAAAGGCAAATAATGAATATCACATATAGGTACACTTATATTTACAGTCTTCAGCTTAGTACTAACATAAAGTTAATATATATTCATATTAGAAAAAAGTAGCGAAAAGAAAAAGTATTTCGCTTGGGCGGGTACTAACATAATATAAATATAGTGCTGCTATATAAATGTAGTGCTGCCGAATCAAAAAGAACTAAACAGCGAGCGAAATAATAAATAGTAAATATTTTTAAAATCAACATGGAGGGAAAAATATTATTCGCAGGAAACGACTTTCTAACCGGAAAAAAAATGTTGGAATTAGTAATTGCTGTAATTACAAGATAGGAGATTAATTCACAAAAGGCATTTAAAATACTAAAACTATTTGTTGGTGGTTCTGGTTATTTGCCTTTAACTATATAGCGGCGAATACATTAATAAATATTATTCCAATATCCAATCTGTTAAAATTCATTTTAGTATCACTTAATAATGTTTGTTTACGAGAAACAGTTGGCTACAGCTCTCAGTGTGGCAATTTTTGCGCATGTTTTAATTTCTTTGGTTACACTGGTTACCGAGCGAAATATATAGCGATTTTGCTATCTAAATTCTTAAAGAATATTTATCTTATGTTAATACTAGTCTTAACTGCTAAAGTTTTTCATGTAAAATCTTAACATTTTCCTCTGCATTTACTGATCATTTATATGCGAGCTATATGACAACAAGAAAGGAAGCTAAATAAGTACGCCAAAGTTAGTATACCCTTAAAGATTTCGATTCGATCAATCATAATTAATATAATATAAAATATATATTTGTGTTAAACAACAACGAAATTGTTTGGGGGGCGAATCCTGCCAGCTGTAGATCCTTATCGGAGGCCAAAAAATTCCCACGTCGCAAAACGATGAAATAACCCGTCGTGGGTTTGAAATAAAAAGAGCGGGGGCGTCGTGGGGTAATTAGCGTCAGCTTTATTCCGCTGCATACATAAGACTGACTTAACATAACTTAACATAAAGCCGAGCTCCCGGTCGCTTTGCCTCGTTAAAGCGAGAGCGGGAGATCGGTGGTGCTCGGAGTGTGAGCGCAAGGCGGGGGACAGAAAGCGAGAGCGGGAGATCGGTGGTGCTCGGAGTGTGAGCGCAAGGCGGGGGACAGAAAGCTCGCTCCTGAACAGAGGCGGCACAGTGGGCCCCTCACGTAAACATCCTGCCCCCCCTTGCAATCACTCGGATTGCAAAATGGTCGTTGCCGCGGTCATCAGGGTATCCTGGCGAGCGGCGGAAAAAAATGCCGTGGAGTGGCTGAGGGCGTCCGGGGTGCTGCTGCCGGTTGCCGAGAAGGGGCGACGGCGTCCCGAGACCGGCGCGCATTCTGCCGAGGCCGGCGCGTCGACAATGGTCGCTCGGATAGGTGGAGCAGGGTGTGATGGTCCTGGCCGCACGTTTTGCAGCAATCCCCTCGCCGGCATGCTCCGTCCGAATGCTCGTGGGCCAGACAGCTCGGACAGTAGCGGTTAGCCAGCACTGCCCGAAGCCGCTTCTCAGCGCTCAGGTGCAAAAAACGGCGGCATTTTCGCAGTGGGTGGATCCCCCGGCAGACTCGGCAACGGTAGGACAAAGTACCTCGAGTACATCTGCCCTCTTGTGCGATAGCGGTGCGTGGACGCGGAGACATCGTGCTGGGTCTGACTGCCGGAATGAACACCGCATGGTGCGGAAGATAGTAGGAAGCTGAATGGCTTGTTGGAGAAACTTCTTTCATGTGACCCAAGTCGAGGTATTCTTGAATTACTGCGTCATACCGGGCCTTTAGAGGGGGGTCTTTTTTAAGGCGTTGCTCGTTACGCAGGAACTGGGCCAGGGCGAGCGATCGTGAGGACGCTAGTTCGGAACCCATGTGCGTGGGTCACGCAGGGGGAGCGTCACGACATACTTGCCACCCTCATTCCTCAGAGTAGTCTGGACAAAATTGCGCTCGCAGACCTCATCAGCTTCCGGGACGATACGTGTGGGGCTTTCCTCCACCTCCCAGAATTTTGTGAGAAGCTGGTCCAGCGAATCGTCTTGGCTGCAAGCCACTCGTGTGGAGAAGGCACTCACACTGCGGGGGGTGGCAGGAGACAAAGGGCCTGTCAGCACCCATCCAAAAATAGTCTCCTGTCCGAGAAGCGACCCGCAGATGTTAGTTTTGAAGTTGCCAAGGAGGATAGACGGCAGAATATCGGCTCCTATCAGTACGTCAATTTGGGAGCTCTCGAAGAACTTGGGGTCTGCCAAGGGGACGTCGGGCAGCCTCTTTAGAAGATCTCGCGGAATCGGGTACGATGGCAGGGTGCCAGCCAGTTGCGGCAGCACATATGCTGCAGTCTCTAATTGTAACCCGGGTCTGGCAGGTGACCGAATTGAAAAGTGGCATAATTTGGTAGACTGCGCAGAAATGGACTGATTAAGGCCGGAGATTTGGGCTTGAATTGTCTTGAAAGGGAGCTTAATCAAGTTGAACAGCCTTTCCGTGATGAAAGTCGCTTCGGACCCTGAGTCTATTAAGGCTAGTGCTTGGAAGTTGCACCCGAGATGACACACGTTAATGAGGGCGGTGCCCAATAGGACGGCCCCCGAACCAGAAGCGAAGCACACTTGTACGTCAGAGTGTTCGTCTGAGCCACCGGAACCGCTGGGAGTGGACGCGGGTTGGTGTCTCGTTGACGCCGACGGACTTGGAGCGGCTGCGAAGGGGTTACCGCGGTGTAGAAGAGTGTGATGCCGGCTATGGCAGATAGAGCAGCTGTGGGCACTCGTGCAGTCCCGTTGCTGATGCCCTCGTGCGAAACAGTTTAGGCAGAGCTGCTTCCTCTTGATATAGTCGGAGCGACCACTCACATCCATTTCAAGAAAACGTGGACATAATCGAGCAGGGTGATTCTCGCCAGGACAGAGATCGCACCCCTTGGGGGCAGAAGCCACTCGGGTCTCGCACGAGTTGAGCCTGCGAATTGGCGCGCTCGTGGGTGCCGATCTCGGCGGAACTGGCCCGGAACCGCTAGGCCTAACGTCGTCGATGGCCTCCAGGGTGCGATGACGCTCTGTCAAAAAGACATCTAACTCCTTCCATGTTGGAATTTCGGCTTTATTGTGGATGGATTGCTCCCACAGCGAAAGTGTGATTTTGGGAAGCTTGGTGGACACCATATAGACCAGGATACAATCCCAAGCTTCGACTTGAATCGAAGACATCTCTAAGGCTGCCAGGCAGCTTTGAATTGTGCCCTGCAGATCCTTCAGCGCGACTCCGGATTCCTGAGGCACAGCCTGGATATTGAAGAGGATCTTTAACTGGCTGTTGACCAGCAAGCGTCGATTTTCGAAGCGTTCGGAGAGTCTTCGCCACGCTGAGGCGAACCCTTCATTGGTGAGGGGGGCCTTGGACACGATGGCATTCGCGTCGCCACTGGTCTTGGAAAGGAGGTGGAACAACTTCTCAACCGGGGTGATACGAGAGTTGTGTATGTAAATCGCCGTGAACAGGTCTCTGAAAGTGGGCCAACGAAGATAGTCGCCCGCGAAAACCTCTGTGTCCACTGGTGGCAAACGACACCCGGTAGGAGCGGGTGTGTGGATACTATTAGCCGCCCAATCAGACTGAGAGGCGGCTTGTGAAATTGTTTCCTCAAGTTTGGCAACACACTTCGAATAAACGGAATAGCAGTAGCTGTACTTTGACTCCAGCACTGTCGAGGTGTCCGCGCCGTCGTCTGACGCGGAGAGCAGTTCGGAGCAGCTCTCATAACCTTTCTCCACCTTTTCCCACAGGGCCCTTATTTGGTCCCTATGGACTTTACACATGAAGGGGGAAAATTGTTCAGTCTCCGGTGTGCCCGGGGTGTGGAGATTCGCCTCGAATTGACTGACACGGTCTGTTGTGGCAATAAATCGTTTGAGAGCGACGTCTATCGCTTTTTGTGCCATTTTGACTACTGACCGAGTTAATCTAGGCGAGGACCCAGATAGTGTGTCGACGGATTCGTCGCTCCTTGCTCTTGGAATGGCAGCGGTAGCCTTTGGCTTCAGTTGAGACGCCCGCGGGGATGCGGATTGGGACCTATCCAAGCGGATGGAGGGAATCGGACGCGGTTTCTTATCGTCTCCCGTGGGCATTCTAGGAAGCAAACGCTGCTGATCAGTGCTTGCCAATTGTCGAGCGGGAGGACGGTCACACTAAACGCAATCGAATGGAGGTACTAAGTGTAGATACGTATTTATTGTTAATTATTGAGATGGGGATGTATCTGAGCCCAGGCCGCCACGTACGGGTCGGGTTTCTGCAAACAAATCAAAGGAATCAGAATTAAATCAATCAGTGATATTTTGATGAGTGCAGCATTGGACGGGTGGAATTAATAAACAACTCAGTTCTTAGGAAAACTAAAGCTCGGAAACTAAAGCTCGCCTATATGATGGCGAGAGTTTAAGCGGCAACAACAACACGCACGGCTTCTGCGGCGGCGAAGTGGATGAGAAATAATAAATAAACAACCCCAACGCTGTGGATTTAATTGTTCCCAACCGAGGAGCTGGACTTAAAGGCTCGGTTCTTGGTCGCGGAGAAAAACTCGCTGTGTTATGCCGACGGCGAGCGGTGCTGAGATTATGGCCGGAAATTAAGGGGCAACAACAACACGCACGGCTTCTGCGGCGGCGAAGTGGATGAGATATAATAAATAAACAGAACAAGCGCAGTTGCACCAGTGCGGATTGAATTTGGATGTTGTTGTTGTTGTTAATGTCGTACACTGCAAGCCGCAAATGTTTAATTATTCCAATCCGAGGAGCTGGACTTAAAAGCTCTGTTCTTGGTCGCGAATAAAAATTGCGCTGCGTTATGCCGACGGCAAGCAAAACAGCAACGACAACACGGCCTCTGCGGCGGCGAAATTGAAAAAGAATTAAACACTCGCGGTTGCGTAGGAACTTTATTTGTGGCGTTTGGCTCACTTTAGATTTACTTAATAGTTGGTATTAATAATTGGTTTTAATATTAAATGGGTTTGGGTTATTTATTTTATTTTTATATTTTGTTATTCCTGAAATCGGAGGTAGAAAATATCTTACATATATGGAATTATTAATTTGGAGTATGGGTAGGAGCTTGTGTTGGCACAGTGGAGCGTCGAGGAGTGGACTGTATTAACAGAACAGAAAATTGTGTATGGAGACGGCACAACAAAATCAAATCTGGCGGCAGCGGTAGCCTGTTCTGCGAACAGAGTAAAACTCCCGAAAACAGCGCACACCAGCGGCCCGATATAATGTAATGTGCGGCAGCACATATGCTGCAGTCTCTAATTGTAACCCGGGTCTGGCAGGTGACCGAATTGAAAAGTGGCATAATTTGGTAGACTGCGCAGAAATGGACTGATTAAGGCCGGAGATTTGGGCTTGAATTGTCTTGAAAGGGAGCTTAATCAAGTTGAACAGCCTTTCCGTGATGAAAGTCGCTTCGGACCCTGAGTCTATTAAGGCTCGTGCTTGGAAGTTGCACCCGAGATGACACACGTTAATGAGGGCGGTGCCCAATAGGACGGCCCCCGAACCAGAAGCGAAGCACACTTGTACGTCAGAGTGTTCGTCTGAGCCACCGGAACCGCTGGGAGTGGACGCGGGTTGGTGTCTCGTTGACGCCGACGGACTTGGAGCGGCTGCGAAGGGGTTACCGCGGTGTAGAAGAGTGTGATGCCGGCTATGGCAGATAGAGCAGCTGTGGGCACTCGTGCAGTCCCGTTGCTGATGCCCTCGTGCGAAACAGTTTAGGCAGAGCTGCTTCCTCTTGATATAGTCGGAGCGACCACTCACATCCATTTCAAGAAAACGTGGACATAATCGAGCAGGGTGATTCTCGCCAGGACAGAGATCGCACCCCTTGGGGGCAGAAGCCACTCGGGTCTCGCACGAGTTGAGCCTGCGAATTGGCGCGCTCGTGGGTGCCGATCTCGGCGGAACTGGCCCGGAACCGCTAGGCCTAACGTCGTCGATGGCCTCCAGGGTGCGATGACGCTCTGTCAAAAAGACATCTAACTCCTTCCATGTTGGAATTTCGGCTTTATTGTGGATGGATTGCTCCCACAGCGAAAGTGTGATTTTGGGAAGCTTGGTGGACACCATATAGACCAGGATACAATCCCAAGCTTCGACTTGAATCGAAGACATCTCTAAGGCTGCCAGGCAGCTTTGAATTGTGCCCTGCAGATCCTTCAGCGCGACTCCGGATTCCTGAGGCACAGCCTGGATATTGAAGAGGATCTTTAACTGGCTGTTGACCAGCAAGCGTCGATTTTCGAAGCGTTCGGAGAGGCTTCGCCACGCTGAGGCGAACCCTTCATTGGTGAGGGGGGCCTTGGACACGATGGCATTCGCGTCGCCACTGGTCTTGGAAAGGAGGTGGAACAACTTCTCAACCGGGGTGATACGAGAGTTGTGTATGTAAATCGCCGTGAACAGGTCTCTGAAAGTGGGCCAACGAAGATAGTCGCCCGCGAAAACCTCTGTGTCCACTGGTGGCAAACGACACCCGGTAGGAGCGGGTGTGTGGATACTATTAGCCGCCCAATCAGACTGAGAGGCGGCTTGTGAAATTGTTTCCTCAAGTTTGGCAACACACTTCGAATAAACGGAATAGCAGTAGCTGTACTTTGACTCCAGCACTGTCGAGGTGTCCGCGCCGTCGTCTGACGCGGAGAGCAGTTCGGAGCAGCTCTCATAACCTTTCTCCACCTTTTCCCACAGGGCCCTTATTTGGTCCCTATGGACTTTACACATGAAGGGGGAAAATTGTTCAGTCTCCGGTGTGCCCGGGGTGTGGAGATTCGCCTCGAATTGACTGACACGGTCTGTTGTGGCAATAAATCGTTTGAGAGCGACGTCTATCGCTTTTTGTGCCATTTTGACTACTGACCGAGTTAATCTAGGCGAGGACCCAGATAGTGTGTCGACGGATTCGTCGCTCCTTGCTCTTGGAATGGCAGCGGTAGCCTTTGGCTTCAGTTGAGACGCCCGCGGGGATGCGGATTGGGACCTATCCAAGCGGATGGAGGGAATCGGACGCGGTTTCTTATCGTCTCCCGTGGGCATTCTAGGAAGCAAACGCTGCTGATCAGTGCTTGCCAATTGTCGAGCGGGAGGACGGTCACACTAAACGCAATCGAATGGAGGTACTAAGTGTAGATACGTATTTATTGTTAATTATTGAGATGGGGATGTATCTGAGCCCAGGCCGCCACGTACGGGTCGGGTTTCTGCAAACAAATCAAAGGAATCAGAATTAAATCAATCAGTGATATTTTGATGAGTGCAGCATTGGACGGGTGGAATTAATAAACAACTCAGTTCTTAGGAAAACTAAAGCTCGGAAACTAAAGCTCGCCTATATGATGGCGAGAGTTTAAGCGGCAACAACAACACGCACGGCTTCTGCGGCGGCGAAGTGGATGAGAAATAATAAATAAACAACCCCAACGCTGTGGATTTAATTGTTCCCAACCGAGGAGCTGGACTTAAAGGCTCGGTTCTTGGTCGCGGAGAAAAACTCGCTGTGTTATGCCGACGGCGAGCGGTGCTGAGATTATGGCCGGAAATTAAGGGGCAACAACAACACGCACGGCTTCTGCGGCGGCGAAGTGGATGAGATATAATAAATAAACAGAACAAGCGCAGTTGCACCAGTGCGGATTGAATTTGGATGTTGTTGTTGTTGTTAATGTCGTACACTGCAAGCCGCAAATGTTTAATTATTCCAATCCGAGGAGCTGGACTTAAAAGCTCTGTTCTTGGTCGCGAATAAAAATTGCGCTGCGTTATGCCGACGGCAAGCAAAACAGCAACGACAACACGGCCTCTGCGGCGGCGAAATTGAAAAAGAATTAAACACTCGCGGTTGCGTAGGAACTTTATTTGTGGCGTTTGGCTCACTTTAGATTTACTTAATAGTTGGTATTAATAATTGGTTTTAATATTAAATGGGTTTGGGTTATTTATTTTATTTTTATATTTTGTTATTCCTGAAATCGGAGGTAGAAAATATCTTACATATATGGAATTATTAATTTGGAGTATGGGTAGGAGCTTGTGTTGGCACAGTGGAGCGTCGAGGAGTGGACTGTATTAACAGAACAGAAAATTGTGTATGGAGACGGCACAACAAAATCAAATCTGGCGGCAGCGGTAGCCTGTTCTGCGAACAGAGTAAAACTCCCGAAAACAGCGCACACCAGCGGCCCGATATAATATATATATATATATATATATATATATATATATATATATAAATATATATAATAATTGCTTTGTCCGCTACACTTATTTTACTGTTCACTATCTATGCACGGATCGGTGTGCATATGTACACATGTATGTGCAAAAAAAGTTCGCCGTTGTATGGCTGCACATAGGCCTCGGCCGTTGGCAAGCTGATGGGCAACGGAAAATGGAAGAGACGACGAGGAAAATGGCAACGCTCACAAGCGGTCGCCGATCGAAATTTTCGCGGAACGGAGGCGAATGGAAATTGTAATTCTTCACTGCCTTGGTGTCAGGAAAACTCGGACTGGGAGATGACACGCAAAAGAAGAAAATTTTTGCAAGAGTGCGACCGAAATTGTGAGTTCGGCCCACTGTTGCAGATCGACAGTGAAGATAGGCGAAGAAGGAAAAGTTGTACTTATCTTGGCGGATATTTGCCGGTGATTTGGAGGATATCCTTCATCAAAATCCGGCTCGAAGGACCAAATGTTTGGGGGGCGAATCCTGCCAGCTGTAGATCCTTATCGGAGGCCAAAACATTCCCACGTCGCAAAACGATGAAATAACCCGTCGTGGGTTTGAAATAAAAAGAGCGGGGGCGTCGTGGGGTAATTAGCGTCAGCTTTATTCCGCTGCATACATAAGACTGACTTAACATAACTTAACATAAAGCCGAGCTCCCGGTCGCTTTGCCTCGTTAAAGCGAGAGCGGGAGATCGGTGGTGCTCGGAGTGTGAGCGCAAGGCGGGGGACAGAAAGCGAGAGCGGGAGATCGGTGGTGCTCGGAGTGTGAGCGCAAGGCGGGGGACAGAAAGCTCGCTCCTGAACCGAGGCGGCACAGTGGGCCCCTCACGTAAACAGAAATAATTCCCAATATCATTAAAGATACCTATACATATTATATTCACACTTTTACACTTATAGGGTCTTCCCACAGAGATCCATCTGCCTTCCTCCATCCATTTATGTTGTGTGTATATTTGTGTGTATATATAAATTATATTTACAGTTTTACAGTTGCAGGATCTTCCCACAGAGATCCATCTGCCTTTCCCCATCCGTTGAACGAATGGTCGATAAGGTTTTCTCGTTTTGATATTCTCATTTTGTTCTCCATCCGTTGTGCATCCGAATTTTATGGACTTGTTATAACGATAATTAGCCAATAGTTCTTCGGTGCTACTCTGATTTCTTCTTCGTATTAGTGAAAATTTGAACATTCATTACGAAAATGTAATCAAAGATGTCATGAAACGCGTGAATTATGGAAGGCGCCGAAGTTCAAAGTCCAGCCTCAAATAGCCCCTGCCGTGTATGTGGCCCTGCCGTGTGTGTGACTCCGCCGTGTGTGTGGCCCTGCCGGTGTGTGGCTCCGCCGTATGTGTGGCCCTGCCGTGTGTATGGCCCTACTTCTCGATCTACCTAATCTTTACCCTCCGTGAGTAACTTAACCTATCCCTTAGCCTTTCCCTACTAATACTAAACTTATCCTATGCATTACTACTGCTAAACTTAGCCTATCCCTTTCTACTATTCTTACTACTATTGTGGGTCTTTATCGATCTCTTAAAGCTAGTCTTATAATGTATATACAATATTTACATGTGGGGGACCATGGTTTCCTCACACCCCATCCCTACCTCGGGGGTGGGTAATTATGCGTACGTGGGCGCCGCTTGCCGAGACCTGGACCCGGTATCTGTGTGCGCCGTGTTCCACCGGGATGCGGCGCGTTCTTCCCGCCTTCTCACCTCCCTCGATCTGCCATCCCGCGGGCGCGGGCATAGCCAGTTCGGGCTCCGACTCCTCATTCGTCGAGGCCTCGGCCATGGCGGGGCGAGTGGCTGGTCCTCTGGCACTCCCGGTACCTCCCTCCGGGCGCGCTCATGGTGCCGGCGGAAGCGCCACCGGTAGTCGTCCGTGGCTGGAAGAGGTCTCACGGCCATCACCGGCCAGTTCCTGCCGGTGGTGCGGAGCAGCACCACGCTGAAATCTCGGCGTAGTGAATGGGCGCGACTGTCGCGCGTCGCGGCGTCCAGTGCTGTCAGGTGCTGTCCCATCGCGTCTCTGATGGCGGTCCGGCGGCGGAACTCGGCCGAAGTCGTCAGCCCGTCGTCTTGGAGGGCGTCCGTGGCGGCGTCTGTGCTCGCGGTCGGGGGGATGCGTTGGGGCGATCCAGTGAGAGTCTCCCTTCCCGTAACAGTGGCGGCGGCCGTGCCCTCCTTTTCGGGTGTTGGGTGGGGAACCGGGCTGCGTGAACCTCGGTCGCCCGTGACGGTGCTATCGGCGGTGAGCGCTTGTGTCGCCGTCGTCTGCGTGCGCCAGTCGTCCGCTAGCGGCAGACGACTCGAGGGCTGCTCCCGGCGGTAGCTCTATCTCGTCCCCGATCGCCAGCACCATTTCCTGGCGCGCTGTGTCGCTATTGTTGTTGGCTCGCTGCATCGCTGTTGTTGTCGGTTACTGCGCTGCTGTTATTGCCGCGTGCTGCATCGTTCTTTTGCAGGTGACTGCGTCATTGTATTGGTGCGCGTTGCATCGTTTTTGTTTTTTTTTTTTTTGCGGGATACTGCGGCATTGTTGTTGGCGCGCTGGGATTTGATATCATTGGGATCATGGTCCCGGTCGTTCTCCTTTCCTTTGGGATCCGATTGATCCCGTTTCGGCCAATCTGATCACCCTGGATAGCCGTTATGGCTTGATCGTGGGATCGTCGCTCTTCATGGTTGGCCCGAGGGAACTCGGTGCGTGAGCTATGCCCCCCGTGGGGGTAGGTACGTTGGGCGAGCGCGCTTGCCAGGAAGTGTTCATCATGGTCCTCCTCGGTGAGCGTCTTTTCGGCTCCAAGCGTGCGTTCGTGTTCGTCGTCGCTGCTACTGTCGCCATGTTGGTGATACGGCTTAAGGTTGTTGATGCTGGCTGTACAGCAGCGAGTAGTTGGATCCTTTAGCTGAACTATATTAGGCGAGAGGAACTTGACAACCTGGTTCCGGGCCCTGGAACCTAACTCGCCTCGCTCTCCTGCGAAAAGGGTTTCGTAGGATCGCCAAGGTCTCGGATGCGGGCAAGGCTCCAATCCAGCTCGGGACTGTCCTCGTAGGTGGAACACCTTGGGGCCGTTGTGATGTGATCATACTGCCGTTGCGCTCAAAGAGCGGCTTTTGGATACGCCAGAGTGGCGACTTCTGGGTTCGCATGGGTGGCGGCTTCTGGATGCGCCTGGGTGACGGCTTCTGGATACGCCTGTGTGGCGGGTGGCGGCTTGTGGATGCGCCTGGGTGGCGGCTTCTAAGTGCGCCTTTGTGCCTGCTGGTGGATGCGGCAGGGTGGCGCCTTGTGGATGAGCCTGGGTGGCGGCTTGTGGATGCGCCAGGGTGGCGGCTTCTGGATGAGCCAATGTGGCGGCTTGTACATGCGCCTGGGTGGCGGCTTCTAAGTGCGCCTGTGTGCTCGCTGGTGGATGCGCCAGGGTGGCGGATTGTGGATACGCCTGGTTGGCGGCTTCTGAATGCGGATGTGTCTGCTTGCTGCTGGGTGCGCCTTCGCGGCGGCTTTTCCCCTCAGCGGGGGCGTCTTCACGACAGCTTGCGTTGAGTTGTGCAAAAGAAAATCCATCCGCAGTAGGATGTCGTCCAATACGTTCTTCATGATAAGGACAACGAGGCTGACACGGGCCTTTCCCAGCTGAATGCTTAATCTCAGCGCTCGAGTTACCTCTCGGCCGGTCCCATCTGCTAGCTTGACGTGGGAGCGCACGGTTCGGAGGTTTCTTCGGTCTTCAAATCGTCTGGCAAATTGCTCTCTTAAAAAGCTATGCGAGGCCCCCGCATCCAAGGTAGCGGTGAGAGGTTGACCCTCGACCGTGACCTCTGCCCGGAAACGGTTATGATCCTATTGAATCGCGGTGATTAATTTCTCTGGGGGTTTGGCGGGATCCTCGGGTAGTTCTTTGCTACTTAAGGCCCTTGCCCGTTTCCCGGCGTCTGACCTCTGCAGCAATCTATGGTCCGGATGTCCTGTCGGCCATAATCCCAGCAGAACATGGTCCTGGGATTGCGACATTCTCTGGAGGCGTGACACCAATGTCCTGAAATCCTGTCGACGTGTGAAAATCTGAGATTCGGCTCTGCTGTGAATCCTGCGCGTTGCATTTGGAGGCGTAGGTCCACCAAGTATTCCTTAAATGGTTCATTGGTCCTTTAGTAGCGTAGGCGGATCTCGTCATCCAATCCTTGGTAGTATAGGGGCGGGAGAAAGAATTCCAAGAATTCTCGTCGCACCTCGGTCCAGGTTTTACTTTGGAGGTCGCGGGTACGGAACCAGTTCTCCGCTCGTACCGAAAGCAAGACGACGAGGGCGTGGGACAGATACTTCCTCTCGATTCGGGAGGTATCCGCGCGTTCTTCTAGGTGCTCGGTGAAACTAGAGCTCATGCTTCTTTCGGTAGGAGATCCATGTGACTCCCATGTCTCCGTGTTCTGATGGTACAAATGTTCGAGAAAGTTCGAGGAAATCGGCGGAGTCGGCTTAGGGTGCACTCGCGTTCGGTGGCTAACTTGCCTTTGGTTCGCGGTGACTTGTGAAGGTAGTTGATTACGTACTAGGATCATCCTGGAGAATATCCTCGCGACGGTCGACCGTGACGGTTAAGGGCTCGGTGTCCTTCTGACAGTTGCTGGGATTAGTCCTTGGGACTGTGAGTAGCCCTTGCTTTGGTATCCTTGACGACTATCAGTAGTCCCTTGCGTTGATATCCGTGAGGATAGCTGTTGCTTGGTTGGTGGCGATGATGATTGCCCCTCCGCTGGTGATCGTCGGCCTTTTATGCCGGTGTGGCTGGCCTAGGGCGTCCTCCTCGTGTGAGAATGTCCGGCGTGTGAGAGAGATGAAACCTGAAAACATGGCCTGGCAGCTACGGGTTCTGCTGCCAGGCCATGTGATGGGCTTTCGGGGCTCTGCCGCGAAAGTGGCTGTGCCGGGTGTGTGTTTTTGTTCTCGGCCGGGTCTGTGGCTCCGCCACGTGTGTGGCCTTGCCGTGTGTGTGTGGCTCCGACGTGTGTGTGGCCCTGCCGTGTGTGTGGCTCCGCCATGTGTGTGGCTCCGCCGTGTGTGTGGCTCCGCCGTGTGTGTGGCCCTGCCGTGTGTGTGGCCCTGCCGTGTGTGTGGCCCAGCCGTGTGTGTGTCCCTGCCGTGTGTGTGGCCCTGCCGTGTGTGTGGCTCTGCCATGAGTGTGGCTCTGCCATGAGTGTGGCTCCGCGGTGTGTGTGGCCCTACTTCTCGAACTACCTAATCTTTATGCTCCGTGGGTAACTTAACCTATCCCTTAGCCTATACCTTCTAGTACTAAACTTTGCCTATGCATTACAACTACTAAACTTACCCTATCCCTTACTACTATCAGTACAGTTGCCATATGTGCGTATTTATCGATCTTTTAAAGCTAGTCTTATAATATATATACAATATTGACATGTGGGGGACCATGGGTTCCTCACAACTCGAATTTACTCTTTACTAGATACTATATTTCTACTTTATTTTGCAGCTTCTAGCATCTTTGTGAGCCTCTTCTCTTCAGAGTATTCTCTCTTTGTTAGAGAAAAGTCACTAGAGAATTTTTAATTCTTCGTCCTTTAATTCATTTTAATCTAGTGCCAACATAATCTGCCGCAATCTGGCATTAAACAGCCAAAAATAGTTGATAAATTATTCTGCAGAGGAATTTTTAATCAGCTTTATCTATGCTTTGGATGGGCCACATCTGTTCGATCAGCTGTTATCGGATGAAGATTAGAGATGTAGTCGTGTGGGAATTGAAGTTTCACATCATCGAAAAATTCGAACTGTTTCACACGGATAGGCTGTGTGGAAAGAAAGTAATACAGTTTTACATTCACAGTTTGGTATTGTCCTCTAAATTCAACGATATGTCACAAATTTGGTAAAAATATTTTGAAAACTAAAGAAGTTATCATTTTAATTTTATAATATCTCAATCGTTCCTATGCAGCTTAATGTGATAGTAGACCGCTTTTCATAAAATTTATAACAAAATGCTAGAATAATACAAAATGGCTATATCTCAAATTAAATTTAAATCGGAGTGGCGTTGGAAAGTTATATTTTTTTCTAAGCATTTTCGGATCGTAGGATATAGAACACTACTGAATCGTAGGATATAGAACACACTTCATTCACATAACTTTAAAACCAAGAGACCAGTTTGCGTAGAAACGGATAGACGGACAGACGAATGAACAGACGGACATGACTAGATCAACTTTGCTGTTGATTCTGATCGAGAAAATATATATTTTATAGGAAATTACTGAAACTACTAACATTTTTCTGGGAAATTTGTGTCCATTCGCTCGGGTAAAAATATATACCCTGCCTGGTTGTGGCTTGGTGGTTTCTGCTACTACCTAATAACAAAGATGAGGCAACTCTAACGCGATGATTAACCAACGAGGACACCATGAATTGACGTTGCGGCTGAACTCCGCAGCGCAGCTTTCAAGCGAGCTTAGCTGAAGAACTCTGTGATTCCGAAATGCCCTGGCTACTCCTCGAATACTTCCTCTGACCTTTCTGAATGAAAAACCAAAGGAATGGATCAAGTTTTTAAGTCGAGCTCTATTGGTTGGCAGCGCGAGCAGCCCAAGAGGCGACGATTGCATAACTAGGCACAGTATTAAAAAAATTATACAAACGCTCCACTTGCCCATAGTCACTTGATGAGCGTTGATGATGATCACACGATAGTAGTCGGTGATGCGTGTGATGCAGTCAATGCAAAGCCCATAGGAATTCAATATGTCGTTGATATTAATGCCTTGGAAGCCTTCCTATCTCCCCTTATCCCATCTGATGATTATGAATTTCGATTGTCTCCTGCTGGCGATGCCCGAATTTACGCAAAGGATTCTGACACCCACCGCCATATACTAAAGCTGTTAAATGCTCATCATTCTCATTCAGTATACCCATTTACAAGAGTTTGAAAAGCCACTCTGTTGTCAATATGCACAATTCGAAATCGCTTCCTGCTCGGGTTAACTCTCATAGAAGTATTATTGCCCAGCCCAATCAGAACGTGTGACTTTTCAACCTGTCCCCTGCTCCCAACAACAGGAACGATTTGAAGATTTCTAGAGTTGTACGGATGAGGGTGATAATTGAAGTACTCCGGAAGAACAAGGGTCTAAGGCAGTGTTTCAGGTGTTTTGACTTCGACCACACAAAAAATTTTTGTCTAAAGAGGCCTGTGTGGGGTCGTTGTTCACTCGAATACCCCACTGGCTCTATTCATTGCTTGGCGAAGACTGTCAATGACCTCGTTTTTTTAAGCTGCCAGGGTAATCACGCGGCATATGATCGAGCTTGTCCCGTATAATCCCTTAAGCTGAACAATCGTCGCTCTAAGATTAACCTTTCTGCTCCACGACAACCCAGTTCCCGTAGTCGAAATCAATTTATCCCGTTCTTGGTTGTTCGAATTGGACTGCCCTTTGCGGATTTCAATGAGCAACGTGGTAAGCCTATTCCTCAAATGGACTCGTTACCTTTTAACCAGAATTCAACTAACTATATTACGGAATTTCCTAACCTTCCTGGCAATAGTAGAAGAGCGAGATCCAGATCCTTCTTCACTCCTGACTTATTGAATATTTTCCAAAAGATGCAAGAGCCTCAAAAAGTGGTTGCCCAGCTATTCTTCGCAGTGGCAACTCTAGCCCAGAATGTGAACCAGATTCAGGGCGGATTCTATCTGGCAGTTCCCAGTTATAGAGCCAATGACCAATGACTTCCGCAATGGATTTTGGAACGCCCGCAGTCCGGCACAGTTTGTCTGAATGAGCTGCTTATATTTACCCTTCAGCACAAAATTGATGTAAATTGTAATTGATGTCATGTAAATTGTGGAGACATATTTATATGGTTCAGCCATTCTGATCAAAAAATGAATTTCCTATTACCAGCTTTATGTTGTCAGGAATTATAAAATTCAACTAGCTACCGTCATGGTCTCAACTAGGAGGAGGAGATTGGTGATTGTTGTAACTTATCTTCCTTCTTCATTAAGTTAAACTAGTGATGAGTTTTATCACCTCATTTCAGAACTGGTCCATAAGTTAATCTTAGGCGGGGACTTCAACGGAAAACATCGTTTTTGGGGTAGCTACAGAGCCGACGGTAGAGGGAGCACTCTACATGATGCTGTAACAAATTCTTCGGCACAAATTTTAGCAACTGTAAGCCCTACATGCTTTCCCTCCAACTTTAGGGCCACTACCTTCCAATATTGAGTTGATAACTCCCTTGAGCTTTCTACTTCCTTAAACACGAAGGAGATAGTGGATTCAACCATCAACATCCTCCTTACAAGGATTGGGGAGGCTGCTGCTGTTGCGGCCCCACCGATGTGTCCAAGCTCTCTTACGGCAACGCGTCATTGTGTGCTCTCTTTTGAAGTAGAGGGCTTTCTGTTGCTAAAGAAGAGGCTTAGGCGTGAGTATATTCGCAAATCCGACATAAGGATCAACAGGTTGTTTAGGAGAATTTCAAATAGAGTATAAAAAATACTGTCATTACTCAAGGCTGAAGCTACGGATCGTATGCTGGATAACGTGACAGCTAATGCGAGCTCCAACTATTGTCTTTGGAAGCTGACTAAACTCTATAAGAGGCAAGCTACCCAAAAGTTTCCTGTGAAAAAGAAAGATGACGTAGGGCAAGATCCACACAAGAAGGAGTTGAAGCTTTTGCTCACAATCTGGAAGGTAGATATACTCCCTTCGCAACAGCATCTGTCCGGAGAGAACAGATAGTGGCTGACAAGATTGCCATGACACACCAAAGGGAACTCCCTGTACCACCTGTAACTCTGCAGGATATTAAAGAGGATCAAATCGACAATCGTGTTGAAAAAACTCTGCCTCTTAGAGTACTGCTATAGCTAATACTCATCTTCACTGTTTCCCTGAGATTGAGCTATTTTTCGAAGGGTTAGTAGAGTGTTTCCATTGTAGTGATCCTTAAACATGGCAAACCACCCGAGCACCTGAACAGTTATCGGCCTGTTAGCCTCCTTTCTACATTTGGTAATACAATTATAACCCTTTCACTTTTGTAAATTTCCAATGAACTCCTCCCCGTACTATTGTTTAAGCTGATACACTACAGTATTTATCTGAATTCATAATTCAGAATGTTTTTAATTTTCGGCTTGCGGCTGCCCAGCCTGCTAATATCGGAAGCCGCCTTATGCTTAGGATATATCTTTGCTCATACATAAAGCTGGTGACAGCGAAAGCGGGTAAGAAGTTCCATATGTCATTCCTGTCAAAGTGCTCAAAAGTATATACACAAATTCAGATTTATTTTTTCATCCCAACTTCTTTTTGTTGTCATTCTTGTTGTTGTTGTTGACCAATTTCCCTGAAATTCTCTTTATCACGTAGATTAATTTATCCAGAAACAAGCCAATAAGAAATGCGGAAAATAACGTTTTATACGACAATGCTAAAAGCAAAAGAAAATATTCCTTTATACTTTAAATATCGCTTAATAAACCCAGCCAATTAAAAGACTTAATCGATGCCAAAGCTAATTTATTTATTTATAAAGTAACTTACGAGATTTTCGCACAAGAAAATATTATAATTGAGTAGAATTAAATTAAAGATGACAATAATTCATGTGTAAATATGACACTATACATATATATATTTTTTGTATTCTTCTACTTTGGCTTTCTTTTCGGCTTATTCTGCACAGAAAAAGCAATGCCATAAGGAAATTTCAAAGATTTCAACGTGGAACCCGCCATGCCGCGCGAGGACTGCTATCTCGTTTGGCCTATAGTCTGAGGTATCGGACTACCAATCAAAAATCCAAGGGTTCAAGTCCCGGTTAGACTACATATTTCCTTTTTTAATTATTTTTCACTTTGTATATGGACAATTAGTTATCTGGCTTTATAATTGGGGAAAATAATTTCATTTTCAGCCGTATTCTAAAATTCGTATTATATTGTTTATTTTGAAAAACATCTTATTTTTGTTACGAATTAATCACATAAAAACTTTATAAAGAGCACAACAAAAATCATTAAATACACACATACAAAAAAATCCGAAAACTAAAAGCAAAAACAAAAATAAAACAAAAACTAACACTGAAAAAAAGCGTGTGGTGATGTATTTTGCATGTCTTGCATCGGTCACCACTTTATCAATTTCCCTCGAAATTTTCGTAAGCCAAACTGTTGGAATAATAGCGGTTGGCTAACACCTCGCAGAGCCTTTTGCCAGCGCTGTGCCTGAGGCATTTCCGAACCGGATGGATTCAGATGCAGGCTCGGCAATGGTATACCTGTGGGACGCCTGCTTTTGATGATGTTGTATGGAACCTAGTAAGTGACGGAATCGGGTGAAGTTGTAACTTGAGCGGAAAAAGAAGAAATCTCTTGGATCAGTGCGGTTACTGAGCGTGAAGGTTTAGGAGGGGAAAAACAATTTAAGCAGAGTCGCTTTCTTCGGACAAATTATGATTGCTTGAACACATTCATCTCAAGGAAACGAGGACATAGACGGACGGGGTGGTTTTTCTTGGAACAAAAGTTACACCCTCTGGGTGCTGGAGCCACCCTGACTTCGGAAGGATGGAGGCGGTGATTGGAGGCGCTCGCACTTGCAGACCTTGGCGGTTAATGCCCTGAGCCGCTCGGCTTGACGTCGTCGATGGCTTCCAGAGTACGATGGCGCTCAGTCAGAAACGCGTCTAACTCGTTCCAGGTTAGAATTTCGGCCTTGTTATGAATGGATTGCTCCCACATGAAAAGTGTAAGTTTAGGAAGCTTCGAGGAAGCCATATACACCAAGAGGCAATCCCAAGCCTCGACTTTAATG
Source organism: Drosophila bunnanda (assembly GCA_035046265.1). Lineage (NCBI taxonomy): Eukaryota > Metazoa > Arthropoda > Insecta > Diptera > Drosophilidae > Drosophila > Drosophila bunnanda. The sequence continues at coordinate 71,168 of JAWNOB010000107.1, forward strand.
GAGGACTTCTCTGAGGAAGTCAGGCAACTTTGTATGTTGCCATGCAATTTTTTCAGATGGCCTCCGGACTCTTAGGGGACAGCCTGAATGTTGAAGAAGATTTTCAACTGGCTGTTGACCAGTAGCCGCCGGTTCTCTTTATTTGTGAGCTGAGCTTTTAAAACAATGGCGTGCGAATGCCCACTCGTTTTTGATAACAGGTGGAAAACTATTCCAATGGTGTGAGACGCGAGATGTAGATTTATATTGCTGTGAAAAGAGGTCTGAACGTGGGCCACCGAAAATAATAGCCAGCGAAAACTTCTGCGTCCACTGGTGGTAAACGAATATTGTTTGAACATTGCCGGAAGCCTGAGAGGACTGAGCTGCATCCTTCTCTGTTTTTTCTTGAAGTTGGGCAAGAAATTTTGAATATACGGAGTAGCAATCATTGGATTTTGGATTCAAGCACTGTCATAGCTCTTTTCCCACAGTGTTCGGATCTGGTTTCGGTGGACTTGGCACATGTATGTATTTTTCAGATTATGGAGGCCCCGAGTGCGGATATTCCCAACAAGTTTGTCGCTGACAAAAAAAATTGATGAATGACGATAAAATCAAATGGAATACGGCCACAGGGCCTAGCACTCGGAAAAAGGAAGGCGTTTGAATTTTTCCGTAGACAGCGAAGAGGAAAAAATATAAATATATAAATATATCTGAAATAGCGTACGGTGGCTAGTGAAGAATATTGTACATCTGTGTTTCGGAAGAAAGTTCTCAGAAAATTGAATAGAAAAAAACAACGGATAAGTAAAACCCGCCGACTGATGGTCACACTATGAACGCAGATTGAACCCCACGAGTCACGTGGTACCTCCACACAAAAAGAACAGAAAGGATGGCACAGAGGCACGCCGCAAGGCGGAACCCCATCGCCCCTTCTATGGAATCTAATGGTCGACAACCTAATCAAGAGATTCGAGAGGAAGGCTCCGAAGATAACAGCTTATGCTGACGACATAAGCATAGTTATCACGGGAATCTGTCCATCGACCCTCAGCGCTATTATGGAATCAACATTTAAGGAGAAATGTGAGATTGCGGACAAGTTTGGACTCAGTATCAACGCGGACAAGACGGACCTAATTCTCTTTACCAAGAGATACAAGGTACCGCTTTAACCCCCCAAATAAGTATACAACCCCCGAAAACACATGTTAAATACTAGAGAGCAAACTGGCATGGAAATCCAATGTAATAGAGAGGATGAAAAGGCCACCATAGCGCTAAACGCATCCAAGAAGACGCTTAGCCTCACATAGGGTCTCTCGCACGCTCTGAAACACTGGGTCTACATATTGGTGGTGCGCCTAACACTGCTGTATAGAGAATTAGTGTGGTGGCAAGCCATGGAAATGAAAACATACAAAAAGCTTATGGAGAGAACCCAGCGGCAGGCACTGCTCTGCGTATCAGGGGCGCTGAGGTCAACCCCCACAAAAGCTCCATAATCGGTATAGATCCCCTAGATATTCACGCGCAACTGACTCTGGGAAGGCTGCATAACGCCAGGAAGCATCAGGGGATATGTCGCTCCAAGGATTCGGGCACAGTTCAATTGGTCGAGACATTAGTATTCACAGGCCCATGATCAATACCTCAATATATACACCGACGGCTCCAAGACGGAAGGAGGAGTTGAAGCGGGATTATACTGCACTGATCCTGAGACGAGGCTGTCGTTTAAGCTACCAAGCCAATGCAGCGTATTCCAGGAAGTCTTCGCCATTAGGAAGGCGGCAGAACTTGCGCAGAGAATAGACCGTCCACATAAGGCGGTAAACCTGTTCGTAGACAGCCAAGCGACAATTAGATACATGGAATGTAGGCAGGGAGGCACTAAGCACGACAATGTCAGTGTGGATTTATTGGGTTCTCATTCACCAGGGCATCGATGGCAACGAGACCTCAGACGTACTTGCAAAGGAAAACGTCGGTCTGACAAGCGACAGAACAGATAATATCCCCGTCTTCTTGGGAACGCTCCAAAGTGAGCTGGATAGATGGGCCGATATACTGGTAAGAAGCAGATGGAGAAGAAACTCAACAACCTGCTAAATATGAAAGATCATGTGCAAGGAGCGCAATAACAAAGAGAGCTACTCATGCTGTGCCTACCACGGAGTGACTGCAGAACGCTAGTGGGTATTCTCACGCAGTCAAGCTAGTCATAACCGACAATGGCAACTGTAGTAAGTGCGATGAATCCGAGGCAACTGAAGATTTGGAACATCTCATCTGCAGATGTCCGGCATTAATGCAAGCAAGAAGAATATACCTAGTTACCCCAGAACTGGTATTACAAGAAGATGGATTAATTGGAGGTCCATTTACTTGCAATGCATCGTGTTTAAGGAGTCATTAAGGGTCTTAAGGGATCTAATTCGATTTGATGAAAATGAAGTAAAAAAACGAAATAAAGAGCAGCCTTTGGAAGATTAACATCTTCCAATTTCAAAGGCTGCTCTTCCAGTAGGATCACAAAATAAGACCTTAACATTCACAAAATTCTTTTTTTACTGTTATATTATGCACATCATGGGCATTGTATTGGCGTTGCATAAAGTTAAGCGACCTTGAAAGCGAGCAACGGTTGTCATGAGAAACCAATTGGGAAAATCTAATAAGTTGATGTCGCCATCGCCTGTGTTTTTTTACGGCGTTGCCATCTTGGAATATGATAACATTTTGTCCGATGTTTGGTACAGCCAAGGCCCTAAATTCTTTATCTAGATATTGAAAGGCTGGCTCCAGAGAAAGCGGCATATTACCGTCTTTTAAAATTTCTCAAATCTTGAAAAACTCCATCTAATTCCATATAACACATCATATTGGTGTATGATGCGATTATTGATCGTATTTTTATTTCTGAATCTAATTTCATTGTCAGTATTACGTGCTCCCATAAAAAAAAAAATAAATTGTCCGACGGTGAAGAGTTCAAGCTGAATCGTAAAGCATAATTATAGCAGGCTTACGCCTTATGACACTTCCAGTTCCAGTTCCTTCTAGCAGTCGGTAGCTTTGGATGGCAATTGGATTTTCTTGATCCAGTTACGTATCGGTTGCTTCATCATAATCTTTGTTCGATGGTTCTGATCGTTCATTTGTTTTGGAAAATGTTTACCATGGTGCAAATTGTGCAATGCAAATGGATTCTAAGTGTCCAGGCCTTTGGTATACAAACTATATGTTGAATTCCTGTCTTATTTCAGTGATGAATTATCAAAACAATTGCGACACCCACACGTTAGCTTTATTTATGTAATAAATTATATGAAATGGAGTTTTTTTTTTTAAGCTTGGAACAATAGTGTTGGGAGAAGTTCAATGGAAATTTACAAAAATGAAAGGGTTTTAATTGAGGTAATTGGGTTTAGGAGTTAGGCATTGAGTTTAAAAAGTAATAAATCTTCCTCCTTGGAAGGTCCGAGGGATGAATCCTTTTGAGTCTTCGCAAAGTCCTCAAAAATCCAAGTCTCCTGGCAAGGATATTTGGACGTGACGTGAGCTTATTCCTTTAGTGTTTAGCTTGTTCATTGATAATATCCCCAATCAAGGAAACTTGCGAAGTCATAGTTAGTAATTCTCCGCAGGAACTTGTTTTGGAAGACCCGGATGCGACTCAGATTAGTTTTGGCCACGATACCATAAACTTGAATCCCGAATCTCCAAGTGAGGACAATTATAGACTTGTATATCTGGACCTTATTTGCCAGGCTCAGGTGATAATTTGCCTTTAGAAGCCATTACAGGCTTCTGGCCTTTTCCTCCAATGAGCGCTTAAATATCCTCGTATGCTTGGTGAAGGTTAAACGTGTGTCCAAGGTGACCCCCAGGAACTTATCATCTCTGACCTGCTCAAGAAGCTCTCTATGCAGGAACAAGTCAGTGGGACGACTCCTTTCTGAAGGAATGCGTCACTACAGCACACTCTACCGGGTTAATGGGTATATTTGAGCGACAGGCCTAATTCTCCAACCTCTTACGGTAAAGCTTAAGCATATAAGTGGCATCATAAATACAGTTGGATCTAGAGAGAATCGCAGTATTGTCAGCAAATGTGGGCAGCATTGGATTTTGCTCCTGTCTCATGGACTTCGGCATATTATGGGTAAAAAAAGCTGTTTAACGTTGGTCCCACCACGCTTCCTTGGGCAACTCCAGCCTTAATCAACTTTTGAGAGGATAAAGTTCCACCCTGGACCACCCAGAATGTCCTGTCAGAGAGAAAGCTCAACCACACTGCGCAGCTGCTCAGGGGTGTCGTGCCTGAGTCTGAACCTAAATTGAAGTTTGGGAAGCCCTTTCATTGCCTTTGGAGTCTGGAGTAATATCCTAAGGATGCAACTTTCCAGAAGCTTACCAAATGTGGAAAGCAGGCTTATAGGCCGATAACTGTTCAAGTGCTCGGATGGTTTAAGGAGCATTATAATGGAAACACTTTTCCAACCCTTCAGAAAATAGCTGAACCTCAGGGAAGTATTGAAGATGAGTATTAGGTATATAACTGCTGTAAGAGGCTGAGTTTTTGCAGTCAATTTGGTTCTCTACAGGGTCTTTCTTGGCAGTTAGCTTTTTAATGTCCTCATAATATAAACATATATATATGTATAATTTAATATATATATATATATATATAGTGACATATCCACAGTCCCACGGACTTTAGCACATGCCTATTTATTCCATATGTAAAACTATCATAATCGAACGATAGCCATACAGTCACCGGACACCACAACTCCACACGAGTCCGACAGTAGAATAAACACAAGTCCCCAGTAGTAGACTAAACAATTTTATTGTCTAAACATTCTACCCTATTTGTCACGTTAACACGGTCAAAGTTCGGACTCGCCAGCTCGAAAACAAAATTATCAAATTTCCTTGCATCGCTAGCTCGAAAACAAAACCACCAAACTTCAAAAGAGCACTTGAATCCAAGAGAAATTAAAGAATCAATTAAGCTCTCTCTCAGGATCTTTTGAAATCCATCAAGATCCCCAAAAGCTCCAGACCGAGGCTTGAACGTTAGCTATCCTAGTTCAATAAGTTGAGTTCAGTTTGAGACACGAAATTATTCGGTCGGTGTTCTTCAAATAAAAATATCTTGTAATAATTCGGCTTAAATAAAATAAAATATATATAAAATATATATAATAAAATATTGGCGCAGTCGGTAGGATCAAAAGAATCCTTTTAGTACGGTACTGGTCAATTTAAAGGATACGCTATACAACTAGCTATCTAGACCAGCGAGTGATTCAAAAAGATTGATCCGCTAAAGAATTTACGTGCAAGTAGTATTCTGAAACGAAAATCCCGTGCGGTCGGAAACAAAATTCAAATTCGAATTTTTAATTCTGTGACTTTCAATACAACTAAAATTAACCAAAATAAAAATGGCAACAGTGGCACAACGCTCCGAGCTTCATTTAAATCAGCTGCTAAGCCAAATCAAAGAGCTACACTATTACGATGGCACACCAGCTATCAGTGTTTATCAACCAAGTCGATCAACTATTGACCCTCTGCCCAACACAAGATGCCCGTCAAGCTCACATCATTTACGGCGCTTTTAAGCGAGTGATAGTAGATACTGCATTGGAAGCTGTAACTCAGGCAGGAGCAACATCATGGATAGAGATCCGAGAAGCATTATCCACTTCGTTTAAGGATCACAGACCATACGTGACGCTGGTAAAACAATTGGAAGAGACGTCATACCCCGGGAGCATCAGTAAGTTCATCCAGATTCTGGAAGCGCAGCATCGTAATATCTTTGATAAGTTAGAATTAGAAAGTAAATCTGTAGTTAAGAGTAACTATCTTAAAAAGTTAAAATGGACTATCAAGTCCACAATTAATAAGAAAATACCAGATAGAATGTACATGTCGTTGGCTCCCAAGGACATTGACACTATCCCAAAATTAAAACAAAGCCACCATAGAACTTGGTCTTTAGGATGCAAATCCTGAAGACATTTATTTACAAAAATTTCACGGCAGGAACAAGGGAAACAAAAATCTTAACAATATTCAAAGATATTACAACAACAACCATAATACAAATGCTTACTATTCGTCTACATATCAGAATAATAATCAAGCCAGTAATTCGAAGAATCATAATCCAAGTAACCTTCCTACTGTTGACCCGCACGTATATCACAATTTTAAGAATAGGCTTAATAAAGGTAGGCAGAATAACCCCTTGAATCATCAACAATCTTTACAAAGGTATGATTGACACAGGTTCGTCAATTAATATCATTAGAGAAAATTTTGCAATTTTAAAAGAAACTAAAGAAAATTTTACGGTATATACAATTAAGGGCCCAATAAAATTAATCAAAAGCATAACGATTAAGTCCAATGTAATATGTCCGTTTGAACAAAAATGCTGTGCATAAATTTTTTCAATATTCTGATTTTCTGTTAGGTCGTCAATATTTAGAAGATACCAAAGCAAAGATTGATTATTAGAAGGAGACTGCAACCTTAGGTTCAAAAACCTATAAATTCAGGTATGAGGAAAAAAAGGGCGAGACCGCATCAATAAGATGCCTCGACCCAAATAAAAAGGGCGAGACCGCATCAATAAGATGCCTCGACCCAAATAAACAGGGCAAGACCGCATTAACTATATGCCTTGACCCAATTAAAAAGGATGAGACCTCACTAGCAAAGTGTCTCAGTCCAAAAGAAAAAAAGGTTAACACCAAACCAAAACAAAAATTGGAGAAGACCGAACACCTGAAATACCTTACTCCTAAGAACAGTAAAGATGCAGAGGATACAGATGTAATACTATCCAATCCCACATCCATCACTAACGAAATAATTAACTTCGCGATTAATAACGAGTTACGCGAATGTAACGAGGTTAGACTCGAACATCTCAATGTTGAAGAAAGGGAATGTTTAATGAAAGGGAATATAGAGACATTCAGAGAAGGTGAGAATTTAACTTTCACTTGTACTATTAAACATGTTATCCAAACTCAGCATGAAGACCCGGCTTATCGCAAACCATACAAATACCCCGAGAGCGTTGATCAGGAGGTAAATAAACAAATTAAGGACATGATAGAACAGGGCATTATCCGAAAACCAAAGTCCTCCTATTGTTCACCTATTTGGGTAGTCCCAAAGAAGGCAGACGCCTCAGGTAAACCAAAATTCAGCCTTGTAGTTGGCTATAGGAATCTCAATGAAATAACAATAAACGATAAGTTTCCGATTCCTAGAATGGATGAAATACTTGACAAATTGGGAATATTTCAGTATTTCACTACTATTGATCTAGCTAAAGGTTTCCATCAAATTCAGATGGAGGAAAAATCTACTGCAAAGACAGCGTTTTCAACCAAACATGGGCACTACGAATATACCCGCATGCCCTTTGGCCTTAGAAATGCACCAGCAACTTTTCAGAGATGCATGAACAATTTGTTGGAGGATTTAATCTACAAGGATTGCTTAGTATACTTGGATGATATTATAATTTACTCAACTTCATTGGAGGAACACATTTTATCATTGAAAAAAGACTTTGAAAAATTCAGGGACGCTAATTTGAAATTGCAATTAGATAAATGTGAGTTCATGAGGAAGGAAACGGACCCATTGTCACTACTAACGAAATTTGACATAGCCCAAACAAAACGAACGCAATCACAAATTTCCCATTACCAAAAACTCATACACAAATAAAATCATTCTTAGGACTATGTGGGTTCTATCGCAAATGCATTCCTAACTTTGCCAAGGTAGTTAAGGATATGACCCTAAAGTTGAAAAAAGGAGCGATAATCGATACCAAATGCAGAGATTACATAGAGTCATTTGAAAAATTAAAGGTACTGATAACTTCAGATCCGATTTTAATCTACCCTGATGTATCAAAACCCTTTTCACTGACCCTAGCAATATAGCAATTGTTGCTGTTTTATCACAAAATCATAAGCCCTTATGTTATGCAAGGAGAACGCTAAATGAACACGAAATAAATTATGCTACTATCGAAAAAGAACTATTAGCTATAGTTTGGGAAACTAAATATTTAAGGTCATATCTATTTGGAAGGCCGTTTGAGATATTAAGCGATCACAAGCCACTGGCTTAACAACATAAAAGAATCCAACATGAAATTGCAAAGGTGGAAAATCAAATTGAATCAATTTGATTACAAAATGAAGTATCTTCCAGGCAAAGAAAATTATGTAGCGGATTCTCTTTCCCGCACAGTAATAGAAGCAGTCATGGTTGGCGAAATTTCAGACAGCATGGATGCAACAATGCACAGCGCTGCTGAAGATAACTTAAATTATATCTCCATTACCGAAAGACCCCTAAACTATTTCTCTAGGCAAATAGAGATAGTAAAAGGAGAAGCAGACACAGTTAACACGGATCATTATTTTCAGAAATTAACAATTAAAATCACATATAAAGAAATGACGATCGAGTTAGCTAAAACCCTCATCAAGGAATATTTGTGTAAAAAGAAAAGTACTCTTTATTTCCCAGATGATGGCGACTTTCTGATAATCCAAGGGCATATATTGAAATCATAAGCCCTAATTGTTTCACAAAATTGTCGCCATGTACTCAGAAGTTAACTGATATTCTGACTTATGCAGAATTTAAAGATTTAATCTTAAAGAAACATAAGGAACTTTTACATCCAGGCATAGAAAAAACCATTAATTGGTTTAGAGAAGAATATAACTATCCTGACAGTCAAAAACTTATTCAAAATATAATCAATGAATGCGAAGTTTGCAACATAGCTAAATCTACGTGATTGATTTTTATCTAACAGGGAATCAAACCTTCCTATCCTGCATAGATATCTATTCGAAATTTGCTCCCCTAATTGAAGTAAAGAATAGAGATTGGCTAGAAGCAAAGAGAGCCCTCATGAAGGTATTTAATGACATGGGAAAACCGCAAAAATTAAAAGCGGATAAAGATTCATCGTTTATGTGTATAGCATTGAAAAACTGGCTAAAATCAGAAGGCGTAGACATAACCATCACGACAAGTAAAAATGGCGTATCTGACATAGAAATGTTTCATTAAACAGTAAAAGAGAAGCTCGGAATTATTGGTTTTGAACAAAATATAGAAGTTTGATGTACAAAATTTTAAACGATCCTATATGTTTATAATCATAAAACAAATCACAATACCACTAAAAGAACTCCAGCAGGTATTTTTCTAAACGCAGGAAGCCCCGATTTTAATGTACAACAAAATAAAATCAACAAAATTGACAACCTAAACAAAAACAGACATAGTTATGAAGTCGATACAAAATATAGGCAATCCCCATTAGTCAAAAGTAAGATGACCAACCTGTTCAAGAAAAAAAGTCAGATTAGACAAATGGACGATAAACACTTAGAAGAAATAAATAGAGGCAGGAAAATCGTACATTACAAGTCCAAATTCAAGAAACAAAAGAAGACTAACCAAAGTAAATACGATAATTCCAGACCCATCGAAGAAGATTAAGAGATGCCCCATATTCCCCATAATGATTATATGTCTGGCAATCATCACTCTCATCACCGTAGTCCAAGGCAGTAGCATAGAACAGGAACAGTAGCATCCAAAAAGGAGCTATGGAGATACCTACAAGTTACGAATATCACTACTTAAGCATAAACATAACTAAGACCATGTTAATGTTTGAGAACTTGTTGGATGAAGCGAAATATTTTCCTGATGTAATCCAAATAGATTACTTAGTCGAAAAACTAAAAAGGGAAATAAACGGCTTACGAATAATTTATAAAAACAAACGAGGTCTGGTAAATATTGTAGGAACAGCGTACAAAAATATTTATTCGGCACGCTAGATCAGGATGACTGAGATGATTTAGAAAGCAAAATCAACACCTTGTCAGAAAATTCCGTTCAGAATCATGATTTAAATATGATTATAGATGTGATTAACAGCGGGATAGATATCATCAACAAAATCAAAATAGAAAAGGAAAAAGACCAACAGGTAGCAGTACTTATTTTCAATTTTCAAGAATTCACTGAATATATTGAGGATATAGATATAGTATGCAACTCACGAGACTTGGAATTTTTAATCCAAAATTACTTAAACACGATTATTTAAAACAAGTAAATTCCGAGAAAATGCTAAAAAATTAAAACATCCACTTGGCTTAAAACAGATACAAACGAAATTTTAATTATTTCCCATGTTCCTAGCGAAATAATGAAAGTCCCAATATTCAATATAGTCCCATATCCTGACGAGTTCAATTACATCCTTACCGAATCTGTATTTGCTAAGTTTTACATTTACGAAGATAAGGTCTATAACACACATACAGGAAAACCAATTTTCAACAAATGTTTGGTAAAAATTATTAAGCAAGAACCTAATGAATGCAAATACACTAAAGCGCACAGAGATTTCCAAATCAATTATGTAGAACCAATTATATTAGTCACCTGGAATATTGCAGAAACACTTGTTAATCAAAATTGCATCAACAATAGAGTTTCTATTCAAGAAAACAACATTATTAAAATAAAGAATTGTACTATGCAAATAAATTAATTTATAATTTCAAACAACTGCAGATTTTACACAGTCAATTTATATTGTTAACAACATAACCAAAATAGAACCTTTGGCATACATTCAAACAAAAGATATAATTGAACCCCATGTAAAATATTACAGCATGTTTCAAATCATATGTTTTACATCTTTTGTCATTACAATCCTAACTTTAATATTGTATGTCATCTATAAATTTAAAAGTACACCTAAGAAACTCATTGTTAAAAATAAGAAAACACAAGAAGAACAACCGATCCCGGAACAAATTGTAAATGATCACATCATACCGGAAAATAACATCATGATTTATCCCACATTATCTGCCCGAGGACAGAAAAAATTCAAAGGTTGGGGCAGTAACATATCCACAGTCCCACGGACTTTAGCACATGCCTATTTATTCCATATGTAAAACTATGAATCATAATCGAACGATAACCATACAGTCATCGGACACCACAACTCCACACGAGTCCGACAGTAGAATATACACAAGTCCCCAGAATTTTATTGTCTAAACATACTCCCCAATTTGTCACGATAGCACGCTCAAAGTTCGGACTCGCCAGCTCGAAAACAAAATTATCAAATTTCCTTGCATCGCTAGCTCGAAAACAAAATCACCAAACTTTAAAGAGCACTTGTATCTAAGAGCGAATACACTTGAATCCAAGAGAAATTAAAGAATCAATTAAGCTCTCTCTTAGGATCTGAAATCCATCAAGATCCACAAAAGCTCGAGACCGAGGCGTTAACCATCCTAGTTCAATAAGTTGAGTTCAGTTTGAGACACAAAATTATTCGGTCGGTGTTCTTCAAATAAAAATATCTTGTAATAATTCGGTCTAAATAAAATAAAATATATTTTTTTTTTACTTACGAATAACCAAGTATTTAATTATATATATAAAAATATATATATAATATATATATATAATATACATATATAAATATGTATATATATATATATATATAAGGTGCCGAAAGGGCTCAATTACGCCTAGTTTACGATACAGGAATGAGGAAATCCGAGAGGCACACACAAATTATATTAAATTTATATACCACACACGATTACACTCGGATTTCCTCATTCGTGTGTCGTAAAGTAGGCGTAATTGAGCCCTTTCGGCAGCGATTAATCGTCGAACATATGCCAGGACCAGTGCTTTGTCCAGCCTCGAAAAACGTTCCAGAAACTCGTCAAAGGAAGCCTTACTGAAATGTACATTGACCGCACGCTGCGTTAGCTCTGTATTCCCACGCACATCGCTTTGCACTGCCCATAGCTCTTGTGGCCCTTGCAGCCACTCAGGTCCGTGCCACCAAAATTGACTTCCCGATAACTCGTGTAGGGACACGCCTCGACTTGCTAAATCGGCGGATCTTGGCAACTCTGTAGGCCACAAACGTGGTCCAGTTGCAAGCTGGCTTTCTTAACCAAGCCAGAACGATCGTAGAATCGGTCCAGAAGCATATGTCGGAACTGGATGTCGAAGAACTGGAGCTGAACTGGAGCAACTCGCGTTTTGGCTGTGAGGAGGAGTGAAAAGGTTTTATGACCAAGCCCTTCTGGGACGCATTGCAGAAACAATGGTACTCCACTTTGATTTTGGGCTTTGGCGAATGCAATAGTTCACCTGATGTCCTCTTGGAGACATCTTCTAGTGATGCCAGTACTGGGGCACCTAGGTACTTTTTTCTTGCTCGCATTTGTGACGGACACCTGCAGATGAGATGTTCCAAGTTTTCAGTTGCCTCGGATTCATCGCACTTCATACAGTTGCCATTGTCGGTTATGCCTAGCTTGAAAATTTCGGAAATGCACCGATCGGTGAAACCAAGTTGTTCTCGCCGATAGAATTGGACGCTGGTCTCAGCTTGCCAAGACCTCTGCGCCGGCATCGTTTGCTCTACCGACGCCTCTGCTTCAACGTAGCATTTCACCCGCCTTACTCACGGTGACTCCAACATCGGAGCCAAGCTCCAGGGCTGAATGACCTCTCATTCGATGGGTCGACAAATTCAATGGATTTACCGAGCATAATAATGAGCGGTCCGATACCTGCCGAATCGACCGGAAGAATCTAACCCAAATCTGGTGGTGCTGTTGACCAGCTGCGCCGTTCCTCATTCCACGCCAGAGAACACCGATAGACGGAACGCATACCCTTGCCAGAGCATATCCTCTCTTGCCACGACGGAGCCAGTCCACGTTCGCGACGCCTCCTACAAACTTATTGACACTATTTGCTCGGGTGACCTCCAGCTTCGTCTCTGGTCCTGTAGGCGTAAACCTTATTAGAGTTCCTCCGTTGACACAACCTGAAAATCCTTACCATGCAACTTTCGAAGTGACTATCGATACGGGCAATATCATAGGAAATAAAACTGATTGAAAAGCTGACTACCAAAAGCTAAGTACTTTAATATCCGAATTTAATTGATTCGATCTGTACATTTCAACCGCCGTGGACATTTTTTACTCTTTCTTTTCGTCAAGTTTTCCGGTAAACTATCCGTTAGACTGTAATAAACCACCTTGGTTCATCAAAGAGCTGACACGCCTAAAAATGTAATAATTAATATAAACTCACCGGTTCCCACCGGTTCACTCGGACGAACTCTACCGTATTTAGCGCTCAGTGTTATAAAAATTATTTAACTCGTTGTAGGGTTCAGTTTGCGCAGGACCCATAACAGTTTTATAATTTTGTTAACACTAAGGGTAAACCCAATTTCTATCCTTCATCGTGAACATCGCGTACTACTTCAAACTCTGATCAGGCCATCGCCGATCTTTTTGCGGAGTTTAAAAAAAAACATATTTTCCGGAAACCATTTTAAGTAAGATATATTCTTTTGCTATGCGAAGTTCGAACTTAATATTCAGTCCTATCTTAGAAGAAACCTCTTTTATTCTGGATCTTCGGGGTCAAAGGGTCCCGATAGAATACCAGGCTGTGTGCTAAGGTATTGTGCTGAGGCTCTGTGTCAACCCCTCCTTAAATTGTTTACCTTATCTCTAGAATCCTCAGAATTTCCCCTTTATTGGAAGGAACTTTTTCTCCACAAAAAAAGGTAGCAATCCTCAAACTCTTCGAGAATATAATTACTCATCACTTATGCAGATTCGTCATTTCTCCATGTCTCTACTACTAATATTTTGAAACTTACCTCATTGTCAGATCTGGCGTCCTATAAGATAGCCACCTTGGTCCACTGCATTCACCTTGCGCTGGTTCTAACAGTACTCATGCACATTGATGACGTTAAACTTTGCGTGCAATATAGGGATATTTCATGCCAGTCAGACTTACAATAGGATCTTAACAACTTTCGAGCTTGGTGTCATGCTAACTCTTTACATCTAAACAGCTCTAAATACAAATTTATGACATTTTCACGAGTCACTCCCCTGTTTGCACTTATATGCTTAACTGCGTTTTGGAAGGAGTATCTCTTGTTGACGATCTAGGTGTCCGACAATATCCTAAACATTTGTTTTCGAGAATATTTCTTTCATGGTTAACAAAGCTACAGGCGTGCTGGGATTTATTAACAGGTGGTCAAAACAATTCGATTCTCCTTATGTAACTAAGACTCTTTTTACTTCATTAGTTCGCCTTTTACGATGCGTGGCGTCGTCTTTTTACACAAACATATTCACAGGGACGTGGAGAGCCCCTATCTGCTTGGTAAGCTCAATTTCTATGTTCCCCGACTAACATCTCAAACGCATATTCCTTAGTAGCACATCACTGTAGAAGAGAGTTTGAAATACATGAACCCTTTAGAGTTATATAACCTAAATTTCCCATTCTATTACCTATTTTCCCCTTTCTCGCGTCCATCTAGAACCCGAACGTGCTGTACGTGACACGGCTACGCACCTCGGTCGGTTGGGCTGGAGGTGGACGTGAGACTCGCGCTTAAAAAAAGAAAAAAAAAGACATTATCAACCATTCCAACCTAATTTTAATCAATAGACTCCATCATTTAGACCCACTTATACAGCAGATTCCTAACAGCCAACCTATGTATGTGGCACATACCAAATCATTTGCCAATGCCTTATAGACTCACGATCCACAAATATGATCAATAAAAATATATTTTGTCTATATGTATAGTGTTTCGAATAACACTAAACGTGAAATTTTGACATCATCCTATTACATTGAAAAACTTGATTATGTTACCCAGCAATTTTTCTAATAATTAAGATAGATTAATACACATAAAGTGTTTGAAAAACGCAGAATCAACTATAAATTACAAAATTAGCATTGTTAAAAAGAAGATATTAATTACTTCAAAAGCAGAAAAAACAAATATTTTATGTCCAAAAGGCACCTGAAAAATTATAATACCAGCTCAGGAATCAATTTAAAAATTGATTTTGAATTTGTTTAATTAGATCATTCAAATCAGTAGGAAACTTTATGGTTTGAAGGTTTATTAAGTAAATTCAGAAACCTTCAATACGAAAAAGGAGACAACCTGACGTTTACAAATACCATTAAATACGTACTAAATACAACATATAACTTCCCAATTTATTCAAAACAGTACTTGCTTGCTCAACCGCTCGAAATTGAAGTCGGAAACCAAAGAAATAAGAAATGGTTCAGCACGGTTTAGTTAGGGGTATTAATTCACCACACAAAATTTCTAACTGGGCAGTACAAAAAACAAAAAAAAAAAAAAAAAAAAATTGATGCTTCTGGTAAAAATAAAATAATTATAATAACAGAATTAATGTTAAAACTGCATTCTCCACCAAGAGCGGTAATTACGAATATAAATGCAGCCGCTACCTTTTAAAGGAGCATGAAAAATATTCTTCGGCAGTTTAACGAACATTTTTTAGTGTATCTAGACGATATAATAATATTTTCAACATCCCTTACTGAACATTTTATTTTAATTCATTACAACTAGATTTTTCCAAACTTGCAGAAGCCAATTTAAAATTATAGTTATATAAATGTGAGTTCTTAAAAAAATAATCTGGCTTTCTTGGCCACATCGAAACTCTTAATAGTATAAAACCATTCTCCTTAATGTTAAGGCCATTGGATATGAAAATCCAATTTCAACACAAGTAAAAGATAATCCCTAACCCAAGAAACAAATAGAACCGGCACAACACGAGTTGCCTGCATTGCATTCTGAAATGATAGCCCAAGCATAGGCAATCCTTTTTAAGGAGAGGTAAATGACATATTCACATAAACAATCCACGTCCGGAGCTAGCGACCCCATCTCATTTAACACAAACAATTCTTGAATTCAATAAGTGGAGGCCCTAAGTGGCCAGTGGAACATATTTTTATAATTTTAAACATATTTTGATAAATTAATCATAAATGACAAAATAAATAAATGATATATAGCCATTTTGTATTAATCCACGATTCGATTTGAATTTTATGATAATCGGTCTAACATATAGCTGCCATAGGAACGATAGAGAAATTAATACAATAAAAAAATATACGTTTTTCAGTTTTCAATATATTTTAATAAAATTTAAGATATAGCCATTTTTTATTATTTCAGAATATCGTTTTTAATTTTATGAAAATCATAAATGTAGAGGAACACACCTAAGTTTGAAGCCATAATTTCGTTGTTTAACATAAATATATGCATATGACTTATATTATATAAATTATTAATGATAAAATCTCAATTAAATCAATATTCAAATCTGCAAGGGTATACAAATATCGGCCTGTCGATTAGCTTCCATTCTTGTTTCGCTTTCGTTTTGAGCGAAATTGTTGAATTTTGTTTTTAACTGCTCCGATTTTCAATTTTATTTTGCAATAGTTTTGTTATCGAAATTCTAACTACACTTTACTGGTCGAAGAGGTGTCTTGGTTGTTTTCAATATTTAAAACAGGGGTAAAATGAGTTTTTGTTGTTAAAATGTTCCGAATTATTTTTGAATAATAATTCCCACACTCCACATCACAATTCGATGCGTTTACTATCGATCCAATCGTCAGATCCATATTCTAGGATGGGACGAACTTAAGAAATTTATAAGGATTTAGTAACATCATTGAATTCTTTAGACCACCCTTTATTAAATCGAAGCACACCCCTGGATTTATTCACCATATGTAGTATATAAATCTGATTTTCGGAACGTCGATGTCGGCAAAAAGGTAATAAAAATGAAGTTAATGTGTCAGGTGTCCAAATTTTAGTGGTTTGAGTAATAAAAATGCAATTAATTAGTCCTAGATGTCAAATGTCAATAGATGGGAAATAAACATGCAATTAATTAGGGTCACTGCATGTAAAAGGACACTTGTTAACAAGTGTCAAGCGCTCCCACAAGGATGTGAATACGAATGCGAATGGGAGGGAGCGATCCCGAGCGATTCTGGAGCTCACGCATACGTTCCCACGACCTCTTACTGAAAAAAAAGGACGGCGAGGCAATTGAAAAAGGGCGATCCCACACCGCGGCGATCCCGGTCACACACGTGTACTTTTACCCACGATTTCCGCTTAAAAAAGGAGAAGAAGAATGCTATAGTCGTAACTGAAAAAGCGCTCTGCATGATCCTGGAGCGCACGTGGACGTTGACCCAAGATCCTCTCTTAAAAAAGGGATGGGGTCTTAAAGGGTATAAGTCTTGTAAAATCTTGAAAAATCTACTCGTATACGAACTAGGGACGGGGTCTTAAAAAACGGTGCAATAATTTTTCAAATAAAAATATCAGTACCCATGCTTTAAATTAACAGAATTTTTCATAATTTTTAACGATTTTTGTGAGCATACAGTACAGAAATGAAAGGCACACGTATCAACACCATTGTTGACATTATGATTCGCTATAATTTTCATGAAATTATTTATTCTAATTACAAGTTGATGTATTGTAATAGAGGTTGTGGTGTTGGTTTTGATTTCTACTGACAACATTTTTATGACTCCGTGAACGTTTACTTCCAATGATTATAAAAATTGAATGATCTTATCCTCTGAAAATTGTTAGACGATACGTTAAACTAATCTAGTCAATGGTGTATATTCAACTAGTTGATAATGGGAAAAAAGGCAATATACCTTTGTATTCATCTCACTCGCAGAAGTTAGCTCCTTGGAAATATTTACATCAATCGGTCGTAATTTTACAGACTCATTCAGGTATGAGAGATCAACAACAACGATAGAAGCCTTCCTTATAAACTTCATGGGGGATAAAACTTGGGGGATAGACTTCGGAATTTAGATATACTTTTGCTTTTCTCAAATTGTTTGTAGTTAGCTGCCCATTTAATGTAAATACAATGACTGCAAAATGTGCAATTTGTAGATAACTTTACATTCCATTTATGATGTGTTCCCTGTACCAATGTTGGATTTATATAACAATTCCAACTCCGGAATACAAGTGAGAGAGTAGCTCCACTTCTTAGTACATTAAACATTTTAGTTTTAGCACTGTCACTTGAAACGATGTAGGGGATCTTCCAACTTTTGTTACGAGTATGTATAGCAATGTTATGTGTTTTCCATCAACTGTTTTAACATACGTATCATCAGTGTTTTTTGTAAACAAGAGAATGAGTTCATGCTTACAATTTAACATTACTTTCTTGTAGTCTTCAACGAATCCCATCAACATTTTTAAAGGAACAGAAATACTGAAATGTCCTCCCGAAGGAATATTGTCACCACCACTCCTCCCGGCATTACGACAGACCTGTTGACCGACTGGGAGAAAGTTCTTAATAGTTATTGTAAACCCAATAAACCGTGTCCTATCCAATTCACACCCGTTCAACTCAATCTTATTTCATCAAGAAAATAGGACATGCAATTATTTTTAAGAATCCCGGTATATATATCCCCTGTTTAAGTCATCCTGTTTAAACATTATACTACAATTTGGATTATCTTGAATTAAATGTTTAGGAATATGTGTTTACGTTTGAGATAACTTGAATGAATCAATCTTCCTATGTCGTCCCACACAACAATAATCTCGAATATTATCTTGTTTTTCGGATGCCGCGTCGTCAAATATCATAATGGAATTGTTTTTTTGCTTCTTTTGGTGACAAAACGCAATCATTTGACGAAAATTTGTAATATCCCATTCCTTGTATTGGCTTGACATCTATTTTCCAAGTACTCATATTTTGGTTGGTATAACCTCTTTGAAAATACATAAATATTTTCAAATTTTAATCCATTTGGACTTTTGATATAATTGTGTTTGGTAACAATAAACTGTGTCGTGGATGAGTATTTTCACCATGTACCCCACCTGCAATGTTTCTTACTGTGATACTTTTATTTTGTCTTAATAAACGCATGTTTTAAGGAAAAGTACTTCATTCAAGGACCTCAATTGAGGTTGATATAAAATGGGGATACATTTTTATAATATAATCACTCATAAATCAAATGTCTGGTCTCATAAATAAATTTAAAAAACACTCTACCTATGTGGTGTAGGTAAGACGAGACACCGAAAGAACCACATCATTCCGAATGTGAAATAATAAATTTGGCAGACTTGTCATCAGAAGGGACTCATTGGGTAGCGTATTATAGTTATAAATAGTTTTGAAAACTTACAACCTACATTATAAGTAATTCAGGAAAAAATATGAAATATAATTACCAACGTTTCCAAAAATGTTGTTCTTTTAACTATGTATATCTAAAATTTTTACTAGGCTGCAATTCGTCCCATGCCCTGTGTAACCTTCACTTAACATGAAGTGGGAAATATGTATGTCTCGGTAGACGTTTTGTTTCTTGGAACCCCTTCCCATCCCACAAGTGTTTAGTAGAGGCATGAGAAATACCCTAGATGGGTATAAAATTAGGGACCTCGTCTAGGAAAAATATCATTCAGCGAAGAACAACCGCCACGACCAGCCACCAGCATCAGCGCCAACACCACAACTACCAAAATGCAACACTATACCACAACCACCACCAACACCAACTCCACCGGGTCCACCAGCTCAACCACCACATCACTGATATTACCGACTCCACCTGTTCAACCACCACCACCAATTTACCTTCAGGGAAACGCAGGAGAATGTAAACGCCCTATTGAGGGACATAGAGGAGGATCCGCCGATACTTGTCCTTGACAATTGCAGGGTTAACGGCAAGCTAAGCTTTAGGAAATTCTCCATAAATATGGAGTTTGACATATTTTTGCCCAAACGGGTAAACGGCAAGTTCGGGAAAAATATCATGGTCGAACTTGTTAATGTATTAGTTTATCTACCCGATAGGTTTAATCACATTACAGATGAGCTTTTGGAATATTTTAATTATAAATAAAAAGGGATGATGGCAATATAAAATTATTTTTCGGCATTTATTTTCAGTTTAAATAAAAACATATACAAATGATAAAATAAATAATAGTATTGAATATTAAATACAAAGTTCAAATATTATTAAAAAAAAAACAACAATAAGTATTTTTGGGAAAAAAGAAGATCCCATTTTTTTAAGCATTTATTTTCAGTTTAAATTTAAAAACTTATACAAATTTTAAAATAAATAATAATAATGAATATTAAATACAAAGTACAACTATTATTCAAATAAAAAAATATATCTATTTTTGGAAAAAAAAAGGAATTGGGGATCTTTTTTTAAGCATTTATTTTCAGTTTAAATTGAAAAACTTATAAATAATCGTAATGAATATTAAATAAAGTTTACAACTTTTATACAACTTTAATATACAAAAAGGACGCATAAAAAATTGTGGCTTTCTAAAAAAGAACGCAGACTGAGTCAATATGTTGATAAAGCTATTCATGAGTTAAGAGTATCCCTAACATCATTGATTACAAAGTTTCAAGAAGAAGTTGGACAAAGTTTTGATGGCATTGAGGCAATCGATACTGATACAGGGGGTAATTTTAATATTGTACAAAATGTGAGGATTCACAAATAAACTGTAGATATAGTCAACAAGGAATATGTCAACAAGTTTATAAAGGGGTTGAGGGATTCAATTATTTCACATTATTAATGATTAATTTGTAGTATTCTGATGTTAAAACTGCTGATTAGACAGACTTGATGTAGTTGTCTCAAGTATTATTGAAAAAATACGACTTTTTAAATAATTTGTTAGGCTTAGTCATGAATTACATGTACGTAAACATTTTCTACGTCGGAGGGTTATTGCAAGGGGGATAAATTTGTTATGGAAGGCTGATCTGGTGGAAATGGGAAAGTACTTTGTCTCCAATAATGAATATAGCTGGCTACTAACTTTACGTGGAGTGTAGTACTTAAGACTTCGAGATTTTTGGGATAAACCGCAGCACTTAAGTTTAGTCGGCAACGCCCCATGAAAGGCACCATGTATTTCTGAACATAGCTAGGTCAGGCCAAATAGATATAGCCAGATTGATATGTACCTGGCTGGGCAAGCATCGCCCACCACCAGGTATACACACCCACACACACATTGTCACAGCCACATATCGGCAGAGCCCCACACCCGGCTGAGCCATACCCTCCTGTCATATATTTTGGGTTGCATTCACTATGTGCTACACCTCGAAATGGACCTGTGAAATGGCAGTGTTCTCTGACTCTATCGCTACCAAAAATTCCCTTACAGAAGTATGTGACAATTAAGGGCCTTGTCAAAATCATATGAATCCTCTGCACTCATTTAGAGTGGTACTACATAAGTCATGAAGTTCTGATATATAGCGGACAAATCGGATGTTAAAGTATTTACAAAAGTGCACCTTACATTTGATCCGGTCTTCGTTACAAATTATTCTAGTGAGAGGTCAAATGAGCATTAAATGTAATGAAGGCTATGAGAACATGCTTATTCACTATTTGTGATGTTTTACTTACATCTATCGTTGTGGGCTCAAGTATACATTCCAAGTCTGCATACACAGCGATGGGCACCTCGGTGAACATTCGCTTACAACGTTGGCACATCCTTCGGTATGTCGCTGAGACCTTTCCTGAAATTTAAATTTCAGTTTCAATTCATGTTATTTCACTAACATGTATTCAAGTAAGGACATACATCCCTTGTATCCATCAATAATTTGCTTCACTTGACTATCTAGGGGTCGGGTAGCAAAATATTTGTGCTGTTCGGTGCGAACATGGTGATGCCATTGCATATTAATGGGGAGGTACTGCTGGTAGGAGTTGCAGAATATTCCTTGCATGATGTTGTAGTTGATGTTGTTGTTGTTGGCGTACATTTTTGTGGTGATGATAATAAAGGTGATGATGATGATGACGGAGGTAAAAAAGGTGATTTTATTGTTTAATGATTATTTTTCACGTTTGAACTTTTTAAAATTTTTTTACAGATTTTTAAAAAGTCTATCTATATCTATAAATTAATTAAATGTTGTGCGTCGGACAAGACGGTGAATTGCCGTCGGCAAATTATATTCCTCCACGGGTGGTCCCTCGAGGTTGGAGATGTAAAGTTGGGAGCGGACAACAGGTCCTTTGATTTCTTCTAGCCGGCTGGCCGTAGAATATCCAATTAGGAAGATTATGTTGGAGGGATATCTGTTCCTCTTTATCTGCTGGCCTAGGGACTTAGACAGATTTGTAATGATAAGGGTTTAACGACGGATTGTCGGAGTTTTGTTTAGGAGCGATGGCTCTTTATTTATCAAGTATAAAATCAGAACTGAAATTAAGAACTAACAAAAGTGAGACTCATAGCGGCCACTCCAATGGGCAGTGCTTGCCGGCTATGCACGAGCTTCCGGCCAGACGCTGGGTCAGCAATTTGGCCGGAGCGAGCTTTCGGACGATCGGTCATTGCCGTCGCCCGGTTGACTTAGTTAACTACTCCCCCTTCAAGATTAAGGCCGCCCTCGGCCGACCCTATTTGAGCAATCACCTCCTTCAGTTGGGCCGTGGATCTCCTGGCCTGGGTGACTCGCCGATAAGTGAGGCCGATACAAATCAACGCGCAGCAAACTGCTCCCGCGACTAGAACTATCTGGTGAGAGCGAAAGTTGTTGACTTCTTCTCCAAATCTCTTGATATGCTCCAGGTTACGTTCACTCAAGCGGTGAAGGTATGGGAGGCTAAGAATATTGTGCTCTAGAGAAATGTTCAGGGAAGGCGAGCTGGCTACTCCTGGTGCCCTCTTCTGGGCCATATCATGATTGATATATCGGGTTTCATTAACCGTGGCACTCTCGATGAAGGTGATAAGGTCTGTTCCTTGCAAGTGGACGTAAGTGCCATTGTCCACACTCACACGAGCCGGGCGATCGTTTATGATGAGGACTCCCTCGTCCACATGGGTGATGGGATGCAGATTGCTATGCTGGATGTCGCAGTGCGCAATCCCTCCCGCGTGAAGTTCCTGGGCGCAAGATCTTCTCAGCGCCAGTTGGCAAAATTTGACTTCTGATGACACGGAGCAGTTTTTTACCGTGTGTATCTCTCCATCGCAGTCCGCTATGGCCTTGTCATCCAGTCTGAGCATTGTGTCGTGATGTGACACGGGAAAAATTTTAATTTTGACGCAAGCTGACTTAATTTTAGGAAACTTAATAATGAAATGAATAATGTTAGTGGATTGTAAAACTTTAACGGACACAACGGACAATATATCTTGATAGGGGTATCTGTGGGCTCCTCTAGCCACATACTTTCCAGGTCTGCATGATCTAGTATGCTAGGGCTAACTATACTGATTTTGGCGAGCTCTATTGCAAGCAATAAATTCTGCAGCTCCATTGTAATCATCCTATTCCGAGATAGTAACATCTCGTATAGGTGTCCCGAATCAATTTGGGATTCTTTAGCCGAGCTCAGAATTTGATTGTTCGCATTAATGAGCTGGAATTCGGTAAGTCTGATTTGTTTAAAATTCTCCGCGTCTGGCGTTCCCGCCACTACCTTTAACGCCGCTCCCAAGAAGTCTAAACTCCTAGCTACTCTATGGTGGATGCTCAGTGACTCGAGCAGGTCACGCAGGTGAGCGACATCTACGCTCAAAAGTTTCCGCATGTGCGACTGGGGAAACTTGTGAATCATGTCATTAGTCTCTCCCACTAAGCGCCTGTATTCTGAGAGATTTGCCGTGTGTCTCACGAATGCAAATTCTTCCCATACTAATATTCGGCCATCAATGATGGGAATGTATTTGGTCTGCGAGTAGTCCATGACGCGTGCCGATGTTAGGGCACACCACCAGACATATAAAATAAAGCGTAGAATAGCCTGAGTAAAAACAATGATAATGACAAATAAAAATAAGAAAACTTATGCCAAGTGGCTAGGAATAAAAAATATGAAAAAAGGTGGTAAAAAATTATCAGACGAATCAAGTCAACATGACCATGCCTCGTCTACCTAAGGTTGTCCTTGTGGACCACCCTCCCCTTAATGAGGACTGTGGTCCCCATGTCCGCTTCTACAACTTTCTCTTCACACAATG
This sequence comes from Drosophila bunnanda, assembly GCA_035046265.1. Classification (NCBI taxonomy): domain Eukaryota; kingdom Metazoa; phylum Arthropoda; class Insecta; order Diptera; family Drosophilidae; genus Drosophila; species Drosophila bunnanda. The sequence continues at coordinate 95,280 of JAWNOB010000107.1, forward strand.
GAGAGAGTTTGTTGCCTAGTCGCCTGTTCGATTTTACTAGGACTTTTTCGCAAACTTCGAACATCCTGTTTTGTCGGGAAGCATTTTCCCTGTTCCTGAGCTTATCTTGGGCGATCCTAATCTTATCCTGAACCTCATACAATGGTTCTTCCGATTGTGTTTGTATCACGTCGGCTGGCCTCTTGTCGATGACCGAACGGATAGGTTTATTGTACCTGGCTGTGGCCAGTAAGATTAGCTCGACGGTGTCACTGATGCCTTTATCAATTTTAAGGCATCTGGCGAGCTCCACCAGAGTGCTGTGGAAGCGCTCCACTTGTCCGTTTGAGGCACTGTGGAGGGGCGGTGCGTTTGAAACGCTAACGCCGAAATGGTTTTCCAGCATGGTCAAAATGGTGTGCGAGTTTAACGATGGTTCGTTGTCGCAATATATGACCTTGGCTTTAGGGAAAACATTCATCAGCAGTAGTAATGCCGGTTTCAGGTCCTCTATGGTTCTAGAGGGAATTGGTTGGACCATGGCAAATTTCGAGAATTTGTCAATGCACGTAAGGAAATATTTTTTGTCCGTGGAGAAAATGTCTATGTGTAGCATTTCTCCTACATGAGATGGGAGTGGTGTCTCGCCAAGCTCATGCTTTTTGGGGTGTCTGTCATACTTCGCCTTAGTGCATGTCCTACAATTAGTGACTATTTCGCTTACTAGTTTAGCCATTTTTGGGAAGTAGTATTCTGAGAGTACCTGCTACACATTTTTTTGGGCCGATCTGTAAGCCTTGTTGTGCTCAACGGTGAGCACTTCTCGCCTCTCGGCAACTGCAAAAATATCCGTCACGCGGTTTTTGCAATGCCAAAACTTGGTGGCCGGGAATTGCCGAACCAATTCGTCCTGTATCATTGCTAGCTTATGCAAATCGCAATGAATGGCGTTTACGCTTTTAGGAACGATAATATCCGCGAGCTCTTCGAGCAATGACTCTTTGCAAGTGAAGTCGATGCTATGTCGTCTCTTGTTTCCAAAGAGTACGAAGCTGAGTTTCGACGGAAAGCGTGCCTCCTCCAGAGTTATCTGGTTTTGAAAGCAATTCAGGGGCTTATCCTTAGTTTCAATTGCGTGGGTGAGCGACAGCTCACTGTGAATTGTGGCTGCGCTAGAAAAAGCTTCTTCCTCTCCCAGAACGTTAAGTTGCTGTCTTGAGAGGGCATCCGCAACGAGGTTTTCTTTGCCGGGCTTGTAAAACATTTTGGCGCCGGACTCGTCGATGCGGGCTTTTCATCGTTTGATTTTCGCATTCGGATTGGATTCCGATACGGCGAACGTCAGCGGTTGGAGGTCAGTATAGATATTTATATCTTTTACTGCATATAAGTAATGTCGTAATTTGGCCAGTGCCCAAACTATGGCTAACAGCTCACGCTCGTTAGTAGCGTAGTTAACCTCTTGGTCCTTCAGGGTCCTAGATATCATAGTAATGGGTCTTCCCTCTTGGGACAGTACTGCGCCAATGCCATGTGGCGAGGCATCCGTCATTAGATCGAACGCCTTCTTGTAGTCGGGATAGCTGAGCCTCTGAAGCCAGAATGTTACGCAACTTATGGAAAGCAATCCGTTGCTGCTCGCTAAATTGCACCTGGATATTCTTGGATCTGTGCCTACTGACACTTCCATGCTCCCCTTTAAGTATTTCAGATATGGGCTATTGATGCGAAATCTTTGATGAAGCACCGGTAATAACGGGCCAGGCCAAGGAACGATCTCACCTCGAATACATTTTTCGGTTCGGGGAATTCCTGTATGGCCTTGGTTTTTTCTGGGTCTGTTGTGGCACCTTTATTAGTGACAATAAAGCCCAAGAAACTAACGTTTTTTTTAAAGAAACGCGATTTTTGTGCTGACACCCTCATGTTGGCGTCGTACAGGCTCTTAAGAACCCAATCCACATGCCGTATGTGGGTGTTTTCGTCTTCTGAAAAAACGATGACATCATCAACATAGACATAGTAAAATTTGCCAATCTGCTCTCGCAGTATGACGTCGATGGTTCTTTGGAAGATGCTGGCAGCATTCTTCAAACCAAACGGAAGCCGGCGAAACTAGTATTTTCCTCCGTTAACGGAAGAGGAAGTCTTTTCGCGGTCACGCTCTGCCAGAGTGATCTGATGGTAGCCTGACTTCAGATCAAGTTTCGTGAAGTATTTGGCTTTGCCTAAATTCCCTAGTATCATAGAGATATTTGGCATGGGATAGCGATCGGGTATCGTCCTCTCGTTCAATTTGCGAAAGTCCAATACGAGTCGCATTTTGCGGTTGCCCGCTTCGTCTTTGTCTACTGGGTTATTGTTATTGTCTATTGGGTTATTGTAGGGGGACTTTGACTTTTGTATTATGCCATTTTTTAGCAGCTCTTGGATTTCGCTGTTGACAAAATCTGCAGCCCCCATTGGGTATGGGTAAAGCTTGGCATAAATGGGCTCCTCGCTTACCGTCCTGATGGCAGCTACCACCGACGTGTTGTAAGGCAGGGCCTCGTTGGGGTTTGCAAAGGCTTTCTTTTGTTCGCCAAGCATTTTGATAAAGGCCTCTTTAACTAGAGGCGGTGCGTCCGAGCAATCAATGTTGGTAAAATTGACGTCGGGTCATGATTGGAACTCTAACTTCTCTACTTCAGAGCCCCATTTGAGGTGGCCGGAAGCTAGACAAAGCGATGCCCCTGCCTGTTTTAACAGGTCAAGACCAATTATGGCATCAAAGGAGGACAAATCTGGTAATATGAAGAAGGTGGCCTTCAAGTTAAATAGGGAAACATAACAATTTTTAGTGATAGTGGTGATGGCGTGATTGGCGATTCTACTGGGCGGACACCTTTCAATCCCTCGTATGGACGGATGAAATTTTTTGCCGAGCCCGTATCTATTAAAAGTCTCATATCTACCCCCGCTACTCTTCGTCTGATGACGGGTAGCAGGGATTTTCCCCTAAAAAATTAATTTCGTCCGAATCATATTCATGGACAGCATCGTCACTGATTTCTTGTGCCGCGCTTGAAGCTGCGGCGGTGTAATCTTCGGTTCCGTTTGAGCCCAGAGTAATGTGGTTTACCCTCTGCCTTTTGTGCGGGCCGGATCGATCGGATCCGGCCGGCTTCCTATTTTGGTAGGCCGGCGCTTGAGATGGCTTGAGCATCCTAGACATTGAAGGGTCAACATCCATTGGCTCTGGCGTGTTTTCACGACGCCTGTCGCTGCTCGGAGCGGAGTGCACCTGAGCCTTGTGTTGTTAGTGAAGTGCGGGTTTTTGCCCGCACTCACTTGGGAGTGCCCTTGATAGGACGTTTGTTGGCGATCTTGCGCCTTTGGAACTTGCTTCCTGTCCCTATCCTCCAGGCTTTTCGTGAACGATGCTGCGAAGGTGTACCTCTGGTGGTTTGATTCCACTTCTTGAGCCAATGCCAACGCAGTTGGCATGTCCTTCGGCTTTGCCGAGAAAAGGACATCGGAGAGGCTGCGCTTGAGGCCCGAAATAAAAATGCGGAGCGTATCATCCCGGAATTTTTGGCATAAAATTCTTGCCGCCGATGCTTCGTACGACATAGTTGCCTTATTAGTAAGCAAGGTGAGTTTTTTTTCGACCTCGTCATAGTATTGCAGAAGCGTGAGGCTTCCCTGTCTGAGGGTACCCATCTCCTGCTCTATGACGTGAATCTGTCGCTTGTCACTATATGTGAAATCGAGGCGGTCTATAATCGCATCAAAATTCAATATTGTGCCGAACGAGGATAGCACTGCATCGGCAGGTCCCCTAATCTTACTCCTAATTATGACTACCGCCTGATAATGGCGTGAGCTATTAACATAATTCCTAAAAATGTAATATGCGGCTACTGCCGCTTGCCGCCAAGAGACGTATGTTTCATGTGCCCCCGTAAATTCGGGCAGGCATTTAACGGCATCTAAAGGCTCGTTTCATTGAACATCGCCTTTGATATCAATGGGCTCATAAACCTTGATTTTTGGAGCCTCTGCTTGTGTGGGTGCGACTTGCACCGCTGCTACCTGGGCGGCCAACTGCTCTATGGCTTGGCGCAATTCCTGCTCTTTGTTGACCCTTTCCGCCAAGGCATGGTTAACCGCGGCCTGAATTATAATTTTAAGCTGCTCTGGGTCCATAATTCCTACTGTGGGGCTAGTACGCGGGGGCCCTTCACTATCAGACTCTGAGTCACTAACGTATGGTTTATTCTCCCTGTACTGCTGGAATGGAGAGCTCATATGTGGCCAAGTTAAATCGCACTGGTAGAGGATTGCTTGCTCAAGCTATTCTGCACATGAAGGCAGTTGGCATGGCAAAGGGTGTGCGGGGTCGGAGACGCCGCTCTAGCAACAAAGTAAATGAGCTCGTCGAATCGAGCCGGTGCCCTGTCAAGCAGCGATAGGGTCAGGGGTATGCGGGAACTGAGCCTCCGCTATGAGAAACAAAGAAATGAATAACAACAATTTGCCACACAAATGCATATGCAGCAGTATCGGGTTCCCAGTAGTGGAGTGGGGGCAATAAAAAAATTTATTGCGAGGCAAATACTAAGAATTTAGGGTCTAAGCAAAAAGACACAACGAATAATATAGATAATTTCACAATTTATGAATATCCAAACGGCAGAATTAAACGCCGATATTAAGTGAAAAATAATTTTAAATAAATTCACGACTAATGTGTTCGTTAGCGGTGGCCTAGTGCTAGAGATATCTAGTATCTGTACTTATTTTTGGCAATAAAATGCAAACAATACACAGACAGCATAAAACAAATACTATTATCGCACATATAATTCACCATTAAATTGTCAGTCAAATAATGAGTTAATTAATCTTTATTTAATATAAAGTTAACACAAAAATATTAAAGTGGAGCTGCGGAAATTATTCCGGCAGCGATTTATTTAATTTAGTTCGAAGCTAAACTAATGCAGATATAGGAAAGCATATAGTTGGAGGTGCTCACTTACATGTTTCCCCAATTCGTTACAGTGGGTACTTTTAGGTGTTGGGCGCCAATTAATTAAATGATGATGCGTCGGACAAGACGGTGAATTGCCGTCGGCAAATTATATTCCTCCACGGGTGGTCCCTTGAGGTTGGAGATATAAAGTTGGGGGCGGACAACAGGTCCTTTGATTTCTTCTAGCCGGCTGGCCGTAGAATATCCAATTAGGAAGATTATGTTGGAGGGATATCTGTTCCTCTTTATCTGCTGGCCTAGGGACTCAGACAGATTTGTAATGATAAAGGTTTAACGACTGATTGTCGGAGTTTGGCTTAGGAGCGATGGCTCTTTATTTATCAAGTATAAAATCAGAACGGAACTTAAGAACTAACAAAAGTGAGACTCATAGCGGCCACTCCAATGGGCAGTGCTTTCCGGCTACGCACGAGCTTCCGGCCAGACGCTGGGTCAGCAATTTGGCCGGAGCGAGCTTTCGGACGATCGGTCATTGCCGTCGCCCGGTTGACTTAGTTAACTTATATAATAAAAAGTCTATCTATATCGAAGCAAACACGAAAATGTTGAGCAAACACTTGACATCCTTTTTTACCCTTTCCATTATTTTTAAGGCGTGGTCCGTTTTCGTTGTGAAACCGTTACAAGTGTATCCCTTTCACCCTTCAACCCTATTTAATTGAGCTAAGTGTTTATGTCATCACACAGATTCCATCAACTGCTTCCCCTGATCCTTTTTATGGGGGGGATTGCGGGGTACTGTCCTTAAATGGGAAAACAAAGGACCTTTTTAAGTATCTCACAAGGAAAAGCACAATAAAATTTTATGTGAGTCTTGTAGGTGAACGCCCACTGCGGTCCCTTTTTTTAATTGTCTCCTCCGTCCTATTTTTTAAGTCAGGTGTCGTGGGAACGTACACGTGCGCCAGGATTCACTTGAGATCCAACTAAGAAGATCAACTAGAAAATCCATTAAATCGTGTTTTCTAACAAGGAAAGAATGGTTAACAGAGTCAAAAGGTTTACTGAAATCAGTATAGATTACATCTGGCTGAAAGTTATTATAGAATCCCTTTATAATATATGAAGAGTGCTCAAGAAGATTAGTCGCTGTTGATCTTTGCTTAATACATTCATGTTCACATTGAGAAAAACTGATCTATAAAGGTGCTATTATATTTTCGAATAGATTTGGGATGGCCGACAATTTAGAAATTCCTCTATAACTGGTCCGACTTTCTATTTTTTTGAGGACATGAATAATAATCGAATATCTAAGGATAAGGTAAAAAATATTAAACGAGGATAGCACAGGGCGTCGATACAATACCTGAGCACACAGTCGAGACCTGGGAAATAAACTGGCTTTACACGACGAAGATCTAAAATAATAGAGCTTTCGCTTAAGCTAGGACTGAAATTAAGTTCGATTTGGTCACGAACAATAAGTCTGAATTAATTCCGACGAATTTGAAAAAAACTGCGAAAGATCGGCTATTGCCTGATCATTATTTGCTGTAGTATTTTCAAATAAAAGCGAGCAAGGACTTGTTTTAGGCTTACTTTTAGTATTGACAAAATTATAAAACTGTTTTGGGCGCTGTGGGAACTGGTACCTGCAACTAGTCAAATAGTTTTTATAACAGTGCGCCAGAACCAGTAATTTTAAATTTTAAATTAAAAGTCGGCTAAACATTTTAGTAAGCCACAGGGCATATTTGAGATTGGCGGACAGCTTAACGGAACAGATTCACTAAAAATGAATTCATGGCATTGTAAAAAATATCCACGGCATCAGCCATGTCAATGCACATGTATAAATCGGACCCATTAAATTCATATATAAAATTATTCAGCCGTCGTTTTTGGCCTGGAAGATCAGATATATTCCGTAAGTCAGACCCAATATAGAGGTTTAGAAACGCCAACCTGGCTAAACTGACTCTAGCCGGATCAGAGACAAAGATCGTGTCTAATGAATTTCGTATATGGTTGACTTGAGACAGCGAAATATTGAACTCGCCAGCGATAAAGTCATGTTGTGTAGAAGTTATGTGAGAGCTGGTGAAATTGTTTGAGGATTAAAAAGGGATATTTACTTTTTATAGGACTACCAAATGGTTCCTGTCCGAAAGCTTATTGTAAACCATGAATTGCGGAAATGTGTATCCAATAAAAAGGAGAATCCGACAATGGAGTTAATAATTTTTGCGTTAGTGAGGAGAAACCCGCTATACTCCACCCCCACACCATAGACCGATCTAGCCGATATACTGTAAGCACAGCTGGAAAAACTCCGGCTTTAACTAGGCTTCTAAACACAATATCCTGAGAAGCCAACTAAAGAATATCAGAATACAAGTTAGGAAACTTACTTTCTTGCATTCTGATAGGAAAAACTTAGGGAGTTGGTTAGTTTCTTGAACACGTATTAGACACAGTGCGCTGATCGAGCCTAGACAGAAATATTCCTAAAGGCCGCTTTTTCTTTTTCTTAGCGTCGAACTGCTTGAAAACAACGTTGTAATCTAAAAAGCGCATCCCTTTCAGGTTTGTGGGGTGCACTATTGCGGTACATTTTATGTATCTTTGAAAATCCGTGGAAAACCTCCTATTATGGCTTATATGTCCGTCTTGGTGTGCTTTTCGTCAAAGAGTGTTAAACTTGAGCTTGTTGCCGATTTACCCAGTAACAGCTGTCTATCCGTTTTAAAAAGGTTCATCGGGGGGAGAGCGGTGCCGGAGAACCACACAGCGACAACGCCATGAACTTCGTGAACTTCACAAGCTGGTATTACTGCCAGTATACAGCGTCGTGATGGAGGAGGTTAAAGCTCAGGAGGCCTTTAATGGGTTAGGAATGTTTAATCAGAAGTTTTTAAGATTTTAGCGTTGTTTAGGCCAGGAGGCCCTCAGCGTCGGCCGCTGCGCCACCTCCGCCCACCGAGCTTCCTAAAGCTTAGCCGCTCCCGCTCCCCGCTCTTCGGTATTCCCGATTGAAGGTATCCGTGCTCCCGAGCTACTCTCGCGGCTAAGCGAGCTGAGGGACGGCTAATCCACGCTGCACCTCTCGGACACTACTCTCGTAAAGAGTAAGCGGACAATGCGTATAACGATCACAAGGAAGTGGTCAACTATAGATTTTTGGATTAAAATGCAGCAAAAGAGAAACGTGGATATAATGGACCGGATACCACACTGGAAAGTTTGACACCATGGGACAACTAATCTATTGGGGGAAGCAAATCAAAGAGCAAATCGCGCATCAAAGGCAAGGAGAGGTGGAATCGGCGAGGAAATATCTGAATTTTGGAAGCGAGATAAACTGAAATGGCGGCGAATCAGCCTTAGCATTCCGGAAGGAGGAGAGACCAAGCTGCACGTGAGGTCGCCGGCGAAGCAGACGATTCAGCCATTCCTGGAGGCACAAGCAGAGCAAGAAAAATTAGAGACATTGGAATATGAATTAGGAAAATATTTAATTCAAATGAGCGCGCGCAAAAAAAAAAAAATAAATACAATTAGGACCAAGGGAAGACCTACTTAAACGTTTCCTGCTTTCATTGGATCCTTCATCACAAGATAATGATTGTTACCACCTAAAACAAAGTACGCAGAAGTATAAATATTACTAAGTACAAACAAAACAAAAACTTTATTCTGTCCTACAATTCTGATATGTGGCTTAGAGCAGGCAGTTTAACTTAAGGAGTTTTTGAAAAATTAAAGTGGAATTTGTTTATTGCTTAATTTATACTATTTGTATATAATTTTGGAAAGAAATGAAAATTTTTATCTTCACAAATTACTTTTGGCCCCTTGCTCCATACAAGCACGACCGCTTTGCAATCTAATTGTTCCGTGTGTTCGGTTATGTTGCGCGGTGCCGATGAGGGCAAAGGCTTATTTAAACATTTATAATTTTAAGTTCGATTTAATAACACAGCTAAGGCTGCGGAGTATACATTAAAACTAAATTATTGTTAAGATACGAATGCGACTCCAGGCCCTTGCCTGGTCGCTGCGCAGTCACTAAAGTGCCGGGAGAGCACTTGACATCCTGTTGATGTCAGTCACTCGGTTCAAATTTCATTAAACACTAATCGCATTTAGCTATACATTTTATATCTACTGTTTTATAGTGACAGTTTTTTTTTTCAATTTTCCATATAATTACCGATTGCTCCCATTGCAAATATGTCCATTTTGCATAAATTTAAAGCCGAAATTCTGAAATAATAAATAATTGCCATATATTAACTAAATAGGTGAAAGTGCTGGAGTTTTTTAGCATTCAAAATGGCAGGGCACCGTTCTGTTCCAAACTCTATGTTAGTTGGTTGTGACTTTGCTCTCTTCAGCGCCATTGTAAATCATTGCAAAATACAAGAATAGCTTCGTAACTCTTGAGCTTCCCTACTTCTTGCAGGAATTCGAGCTAGTAGGTACCGAAGTGGTACATTCAATTACTTAATTACTTCAATTACTTTATATTAATCAGTGACAGAGCAAATGCTTTTCCACCTCCGCTTCCAATGGTTCCTTGTAGCTTATACAGCTGGTGTTATAGAGCAGGTTCGTCTTCATTACATTCGGTCCTATCGCACAATGGCCAAGTGGAGGCTGTCGTGATCCTACTGATATTTTTCTTGCTTTGAGATTTTAGTTCTTTTGTAAGATTACTGTCAAAGTTTGGCCAACATAACTTCGATCTGCTGTTGGCTCATCATTGGCCAACAAAATCATTTGAGGCCCCCTTGCATTATCTTCAGTTTTCATTGCCGAGAAAATTCTTACATTGGTATTCCTAAGGCCTCGCTGAAAGTATTTCCCCAATATAGCGAGAACACTAGCCTAGAAGACAATCACTGAGTTTAAGACTGAAAGTCAAACTACCAGCTCTCAGCAAAAATCCCAAAACCTTAACCACAGCTCGCATCAGTATACAGTGATACCTTAATCGGTGGGTAAGTAATCGTGTAGTCATTTACGAATCTCATTTAGTGATTATATAGTCTGAATCCATCAAGAATCGTGAGATGCCCTATGCTGTGTTCCCTCCAGCCTTAAGTATCACCGCAATCTGCTCCGCCGTTTTCTTGATGAACATATGAACATATCAATCGGCATGATGTCATGCCAGCCACCATATTGGGAACTTTCCTTAATGTTACGCATCTGTGAGGATTTGGGTCCAGTATCAGTAGTTCGAAACTATCTATCTCAGTTCTGGCTTCGTTGCGTCAATACCTTTTCAGCAGGATTTTTCCCAATTATTAAACTTTTCAAAGCTCCCGACATTAATTATATGAAATATGAATTACCAGGAGGGCTAAGTTGCTGACGTATGCTACTGCTTTTACTTCCACGCAATTTGGGGTTCATGTTTATTAGACAGCAATAGGCAGTATTAGGCAGTAAGACTCCGCCCTAAGGAGTTCCTCTCTTCACTTTTCGAATGAAGTGAGTGCAGGCCAGTTCGATTTTAATCCTGCTCGCACAGCACCTATCCATTATCTAAAGTTTCTCTTAATGACAATCGAATTGAGAGAGTCCAGAATGGATTCGGAATTTATGTGTTTGCCTTAGTTATATATCTATCATGTATTGCTTGTAGTTGATAGGTTTCTCCTCGTTAATCACCGCTGTATGTAGTGCTGTCTCAGTTGATCGACTTTTCCGGAATACATGTTGGTGATAGGTGATAGCTCTCCTCCTTTAATCTCTTGATTGTCTTAAAAATGGAGGAGGCTTGGCTGATTGTCTATAGTCCTTTTCAAGTACATGTCCCCTCCTGCCAGGTTTTGCTAGAAATGTCACAGTCGCTTTTGCCCACGAAAGCGGTATGAGAGTAAGATTAATGTAAGCCTTGTCTATAGTCCTTTTCAAGTACATGTCCCCTCCTGCCAGGTTTTGCTAGAAATGTCACTGTCGCTTTTCCCGACGAAAGCGGTATGAGAGTAAGACTAATGTAAGCCTTACAGATGGCTTTTAGCAACCTGCAGATTCTTTTTTATTTATGTCTGTGGCATTACCGGAATAATACATCCAAGGAAGTAAAGGAGTCCATCGCCCATTTATTCATTTTAATGGTGATTGTCTCCTTGTGATGAACTTTCATGCTCTCTTTCTGAGCTTAGTCAGCCATATCTCATTAAAGGCGTTGCTTAAAATGTGTGTGATGTCCTCTTCTACTGCGCTTAAATTGGAGTTTACATATTTTATTTCTTCTCAACTAAGCTATACCTGTTTTGACTTTGATTTGGGGAGTGATAGTAAAAAACGTCTCGGAGAATTAACAAATGAACTAAGGATCAAAAGTTTATCTTTGTCAATCTGTGACGTTGGTTGACATGTTAAATCATGCTTAGGCATTAGCAGCTCCTCCTCGTCCATCTCTGACAGCTTGCGCGGTTATGCATTCCCCGACGAGGTCCGAAGCACGGCATTGGTTGTTAGGCTTTGAAGAAGTCGACCGAGGCTTCGACCCCAAGCGGCTAGGCCTTTTACAATCCATGGTTGCCATGGGCCCCCTCAAGGTCCAGTTCTAACACAGCTGCATATATTTATCAGCTGCGAACTTAAATATTAACATGCACTGGTCGAGTAAAACGCTTGACTTGAGGGGAGGCATATTATAAAGTTCTCCAGGTGCGCCTGACTTTCATTGATCGCAATCCGCAATCTACCTTGACGGAGGACCTGAATGCAGTCGACGAATCGGGTGGTAATGCTGATAGATTTTTTTTTAAAGTATAAAAACAAAAATGAAATGGTGATACCTCAGATTAATAAGTTCAATTTTATGTTCAAGTTTTTTTTTTTTTAATTTATAGACCTTTTGAACAGCTAACAGAAAATATTGTAACGAAAGCCAGCACATTGAAAGAGCACCCGATATTTAAGCCAGTTGGTAACACAAGCCTCAGATACGCAATTATGAGATTTCTTGAGACACATACCTTATCTCAATGTGCACCCAATTTCCTATCTCTTCTTCTTATAGCCGTTTCATGAATAACATGCGCCTATGATCAACAGTTAAGTAAAGTAACGAAATATCCACCAATACGGTTGTGATTAGTTAGAAGCGTAGACGAGGAAGTTGGCACGGCTGGCTTTTAGGCAGCCACACCTATTAAAAAGATCTGCTCGTAGTGAACTCTGCCCGTGGCCCGACCACGGCAGAACTTCGATAGAATATAATAAGATAACATAATTTTATGGAAACTAATAAAAATATTTAATTAAATTAAAGTTTCAGAAAATAAGTATATGTGTATTTTTTATTTTCTTCTCATAATCTATATAATATTTTCCCTTGGCCATAAAAAGCTTATGAATGCGATTTGGCATTTGGCTAGATGTTGAAAAGTTTCATTGCTTATTAGCTCCCATTCTGCAAAAAACATGTTTTGAGGCACGAGAGATAAGGATTAATGCGTTGTCGTGATGAAAACTACATTTGTCGCCGCATAGCTCTATTGCAAAGTCTATTAATTCTGTTTCCAGCTACTGGGTATATATAAAGGGTACTGGATATATAAAAAGTTGAGTCTTTCCTGCGAACCCTCAGTGTTTCGCCGCAAAAGTTCCTTTTGTGTCGTGCCTCTCACGGGTATCATAAATCACGTCAATACTTATGACACCCAAAAATATACCACTGCGGAATTCTTCGGTCCAAAATATGTATTTTTTGACAAATGACACACTTGTGCTTATGTGACGTGGTAGTAGCATTGGTACAGACATACGACAACTATATTTAATGGTCTTATGATCAGACAAATGCTGTTGAATCAGTCTCCTGGACACTTTGAGCTTGATATCCTTACAAGACCTTTACTTGTTAACAACTATACGTTTAATCTCGGGCTTGCACCTTTGGTCAACGGTACTGGTCTGCAACTGCGTTCGGCATTCACATACGATTCCACGTTTTTACAGAAATTTTCAACTGTATTTAATGTCTCTGCACGCTAATTCAGAAAATTTTGCGCCACTTTCTTTCAAACACATTATAAGATCGCACTCTTCGTCTAAAATTATTTATTATTTAAATAATTTATTTACTTTAAAATTAAGTCAATTAGCATAATTTTACTTGAACGAAATACAAACTTATGTATAACAGTGCTTAGAATTGTGAGCAAAGAAGAATTTCGCACGCGCATTGTAAGAACAGAAAGAAATACCAAAAGCATACCAAAAAAAGATTAAAAGCTGACATTATAGAAGATATAAGCTCATAAGCAGCTAAAATAATCATACACATACATATACATATTTCCCTGATGTATTTCTATTAATACAGCTGAAAAGAAAGTTTTTCGATTTGCATATTATTTTCATATTCATTTATTGGTCATTATTATGGTAGCTATGTAGTCGTCCGATTTTTATTGAATTGAAAACAAAATTGTTAAAGTATTCAAAATTAGGCGGCTACGAATACCTAAAAATATAGGGCCGGAATTCAAATTCAGTGGGTTCATGTATCTCAGGATAAGACGATCTCATACTAAGACAGTCCTTATATTTGTGTGGCTATCTATATTTAATAAACATCATTTATCATAGGTATCGTGGATACGTCATAGGGATCTGCATCTGTTAACAGTATCTGAAAGCACCTATACGTCGGATCAAAGATTCACTTCCATTTACAACAAACAAACTGGAGATTGGTCCTTACAGGTAAGAGAAATTCAGCTTTGTATGGATTATTTGAAATAAAACTGCATCGAATGGCGCTTGCAAATTAAAGAAAAGTGTATTATTAATAGACTCCCAAATAAATACTTGTTGGTACGCCCAATTTCCTTATAATTTCCTTGTGTAAATTTAGATTTATTTGAATTTTATATATCTATAAATTTATAAAACTTTTCAAGGAGCCCGACGAAATAATAAAAATAAGGACAACAACAAAACAATTTGGTTAGAAAAAAAGCACATTGTTATAAAATCCATAAAAACCAACTCGTTGCAGGGTCCAGTTCTCACAAGACCCAAAACAGTTTTATAATTTTTTCAACACTAAAAGTAAGCCTAAAACAAATCCTTGCTCGATTTTATTTGAAAATACTACCGCAAATAATGATCAGGCAATAGCCGATCTATTTTCGCAGTTCTTTCAAAGAACTTACACACCCACACCCTTACCTCTGCGCGACAAAAGCGAGCATTTTTTAATGATAGGCTCCGGCTACCATCAGGTGGGCAGAGGCAAGGATAGGTGTCTGAACATATTACACACATTAATTTCGATAGACCATTCAACATGTAATAGTAAATAATAATTATTGTACAAGGAACATAGAACACGGAAAGGATTATACTTGTCAAGATTCATCTTACACACATTAAGGGCTATTGGACGAAAATAACGAGAAGATCTTACAGGTCCCTCACTAACTATATTCAAGAATAGGACGGACGAGTGAGATATAGAGAAGTTTTGAAGTATAAGGATCATCAAACTCCTTTGACCATCGCTTAACAAAGGAAAAAACCCCTCTAGCTTTTCCAAGAATGATTCCAATGTTGTCATTAAAATTTAGAGTATGGTTAAACCGAACTCCAAGATCTGATGCCGTATAGATGCGTTCAAGATCGCTCGCACCTAAAAAGCAATTGGCGTGGAAGCAATTCTTCCGACAAAAAAAGATAAGTTTGCATTTGGAATTGTTGAGAAAAAGGAGATTATTAGTGCACCATGATTGCATGTTATTTAGGTCCGATTGCAGAAGAGAGTGTGAATGAGAATTCGCCAATAGCAAACATAATTTGACGTCATCTGCGTACATCATCACATTTGAGTGTAGAACCACTTCAGGCAAGTCGTTGATAAAGAGGCCGAACAGAAGTGGCCAAAGGTGACTTCCTTGATGAATGCCAGAAGTGACAAGAACCCGGTTAGAGAGAGAGCGCATAAAGGCAACACGTTGAGTACGGTTGGATAAATATGTTGCAATCCCTTTAGTCAATAAAACTGGGAAACCCAATATACTAGTTTTTAGTAGTAGTAGTCAAAAGCTTTGCTGAAGTCGTCCGTTTGGAAATTCAATTTGAAAGCGTTTCTGATAACGGCACAAAATTCAGGAGGATTTGTAGACGTTGATCTGTTTTTCATAAAGCCAAGTTGAGAGGGGGACATCATTGATTGGCATTGGTGCTGCAGCTGCGCAGTAATCAGACGTTCGAATAACTTGGGAACAGCACTAAGCTTTGCAATCCCTCTGTAGCTTTCGATATCAGATTTACTGCCCTTTTAATGGAGAGGAATCATAAAAGATTCCTTCCAACTTTCAGGAAAAAATGAAAGCTGAAGGAACAACTGAAAAAGAATTGACAGAGGTCGGCATTAAGAACCAGCAAAGTATCTCAAAACAAAGCTAGGAACGAGATCTGGACCAGAAGAAAAGGAAGGCTTTAGTGTTTTGAGATTCTGAAAAACATCGTCTTCGCGTATAATTGGCACGAAAATGGAATTAGAGTGTGGAAGAGAATAAGGATACGAAGAGGTTGTATTGTAGCCAATGGATGAGTACGTAGGCTGGAATAATTTTGCGAATAAGGTTGCTATGACAGGCTCATTAGAAGCGGACTCAGTATTGAGATGAAGACAAGAAGGAAAAAGTTGGGATCTTCGATTTGAATTAACAAAAGCTTAAAATTGCGTAGGATTAACCTGGAACTCATTTCTACACCGATTTAGGTGGTTTCTGTAGCATTCAGAATTGTGAGTTAAGAAGTTTGTGCGAGCTGGCACATATTGCCAGGTTGCAGGTTGCCCTGCGACCCAGGCCTGGTGAATTTCTTTTGAAGTCTAGACTTCAAGTTTTTAAGACGCATCAGATGAGGGAAAAGATGGCCCGTACATGTCAAAAGCAGAAAATAAAGTGGTATAAAAGCGCCTAACCATGTTATTGGGGTCGTCTTAAGAATCTAAAAAAGTCCAATCAACTAGGGATTGGCTACTAAAGGTCATAATGAAACTATTGCGGATTGGTTGGCGCTAAAGTGCAAATTTAGCAGTATTTTGAAGACGTATGTTTTAAACCAATTCATCATGAATCTCATTCTCGACTTTAGTGTCAACCAGTTATGACGTCTCGTTTTTAGTAAGCTCGGGAAAAAAGTCATAAATTTCATTTCGGAAAATCGTCTTTCAAAACGCAAAAAAATATTCATCGCGCGATGCAGGGTGAAGTACACTACATTATCCATTCCAGCAGTCTTACTTTCTTAGGTTTAGCCAGTAGTCGATTGTCAAATACTGTGCCAAAGGCATTACAACATGCAATTGATTTTGGCAATAATGTTGACATCGAAGTCATCCCATATAAGAAACATTAACTTTAATAATTATTAATACTGCTACAGAGAAGTCCATCGCAACAGTCATTGATGGTAATAAACCGGTTGGCCGGTGTTCATGAAGGGTCGCTCCCGCAAAAGATCACAAGTAGGTAGACTATGATGGAAGGGGAAATGCCCTCCGTCAACTGCTGGCTTAAAGAATAGTTGAATATAATAAAAAATTAACGGCTGGTTGCCGGAGTTGTTTGTTTCAGAGCTTGTGCTCTTTATTGTATATCAAAACGGACTGAACTTAACGAGTTAAAATAGATAAACTTCAGAGCGGCCTAGCCAATATGTAGAATTGCCATCCAGAAGCTGCGTCAGCTTCAGATCTTCTATCTCATGTGCTTCGCTGTTAGGTTAGGCCAATGCAGATAAAAGCGCAATAAATTGGTCTCACAATTAATGGTATCTGGCTAACTAGGTACGATGTGCTCCAGGTTACGTTCACTTAGGACATCAAGTTTTATGGTAATGCTCAGGGCAGGTGAGTTGGCCAACCCTGGGGTTCTTTTTTAAACTACTCCATTATTAACATTATTATTATTATTAACAAATAAGGTACCTTTGACCGTGACACCTTTCGTTAAGACGATATTAAGGTGCGTGACAAGTAGATGGACAACAGTCCCGTTGTTCACACGCACACAGTTGACAAAATGGTGTTATGGTCTGAATGGTCCAAATTACTTGGACTAACTATGTACATTTTGGTAAAGAGCTAAAGCCAACATTAGATTCTATAATTCCATTATAATAATTCTTTAAGAGTTAGCAAAATCTGGTGACACCTACACCTGTATCTATTTGTGTTTTTTTTTTTTGTGCTACAAAATCTGATTGACCGTAGTGGTGAATTCCTTGATTTGATTTTGAATTTTAGTAATGATAATCTACTGTTTCCATTAATTAGCTGCGATCCTAGGAACTTTATTCAGTAAAAATCCTCAGCTTCAGGTGTACCTGGGACAACCTTTAACGCGGCTCCCTCCTAGCAATCCTATGACGAACGCTTAATGATGTCGAGGCTACACGTATTTTGTCGAAAAGCGTTTTCTCGGGTAGTAAGTGCATTCGTTATTTAATCCTGGACCTCATCCGGGTGTGTTTGTATTATGTCAGCCGATTCTCAGTCAGTTAGTTTAGTTCTACAATGTCACTTATGCCTTTGTCAATTTTCAAGCAGCTAGCTAGTTATATTGACGTCCTATGGAAGCGATCCACATGTCCATTGGAGACACTGTGGAGGGGCGGAGCGGGGGCGGAGCGGGGTTGTCCGTGGATTCAATAGTGTGGGTTAGCGAAATTTCGCTGTGTATCATAACTATCGTAGTATCAAATTCTTTGTCTCAAACGTCGTTGAGTTGTTGTTTTGAGAGGGCATCCGCAACGAGAATATCTTTGCCGGGCTTGACTGTCTCATTCTCATAGGATAGATTGGTAAAAATAATAGGAGCCTTGCTCGTGAATTCTGTCGGAGATAGAAGTGGGAGAGACCATTTATTGCATGTATTATTTATTGCAATATTAAGTGTTTTACCTTCAATTGTTTTAATGTACATATCATCTGAATTTTTAGCTAGTATTTATAATTTAATATAGCTTTCTTATAGTCAGCGAATCCCATTAGCATTTTCAGTGGTACTGAAAAGGTGAAATGACCACCAGACTTGATATCATCTCCTCCATTCCTTCCAGCATTGCGATATAAATGACCCTCCTGTTGTCCGATTGAGAAGAAGTTCTTGAGGGTTGATGTAATACCAGAGAACCTGGTCCTATCCAACTCACATCCATTCAACTCATATCTTATTTCATCCAAAAAATATGCCATGGAATTATTTTTAAGCAGTCCATCAACTCCGTTTGTAGTAGTTGCTCCTGTATTTTTATCAATAATTCTGGTAAGAGTGCCTTCAAAGTGGAGAAAACTTTCACTTGGAAGGACATATAAATCTTGGTTTTGTATTGTGATGCGAACTTCATCATTTGTTGTAAAGTTTTGTTGATATGGATGCTATGTACGAAATTCCTTTTTAATGATGCTGTTGTCATTGATAGGATTTTCTTGAACATATAATATTTCATTCATTTGAATAGTAATTTCAAAAAACTTTACTTAATATTAAAGCCAAGTGATTTTAAAATCAACTTATTTTTTTAATGATAGTGCAGGTAGTTGGTTTGAAGCTCCTTGAGATGGTGATGTTTCCACTGCAGCTTTTGATTTGTTAATGTCGATAAGGGGGCGAAGGACAGGCTTTTTATTGTATATTATAATTCTGCTGGTCGTAGGTGTAGATGAATTGATACAATGGATACGCAAATCTACTTAATATCCGTTCTGATCAGTTATCCGTACTTCTAGTGTGCTCATTTCTCTGCAGTTCACAGCCAAATAAATTAAATTCCGTGGTGTAATGTTCATTGTATAACCAGGGGTACCCAAAATTTATGAAGCACACGATTTGGTCAATTTCGTACATATGATCCGCGAAAAATATTACATTTCAATCTAATAGAATTTATTTTTAATAGAAATTTTTTTAAAATATAATAAAGTTTTATAATTTGACCAAAACCTTTCCTACATCGTCCAGTATTCATTTCATCATCCTTTGAAATTAGGCAAAATCCATATTGTTCCTCCCAACACTCTCTGAACTGAAGTTTTCATAAAAGAATCATAGTCCGTCACTATTTACATAATCTCGATATATGAGACTCTTATTTAAATCGTCTTGCTGAAACATTATAATAAAATTTGCATTATCCCGAATCAAATGTTTCGGTATATGTGTATAGGTTTGTAATAAGTAGAATTAATCAATATTTATACACAGTCCCGCTTTTTGCAAGCAACCTCATCAAATATTAAAATTGAACTATTTTTAGCTTCCAGTGGGGACAAAACTTCATCATCCGCGGAAAACGTGTAGTATCCCATTCCTTGTATTGGTTTAATAAGCTTTTTTTTAATACTGATATTTCGGTTGATACATTCTATTTGAAAATACGTAAATATTTATAAATTTTAGAAAATTTGGACTTTCGATAAGGCTCATCATCACGTTCGGTTTTCCACAATTTGATGGACCAACAAATAAAGCTCAAATTGTATTCAGTAACAAAGTACTATTTTCTGGAGGTTTATTCGCTCCATGACCTCCACCCCCAATATTTCTTACTTATGTTATTGTGATAAGTACTGAATTCAATGGCAGTCTTTTGATAATTGAGGTTGTTATAAAAGGGGTAAACAGGGTACTGGTGTCGTAAATAACATAATTAATGCTTATTTATCTGATTATAATTTCTGTGGACCTGGTACAAAGCTAGAGAAAGGATTGGCCTTAGGCGATCGTGGAATTATGGATTTGACGAAGCGTGCAGAATCCATGATATAAAGTATGCAAATAGTAATGACTTGTGTGATCGCCATTAAGCAGACTCTGTTTTAATTGCTAGGGCTTAGGATCGTGTAAAAGCTAATCATAGTAGAATTGGCGAGAGTGCTACAGCATATCTTGTAACCAAAATGATAGGTTAGGTTAGGTTACGTTGAATCGGACGGCCCTCCTGAGGGGGCCACATGGACCTGGAGAATATTACGAGGTGTTGGAGTCCTTGAGGATCGCGGTAGTTTTTGAGAAGGCAAGTAGTTCACCTGGCGTCCTCTTGGAGGCATCTGCTAGTGATGCCAGTACTGGGACACCTAGGTGTTTTAATTTTGCCTGCATTAGAGCGGGGCACCTGCAGATGAGATGCCCCAAGGTTTCGATTGACTCAGAATCATCACATTTCCCGCAGTTGCCGTTATTGGTGATGCTTGACTGCATGCGCAGCAGCCAGACAGTTTCCACCAGCAGCCTGAAATCTTCCCGGGGTAGGTGCAGTACGTAGTGGCTGAGCTTTTCATTGCGCTCTTTGCACATGATCATTTACGTTTTGCAGGTTGCAGAGTTTCTTCTCCATCTGATTTTTGCTTGTGCGTCTGCCCGCCTCTCCAACTCGCTTTGAAGCATTCTCAGAGAGACTGGGACGCTTTCTACTCCATCGTTAGCCAGTCCGACTCTGCTTTGCAAGTTCGTCTGCGTTGTCGTTGCCATCAATGCCCTGGTGGCTGGGAAATCAATAGATCTTCACTGATCGTGTCATGCTTAGGATATCTAGTGTGTCCTTTCCTGATGACGAAGACTTCCGCCTGGAATATGCTGCATTGGCATGGTAGCTTATACGACAGCCTCGTCTCGGGCTCTGTACATTATATGTCTGCTCCGACTCTTCTTTCCATCTTGGAGCCATCTGTGTATATGTCGAATTATTGAGCATTGTCGTGAGCTGTTTTCCAGTCTTCAGGTCCCATGAATGGTGTTGTTTTAACATCCGGGCAAGTTCTAAGTGTCATATAGTCAGATATGCTGCTCACGTTTCGACCAATTGAACTGTGTCCGTACCCCTGTGGCGACCTATTTCCTAATGCTACTATGCGTTGAGCAGCCTTTCCCGCAGTCAGTTGCGCGTGGATATCGTGAGGATCAATTCCGATTATGGTTTCTAGAGCTTTCGTGAGGGTTGACCCAGGCCCCACATATGCAGAGCAGAGCCCGCTGGGTTCTTTTCCATGGCTTGACACCACACTATAACTGCGTACATTAGTGTCGAACGCATCACCGATATATAGACCACATGTGCTCCTAAGCATCATCTTGGATGCGTATAGCGCAATGGTGGCCTTTTTCACCCTCTTTAGTACATTGTCTTCGAGCGCATAATCCTTGTTTTGCAGGGCTCTCTTAATGGTGGCTACTTACGAATGTAGTGCCGTCTCCACTAATTTCCTTTTTGTGTATGCATGCTGGTTGGTTCACAGTAGTCTACCCACATCGTTTCTTCGTCTTGAGTAGAAAAGAGGTAAGGCTGATCGGCCTGAAGTCCTTGGGACTAATGTGGCTGCTCTTTCCTGCTTTAGACAGGAACACAATCCTCGAGATCTTCTATTGGATTGGGATAGAGCCCATGCTTAGACAAGCTGTGTAAATTGCGTGTAGCCATGGAAATATTCCGAATTCGAAATATTCCGTCTAGTTCTGGTGCTTTTATCCCCGCTAAGAAGTCTATAGCCCAGTGGATTCTTCTTGAGGATATTAGATCTGTTGGGAGATGCTCTTTTCTACTTGCTAGTACCTGGTGCTCGTTGGCAACGTTGAACTCTGTGCAACCTGGGAAAAGCGCATGTATTAGTGTTGTTAGCGGTCTTTGCTGCCCTTAGTTTACTGTCCGTTGCTTTGAAAGTAACTTCCGGAGTCTATCCGTTTCTGGGGACATCTCTATGTTGGAGCAGAACTTTTTCCAAGAGCTTCTTTGAGATACGCGTCCTTCTTGTAACCTTAACAGGATTTTGTATTCCTCGTTGATTATATAATCCTTCGCCTGCTTGGCGATTTTGAAGAATTCTGAGGTTATTGCATTGGAGCAAAAGAGGATCAACTTCGTATTGGAAAAGTATGTGCTTACGGTCTGAGAAGGATGGTCTCTTGAAGACTCTCCAATCTGATACCATAGTGCGATGTCCCGCTACGAATGTTATATCTAGCACGGTGGACGAGGTGGGGCATACAAAGGTGTGTTCCTCCCCCACGTTTGCCATATACAAGTCTAAAAGTGACTCACCTCTGTCGTTTATATCGGGTCTACCCCACACGCTGTGGTGCGCGTTGGCGCCTGCACCCACGAGCAGTGGCTGGTCCTTCGGGCTGGGTTTTACCAAGCTCCTGAGCTCTTCTGGTGGAGCTGGCCTGTCGTGTCCCATGTAACAGGAAGCTACCCTTAGCCGCTTATTCTTGCTTTCATCCATCACCACAGTCATGTCATCCGAGCTGTAATGAGACATAAGGCGGTTCTGTTCCTGCTTGCCGATGGTGGGTAGACTGCATAGTAGTTTATGGACTTTATTACGGCGACGGCATTGCCCGACTAGATCTACTTTTTGCTCCATGGCAATGAGGAGCTCCGCCCACGCAATCTTTCTCTTATGAAGATTGAGCTGCAGCACCTTGAGGGACATGACTACCGGGCTCAACTCCACTCGACGGGTTGACTTCTAACGTCAGGTCACCGTCTTTCTCCTCTTCAGACTCGTCCAGCGTCAGTTTCTGGGCGGCGTCAACGATGGTTTCCAGATCTAAGTCCTTCTACACCTCGCCTGCTTTTAGGGTGTGAGCATACAGGATGCCATCCGCCTCCTTATTCATCTGGAGGACCACGCACTGATCCCCCTCTTTGGGTGACGGGCTCATGATGTGTAGTACCTTCCAGTCTGTGGTTGGGATGTCCGAATTCT
This sequence comes from Drosophila bunnanda, assembly GCA_035046265.1. Taxonomy (NCBI): domain Eukaryota; kingdom Metazoa; phylum Arthropoda; class Insecta; order Diptera; family Drosophilidae; genus Drosophila; species Drosophila bunnanda. The sequence continues at coordinate 117,986 of JAWNOB010000107.1, forward strand.
GACGCTGCAGCAGCTTCAGCGCGCGGTCCCCTTGAATAGCGATGGGAAAGGGTAGGGTAGGATTTCGACCCCATTCAGCCACTCGGCACCATCAAATGTAGGCATGGGCGCTAGGGGGCCCTGCTTCCTTGGGCACGCGGTGCTTCTTGCTCCCCAGAGTGTCCTTTATGGCACTCTCAGCGAAGCGTTGCCGTTTGGAGGCAAACAGCTACTAAACCTTGTTGGAGAAACCGCCCCTTGACAACATTTTAGGAAGCTTGGCGAAGTGCAGTCTGCTCCCCTCGATCCTTTGCTCGGTCCAGGTAAGCTTTACCTTCTCCTCTTCGGATAGAGCAGCTTTTTTCTGAGACGGCTCTGGATGCGAAGGGCAACCTTATACTGCGCCTTTGCCTTCTTTCCCTCGCTTAAACGCTTCGGCCCGTCCCTGGTTTCGGCGAGCGAAAAAGGCTTCTTGCCACTTGTTCCATTTTTAACAGTCTAAGTGCTGTAGGAAATTTGACTTCAGATATTGCTATTAAGAATGCAATAATGGTGAAAGCACTGTTTCAGTTTCAAAAAATAAACAAAAACTGAATCAAAAAACTATTAAATGAGCTTCCCAAAAGGGCATTATCCAACTTTGATTTAATGAGGCTTGGCTTTAAAAATATCCCTCACTAGGAGTCTATATGAATGACGGCATACCAAAATTCCCACTTCATCTTGAGTATGGAATAATAAATTTAGAAATCTCTTCTTCAAATGGATAACATTGGGTGGCGTATTTTAAAAAAAGATTAGATTCATATTATTGCGACAGTTTTGGAAATTTACAACCACCAGTAGAATTAATTTTATATTTAGGAAAAAACGTCCACAATTAAAAAAATTTGGGAATGTTAACTGTGAACACTAATGCCGAAAATTCTTCGTAGACTGCTCTTCGTTTCGCTAATGCTGCTTTAACGGGTCGACACGTAATTTTTATTACCCTTCTATTAACACCCATTGGGTGATCTGTCTCTTTTCCCATCCCAGATTACATAGATCTAAGAGTAGTGGGAAAAGAAATGCAAAGTTTGATTGGGTATAAATTCAGAAAGTCCCTGGATAAAAACTTCAGTCAAAAACCAGCAGCCAGCAACGCTATCAACAACACCGCTGTGAATTCAGCATCCACCTTACCACTTGGGGTAACCCAGGCAGATTTGGATGCACTAATGAGGGTTAAAGAGGGAGTACAAGTATATATTCAACATTAGTGAACTGAAAAGAGAACGTGATTTGGATAAGACATGGTCCTAGAAAAAATGCAAATGTTCATTTAATGCTTGAAATAATTGTTTCCAACAATATAATACTGGTAACTTACAAATGGATTATATTATTTACTATGTCATCAAATATGAAGAAATTATAATGCAAATGAATTGGAAAATTTATAGGCAAATTTTATTAAAAGGAAATGGTATCGAAGAAACTTTCTTCCAAATGGACAGGTGAAAAGTGCAAGTGCTCTGAAGTATTCGGAATTTATAAAGCCACTTTTAACTAATTCATTCATTGACGAGTCTACTCACAAACCTAATAAGGCAATGATAACTGGGACTGGATTCATGAGAATTGATATGAATAAGCCAAATTATGTATGTATATTGGAATAATCCCAATGAATTGGTAGCGATTACAGCTATTAATTGTATCAAAATCTGCGGGAAATACAAGTCACACAAATTGAATTAAATCTATAATTGAAGAATAAAGAGAGGATCAAATAATATATTAATATGGTATATATTTACACATTTGTAATTAAATGTATTATAATCATAAGGCCGAAATTTCGGTGAAAATAGATTTTTTTTAAAACCGCCATTTTGTCAAGAAAATAAGAAATATTTTGCTTATTCCTTCAATTAATTACTAGATTTGACATTACTCTAACGAAATCTGTTTGGTTTTTTAATTTCCTATGATTCAGTTTCGACATATAGTAGTCACCGCAAAACGTATTTTTTAAGAGGAGCTCCCGGAGATCAGCTGCAACTCTTTTCCATATAAATATTTTTACTAGTTGTAAGTTTTAAAATATAGTTAAAAGATATTATAATATGTGAATCAATAATTTTAACAGTTTCTTCAGAAAACACTGTGGAAAGTTCACTTTTTTCGGCCCTCTAACTGTATGGAATATGTGGACAAGTCCACTAATTTATTTGTCTTTTGAAAATACAGTATATAATATAATATAAGACATTTAATTTAATTTTAATTTTTATTTAATTTAATAAAAGAATTACAAGCTTCATCGCGTAAGATTTGTTTGTGTCGTAGGCTCATTACAAAGGGTATTGATAATTTATTTTAAGTTGACTTGGTAGAAATAATGGATATAGGTACCTGCTAAAAGTAATCAACACATATTTTAATTTTGCTTGGAATGAAACAATTAAATCGAAATATGCTAAAGATATAACTGAGGCAATGGAAAATGTATCTTCGAATAGATGATGGAAAAAAGTTTTTTAACTCACAGCCTATTGCATTAATGAAGCGATATCAAATTAATCATTATTCAACCTTTAGATTTAATAGGACATTAAAAGAATTAATGTGAAGTGAATTCAAACGACTAATGCATTTAGAACAACGGAATACACAGAACAATAAAAATTAATGTAAACACTGAGAATGAGAAACATATCGTGCTAATAGTATACAATAATACTGAAATATTTGAAGGTATCAAACTTAAGATGGACTACTTGAAAAGTCATATACTCCAAATTGGAGTACAGAAATATTTAGAATTATTACAGTACAACATACAACCGTACTACCTACTTACTAGAAGATTTGAAAGTGAATCCAATTAAGGGTGGTTTTAAACGTTTCCAAGGAAGAACTTAAAAAAAACTCGTTTCAAAATGAAATGAAAGGGTGACAAAGCTTTGGTTCTGTGGCTTAATTTTCCAAAAACTGAAGACAGTTGGATCAAAACATCTTACATTTTTTAATAAATGAAAAACATGGAAAAATCGGATTTTTTTTTTTTTAGAGTTAATTACTTAAGTATTTTATACATAAATTTGTTTTATTTATTTTCATTATCTTAGATTTCAACATTTTTAAATTAAACTATTATATACTAACTTAAATGTTTAGATTTATTTATTTTTAAATTTCTTAACTTCATGCTCAGTAAATTGTGAATTAATTTTTTCATTTGCTTGTCGAGGGTAGTTTCATTTTCATTAAGTTTTATATTTAGATTAAATTTCGTATTATCACTACTTTGAGAGTTTTCAATTTGGCTGCGTCAAACCCGTGCTTGAGCATTCAAAGTCGTCATACTACTCATTATCTATTTTTCAATAGTTTTATAGTGCCCTATTACTAAAATTGAAACCCCATCATCAAGTATAACGCTCTTATAATCTTTATTATACAATGTTATTTTGAATATTTTTACAGTGCGTATTTTATGTCCTTCTTGCTGACCAGTAATTAAACACTTTTTGTACCCCTCAAAAGTTATTTTTTCTTTACAACTACGTTTTTAGCCCTTATTTTTCTTTAAACACATTTGAGGCTGAATTATCCGCAACCCTATAAACTCAGTTATCGACCTTCCAATCAACTCATCCTTAATGAAACCTAACCGCTTCTTTTTGCACTGCACAAAATTCTACTTCCTTGCCAATTCATCTGAATACTCAGAGGTATCAAAAATCATAGTGAATTTACAGTTCTCTTAGCCTAGGGCTGCACGCTCTAGAAGCAGCAGCAGAGCAGCCGTTTTATAAATATTCTGTATATGTATCTGAACAATATGTATAGCGGGCAGAGAGTGTTATGCCAGCGCATATGTATAAAGCGGTCAGCATGGGAGCAATGCTGTAAGGTTTTATTATGAATAATATACTTCTCCTAATCACGGAGATCAGCTATCAGCTTTTAAACTTTATAATTTACGAAGGGAAGCTTGTTGGCTGGACAAAAAGGCATGAAGGGAGTATGGGAGTATGGATATTCTAAGTTAACTTCTGGAATATATCCAAACTCCCTGTCATGTTTTTCACATTAAACGTATTTACATCCTCATATTCTAACCGTTTAAACCATCCATAGGGTAGGGGTTCAGGCAAGGCCCAACCATACAAATTATTTGCATCCGCATCCATTAAGTTCTGATTCTTTCGAATAATCAAAATTTTTAAAGTACTTATGGCTTGCTTTAGTATATCTATGACTACTTTGTACTAATCCTTCTCGAATTCCACACTATATGTCTAATCATGTCGATTTCGGTAAGCAATTCGAGGGCTATTTGCGTACTCTTTAGCATGGCATCCCAAGACAAACCTGGAATAGTGAAATAATGAGCAGGGTCGTGCTCATGAATTTAAAATTAAAATTTTAAACAATATCGGACGACAACAAACATCAATTTTTAATAAACTTCTAAGTAGTTCTTAAGAGATTGACTCCATACTTTACATGGATGCACTTAATCAGCCTCAGAACATTGTGTTTCTGTTAAATTGCTTTTAAATTTTCCCGAGGTGGAAAAGAAGATTCTTGAAGTCTGTGTTGTATCTAAATATTCTAAATATAAAATACCTTTAATACGAAAAAGGGAGAAATCTTTATTTTTCGAGTAATGTGATTTCAATACTTTTTAAGTAAAATATTTAAACTGGAGGACATGAATCGGATGGAAACTAAAAATCTAATTTCTTCTGTATTATCTCCTACAGGTAAAAATTTTGAAATTAAAACTTATAATTCCTTGTTTGTTAAAATTACCCTAATTTCACCTTCAGTTTCCCTGAGCTCATTCACAAGTAAATTAGCATTATATTTTGAAAAATTGTGGTACAAGACGGGGATGAAAATTCCTGTTTTAAATTTGAAGTTGCATTCCTTATGAGCTGCACCGCGAAATCTACCAGTAAAATGACCCTTGGACAATTAAGTGCCTCGTCAAAATTAGCAATATCTTGTACAGTCTAATGTAATGGCACTATATTATACATATGACACTGGTACGTCGCAGACAAATCAATGAAAATGCGACTCACAATCGCAACTATCTTAAAAACTAACTTATCTTAGCTATAATCAAATGCACACATTATATATCATGCAAATGCCACAGGTATATGTATGTATATTTGTGATTTCTCACTTGCTGCTATACTCGTCGGCTCCAGTATGCATTCAAGTCGGCATACAACATTAATGGGACCTCCAGCTGGTCATGATGATTTGTAAACTGTAGTTATATAGCATTGGGGTGTGGTGCTTCCATGACCGCATTGCTGCAAACTTGAGTATGTTTTTTAGCCCTTTCATCATTTGTTGGTGAGCTCAAACATTTATTGCAAAAGAAGCGCATTATCCTCTGCCTTCCCATTTGAGTTGAGACTCGTCTGTAAAAATAAATTTAAAAATTGGATTACTATATACATTTTATTATCTTTTTATTTATTTTAATAATTTATTTTATATTATTATAATTGTTTTTTTTAATAATTTATTATTATTATATTAATTTATTTATGTTTATTTGTAAAAACCTTGACATTCACAATAGCAGGTTTAAGTGGAACTCCTTTTTTACTGCATCGGAATAAACTGGTCCAATCACTTTGTTAGTATTTACATTAAATCCAAACACCTTGCATGGATTTTGTGCAGTAAACTTTTTTACTTCAATTAACTGCGTTCAACACATATTGTTTCTTAAGAAATGTCCCCTTTATATGTTGAACATCGTTGTGGCTTTTCGCTTTTTGAAAAGTCGAATAAAATTGCACACTTAAAACAATATTTATCATTGTTTTGAACATTAATTACCTCATTTCTTTTTTCAAGATTTTTAGGCAGTTCAAAGTGTCCTAATCCCTTTTATGTATCTCATTTAAACATATTCAGCTCGACTCCGATGATGTGGATTAAAGTCCATCCACTGTCCCTCTCCTGGAACTCGCTCATTTTTGCTTCAATTGCTTCTTTATGGAAATTGAAGTATGTAGTAATTGGATGCTGATGTAATTAGTGTCAATTTACTTTGTAATGACTGCGTTTCCACGCGAGTGACATACTCCTTTACAAGCATATATTTTCCAAACAATTCGAAATTGATTTTTAAACAGAGATGGGAGATAATAACTCGATTAATACGGCTACATCCCTAAGGAAGTCTTTTGGATTTCTGACGGCAGCCCCCTCATTCACGAACATGTACTGGAGGATTCGTCCCTTGAATCCATCCAAAATCTCTTTGATGTTTCCGTCAACATATCGGGATGCAAAAATGGATGCGCTTCTGTACGAATATGGTGCTTCCATTCCACACAAAAAGGCAGATCTTCTCGGCAGTACTCGAAGTAGATTCCGTTGTTGATGTTTGCGTTATTGGTGTTTGAGAGATTTATGATAAGGTTGATATTATTTTTACTGCAACTTATGATGGTGATGATGTTGTTTTTAGTTTTATAAATAAGCTCCTTTTTGATTATTAGGTTAGGTCCGGTAGCCTCCAATTAGAGCTGAGCTCCGTTTTGCTCCAATCCCTCGTAGGTTGTAGTCAACGCCTCCTCTTCACTACCAGCCCGTGTCATTCAGGTAGGCTAGGATTGCATTCACTGACTGTCTCCCCACGTCCTTTAGTGACCCGAGCTGGTGATCTCCGAAGTAACTCGCCCTGATTTGGTTAAGCGCCCGGCAGTGACACAGTAAATGCTCTGGTGTCTCCAGCTTTCCCAATTCCTTGCAACTTCTGCAATGTGTGATGTAGGGTAGGCCCATCTTACAGGGGTGCGTGCCTATTAACCAGTGTCCATTAATGGCTGCCGTTATCCTTCTGCCGTCTCCTTCTTGGAGATCAGCTTCCAAGTCCGTCTACCGTTATAATTAGGCCAGCATAACTTGTGTGCTCTGTCTTCATTGACCATTCCTTGCTGCCTTGTAGTTAAAAATGATCATGAAAATTCATCTGGACTGAGTTCAGAGAGACTAGAGTGTCTGTTGTGTTGGAGCTGTCCTCAGACCCTTTCCTATCCAGCTAGTAAGCTTTCTCGTTTCCTGGGATGTTGTTACCCAAGCTATTTGTACCCTGCTGTCCTCTGCTAGTCTGTTTAGTGCCTGTTTGCATTTGGCCACTAGTGTTTAAGTAGTCCTTGCTATTGCGAGGGATTAGATGGCCGCATGGCTGTCTGAGTAGATCCTTATCTTGGTATTCCGGATGTATCGATTAAGTAAGGTTTGACTGCTTTCTGTATTACGAGAAGCCATAGGCTTTTGCCCATGCATTGAGTTTGGTCAGTGCCCTTGGCATCAGTTTGCTGATGAAAGGTCCTGAAGTCCTACGTCGTCTGCCTATGCTACCACTTTTACACCTTCACTGTTAAGCCTTTTAATATGTCATCCATGTTTATCGGCCCGATCAGAGGAGACCGAACTCCCCTCTAAGGTGTGCCTCTCTTCACAAATCTTGTGTGATGAGTGCCATTCGGTTCGTTTGTTATCCGTCTGCTCGTTCTGTTGCCTTCTTCAACTCGTATCTTGTTGAGGGAGCTCATGATGGAATCTACGTTATTGAAGGTCCCTTCTATGTTTAAGAAAGATTGAATCGTAGCACTTCATGTTGTACGGTCTCTGTGGATCTGCCTTTCCTGTATGCGTTGGAAAGGCTTTCCTCCGTTTTACCTCTGATGAGGATATGTAGAATCGGTTCCAGTGTTTTCATGAGGAATGAGGTCAGGCTAATCGGAATGTAATCCTTGGCTTGGATGTGTCCTCTTCCTTCTTGCTTTCTTACACGGAAGTGGTATATGCTATTTTTATATATTCTTCAAAGATTGCTTCTAGCCACCCTCCCATGCATTTTTTTATTTTTTGTAGCATTGCTAGTATGTTTCCGTTCGGACCCGGACTTATGTACCTGTCGAAGGAATCGATCGCCCAAAGGATACTTTCCATAGTAATTAACTCTTCTACTCGTATTTGGACTGCCCTTTGCCTTTCCGTTGTTCCAGTTTCTTCTATCCGGAAGTGTGTGCCCAGCAGGATTTCTAGTGACTCTTCTGCTAACGTCGTTCATGTGTTTAAAAGTTTAGGGCTAGCTCGCCCTCTTGCTAGTGTATTGCTCAGCCTAGCCGTGTCTTTTATTCCATCTAGCGATTCCCAGTATCTGTACAAGAGTGTTTTTTGTCTGCGTATGTCGCTTTTTTGTATTCTTTCTGTATCTCCTTGTACGGTCGCCAGTCCTTGGCTTCGTAGCTTGTATTGAAGGCCTTCCTAGCCTTTTTCCTGAGTGGCGGTGTAGGTGGGCGTGTACAAATAGTGACGTCACGACATATAATACTATCTAAAAGAGACTCACCCCTTTCGTTTGTTTCCTTACTTCCCCATAGCGTGTGCCTATCGGTGGCGTCTCACCCAAGGATAAGCGTCGTCTTATTCTCTTCAGCCCAGTTCATCACGCTGATGAACGCTTCAGGGAGGTTCGGTTCGTCGTGGGCTATGTAGCCCTAGACCATGGTTTTGTACTACGCCGATGTCGATGTCCTTCTTTCGGAGAAGAGCTGCAAGATTTGTTGCTTCAGGTCTATTTGCATGACGGTCGGCATTATTGCTTGGTGGAGATGGGGGTGTCATAATTGATGACTAAGTCGTCCAACAGCTTGTTGGTGTCGTCGACTTTATCTTCGAGGACATCATCTGGCTCGGCTAGGAAAACCTTAACCTTGGCCTTTTTGATGCCATAACGAACCTTGTGGGCTGATTTTTCCGGCTGTTCAAGGCATCGCTGGTTAATGAGGAACAAGAACGCCTGGCTTGTTTTCATCTCCCGCTCCGCCATGAGGATGGCCCAGTCTTCCATATAGACCCCTCAATCTGAGCTCTCAGAGTCGTCGCACCTGATCACCCGGTGCCCCCTAATCATGCCTGAGGAGTCAAAGGAGGGTATCGGACCAGATTGCTTCAATAGTAATTTGTGCCTTACCATCTCAGACAAGGCTGTCTCTAGCCACCTCACTGAATTTCTTCACCGGTCTGACGAAGGATGTCACTCTTGGAGCCCCGTTGTCGTTCTTCGCTTTCTTCAGGGCGTTCTCACTCACTTCGTGTGAGCAGTTGCGCTTCGACTACGTGGGCAAGAACGTTACCGAATGCTCCTTCTCATTATGCTCAAACTATATATTATGTATAAGAAATTGATATAAAACTCTTAAACTGCTGCAGCAATGTCTGTCAAACATTTGTCTGCTCATCTTTAATTAACAATAATTGAGCATATCTGGAAATGTTCATCCCTTAAAGCGGTTACAAATATATCCTTTCAAATATGTAATATCGTGCAGTGGAAAATTCCCAACTCGCACATAAGATCGTTTTCCATGCCTGGGGAACATATGGCCACTGCGTTGATATAGTTAGAAAGAAGATGATGTAAAACGTGAATTTCATGTTAGCTACCTTAGATAGGATTTTAAGAAATCAAATTAGTTTGCTAAAATTCTGACTGATTATAATGCCTTGCCAGGATGTAAAAACCTAACGGTTGGTTGCTGGAATTACTTTTTTCGGAGCTTGTGCGATTCATAATATGAAATCAATTACTATATATTAACCAAAAAGGAAGCTAACTTCAGTACGCCGAAGTTTGCATACCCATGCAGATTGGAATTCGATCATTGATAATTAATACAATATAATATATATATATTTCTGTTAAAAATCAAGAAAGTAATTCCTACTTTCATTACAGACACCTATATATTTACAGTTGCTCAGTTACAGTTTTACATTCGCAGGTTGGCATTTTTTGCTATACTTAAGGTTAGTTTCTATGAAACTACATCATATAGTAGTCCGATTATTAAAAAATTAAATCCGAAAATCTAGATTAATACAAAATGTCTATATCTCAAATTTGATGGAAAGCTGTTGAAAACTGAAAGAGTTAGATTTTTTAATTGTATTAATTTCTGGATCTTTCCGATTTTCACAAAATTAATTCTGAAATTCTAGAATAATAAAAAAATGGCTATATCTCAAATTTAATGAAAATAAGTTGAAAACTAAAATTATTATACCCTGCACGGCTATAAAAACGAACTGAACTTAAGAGCTAACAAAAGTGAGCTTCATAGCGGCCTCGCCAATTTGCAGTCAGCCGGCTATGCACAAATTTTTGCAGCTAGCAATTGTCAGCAGTTTCGCCGGGGCTGGTCATCGACGATTAGTCGTTGCCATCGCCAGGTTAACTTGGTTTACCTATACATTTAAATTCTACATTTTTAAGAAAATTAATTCACCTACTTTGTCCTGACGTTAGCAATCATAAAAGTTATATTTAATTTATTATGTATTTTAAGATAAAGTTTTCTCAAATAAGAGATTCGGGAATATACGAATGCCAAGTATCAACCACACCACCAGTTGGATACACCATGATATTTTCAGTAGTTGGTAAGTCGTTTTTTTCATATTAATAATCATAATTATAATCTTCTTTTCTTAATATGTGACCTTACAGTCTACTATTTCAATGTTAGGATAACTTTTGTCTTACGCTTAATATCAAATTTGTGTAAATGTGTCTGTGACTTGTATTGAATTTAGTAAAGCAATTGACTACGATTAAGAGGTTGACCCATGAGATGGACGCTTGTTGGGCCGTTTTTTTATTTTTTTGTAATGTTCTGAAATGCATCTCAGGATTTCGCAGTTTAAACGGTTTACTAAATTACTAAATATACTGTAAAGTATTTTCGAAAGAAATAATCAGAGCATTAGAAAACAGTTCTTAAGAGCATTCATTTTTAGTTCTGTAATTTTGTAGTAATATGGAATTAGTTATAGAAGTGAATTTTGGAACTTTTTTTTAAAATTTTTTAAGCCATTTGACTACCATTTTCTAATGGACAGCTTAATTAATGGGGTTTCCTATAAGCTATCGATAGTCTTTGCGGTAGGGTTTATTAAAAAGTGGTCCTAATGATTATGATTAGCCGTACATAGCAATACTAAATATACTTCGTTAGTTTGTTCACATTGAGCCTGTTAAAAAGAACTTAATAATTTTTGTTCTATACGACATTAACAAGGGTGGAAACAAAGGTTACGCAATAATTATAATGTTTTTTGTATCCTTCCATGGCCATTAGAGCGAGGCTAAGTCACAAAACTTTTTTAAATAAACTAAACTACAATCACCCTAAAAATCCCGCGTTTCGGTCGTATATTAAAAAAGGGCCATATAAAGGAGCTTAAAGAATAAAATCTTGTTACCTAAAAAAAATATTTTTTGTATTAATTTTAAATTATTTGTAAACGTTTGTAAAAATATTTATTAATTTAAATTTTGTATTTTGTATTTTGTTGCTATAAAAAAATATATATTAATTTACCCAATTTTTGCTTTTAGGTGTGAGATTTTCAGGTGTTTTAAATTCAAAACATTTTCCCTATTTTTTACTTCATCTTTACAAACAAATAATAATACTTACGACTATTTGTAGAGCACGTCGTGACAAATCTGCATATCCTGAATAAAAAGAGCTCAACCTGTAGTCTGCCACAAAGAGAACAATCTCAAGCGGTTCACTTAGATTTCATATTCAGCCTGCAATCATATCAGCTATTTGATAACTTGATTCACTTACAGAAATATGATCAGAGCCCAAAGTCTTATGTCTTTATGTTCGTCTGGTTAACACAGCATGACTGGTTCAGTTTCCATTGCGCCCTTTGCATAAATACTGCATTTCAGGGTCTGTGCAGTATATGCCCTTGAATCAGTCGGTGTATGTTATATGTTGAGGTATTGAGTCATGGTCATGAGCCGTTTTCCAGTTTTCGAGTCCCATGAGCGTTGTTGTTTTCTCTGGCCGAGTCTTTGTACCCACATATTTCCTGATGCAACCAGGCGTTGTGCAGCAAGCAGTCAGATCCGCTTGGATATCTAGGTGGTGAATTTGGATTATAGTTCTTATTGCCTTTGTAGGGGCACCTGCCGCTTTGTTGTCTCAATAAGCTTGTCGTATGTATTTTTTCGATGACTTGCGACCCCACTAAAATTCCATACGCAGCGTTAGAAGCACCACCGATATATAGAGCCAGTGCATCAGAGCGGACAATAGACACCATGTGCTGCTAAGCATCTTCTTGTATGAGTATAGTGCCATGGTGGGCATTTTTACAATATCTAATACATTGAGGTTTTATACAGCTTGCTGTCTAGTACAATGCCGAGGTATTTGAGAGAGAATGAGATTCGTCTTGTCCGCGTTTATCTTGAGCCCTTTTTTTCCCCCCACTCACACACCTTTGATTCCATAACCGAGCTTAGAGTTGATGGACAGAATCCCGTAATAATTATGCTTATGTCGTCAGCATAAGCTGAGGGGCGTTAGGACTCTATGCGCTCTCCACTAGATAAGGATATAGCCCGTGCTATACAAGCCTATTATATTGCGCAGAGCCATAGGGTAATATCTTTAGTCCTGGTGCTTTTATCCCCGCAAAGGAGCGTATAGCCCAGTGGATTGTTCTAGAGAAAGATATACACTTCTCCAGTTGCATCTCTGTGCATCCTGGGTAATTGACTTGTATTAGGTTTGTCAAAGCCTTATCGCTGCCTTGAGGTTACTTCGATAGCTTCCGGAGTTTTGCTGTTTCTGGGGCCGTCTCTATATTAGAGCAGAATTTATTTGCGCCCTGCGTGTTTCTTTCTTGTAATACCTGAGTAGGATTTTAATTCCTCGTTAATCGCCTGTTTGGCAATTTTGATTAATTGTCTCAAATTGTTGCGTCGGGGCGAGAGCTCCCTATTCCACCACGGTGCCTGGTTCCTCTGCCTTGTTCTCGATATCGTATATGATGCGTAATTCTTTTTAGAGCCCCTATTTTCTATGTTTTTTGTGGATCTCACCGCGCCCAAACGGAACAGTATTTTGTTGTGCTGAAAGTGATGTTCTCTCTAGGAATCTTCATTCAGATACCATATACCCTGTCTCGCCATTAGTGTAACATCTAGCACGCTTGACGAGGTAGGAACTACGAAGGTGTGTTCCACCCCCACATTTGCAATTAATAAGATACAAGAAAGTATAAAGTCTAAGAATGACACACCAGGGTCGTGTATATCGACGCTCCCCCACAAACTATGGTATGCGTTGACGTCTGCACCCACAAACAGTTTCTGGTCTTTAGGCCTGGCTTCTACCAGGCTCCTTAGTTTATCTGGTGGAGATGACCTGTCATGTGGCATATAGCAGGATTTTAGTCTGACAACGGCATTGCCGAGGCAATCCACGGCTCCTATAGCTTAGTCGGCGGACCCTTTCTCCATGGCAATGATGAGTTCCACTGACGTGAGTTTACTTTTATGGAAGTCGAGCTGCAGCACCATGCTCACCTCGCGACGGGTTGACTATGATTGTCAGGACACCGTCCTCTTCTTTAATTTTAATGTGGGGAAGCTTGGCGTAGTATAGCCTGCCCTTTTTTTCCCTTAATCAGCCTATGCAAGCTTTGACTTATCTTCTTGTCTTGGAGCCAGCCTTGGAGCTTGGAAGCCGCTTTGTACTGTGCTGTAGCCTTCATCACGTCGCTGGACCGTTTCGGCCAGTCCCTGCGCGAGGAGCTGGTGCCTGTTTTCGGTTAGTGGTCAATACTATTTTTCTCCTCTTTTATGAGCTAATCGGTATTCAGGCCAGGGTCTGTATCGACGACGACACCGTTGCGGATTCATTTTCTCTGACACCTCTATTCGAGGTGTGACTCCTGGGGACACGCAGAGAGGATTATTGTAATCTGTACCTGTCGGTGGTAGCGATTCACCAGTTGAATCCTTTAATTCGTCCATTACAGATAGAAACTGGTTTACTTTCCGGGGAACCACCATCTTGCGTTTACGGCCCAGCGCCTCCAATTATGGCTAGAGGTTCACTTCATCCGGCTTTAGGCGGAAGGAAGTCAGACGTAGCTGGACTTTGCATTACCACGGACGGAGCAAGCATTATCCGTTGTCCGCCAAAAGCTCCTTTCAGGAGACAAATTTAATAGCCATTAATCTGACAAAAACATATTCATAGTATTACTAACCGTTAGTAAAATTTTAATTAATTCACCAGCCATAATTAAAAATGAAGGTGGCGATTGGGAAATTATAGGAGGAAGCTGATGACTCAAATAACAAATATATACAACATTTCTTCTGCAGCTTCCAAAATAAATTTCCAAGTAACAACAAATGAAGACCACTCAATCCTGAGGGGCTTAGTCCAGTCGGTCTAGCTTTAGGAGTTTTTTGAAAAATGAAAGTTTATTCAATATGGAAAGAAATTAAAATTCGTATCTTCACTAAAAGTCCTTTGGGCGCTTATTCCATACAAGCACGGTCACTATGCACAGTATTTGGTTAGTGGGTTCGGTTACGTTAAGCATTCATGTAATCATATTAATTATTGTTTAATTCCATTACCATTAAAACTAAACTATTGTTAAGATATAGCTGCGACTCGAGGTTCTTGCGTGGTCGGAGCTCGGTTCAAATTTCATTAACATTGTTTAATGCCAAGACTTATCGCATTTATCTATACTTAATATATTTACTGTTTTACAGTCAAAGATTTTTAATTTACCGGATTGTTCCCATTACGGCTATATATTTGTCTGATTTGCATCAATTTCAAGCCGAAATAAAGTGAAAGTGGTGAGATTTTGTTAAGCCTCCAAAAAGGGCAAACTATCTGCCCTTAAATGTAGCGAGTACCCCAGAAGACAGTCACTGAGTTTATGAGACAGACAGTCAATCTCCTAGCTCTTAGCAAAATCCCAGACCTCAAAACCACAGCTCATATCGGTATTCAGTGATACCTCGCCTTGTTCGGTTATTTCCTCTCTAGCCCACTCTTTCTTTGATGGGTAGGTGATCGTGTATCCATTTCCGAATCTTATTTAGTGTTCATATAATCTGTGTGCGATGTGACCCCGTCAAGAATTAAGAGATGCCCTATGCTGTGTTCCCTCCAGTCATTTCATGACTTAATTATAACCGCAATCTGCTTCGCCGTTTTCTTGATGAACAGGTTAATCGGCATGATGTCTAGGATTAGGATCAGAGCGGTCGCCGTGAACAAGCGCAAGGTCCCGGGTACTCCTGAGCATGTCGAAAGAACTATTGGTGTTAATTTTTACGATTTTAAAGGCTCTAGTGAGTACCAGCCACCATATTTAGAACTTTCCTTAATGTTACGCATCTGTGAGGTTTTGGGTTCAGTATCAGTAGTTCGATGCAATCTATTTTGGTTCTGTCTTGGTTGCGTCAATACCTTTTCAGCAGGATTTTTCCAATTATTTAAGCTTTCCAAAGCTCCCGACATTTATTATATGAAATATGAAATACTAAGAGGGCTAAGTGGCCGACGTATGCTACTGCTTTTACTTCCACCTAATTTGGGGTTCATGTTTATAAGACACAGTTAGACTCCGCCCTAAGGCGTTCCTCTCTTCACTTTTCGAATGAGGTGAGTGCGGGCCAGTTCGACTTTAATCCTGCTCATGAGCACAGCCTATCCACCTATCCACACCTATCCATTATGTGATGCTTCTCTCAATGCCTATCGAATTCAGAGAGTCTAGAATGGATTCGGAATTTACATTCCTGTCTTAGTTCTATGTCTGAGAAGGTAGCCATCGTGTATTGCTTGTAATTGAGTGGTTTCTCCACGTTAATCACCGCTGCATTTAGTGCTGTCTCACTTGATCGACTTTTCCGGTATGCATGTTGGTGATAGGTGATAGCTTTCCGCCTTGTCTCTTATATATTTGTCAATTTATTTCTTCATCGTTTTAAGAATGAAGGAGGTTTGACTGATTGGCTGATGTCCCCTACTACCTGGTTTATGTATAAATAGGAATTTAGCGTTCTCCGAATAATACCGTTAAGGCTAGTGCTTTTATATTTGTCAAAGGAGTCTTTCGCCCATTGAATCTCTTGGAGATGCTGAACTTTTGTTAGGCATTAGAAGCTCCTTCAATTCCATCTCTCACCCTTTTCGCGGTTGATGATGAACGTACCGAACGAAATGCATTGAGACCGATCCAATACGCAGATCTTCGAGCTGCAGAAACGCTACCTGAGAATAAACGAAATTTTACTATAAGACAAACTGTAAATTTTTACTTAAATCGCGCTGCATTACGATTTTACAATCGCCTACAAATATTTTAGCTGGGTTTTTATTTATTCCTAATCTATCGTATGTCCGCATTGCAATGCAGTGAAGCTTAAATTGTAATCTGATGGACTATGTTGCGCGCCTGGCAAAGTAAAATTACCCGATTTAAAGTATCCTCTAAAGCTATTTTACACCATTGTATGCCATTTCAAACATCAGATTTCAGGGCAAATTCATCATCGTGCGTGCGCTTTCTTTCTTATCACCAAATAACAAAGATCATAATTTCCTTTTGATTTTTTTTTTTTTTTGTGAACTAAATCAGCGTTGTGGTATTTTTACTGAGACTTGACGTCAAAATATCGAGCCATTGAAAAAGCATCAAACCCAAATAAGATATAATGCATTCCGACGACTATAAAATCATTATCAGAGCAGAAGCCGAGAAAAGCATTGCTATAAGCCATGTAAGAAAATGCTCCTACAATTAATAAAGTGGCAGTGGTAATTTTTTGGCGGGAATGTGGAATCATTATGGTACATATTATTCTGTAACGTCGGAATAATAGACCATTACAGCGCGTGTACGAGACCCATCGATTATATGATGATTAATATAAAAACGGTCTATCCGACGACAGGTTTGTTTACAAATTAATTACATGGAAATTTGAATTATCTACATTTTATTATCCCTCTGGTGTTATATGAAACATCAATTAGCGGAAGGATAAGTTTCGCCGGGTCCGCTTGTCAATTATATATTTTAAAGGGTAGGAAATAACTCCTTCACTCTTTCTGATAAGAAATATAAAACCCTTACAGTGTGTAATGAAACACATTTTAGCACATTATTTTCCGATAATAATTTGTGTGGGATCTTGCATAAATTCGTGACTTACGTATCTGAAATTTAGTCTATTAGACCTTAAGTTGGCTAAGGCTCTTCATACTCCATTTTCTCCAATGAAACTGCTAATTTCTTCTTCGTCTTAGCTAATATCAACCGAATAAAGAGCACAAAACCAACCAATTGCTAATTTTATTCTCAGCGTTGTCTTTAGTCAACTGACGCGACACTAATTCGACTCATAATTAATTTCACATCAAGTAGAAAATAAATTAAATGTTATAATCCAGTTCTCTTGGATTACAATTCTAATTCGGTTGTTCAACCAAAAGTGAATAGTGTTGGCTGATTAGTTAAGTTAGTTGTAGCAAAAACCTTAAGGCGGCAATAAGAATTCAAAGGGCCGACAAACAACACAGTAGCTTACAAAAGAAGCAGCAGGCGACAAACAACGCAGTAGCCAAAAGAACGACAACGGGATGAAGCGAAGGAATAAGAGGTCGCCACCGCCCCTGATAGCCAAAGGGACACCCCGGGAAAACAACCAAACAAATCAGCAGCCAGCACCAGCAGCAGGACATGCTGCCCCAGCGACAGCGGACAGCTCGCCACGCCAGCCCGGATTTGTGCGAAGGTCTCACTTTCGAGGAGATGGTGTAGGCCTTTGCAGATGAGGAGGAGCCAACGCCGAGCAAGGCCCTCGGACCGCCTGCCCTGGTCCCCATCGTATACACGGCTCCCCCATTGGACGTTGTCTATGAGGACATCTCCGATGACGAGGTCATCGAGATTGGGTCCCCACCCACCACCGACGATCCCAACATCGGGACTGGACCCGATGGTGAGATCGTCGAAAATCTCGAGGAGGGATCTTCGCGAGTGGGTTTCGGACCCCGTCTCCGTCCCTCGAGTAGCTCTTGGAGTCCCTCAGCCCCGTGCAGTGGGAAGGGCCAAAGGGCGAGGACGCACTGCTGCAGATGTCAGGATTCCCCTCCGGGAGTGGCGGATGGCACACGGGTGACGTGGCCACCGCACTTATGCCCGGAGGCATTCTCCTAGGTGGGCCCGGTGAATCCAACCCACGGTTGCGGGGTCGAAGAAGCGGGCAGCACCGTAGTAGGGTAGGGGAGCGGCCAACCTACGGTTGACGGGGCCAGCTCAACCCCAACCCCTTCCCAGGCCAAGGGATCACACCACTCCGCATATGGTCGCCGTTTGGGCAGGCATCGGTACCCGGGTGACGGGCCAATCCTGGCCGGCAGGAGGCCTGTGCGGGCCAAACCCCTTTCTTCTCTGTTTCTCCTATCCTAACCCACATCCCGGTCCCGTTGGGACCAAAATTCTTCCTGTTCGAGTAAACAAATGTTTCTGTGGGGGACTCTGGTCCGGGTGAGAATATACCCCGGCCCGTGATTGGCATCCTTACAACTTAAATGCTTCAATAAAACAAATAAGGCAAATCGATTACAAGAACAGATTGAAGACATAGATAGTGGCGATGAATATGGCGACGAGTTGGAAGAACTTAACATAGTGACCAAGGCAAAATTAATGTCGCTATTACCTGCTATAAAAAAAGCAGGCAGTAGCAAAACTATGGATCACCTGCTATAGCACCAATTCGTGCGCAACATCCGAATTTGGCATTGCCAAAATTTAGTGGAAATTATTATTCGGAATTTAAAAACTTTATCAGCCTCTTCGAAATTTTGGTTCATAAAGTTGCCAGCATTCCAGTTATCGAAAAATTTAACCATTTAATTTCATGTCTCTCTGGTGAAGCTTTAGGAACAATTAAAGCTTACCAAGTCACCGCGAGTAATTACGAAAAGGCCAGAGGGAGTTTAAAAAATAATTTTTAAAATTTTTTAGTCTTCCGGAAGTATTGCATCAGTCCGCATCCTCTTTGAGAAATCTTATTGACTCTGTTTCGTCGATTTACGGTTTTCTGCTGTTGATAGGGGATGACACAAAAATTTCGAACGCAATGTTGATATATTAAATAGGGTCGAGCCAGTGACCAAACAAAAATGAGAGGAACAGCTTGATTATGAAACATTGCCACTTTGGTCCGATTATGAGAAAATGTTAAGTGGCCGATACCAGCATATATCGGCTGAAGAATCAAAAAAGCCGTAGCAGGAAAAAGCACCGTCGAGCAAACCACATAGTCGTAGCTCATTTTCGTGTTCCTCCTCCAACAGCAAGCCTTAGCAAACTTTTAGCTATTGCAATGCAGCAAATCATTCGCTACATAATTGTAGCCCGTTTGGGCGTCTCTCCGTTATGCAAAGGTTTGAGTTTGTCAAGTCTGCATCCTTATGCATAATTTTTTTGATATTGAAATCGCCCTCCGTTTATCATCCCGATCAATCGGTGAACGTCAGCGATTTAAAGATCCTAAAGAACCTACCAATAGCAGACCCCTAATTTTATAAGTCACAAAAAATTGATATGCTAATCGGAGCCGAATTATTATTCGAATTGCTAGCTGTGGGTCAAATTAGACAAGGTCCTGACTATCCAACTCTTCAGAAGACCCTTCTTGGTTGGTTGTATCGGGGAGATATAAATCATAAGTGCCGAAACAAGTTGTGAATAGTTTCAGTTGTAATGAAGAACTGTTAGTGTCGATCGACACCACAAGTTGTGTGAATATCATTACAGGAAGACTCCTCAGTTATTGCCATCAGGTCGGTGACCCCTATAGATTGGGCAATTCCTTCGAAGTTGCAAAACGGCGGTCGCTTGATGAAGGTTGTCTCGAGAGCCCGATATGAAAACCATGTACTTGGAATTAATATGTAGCCTACAGATAACAAAATTGCTTCCACTCCACATTATGTCACTCCCCCAACAATGTGTGTTGAACACAACAAAGTTGCAAAACCTACTCCGCTTCCGGCTGCACAGGTAAGCCCTGACTGCCAATGTTAAAAAACTGTATCACCAAGTCATGCTTCATGAAGCGGATAGTCAGATTCAACTTACAGTGTGAAGAAGAGACCCCTCTGAACCCTTAAGATTATAC
Organism: Drosophila bunnanda; assembly: GCA_035046265.1. NCBI lineage: Eukaryota > Metazoa > Arthropoda > Insecta > Diptera > Drosophilidae > Drosophila > Drosophila bunnanda. The sequence continues at coordinate 138,048 of JAWNOB010000107.1, forward strand.
AAGCTCAACACCGTTACATATGGTACTGGACCAGCCCCATTTGTGGCTATTCGGTGGTTAAGTGAATCTGTAAAACTTTCATTCCCTAGAGCTGCCGACGTAATTGGATCCGATTTTTACGTCGATGACATGCTAACAGGTGCTGCATGCGTAGAGGAGTTACGGACTATCAAGTCTGAAGTGTCTCAGGTTCTTCAAACAGCAGGTTTTGAATTGACTAAGGGGTTTTCAAACTCACCTGAGGTCACTACATCTGAGAGCATAGTTAAGTCAATACCTATCTTCGACTCAGAGTCAACAGAGGCGTAAGGGATATCTTGGTTGCCTAGCGAACCTACCCTCCAGTTTAAGATTGACGATTCTGTCAGGGGTCTCCGAGCGATGAATCGGAACATATTACCGGTAACATCCAAGCTGTTTGACCCCCTCGGCTTATTAAGCACCATTGTAATTAAAGGAAAAATCCTACTGCAGGAACTTTGCCTTAATAACTTAGACTGGGATGAGTCGATTCCGCAACATTTGGAAGCAGCATGAAATATTCTGAAAGTCACCCAGTCTCAATTAGACTAGATGGCTATTCCTTGGTTTGTGCATACCGATCCGATGTCACCGGTGTAGTTACATGCCTTTGTCGACGCATCAATGAGAGCTTAGGAAGCTTACGCCTATATTCGTACCAAATCTACTGAAGGTTATAAATTGTCGTTGTTGTCTTCTAAATCGAAAGTAGTGCAGCTAAAGACTCAAGGCTTAAAACTTTGTCATCGACAGAATATAATGAAGCATTTAATAAGATTGTCGAAATAATTCAGAAGCTGGAGTATCAAATAGGAATCGAAAATATTTATAAAGGCTCTAAGGTCGGCGCAAGTCTTCAGCGATTGAACCCATTCATCCATGAGGACGCGGGCACTTGGTGCAACTTTTCGTTGTTGCGAGTTGGGGGGCGACTAGCAAACGCTCCTATATCATACAATGCCAAGTTTCCCTTGCTGTTGACGAAACACTCCCAATTTGCAGAGTTATGTCCGGCATCTGCACCATACAAATTTTCATGTCGGTCCTCGAGCACTTGTGGGCATCCTACGACAGCGAATTTGGACCATAAACGCTCAGGAACTCTGCAGTCAGATAATCGTGTGAGCGTTGCTTTAAATACAAGCCCGACTGATGACTCAAATTATAATTATTATTATTATCTTCCCGCAGATAAATACATTGGAAATTCGAGGAAGGCCCTTATATAAGTCCTACGTTGCCTTATTTGTTTGTTTTGCGTTCAAGACGGTTCACTTAGAATTTGTTTCGGATCGAACTACTGATTCATTTTTATTGGCTTTTCAAAGGTTCATTGGTCGCCAAGGACGTCCCCGGACCGTTCATTGAGACAACACGACGAAGTTCGTCGGACCGAGTCGCCACTTCCAGGCTCTTCGCGAAAGGCTCAAGGAGCAGGCGGACGCGATTCGCGAATTCGCATCAAAAAGCGGATGCGAATTTGCATTCACACCCCATCGGGCTCCGCACATGGGCGGACTATGGGAGGCAGGTGTGAAAACTGCCAATCACCTGTTCCTACGGGTGGTGGGCAGCGCGCTCCTCAACGCAGAAGAGTTGGGAACAGTCCTCTTCTGGGTAGAGGCAGTTATGAACTCGCGGCCACTCGGAGTTCTCAGCCAGGACCCAAGCGACGGAGAGTCGCTCACACCTGCTGACAGATGGGCCTCTCATCAGTCAGGCAAATATTTTGGGGGCGATAGTTCCGGAAGTATGTCCTGTGCCTACAAATCCGAGGCAAGTTGAGGAGGGACTGCTCGTCGTCGTGGCAGGGGACAACCCACCGCCTAGGGCGGATCGTCGCGACGCACGCAGTTGAGGACGGCATGGTCAGGGTTGTCGACCTTAGACGGAGCAATAAAGCTGTCTTCCGAAGGACGATCCATAAGCTTGCGCCGCTTCCAGTATGTTGAAGCCGTGGAGGTGTTCTACGGGGCTGGTGTTGGTTGATTAGTTAAGTTAGTTGCAGCAAAAATCGTGAAGTCTAGTGTATGTTAGTTTAGTGCGAGGGCGAGGGCTCTCTCGCGCTCTTTCCGAATTCGCCTCGCCGTCGCGTAAGTGTAAGCTAGTCTAAGCAAAAGCATGACAAAATAGAGTATTCGTAAATTTGAAATTGAATCTCGAGCTCGCATTTTTTGTTCTAGCTCCCAAGTTCTTGTGTGAAAAGTGAAAAAAAAAAAAAATAATTATAAAATTTATTTGCTTTACAATAAAATGGCACAGCCAAATATCGCCGCACCTCAACTCGTGGCGCTAACCGACAACAACCTTGATGAAGCTTAAAGACATCATACCATTCATGGGATATCCAGAATCCCTCTACACCTTCAACAGCAGAGTGTTTTTTCACTCTACCAAACTAATGATGTGCTTCAACAAGGAATTCTAATGCGATCATTGGGACTTAGATCGACCCATAGATCGAGTCTAGTGGCCCAATATTAACCCCAAACACCGAACTTCAAACTACTGGAAAACTTCAGGGAGACACCTTACAAAGGAAATTTAAGAGCATTCTGTGAATAAGTGAAAAGGCGATGTTAACTACTGTTTACAAAGTTGCATCTGCAAAGTAATCAAACAGATTTTGTTATTTATGTTCCGGTAATTTAAGATTCTATTAAAGTAGTGAACAGAAAATTAGCAATACAATTATTCTCTATTCTGGCTCATCATGATATTTCAGACTTAAGATCGTTAATTGCTATTGCACAAAATGAGGGAAAATATGGAGGCCACATTAATTTCGAATTGAAGAAAAATCCAGAAAATCGTACTGTAATATATTCCCATTCCAACCATTCCAACCTAAAATTAATCAATACACGCCATCATTCAGACCTACTTATACACCGCAGATTCCTAACAACCAACCTATGCATGTGGCACGTACCAAATCATTTCGGACCCAACCAATAAAAACCAACCACAATTTTCAAATAGGATTCAAAATACTCAAACAGCACAACAGCTTGGAGGAAATACTCACATACCCTCATCCTATCAACCCTCCACATCTAAAAATATTAACCCACTTTCCAAACGACTAAGACAGTTGGCGGTCTCTAATAAAAACAAACAATTCTTGAAATCAATAAGTGACGGTCCCTAAGCGACAGCCACACGCTCGGTTAATGTCGCTTACCAATTCATGTAAACAAAGGGCAATAGAGTTAAGATTTTGAACTTCAGATTTTAGTCTTAAGCTTATATCGAATAAAGAACACAAAACCAACCCGTTATTAATTTTTTTTACAGGGGGCCTCACAACTAATTTGATTATATATGTATATAATCCTGTTGTTTAAATTCTAAGATCTTAATTTTCTACGTTAAATACATTTTCCAATTTTAGAGCCCATTACAAGCATTCCAGGAGGTCCAGAAATTTACATTGATTTGGGATCAACGGTGAATTTAACATGTATTGTCAAACATCTTCCCGACCCACCTATAACAGTACTTTGGACGCATGATAATCAGGTAAAATAATATGGTACCCTTATAAGCAGAACTTGCATTTCGAGTATTATTATTATTATTATTTATTTATTTATTTTTTTTTTTGTAAAAATACTTTCAACAGATTGGACTCTGAAAAAAAGAATTAAAAAGCAAACAAAAGTTTTTTAAAAAGGTTCCCCCAAAGAAATTCCCAACTCGAAATTAGTGTGTAAAGGTTGTGCACTAAATAATATTTATTTATTTATACACTGTTAAATTTATACTTATTGTTTATTTAAATATTTTCGTTCAAAGTCTGTCTCTTAACGTCTATATTTCAGGTTATATTATTGTTATCTTAAATATTATGTTGATTTTATAGAAAGTATAAGAAATTTGCTTTTCTAAAAAAATCGAAAAGATGAAGCTTAGTCTTCGCTGTGGGATACAAAAAAAGCAAGGTGAGGTTTGAATCAGGGATACAGGTTCAGTGTTTTGAAATGCTGTACATTCATATAAAAAATGATATTTTCAATATTCAATCAATTTGCATGGGTTAGTTGTGGCCTGCATTAGTCTGATGTATGAGTAAGCCAAATGTGTCTAAGGCGTAGTCTGATAACATTTCATTGTGTAATCGTTAATATTGTAGTTTTATTTGTTTACTATTTGGAACCAACAAAGCTAAGCTCAAAATCTTTTTACATTCGGTTTAAAGTCCAATCAGTATTTCGCGGCTTTCAGTATAGACAATGTACATTCTTTATTTAAATTGGCACAACTTTCCAAGGATCCCCACAGTGGGGAGGCGACAAAACTTATATCAGCATTGCTCTCAGCAGATATTAACTTCTTTCATACTCGTTGTATTTACAGGAATTAATTTAACACATTTAGTGAATTCGTCAATAATTACAAATAAATGTTTCTTTTTCGAAACAATGAATGGCAGTGGTCCAAAATGGTTCACGTGTAATGTATCAAAAGGAATAGGTCGTTTGGGTATATTGTGCAATGTTCGAGTGTGGGAGCTGTAAACATAATACAATTTAAACAATTTCCAATAAATGATTCTTTTTTAGACTTCATGTCCGGAAACCATAAATGTCTTATTATTTCTTTCAAATATGTCTCTGTTTCGTGAACTCTCCTATTACATGGGTTTCCATTTCAGCTTGAACATACAGAGGTGGTTACAACGACTTATTTTCACGTCAATCATCTGTTTGTTGTTATTCATAGTGTTGCTGACCAGAGGGTGTTACAAAAGCTGTGTGAGGCAGTGCTGATCTGGGCAGGAAAATCGTGGAAACGGCCGAGATCCTGGTAGCTGGAGGAGTTTTAATATCGCAGAGGCCTATTAAAAACCTCGGCGTTCTAATCGATACATGGAAGGCAATGCCAAGCATTGCTTTGCGGCCGTACCACACAATGAAGACCATTGTTCCGAAATGTAGTAAATATAGCTGTTATAAATCGAATAAAAAAAAAAAACAGCTACAGAAATCCATTGGATCCAAGGTCGGATGACCTATGGGATTGCCATCACTTGCCTATACTAATAACAATGTTCAGACTTGGACCTTGCAATGTTCTCTGGTTGAATAAACCTCTTACACTTCTTAAATCTTATTTTTGTATGATTATTTATTATTTTATTTATTTTCGATACTAACTATTAAACAAAAAAATATTTAAAATACTATAACTAATTAAAGGAAAGAGGCCATTGACTCGGCAATTCATTTCAGTGTGAGTCTATGGCTTAACAATTTATGGTAAATGTTCTTGTATTAGATATTTTATTAGGCTGTTTAAATTTGGTTTATGATTTTTTTTTTTTTTTGCTTAATTAAGATTTAAATTAGTAGTTGTTAGGGTAGCTAATTGATTTGAAGGCGGGGTAACCATGAAGAGGTTGGTTCTGAAGGTTTAATAGTGTCTTCATGAATCTAGCACATGATTGACTGATATTTCCTCCCCACAGTTAAGACAGTTTTGCCAACTTTCGTCGTTTAGGATGTACTTATGTATGAGGTTTGTCCAGTTCTTAATCGAAAAGTAATGACGCATTTCCTTCTGTCGCACGACTTGGGAAATTTGGTTCCTTCTTTGCCGTGGTTAAATTGTTTAAGTTAGTTGGGGAGAAACCTTGAGAAAGCTTTGTGTTGTACATTTCTAATAGCGGCCTCTACTGCCGGGGTGATCCTCACCGCCATAGAGACATTCGAGACACCAGAACATACAGCTGCCAATAATTTCGGTGGGTTTTGAAGATGTCAACATAAGCGGCCAAGGGGTGAAAGAGGATCCCTACGTGTCCTTATCCCGTGTTGTGACCTGTGGCTCGGAATCCTCCAGCAGCCGCTTTCATTGGATTTAACTTTTCTTTTACTCCCTATTCCTTCTTATGCCACACACATAGACTAAAATGCCAGTTCTGGCGGAGGCGGTTGTTTGTCCTGGGACTAGGTGGGGACTCAAGACGTGGACACCACCAAGTGTGTTCTCGTTGATCTCGGGGATTGGTTTTAAGTCTCGACGATGCCGACTGTATTGGTCAGCGGCTCGGAACTAAGTCTTTCAGCTTTCCTTCGGCGGCCTGCCTGTGGTTTCATTCTGCCGTCAGTCTTGGCGGCAGCGCTGCCACTATCCTAAGTATCAGCTTCCGCAATAACTGAGGCTGAATGCTAGGGACCCAGTCGAAGCGGCAAGTGAAGCCATCTCTTCCTCATCATGCTCCAGCTACACCACCTCGAGTTCGGCCACCCCTAGCAGTGAGGATGATGATGATGACGATGTTGATGATGATGATGACAATGCTGATGAAGACGACGACGACGGCGGTAACAGCGGCGGCAACGATATGCAGAACAACAACAACAATAAATCCAAAGCCAAAGAGGATCCGAAAAAGGTCACAATTGACAAGACCTTCGCTCGGAACTGCAATAGCTTCGCCTTCAAGTGGTGCAAGTAAACAAGAACCGCAGTATTCACAATAAACTTAAACAACTTAAGCTTCTACACATACAAATCCTCTAAGCTTAAACTATACTCGTGTATCATAGAAAAGCTACCCGAAGTGGTGTACTCATCTGACGACGTTCGGTCGGCATTTGAGCAGGTCCTGCCAGGTGTTCTTTTCTCTTATGTCAAGCCCTTCAAAAATAGGTTCTGGCTGGTTCAGGTCCCAAAATCAACCAAATTGCCTGATCTCTTACAACTAAAAACGTTACTCAATTGCCGCGTAGTGATTGAAGGTCTCAAAAAGGATAAGAATTAGGTGAGGCAGTGCTACAACTGCCAGCGGTACACCCATGTTGCAAGCAATTGTAACATGTGGCTCATGCTGCGTGAAATGCACCACGTCCCATGCACCCGGCCACTGTCTGGTTTAAAAGCTAGATGTTGATGCCGATGGTGATGGTGAGGAGGGGCAGCAGCAGCATCTGCGTCCCAAGGTAATTGTGGTCAAGTGCGTAAATTGCCAGACAAGACATTTGCCAATAACAGCAGCAGCAGGATGATCTGGTACTGCACAATTGGTTGCAGGGCCAGCCAAACCTAATACTTCACCCCACCGTAACACGAACAACAACCACTCATCAATAGATTTGCTCATAACCACCATTGACATTCCACCGCCTCGATACGCTGCAACAGGAGGCGGCTGTGAGGTAACCAAGGATTACCCATCTTACCCCACTTCGGGGTGGTAGCCATCATTCCGTTAGGCCGTTTCCATCTCCTACAAGTTGATCCGAAAACTGCGCTTAACTTCAACGATAAGGACCACCTCACGTGAAATGCGACAGTTATGAGAAATATGGGCACGATCCCAAACTGTACAAACGAAAGCACAATGGCAATTGGTCATCGGTTGCCCGTCTGAGCGAGGCTCTGGCCAAAGCACTCGATAATTCGGCAGCCTTTCCAAGGCGGCAAGTCGGTCTAACCAAGCCGAGGGCGATCTTCCGCCTAAACGCAATATATTTGCGTCTACTGCACTATCGGCGTATGTTGAGACGGCGGCTCTTTCGCTGGCGCTTCACTCTTCAAAGCCCCGAACGAGGCCAAATCAAGTAATTGATCTTTCGATTTACTGCACACATTAAGACTTAAACGGAGAGATGCCATCTCAATTTCATTGAACAGAAAGTGATGCACGTCAAGCCGTAGAACATTACCTTGAACATTCTCATATAAGCAGACTTGGCCGCTCCGGAAGTGATTCGCACTTCCTTTCAGAAACTCAATGCCCTTGCCTAGTCATGTGAGCAAGCAGAATGATTAACTGTCGACAATGTGCTCCGGCTCGCAGCACTCCACGCTTGTGGATAACTTCATTCATGAAAAATTCGCACAAACACCAGGAGCATACATTGTCCATTTCGATACACAACACAGAGCAGCAACTGGCTGGTCCTAAACCATTTGTCAAATTGTTTAACCACTGCTACAAAGTCGGTTACTTCTCAGATGGCTGGAAGTGTGGCACAGTGATGCCAATACCAAAGAATGGAAGCTACAACAGTGCCAGCAGTAGCAGCAAAATAAGTCTAAAGAATTACCGGCCCATCACGATCCTTTCGGCAGTTAACCAACTGTTTGAGAGGGTCTTGCTGGGTCAAATTCAAAGACATCTGCACATTGAAAACTTAAACAATGCCGGGTTGGCTTTAGAGACGACTCGTCCATCAACCATTTATTTGCCGTTGCCAACAGGTTCATTTTCGGCAATCTAGCGGTGCGAAAGCAAACACACGCCTGCGCCCTAAATTTAAAAAAAAGCCTTCGACACGGTCTGGACCAATGTGCTCACCTACAAGATGTCACGTATCTTTAAATTTAACTCGAGAAGTTCGAGAACTATTTACAACTACCTTTCATATCGCACATTCTTTGTGAGTAGTCCAGATGGGTCAGGCTGTTCGCTGATCCGAAATATCACGGCCGGAGTGCCTCAAGGATCGCTCTTGGCATTGGCACTCTACAACACATACCTGGCATCCAGAGCAAAAATGGCAAGTGTGGAAACCGATCAGTTCTGCTCCCATTTCAGGAGATGGCGACTCAAGTTGAACGCGGCCAAGTGTGAGGCTTCCCTTTTGCGAGGGCCCATCCTACGAGATATACATGGTAATAAACGGGTACAAACGAAGCAAGAAATCAATTATCTGGGCGTCGTATACTACAGTAATCTCACTTTTCACCCGCATATCATTAACACGCTAGGCAAGGCATCTTCGGTCCAGTCGTCTTTACGAACAGGCCCTGTCCGAATCCAAATCCAAATCCGAAACTTGTCCACATAAAGACTTTGATCCACAAAATGATCATCCAGCCAACCCTCACTTATGGCAAAGTTAAATGGTTCAACATCAAGTCGCACCAAATGGAGCGAATTTGGCAGTGTGAGAGAAGAATTCTGGGTATGGCCATCAGCACTGCCGCTACCAGTAGACAATGCATCTAACTGAAATTTCTGGAATGTCAACCACAAAAGTGAAAATCCACCCGTGGAAAACCCCACGGTTATGGCAAGGATTCTAGAGGCCGTACCGCTGACTTAGCCGCCTCGGTAGGTATTGCACCAAGCCAGGAGGAAGAAATGGGCAAGGGAGATCCTGCTGCTTTCAGAAAGAGCAGTTTGACTGCTCCACTCCTCGCGTCATCCCCGGCGACCAGGTCAGCCCGGCAAGGGGTCCAAGGGGCACTCTTCCGTATAGGAGCAAAGCTGCCCAGAAGGAGCCCACTTTCCCATACTGAGAGTGCCGCAAAACTTGGAAAAGACGATCTCCACAGGCTTGTGCCAGCTCCCTAAGCAAGTCCTCGGGCACCAGAGCACGGGTCACAAGAAGGAAAGATACCCAGCTGACCGACCTTGGAGGGGCAGTCAACGAGGTGCGTCGAACGGCTAGACAGAACTTGCTCCTGGAGATAGCCAGAGGGAGCTCACAGAGCGTCGAGTCTACGAAGGATGGCACCTCTTGGATCCCTGGAGACGCGGCGGAAGTGCGAGCCTTGACGGAGTAATGTATTCGAAATTCGCAACTACGACGCGATCACGACGGAGCGAGATCTGGATCCGAAGCCTCCGCCCGGGTACAGGAAAACAAAATTAGCCTGCGCGAGGTAGAGGCGGATGTAGCCATCATCAGCGAACCCTATAAGGGCAACAACAGGCAACATCCTGGCGGCAGATGGATACGTGAGGGCGGAAGTCTGAGGATATCACATCTACAGCTGCTATCTGGCGCCTAGCCTCCCGCTGTCGGCGTTCTGCAGGATTCTGGAAGACCTAAGCTGCGACCTACGTGGGCGGACCAACGTCATAGTTGGAGGTGACTTCAACGCCTGAGCCAAGGAGTGGGTATCCGCCTCGACCAACGCCAGAGGACGCGCGGTGCTGGAGGCGCGACAGACGTTATCCTCAACGAAGGGGGCGGCATATTTTCGTCAGAGCAGGAGCTGCCTCTATCTTCGACCTCACGTTCACGAGCAGAGTAATCTCCCATAACGCCAAATGGAGCATGCTTGCGATCAGAGCATGCGGTTGAGAGGGTCGTTCCGGAGGAACCACAGGCCAGTATTCTGGTGGAGCGACGGGATTGCCGACCTAAGGTCAACCTGCCTTCGAGCCCGTACGCAGCGGACCCGAGCGCAAGGGTCCTCGCGAGTACTCGAGTGCAGCGAGGCCTTTAGAAGCACGAGGAATGCCCTTAAGATCGCCATAAGGGGCGCAAGAAGGGACCATTTCCCAAACATCGAGACCTGGATGGAGCGAAAGCGCGGGCAGGTGGACTTCTACCTGACCCAGGTGCTGAGCGGACATGGCTGCTTTCGTAGTTACCTTAAGAGGTTTGGCCATGACGATGAGGAAGGTTGCCCAGAGTGCAGATATGGCATCGTGGAGGACGCGCACCGTATGACGAGTACCGCCGATATGACGAGGAGAGGGCTGCTCTGGAGGCGGTAGCAGGAGCGGAGATAAGGGTGTACACGCTAGTGCCGCTAATGGTGGAAAACCCCAGGATGAGAAGGCCCTTAGAGCGCTTGCATTGCTTTGCGGCCGTACAGCACAATAAGCCTTGCCCCGTCTTTTAGTCGTAAATATTGATGTTAAAATTTAGATCTAGGTGTAAATAATTTAAATTAATAAACTCAAATACAAAGAACAAACCACACAAAATCATCACCTATTAATAGCACTGTTAATTTATAAAATGGACGTTGGTGCATGTACTGACCGTAATATTCAAGTGGCCCGTATGACACCAGCCTTTTGGGTTATGTTTAAGTAGGCGCGATAGTAAATATGGAAAAGTACGAGGAAATTAGCTACTGGCGTTCTGCCAGATTGCTGGCCTGCATGTGTATCAAGTGGGTTAGTATTCAAGTTCTTAGTTTTTGAAGACTATCTACGTTAGAGAATAATGTGTAAAAATCATTATAATTGGTGGAGCAACAAAAAATGTATATAGTATCTAGTATTTCTACTTGGTAAGTTTAAAGTGAACTGACTCAACAAGTCAGTACTTTCCCCGTCACCACCAACTACGGTTGACGTTAAGGATGGTAAATTAATTAGGAGGAGTCTATTAGAGTCCAAAGGATATAATTTATTTGCATCCCAATTTAAAACGCGGAGAGCAAAAAGTAAAAAGTTCTTTTGAACCGATTCGATGCGTTTACTATGGACGCCTAACTGAGGGCTCCAAACTCAGCATCCATATTCTAAGATAGGACGAACTAAAGAAATATATAAGGATTTTGTAATATAGGGCTCACTGAATACCTTCGACCACCGTTTAATAAATCGAAGCACACCCCTGGCTCTTTTCACTATAGACGAAATATGATCGATCGGACGCCCAAATCATCAACTGAATTAAATCTTTCCAATGAACAGGAGTTCAGCGTATAAGTTGCAAGCTTGGAAACGACACGAGAAAATGTCATTGCCTTGCATTTAGAGCCGTTTAAATATAAAAATAAAAGGCTTACGCGGCGTCAAGATTGAAAATTATTAAGATCTGTTTGTAAATCCGACTGGCAGGCGACGTCCTTGTATTGCACACAAAGCTTGACGTCATCTGCTATAAGGAACGCAAATGGCTCCCGTGCGGGACGCCAGATGTAACCATTTGCGTCCTGCCATTCAGATTACTTGATATCCAATTAATAGATCAACTAGGAAACCCATTAAATCGAGTTTCCTAACTAGGAGAGAATGGTTAACAGAGTCAAATGCATTACTATAATCAGTATAGATCACATTTGTCTGAAAACTATTATGAAAACCCTTTCACCATAGGAAGATAGTTTTAAAAAATGTTTGCTTTGTTGATCTTTTCTTAACAAAACCATGTTGACATAGAGAAATTACTTTTTTTAATTTTAATTTTTTCTTTACAATCTGTCTTGTGACAATAAGTATATTTTACGACTTATATGTAAAAAACAGGTATAGCAGATTTCCAGTAAAACCTGCTATTAAGTATAATTTCTCGTTTAATGCAATCTTGTAAGTCTTCTGAGGGTTAAACTATTGTCTACTAAACTAGCCCTAGGTTTACTTAGGTTTTACTTATTTACATGATTCTGAAGTCTGTCTGTATATTTCTTACTGTATTTGTTTATCTTTTCTTTAATAGTTGGAATATTTCGATCTTTATGAATGTTCGCATTAGTTACATAAAATGGAGCGTTAATTTGCCGCAATGTTTTTGAATGAAAGCGCTGCAGTATTTCAATATTTGAGGTGCTAGCTGTCCCCAGAGCTGGATAGCGTAGGTCCAAACAGGCTTCAGAATGGCTTGGGAGAGGAGAATTTTGTTTTTCTTTTTAGTATACAGGACATTTTCCGTGTTTTCAGTCTGAGTCGATTATATTTCACTTTTGTGTAGGGTTTCCAAGTAAGTCTGCGGTAGAGGTGTATGCCAAGATACTTCACACATGTATCTTATGGAGAAATAACTGATCGATAATTTTGGAATAGCCGACAACTTAGAGATTCCTCTGTAATGGTTGGCACCCGATTTGCTACCTTTTTTGTGGAGAGGAACAATAAATTATTCCTTTCAAATAAGGGGAAGTGTGAGATTTCTAAGGATAAAGTAAACAATTTCAGAAGGGGATAGCATAGGGCGTCGGTACAATACCTGAGCATACAGCCAGGAATTCCGTCGGGACCTGGCGAATAAACTGGCCTGACACGATGAAGATCTAAAAGAAGAGAGCTTTCGTTTAGACTAGGACTGAAAATTTAATTTGATCATTTTAGACGAAGGCGCAGTGATCTAATCAGGCCTGGGAAGAGTTATTTTTACAGGCCGCTTTTTCTTTTTTTTGGCTTCGAACTTCTTAACAACAACGTACTCTGGCCAGAATTGGGTAGAGCAAATCGTGTCAAAAGTTTCGTTAAGGACGTTTATTTTAAAAGATGAAATTTTAATTTCTCTACCTTAATTTTGACTTTTTCAGCTCTGGTTTTTCCTTTAATAAAGATGATAACATCTTCAGATGTTTGAGCAGGGGAGAGGCGCAAAACAAATATGTCTCGTAAATAAAACAGCTATTAAGACTTTTGGCAAGGCAGATTGGTTATCTGCCGTATCATTGTTGGGCGGTATTCTGGGCCTAACAGCCTGAGCGAATAAATTCGGGAATTGAATCTTTTTAAGCGCTCGATCTCAGCACACTGGGAATGTAGCGAGGGAGGCTGCTGCTGAGTGCCCGTTGCGGGTTGTTGGGATCTGCCTACATGCTGCCCCCCAATTGCGGTCGCGGCCTAACATCGTTCACCGTCCGAGCTGCAACACCAATTCACTTGGCGTGCAAGATTTTGTCGCACAGCCAACAGCCGATGGTAAGATCACCTGCAGTAATGGGCTTTTTACAGGTTTTTGGCAAAGCAGACAATTTGCGAATTCACGATTGGGACTTACCACTGTTCTTAAACGTTTGGAGATAAGCTAGAGAGAGCGATAGATAAGATAAATGGCACAAAGAGAGCAAGAGAGCGGGGAACAGTTGTTAGGCTTGCATGGGGGCCGCTTCCAAAAATAATTTTACTTATTATATCGTTAGGAAATTTTCTCAAAAATTCTATAAAGTCATTTTAATTACAGCAAAAAATTGGGCATATCGCCCGACTATATCCTATAGCTACCATACAAAATTTCGGACCAAATTCCGCGTTGCTGGCTTCAGTTTCAAACTTTTATATTGCAGCTTCTTCTGACAGTTATCCAATCGGCACAAGTGCATAATTGATGACATCTGGAGCATCAACCAAAATCGTGTGTACGGATGGTGGAAGATAGTACAATGGATACAATTTAATCAGCTTTTTGGCAGTATCAAGTGCATTTAAAAAACACTCTGGCCGTATTGCCACCTTTTAACGTCATCCTCCACTCATAGGTTCATTCTGCATTTTGGTTTTCCTTGTCGAAACTACTTATTTTTCTTCAGGAGTATTAACTCTTCAAATAGAGTCTATACGATACGTGTTAAAAGTATTAAAAATATGGGAGTGTAATTCAGATAATCCAAACTCAAAGCGTGAATCATGAACCTTATTTTTGAAACACTTTTCCAAATCGTTAATTTCAACCATAATCAACTGCAAGCTGTGCTTAATTTTAAATTTATTGCCTGACAAATTACATAGCGTGGTATTCGACACTTCAATCTTAGCTTTGAAAAACTTTTCTTTATTTCCATCTAATTGAGCCGTTTCTTTTGCAAATTGCAATCTTAACGGTCTGCAGTATCGTGTAGATGATGTCGGGGATTCTTTCAAATTATTTTTTTATTTATTTAATTTTTATTTTTTATTTTATTTTTTGGATCATTTTCTTTGGTCTTAAGTTGTAATGGCACAAATTATGCCGCAAAAAGACTGAAATCGCTCAAATCCTTATTGCAGATATTCTGTTTGTATTCTGAATGTCGCCTGCCGTCAAATCCCCATTTTCCAATGAAAATAATGCTATCAGAGCAATCACTTCCAACGCTTTCTAGAACATCATGCTGAAGTATTATAATCCGCCTCGCAAAGTGGTGGTCTATGAATTCACATAGCTTCTAATAAGAAAATATAGATGCTTGCTCAAGTTTTCCTCTATGAGAAGCGATAGAACTTTATCGATGTTAGCTTTAAAATGGTTTCCTTTTCGTTAAGCCAATTAGATTCTAATGCAAGAACTAATGCTTTTTTATATTGTGTCCAAAACGAAGCAATTTTTTTAATGTTACTGTTTTCCAATTGGTGCCAATTGCTGTACTACTAATTGAATATGTAAAAGCGAGTGAAGACACATTGAGAAGAGTCACCTACCAAAATTAAATTAATAAAGCAAGAACGATATAAAATTTAATATTTGAAACGAATAAAAACATAGAACACGAAAGTCGAACATAAAGACACAACACAACTACAATGCAAAACAGCTTGTTTGACCTTGAAGAAAAATAGACACGATTCAAGTATATTATTGATTATGCACACAGCTTAAATTTATGTATACCTGATGATATTAACAAAAACAGTGAATAAAAAATAAATCGGGCAATCTTGTAGGATCACAGTAAACATAAAAAGCCGAATACGAAAGATACTAAAAATATAGGTTAGGTTAGCTTATGTTGAACCTAACGGCCCTCCTGAGGGGCCCAAGCATAGGCCAGTATGTCCCTAAATTATCCGGATGTTGTTGTCACATGCTCCTGGAGAATGTATCGAGGTGTTGAAGTCTTTGAGGATCGCGGTAGTTTTTGCGAAGGCAAGTAGTTCACCTAGCGTCCTCTTGGAGGCATCTGGTAGTGATGCCAGTACTGAGGGCACCTAGGTCTTTTACTCTTGCCTGTATTAGGGCTGGGCACTTACAGATGAGATGCTCCAAGTTTTCGGTTGCCTTAGATTCATCGCATTTCCTGCAGTTGCCGTTGTTGGCAATGGCCAGCTTGACAGCATGCGCAGCAGCCAGCCAGTGACCTGTAAAAATTTCACCAACAGTCTGCAATATTTTCGGGATAGGTGCAGTACGTAGTTGCTGAGTTTACCATTGCGCTCTTTGCACATGATTTTTGATGTTTTGCAGGTTGCGGAGTTTCTACACCCTTTGCTTTTTGCTTGTCCGTCCGCCCGCCTGTTCAACTTGGTTTGGAGCGTTCTTAGAGAGACTGGGACGTTTTCTACTCCATCGTTAGTCAGTCCGACTCCTTCCTTTGCACGTTCGTCTGCGGTTGTTGCCATAAATCCCTAGTAGTTGGAAACCCAATAGATCCGCACTAACGTTGTCATGCTTAGGATATCTAGTGTACATTTTTGGAACTGACCGCTGACGATTGCATGGATCTAATCGCCACTTGACTGCCTACAAACAGGTTTACCGCCTCACATGGGCAATCTGCACATGCTCTGTCGCCTTCCTAATGGCGAAGACTTCCGCCTGGAAGAATATAATTAATAAAAATATATAAAGTAAATTAAAGAATTAAATTTATAAAACGACAACACAAGTTAGCTTTTTATTTATATTGAAACTTAAAAATAAAAGCTTTAACTTCAAAATCCATTTAATATAATTTATATTGGGCAGCGTAACTAGTTGACTGAACATTTTGAAGTTCGCTTTTGTTGTGATGTATTCGCGATGCGTGCAGCTGCGCTTTGCAAATGAACACGTGTTCAAAACTTAAAGTGTATTTTTAGAAAGTTCTGTTAGATATTAAAAAAAAAATATATATACGGTTTGCTATGAAGAACCTTGATCATTTTAGAGTCAATTAGTTACTTACTTTTCGCAAATTTTTGTTGTTGAGATTTTTGGAATTTTGTCCTATGGGCGGAACTATTGCAGGGGAGTGAGCGTAAGTATTAGCAAGCAACGTTTAGGTGTCGGGACGGCGCAGACAAGAGGGGAAGGCAAAAAGAGAAATGCAAAAAATACAAAAGCAAGCACTAACAGCACAATTAAAATTTAGAAATAAACTCAATTAACTACACAAATTAGAATAGTAGAAGATTTAAATTCAAACGCCAGTTTATACAAATCGAGAACACAAGAAAAAAACACGTCCATTACCTACATAACTGGTTTATATTAGGGGAACCACCCACTTGCGTTTTGTACCTACCGCCAGGCACCTCCAACCATGGCTAGTAATTCTTTTCCTCCATTGTTTGAGCGGGAGGAACTAAATCGAAGCACTAGCTAGATACTGCATTACCCCGGACAGAGCATGAGCCATTGCAGTACATTTTGTACGGGATAATACAGTGCCCATTACCCAGCCGGCGCCCTCGTGGAGGGTTCAACTGGAGGACTTTTGCCGACCTTTAGTGTAGTTGTACCTCCATAATTTTCATGGCCTCTATTAGTATTGTTGGTCTGGTTATTATAATTTTGAGTATAACCATTCATTATGGTAAATCATAAGTATGTATGTAATTTGTATGCCTAACAGCTAGCTTGCAGACTAACTCCGCGGTCCCCTTTACATAATTAGATTAATATGATGAGAGCGGGAGAATAAAAGCGGTCGGAAACGCGCGGGCCCGAAACCAGCGTGGCGACGCGGAGATTGTATCGAAAAAGAACAGTGGCTTTAAACATCCTTGGAAGCGGCGCGAGTGCGAGTAGCTCTTGACCTGAACATTCCGCCCCTTTGCAAACACTCGGGTTGCAAAATAGTATATGCTTTTAGCCACCGGTAATCCATCCTGCACCTTTGAGAACCCCGGCTCCATCATCTTCGGATACACATCGACAACAAACAAGGGAGATTGTAGTAGCTCGAAGCGCTCATCCGCTAGTGTGATGTACTGGAAGTAGGTACGCACGGTTTGGCTTAGCTCACTGATTGGAGTGCGGATGAGCACGTGCGCCTCAATCTTAAAGATGAGGTTGAGCCGAATGTTGGCATTCGTTTTGAACCTCACGGGGGTTCAACAAATATGTTCCCCACACACATTGGTCGTTGGAAACGTTTAGCCAGATAAGCATCTATGCAGCTCGTCAGTTTGCAGGGGTCGATAAGTGCCGTGGTGTCGAAGACTCGAGTCCTGTTGTCAATTCGCACCAAAGTCGTTGGAAGGACGTTTACACTGTGCCGTTGAAGCATTTAAGACAGTAACAGTTTTGGCAGCCCTCGATGCGAGGCGGTTGTCGCATTCCGAGGAACGACATGAGAGTGCCTAGGTGCGGCGACAGCGGGACGAAGACAGGAAGACGAGTGTTCAAAGGACTGAGACGCCGGTCGTTCCTGCATATGCAAAAGCATGTGGTGATCCTGACTGCACACCTTGCAGCGGTCGCCACGGCGTCCACGCTCCGTCGGAGTACTCGAGAGCCAGACAGTTAACGCAATTTCGGTCAGTGCGCAGCCTTTTTTTCATCGGTAGGAATTAATACCTCTAGTACGTCTGCTTTCCAAAGCACCAACGATGCATGGACGTGGGGACATCGTGTTTGTTCTGATTGACGGGATAGGATAAAAGGTATATAAAATCAATAGAAGTTAGATATGTAGCTTTGAACTAGCGGCCAATAAGAATTATGGAGAGGTTGGTTATTGCGGCCGCTCAGAGATATCCATGGCAGCAGTACGACATTCGCGTCAGGATGCTTGACGAGACTCCGAGAAGTGCGAATATTCACTACTCGGACATGACCGTCCTGTCCGGGAAACGCGGAATCAAACCTGCCGAGCCGCCATTCATTGGATGGCAGATTGCCATCCGTGATGACGACCATGTCGTTCACGCCCAGGTTCCCTATAAAGGTTTGCCGCTTGTTGCGTTTATGGAGCTCCTTGAGGTACTCTTTCTTCCATCATAGACGAAATCGCAGATGGAAAGCCTTAAGATGCTGCCAATGGTTGATTATGGACGTGGAGGCACAATTTATTGCAGGTGCCATGGTGGTGAGTAAGGGTTCAACAACAAGAAAATGACTCGGCGTGAGTGCCAGCAGATCTGTGCGGTCCTCGGACATCGGAGCGATTGGCCACGAACTCAAACAGGCCTCGATCTAGGCCAGAAGCGTAAAAAAAGTTTTTCGAAAGTATTTCCGAGTGACTGTGGACCTATAGAACAATGTTTTGAAGCTTTTGACTCCAGCTTCCCAAAACCATCCCATGTGGGGCGCTCCCGGTGGAATAAACTGCCAGAGAAGCTGCTGGTGACTGTAAGCACTCGTACTGACTCCTTCAGTGCTTAAAGAAGTCCCGGGACAGCACAGCGACCGCTCTGTTTTCCCATTGTCCGACTGAACTTGCCCAGGGGACCCTATACGCGACAGGAATCAAGAGAAGGCTGCGAAAAATATCTCGTTAGTAAGGTCAGACGTGGGTTCTAAATAGATAGCTTTCGTGGAGAAACACACAAACACCAGCACATAACCGTTGGTGTTCTTAATATCGAAAGGTTCGGCAGAATCCATGCCCGTATATGTGAATGGACGAAAAAAAGAAGTTCGCTCTTTAGGCAATTCACCCATGAGCTGGGTTTGTAGCTACTTTTTGTGCATGAGAAAATGACGGATTTAACCAGATTCTTGACCCTTGGTATCCAAAAATTCGATCGGGTCAGCCTTACCATCAGCTGGCTACAGCCGTGCAGAGGTATCCGGTGCGTAAAATGAACGATGAAACGATCAAAATAATAATAGTACGGAAGAATGACCGGGTGCCGTTCATCATATCGGAGGTCGTCACCCGCCCACACGTTCTCATGAGGCCGTGATAATCAAGGAAGGAATTTATATTTTTAATGAAACTGGATACTGGCACTGGCCGCTTTTGGCTCAGGCAGGCATACTCTAGCGGGAAATATCTGCATTGAGTCGTGCAAATTAGGAGCCACTTAACTGCGGTGATCTTTATTTAGTAGTAGTAGATGAATTACCGAGTTAAAAGCTTTGCTGAAATCGGTGAAGATAACGTCAGTTTTGGAATTCAATTCTAATGACAGCACAAAATTCAAGAAGGTTTGTAGACGTTGATCTGTTTTTCATAAAGCCTTGCTGAGAGGACATTATTGACCGGCATTGGTGCTGCAGCTGCGCAGTAATCAGATGATCGAGTAACTTGGGAATAGCACTAAGCTTTGCAATCCCTCCGTAGTTTTCGATATCGGATTTACTGCCATTTTAATGGAGAGGAATGATAAAAGATTCCTTCCAATTTTCAGGACAAAATGAAAGCTGAAGGGACAACTGAAAAAGAATTGACAGAGGTCGGCATAAAGCACCAGCAATGTATCTCAAAACACAGCTAGGAACGAGATCTGGACCAGAAGAAAAGGAAGGCTTTAGTGTTTTGCGATTCTGAAAAACATCGTCTTCGCGTATAATTGGCATAAAAATAGAATTAGAGTGTGGAAGAGAATAAGGATACGAAGAGGTTGTATTGTAGCCAATGGATGAGTACGTAGACTGGAATAATTTTGCGAATAGGTTCGCTATAAAAGGCTCATTAGACGCGGACTCGGTGTTGAGATGAAGAAAAGACGGAAAAAATTGGGATCTTCGTTTTGAATTAACAAACGCGTAAAATTACTTAGGGTTAGTCTGGAACTCAGTTCTACTATGATTTAGGTGGTTTCTTTAGCATTCAGATTTGTGAGTTAAGAAGTTTGTGCGAAGAGTCAAATATTTTGAAAGGTCGACCTGTGACCCAGTCCTGGTGAATTTCTTGTAAAGTCTAGACTTCAGGTTTTTAAGACGCATCAGGTGAGGGAAAGGATGGGACATACATGTCAAAAGTATAATATAAAGTGGCATAAAGGCGCCTAACCATGTGAATGGAGTCGTCTTTAGAATCTAAAAAAGTCCAATCAGCTAGGGATAAATAGGAGTTAATGCCTTTGAAATTAACTCTGTGGAAGCTGCGAAAAGTTGTTGGTTCAACTTCTAGAAGAGACGACACTTCAAGAATTATCTTCAGTGTGGGGTGATAAGCGTCTTCAGGACAGGAGATAGAGTCTATTCTTTAGACGAGGGCGTTGGCAAACTCAGACACAAAGAAAAGGTACAAGATTCTATCACCACAATTCTTAACGTGATTCAATTGCCCAAAAGAAAGGTCAATAAGGCCATGAACTAAGTCATGAGGTACAGTGGAAACAAGAAAATTAGTGTCAGGTGATGGCATCCAAGATATGGAGGGAAGGTTAAAATCGACCATAGCTATCAAATGGTCATTAACACCCAGAGTTGAGTGAATTCCCTGGATGAAACGCAGGTGCTGAAGATTAATAGTAGCGTCAGACCGGGTGGGATGAATGAGCATAATAGTCGTGAACTTGAAGGCGAGCCACAACAAACTCCAAAGTATTATCTAAGTAGGTTATGGGATCCAGTTCAGGAATTAGGTCAGATTTCACAGCTATAAGAACGCCGTCGCTAGTACGCGAATAATTCACAATGATAGTGCAAAGATAACGAGTTGGTTAGTTTTTTGGAGGCCTAGTTAAGGGAGTCAAATGCACTCTAGCTAAAGGGTTACTCTTGTGAAGAAATTCGTGAACAATTGCATGTTCTGGCCGTATGAAAGTATCAAGAACCTTAGCATACAACGCATCTGAAAGTGCAATTTTAAACGAAGAAATAGCTCGTTTCTGCTTAAAATTGAGTTTTGTGACGGAGAATTCAGTGCAAGAGACTTTCAATTTGTTACTCATGACGTCTCTTTCGGATGCATCAGGATTGAGGCGAGATACGAAAACGAGCTTTTTTGGGGCAACGCCAGCGATAGGTGCCGGACTCCTTTGGGCAACTCTGTATTCTTAAGTATATATGTAGCTATGCGCGCATAGTTTGAAGCGCGAGGGAATATACATGTAAGGCCCGCGCGTGACACTTATGCTGACCCTTGCACTTTTCGTTAGGCGTCTCGAATTTCGGCAACTTTGGTTAGGTACATGAATATTTAATATTTTTTTATATATATATATATATATATATATATATATGCAGCAATGTATGAAGTACAGTGCTCATTCAAAATATACGCATATTACATCTCCCTCCTTTTAAAAAATAACGTAATAATGGAAATGTGGAAAAAACGTATTTATTTAAACTTATTATTATTGTTTTTTTATGTA
The DNA here is from genome assembly GCA_035046265.1 of Drosophila bunnanda. Taxonomy (NCBI): domain Eukaryota; kingdom Metazoa; phylum Arthropoda; class Insecta; order Diptera; family Drosophilidae; genus Drosophila; species Drosophila bunnanda. The sequence goes on from JAWNOB010000107.1 coordinate 159,676, forward strand.
AGGTGATTTTTATTCCATGCGTGGTGTATTTTTAATATAAGGTGAAATAAAATGAAACAAAATTCAAACACATAGGTTTTAATTTATGAACTGTTCGTATTTTATTCCTATTACCGGAGGTTATTGTGTTATCTCTTTCTCAATGTCTTTAATGGTATATGGGCCAGTATATTTAAAATCTAACTTATTACCAGTTTGATTTTTTATAAAACTTGATCTCCTATTGTAAGGAACTATCAAATAGGAAGACCAGAGATTCTATCTGATAGTTCCTTATTTTTAATTTTATTATCTTCTATCATTATTCCAGCTCTTTTATAAGCTACTTCTAGCCTATACTTAGATTTCTTTGCATAGTCATCTACATTGTAGAGTGGTTTTATTTTATCTATGCAATTAAAGTTGTATTGGTAAGTTATGTTGTAAATTACAGTTATTGCACACTCATTTCCTTGTTCGGATTTGGTTAGTGGACCGATCGTATCCACAATTACCCTGTCAAAGGCGATTTCTGGTGTTTCGGTTATAGTCGTTGGGCTCCTTTTGTGTTTTGTCGTTCTTGACGTTTGGCATTTAGGGCATTTTCTTATATAATTTGATATAAATCTTGTCATATTCTTCTAATAATAATGCCTTTTTATTTTAGTAAATGTTTTACAGGCATACTTTATGACCTCCTCGTATTGGATCATCATGGAATGTAAAGAGTATTACTTTTTTTCTTTATCGTTATTCGACAATAGGGTCACCGGCTTGAGTAGCCCTACTCTTAGAGATTGTAATATGTTATTGCCTATTATTTTTAAAGATTCTGTTGAGATGGTTGCAAAAATCTTTTCGCTCGGTGCCACTTTGAGTTGGCTGATATTAAGTATATTGGCTTCCTTATTCAAGCCTTTGGAAGAACTGACTTAAGTCAAGAATTCCATCGGTATACATATCGCTAACGTCAATTCTTGCTATAACTTTTTTTCCATATCTTAGGAGACATAGTGAATCTGTTATTTGCAAGGTCACTACTTTTCGTACATCATTTATAATGACTTCGTATACGTGGGTTTCAGAAGCTTTACTACTTTTTCCGTTTCCTGCGCAGGAATTTTTCTGTTTACTTTGGTTTCTTGTAGTGATTTTTAATATATTTACAGTGATTTCTTTCAGCTGCTCAATGGTTATTCTTGATAACGCATCGGTCACGTAGTTGTATTTACCCTTAAGATATTCTACTGTGAAGTTATATTCCTCTAATTCAAGCCTCTTTCGTGTTAGTTTTGAGCTTGGACTGATCATCGAAAATAAGTGGTCTGCGGTCTGTTTTGATAGTGAAGTGTCTACCATAAAAATATGGTCTGAAATAAGTTATTGCCCATTGAATTGCTGCCAATTCTTGTTCTGTTGTGCATTTATTACATTCTTCTTTAGTAAACGATCTTGATGTATATGTAACCGTTTTTGTGTTGAGTTAATACTGCTCCGCGTGCTTGCTTACTTGCATCCGTTATTATGCAAATTTATTTTTTGCTGAAGTCTGAGTATTGTAATAAGTTTGGATTTATTAGTGCCGATTTGAAATTTACGAAGGCATTCTGACAGTCAGCTGTCCATTCGAATACAACATCTTTTTTACATATTCTTGTTAAGTGCCGTCAATATTTGGCGAAATTGCAAAACGCAACGAATCATCATCATGTGGAATTTGGTCATTTTTTATGATGTACTTTTTGTCATTGGGCAAGATTCCATTATCTGTGCATTTGTGTCCTAAAAATGTGACTTTATGCATAAAAGATGAAAATTTTTCTGTATGTAGTTTCAGATTGTATGTCCTACATTTCTCAAAAACATCAGTAAGGTTTTTATACCCTTGCAGGGCATTATGATTTTAGTCAGAAGTTTGCAACGCACTGAAGGAGACGTATACGACCCTATAAAGTATATATAGTCTTGATCAGTATCAACAGCCGAGTCGATCTAGCCGATCTGTCCGTCCGTCTGTCCGTTTTTACACAAGCTAGTCTCTCTGTTTTTTAAGTTTTTGAATGAAACTTTGCAGTTAGTCTTCTATATACACTCACTCGTATAGATGTCGGAACGGGCAGGGTCAGACGACTATATCATAAGAACTATAGGAACGATCGGAAAATTTTTAGAAAAAAATTATAGCTTTCCCAGTTTTCAACAGCTTTTCATCAAATTTTAGATATTACCATTTTTTATTATTCTAGAATTTCGATTTAAATTTTATGAAAATGGGACTACTATATTGTAACGAAAACCGCCAGATCCAAAGAGCCGGCGATATTTCAGGCGGTTGGCAACGCGATTATGACAGCTTTTGACAGCCAGGACGCCTGATCTTTCTAAGCGCCTCTTTTTCCTGCTCTTCTTAGTAAAAAGTTCCGATCGGCTTTCCGTAATGAACTCGGTTTTGGCCCGCTCACGGCCGAAATTCGTTACATTCGTGACAGGTGTGGGGTCACTAGGGTTTACGAGAACCCTGACCTATGATAATTCCGCTCACCACCGTCGTCAAGCCTCGCCCGATGGTCTCAACCCCGGGGAATCAAGGGATGGAGTCGCAGCGCTAGACGCCGTGGACCGAGATGTTGACCGCTCGCTCCGGCGGATGGACCATCGCCAACTTCTGCGCCGCCGCCGGGCTGCGACCTAACCTCACATTGGGGAATCTTGGAGGTGGCGGACGCAGAACTGCCTCCCACCTTCGACGACACCCACCCCTGGCCGGAGTTCCAGCGCCTTCTGGTCAACATGGCCGAGGAATACCACTGGTCAGAAAGGAAGAAATACAGAAAACTGTATACGAGCCTGCGGGGGCGCGCCCAGAGTTTTTACGCTACTCTCCCCGAAACCACGCTCCGCTCTTATGATGCACTAACCGCCGCTATTCGCGACTATTTTACGATCAGCAAGCATGCCGGTTATCAAGCCCTCCATAATCGGATGCAAGGACCCCGAGAGTCCTACGAGGACTACGCGATGGAGCTGGAACGTTTGGGCAGATGCGTCCTAGGCGAGTTACCGCCCGCGACTTACAACAGCATCGTAGTGCAGCGTTTCATCGACGGTATCCGGGAGACCGGTTACCAGGTCCCTCTCATCAGCAGCAATCCGCGCCCGCTGACAGAGGCCCTCGACATGGCGTGCCGCATCGAAACCCAATGTCGTCGACGCCCCACGGCCGCTGTGATGACGGTCGCCGCCGTGCCTGCCGCCAATGGCTTTGAAACACCCAGAAGAGGAAACCGAGGCTCCCGCGGAAACGACATGGCCGACCCGGGTTCTTCCCGGAGTCCCGTGTCGCCCTCGGGAAACTAACTGCCGTCAACTTCTCGGGGCGGAGGTTGACGGCCAACACCGAAAGCCCCAGTGAGGATCTGCTCCATACGTCCCCTACACCCCCTCGTTCACAGGATGCTGGAACGGATCCCTACCTCCTCGGCACTCCGCCGCCACTCATCGTGCCGCCGGCACGCGTTGAGCAAGCTGGCGCCCGCCAAAGTCTTCCACCTTATGGAGTCGAAGCCGGCCTGGCGCCCCTGCTTTCGCCGCCGCTGCCCGAAGAGAATGTCGCCGCGTTCCAGGACATGGAGATTGCCGCAACTCCGGATGCCCCGCCGCACCTGGACGCGAAGCCGCCGCCCAACAAGCAGCCTGGCGCCCGCCAAAGTCTTCCTCCTAATGGAGTCGAAGCCGGCCTGGCGCCCCTGCTTTCGCCGCCGCTGCCCGAAGAGAATGTCGCTGCGTCCCAGGACATAGAGATTGCCGCAACTCCGGATGCCCCGCCGCCCAACAAGCAGCCTGGCGACCGCCAAAGTCTTCCTCCTAATGGAGTCGAAGCCGGCCTGGCCCCCTTGCTCTCGACGCCGCTGCCCGAAGAGGATGTCGCTGCGTCCCTGGGCATAGAGTATGCCCCGATCCGAGACACCACCACGCTACGCCGACCGATATGTTCGTCGAGCACTCCCAAAATACCTGCTGTCACAACGGAACCCCCTTCGAAGGAAACGCAGGGCGCCGGTTCACAGCGGATGCAGGAGCTGGCGGCCGTCGAAATCGCCGGCAGACCGCCAAGGGCTTTAGTCCGGACTGCTGCCGCCGCCGAGCACTACGGGATAGTATCCCCGCCGCCGGCAGAAGAAGAGGATTCGTACCCGACCCAAGTGGACTCCACTTTGGGCCTATTGTTTGCCGAATGTCCCTCCGGAGACCCGCCACAAACCCCCCTAAGTAACCCTAACGCTGAACATCGCGGGACCCCGCCTCCGCCCAGTCAAGCTACGTGTAGTGCCGTTGGCGGCCCCCATTTACACTGCTTGATCTTTTTACAGAAGCATCCAGTACGCCTGATCGTAGACACCGGAGCCGCTGTCTCGCTACTAAATGATAGCGTTTTGCCAGAACGACTGCCGAGTGCACCGTGCCGAGTGACCCTACAGGGACCCTCGGCAGAACAATTCGTGGCCACCGCTCGAGTCAACACCAGACTGGAGATTGTCGAAAGGCCGGTCGCCCTCGAGTTCTTGCTGGTGGAGGGCAACACTCTTAGCCTCTTGGGCATGGACTTCCTGTTGCGCCATGAGGCCACCGTGGATCTGAAGGATTTACAGTTACGGCTTCCGTGGGGATCTCTGCCGTTATATGCACCGGATACACAGCAGCGAAATCTGCTTTATTCGACTGCACCCACCAGTATCCCGCCATATAGCGTCACCCAAGTAGTCGTTCGATGCCGTTCGGAAAAACGACTTCGACAGACCCTGCCTCCAAATATTTTGCTAGGAAGCACCAACAATCTACACCTGGTGAACCCCAGCGCGCAGGAATACCACGTACCCGCGCAATTGATAGTAGGATAAGTAGAACCCGTGGAGCTATCCGTAACTGCGGCGAGCCGGCCAGTAGACGGGGACGGAGTATTCCCCGTCGTAAAGGTGCCCCCCGACCTTACCCACCTTCACTCAAGATGGGCGACACTGATCGACCGCTTCCCTCGGGGATTTTGCCCGAAGCGACGGCGACTCGGGGCGTACTGATTTAATCAAACAATCATGACCGTTCATGTCAACCCCCTGTCACCATATCAGGACCCAAATCCCTAATTACTCGGCCGGGAGGCTCGAGTCTGAGAGGGGGGTAATGTAACGAAAACCACCAGATCCAAAGAGCCGGCGATATTTCAGGCGGTTGGCAACGCGAAGAATTCCATTGCGCAATTATGATTATCTTCTTTATTGTTGGCAACTTATTAGAGATGTCCTGGGACTCTTTATTTTTAATTTCAAGCAAAAAGTCGAGCTCAGTCGAGCTCAGACCATATCGGTGCTGGTGTTTTTGTATAGATTAACCAGTTTTGATGGGATATTCTTTTTTTTAATTAATTTTGGACACGTCTTTTTTCCATTACATCACTCTACTCACTGAGATAATAATTCGACAATCATTTTCAACGATGTTGTCCGGTAGTTTTTCTTGTCAATATTTCGGCGAATATCTTAAATAATTGTCAAGGTCGCTATATCGTATCATGGAGGTTGAAATTTTTGTAAAGTAAAAGATTCCACGACTGCAGGTTTTTCATAAATATGGCTTTTTTTCTGTAATTCTAATTCATTTATTGTTGATGAGAACAGCAAGTGGTGCTGTTGGATTAAAGATAGAGTCACATCCGTTTATGATTAATAATGGTAATTCTCATTTTTAGTAATAAATACGGAGAACCAAAGATATATGCGTGAGATCGACCGCTCTGTCGCAATCTATATACGGGAATACCAGCAATTCAGCGTGGCCAAGTTCAGTGTTCTAAGATGTATAAATGAGAGCTCCCAGATTGGTACTTTGGCCAAAGGCGCTTATTCAAACAGGTGCCGCTTCCAAGTCTCATTGCCGAACGCCCAACAGCGGAGAGACGGCTATGTATACATACAGGAGTATTTACACAAACTTACAATTATTTGCACATCCGAACTTCTTTTAGTTATTATTCATGTTGTTGTTAACCAATTTCCCTGAAATTTGCTTTATCGCGTAGATTCATCTATGCAGAAGAGAAGCGAAACGGAATGCAAAAGATAAAGGTTTAAAGGACAATGCTAAAACCAAAAGATTTAATAATAAATAGGATATAATTTCATAAACCCAATTCCAGACAATTGAAAGCCTTCATCGATGCCAAAGCTAATTTTTCTAATTATTAATAAAGTAATTTACGGGATTTCTGCTACAAAGATTATTCAAACTTAATAAAATTAATTTTAAGATGAAAACAATTTATGTGTAAATATGACACTGTACTTCCATCATTCTTTTACTTCTAGCATTGTCTTATTAATCGTTATATTTTGCTTTCCTTTTCGACTTGATTCTGCATAGCTCAACAATGCGATACAGAAAATTTCAGGAAAATTGGTCAACAACAGTAAGAATAACAACAAACAGAAGTTTGACGTGAAAATATGTCATTGTGTTAATACTTTTGACCACCTCTGTATATTTGTGTATATCCCTTTGCTCGCCTAAGTGGGAACGGAGTCTTCTTGTGTCAAAATGCTTTCACTTGCATTTTTCATTGCCTGACCAAGGCATATCGGAAGGCTCATATTTCGGCCACTTATGTTTGTGACCGGTACTCTGATTTTTTGCCTTTTTATATTTGTTCATATATTCATCAATATATAAAAAACACTGAGCATTCAATATATAGAGGCTTATAGGCCTGAAATCATTGGGGCTAACATGGCTGCTTTTTACTGCTTTTGACATTGCATAGGGATACAGCCCATGCTTATGTATATGTGCAGTGTGTATTGCTTGAAGCCATGAAGTGATCACTTCTTTGAACACCTGTAGAATGGCTGAGAATATTCCCCAAAGTTCTGGTGCTTTTATCCCCGAATTCTATAGCTCAGCGAGTTCTTCTAGACTATATTAGATCTGTAGGAATGACGTTATTTTTTAACTGCTAGGCCCAGGGGCTTTTTGGCATCGATGACCTCTGTGCATCCTGGGAACTGTCCTTGAATTTGTGCTATCAGTACCCTCAGTCCACTGTTCGTTGTCGCGTTTGAGCTAGCTCTGTATGGTGGGCTGCTTCGATAGCAACTGCTTATTGCCTTTATGTAATCCCTTAGTAGGATTTGTACTGTATTCCTCTTTCATTATATCATATTTCGCTTTTTTCGCTTGCGATAAGTCCTTTTCCCACCACAGTGACTTTGATATCGTGCATGATGCGTGGTACGCGTCTAATAATTCTGTGGGATGTTTTGTAGGCACTTTTCAATGTCTTTCGCTGATCTTTACCGGTACGGTAAAGTCATGAGACTTGTCGTGATTGTCTTCTTAAGCCTTAACCAGTTAATTTTCCGGCGGCTTCTGAAGACATTAAGATTAGGAGTGTGCTAGAAATCGTATTGGAATTGTATGAACTTCTAGCCTGAGGAAGATGGTCTCTCGCGAACTCTGAGTGGAAAGTATATAGTTTAAGAGGAACTCACCATTGTCCTTCATGTCGGGGCTCCCCCACACACAGTGATGAGTTTTGGCGATTGCACCCACGAGCAGTTGCTGGCTTCTACCAGGATCCTGAGTTCCTTCGGTGCCTCCGCAATGTCGTGTGTCATATAGTAGCTGCCAGGAGGTGCTTCTTCTCGCTCTCCAGCATTAACACAGTCGGGACATCCGAGCTGTAATGCAACTTAAGATTAACGTGTAGCCCTTCCGTACTAATATGCCAAGTGTGTTTCTGTTTACCGATGGCGGATAGAACACATCGTAGTTCGTGGACTTTGGTGCAGCAATGATACTATTTGAGGCAATCCACGGCTCCTAGACCAAAGCTAAGTCGGTGGACCCTTTCTCCATGGCAATGAGGAGTTTTATGGAGGTTTCCTGGGCGGCGTCTATGATGGTGCCGAGCCCTAGGTCCTTTTCCACCTGGGGTGGCGCTTTTTTAGGATCAAATTAACGATACCTACGTCATCTTACCGTATCTAGAATACAGGATATTCTCCGTTGGCTTTTTTGATCCGAAGGACAGCGCATTGGCCCTCTTCTTTTGGCAATACGCAGTATTTTCTAGTTTGCGGTTCGCTCTCCTTGGATCGGTATGGATGAGACTTATTCCCTCTCCCACAACGCTTTAGCCACTTCCGAGTCGGGTCGTCCATGCAATTCAGGATGGCTCCATTCAGCAACCCCGCACCATCAAATATGGGCATTTGGACCTTGGAATCATCCTCCATTCGCACAAACAGCGATTAGCCGCGCGTGCTCAGTCTTCCCACACGCCTCGGTCATCTTGCCATTTTGCTCACTCCGGTCAATAAATGCTACGATATCGATTGATCACCTTACTGTCCCTCAACCCCCTCTTCATCGGCCTCTTCGGTTCGGGATGGTGGCCTGACTACTTGGGCCTGCGTTGCCGCTTGCTAGATGATGCACCTTTGAGGCGCTTTTAGCGGAACGTTGCCTTTTGCTGGCAAGCCTTGTTGGCAAATCCACCTCACCCTCTTCAATCGTTTGCTCGGCCCAGGCGAGCTTTGCTTTCTACTCTTGGGAGTGGGACGCCTTATGATGAAGCTGGCTCTGGATCTTGAGAGCCGCCTTGTACTGGGCGTAAGCCTTCATCCCTTCGCTTGACCTTTTCTGCCCGTCCATACGCGGGGAGCTGGAGCCTAGTTTCGGCGAGCGGAGAAGACTGTCTTCCTCCTCTTTGTCTGTATCGACGACGTGCTGCATAACTTGTGGTAGTGGTAGAACTAGTATGACCTGCATACGTCCTCCTAAAGGTGTTACCGCTGGCGACACCTAGAGAGGATTGCTCAGTCACGCCTCCCATCGACGTTTTGGCTTACATCCTAGCTCCGGTTGATTTCACCGTTCCCATGCCTACCGCCAGGCACCTCCATCCATGGCTAATGATTCTCTTAGTTAAACCCTGCATTACCGTGGACGGAGCAAGCAGCAATGCCGGGTCAGCCGGGGCCAGCTGCATTAATGTATTTCATAGAATGATTAATATAAAATTTATATTTATATATATTATAAATCTATACCTTTAAACAGTTAAAAAAAAGATCTGAAAAACAACTGAATTTTAATAAATAAAATGCAAACAATAGATTATAAAAACGTAATTTTTTATTATTCTTCTTTTATATTTTTAGGAGATAAACTATGACTCCCCTCGTGGAGGAGTTTCCGTTATCACAGAAAAGGGGGACATTACAACATCTTACCTTTTAATTCAACGTGCTCGAATTTCTGATTCAGGGCAATATTCTTGCTTACCATCAAACGCAAATCCGAAGTCGGTAAATGTCCACATTTTAAAAGGTAAATCTACAGAAATTTTTTAGATTTGTCTAAAAATATTAATTTCTTCATCATTTAGGAGACCATCCAGCTGCGGTTCAAAAATCCAATATATTACTAGCGGATGCATTTCATATACTTTTTTTAACAATTTTGTGTGCATTAACTTAAGCAAATAAGAACTTAATTATTTGATTAACTAGGTATTCTTTTTTACAAAAATAAACTATGTATATAAACAGACGTGTTTAGTTTGACTTTTTCTCCAGGGCTAATAGGTATTTACTGTAACGCAAAATACATTCTATGGGAGATTTACAAGCTTTTCGCTCTGTATAACTCTAATGAAGTTTGACGGTAATACTAAAAAATACTCTACTACGCCAGCCGTGGAAATTATAATATTGATTATTAAATTAAGGATGAGCAAAATAAACACAGTATGTGAGATGAATAAAGACTCAACAAGCTAAAGGTGATTTTTGTCATGCTTGCGCTTATCCTAGCTTTCTTTTTCTTTTACAAACTTTCAATCAAATAAGTCGAGGTAAGTAACAATATTATAGCTACATAAATAAAATGTGTGGTTGTTTCTTTTCTCATCTTTGACGCCAAATGCGGTCGGCTTCGTCGTTTCTGAAGCGATGACTATAGCTGTGGAAGCATGCGATTCCGCTAAAATCCAGCGCCAAGTGAAACTTTTATTTCCCGTATCTTCGCTCGGGAGCCATGCATTTAGTGATACAGATTACCCCTGGAGATCCGTATCCTTGGGAGTCTGTCTCGAGCGCTCGACAATAATTCTTTGTCACTGGAGCCCGTGACCTCTTCGGTCTAGTAACTCTCAAGTTCTATTGGATTGACGGCTGCAACTTTAAGCTGAGCCCGAGTATTTTATTGCTCAAGAGGATGAGGTGTGAGTCTCCCACTTCGGAAGGCAGCATTTTGCACTACTTTTCCCAAGATCACTAGTATGGCCTCGGGCTTTTCGTGTGCCAGTTTGAGTCCCATTCTTGAACTTTCCTTATCAATCACCTTAAAATCCACTTAATCTTCAAAATCTACTGCCTAATACCTGTCAGCTAGGATGCAATAATACATCATACATGAATCTCCAAGTCGGAATCCCTGCGGCCCGGCCCTTTTGACCCGGAAATGTTCGTTTTGACGAATTCTCTGTTTTCCAGCCTTGGGAATAGGCTCTCGACTTCTGCCGAAATCGACGTTATTGGTCTTTTGTTCAACATCTTTTCGCAATTCTTCAATTCTTCTTCTTTTGCGTGCTCAATTGCCCCTTGCCACTATCAGTATGAAATCTCTGGGGATTGTATGTTATGCTTTGGAGGTGGTCAACTAGCTCTTGTCCACTACATAAGTTGATGATCATTTAGTCTCGAAAATTCTTCAGCTCGATATTGACGTTACGAACTGTGTTTTTTTATTTTCGCTAAATTTCATCAAGGATAGTTTTGCAGCTGGTGATCTGTTTAACCATAACATAAACTTCACCGATCACATTCGCATCAATGTTGGTAAAACGAAACGAAACTCCCCTTTATCTCTGTGGTCAGTCCAATTCTTGAATATTGTTCGTTTATATGGTTATCTCAATATGAGAAGTATCAGGACCTTATTGAGTCGGTACATAAAAAATTACGTTTGTTTGCTTTACGTTTCCTTCTTATATCGACAGACTGCATGTGCTGAAGGAGCCGAACAAATGCTAAGCCAATTTATAGATGTTCATCCTGAGCAGGATCAGAAGCCCGTGTGCTTACCGTTAAAACCGTTTGTGGAATATACAAACGTCCCATTACCAAATTAATTTAATTTCATAATACATATACTAATTATAATGGCTTCTTAACTAAATATTATTTTCATCCCTCCAAAACAATATGTATGAAATTGCTAAATAAATAATTCAACTCAGAAAATAAACAAAATTTCTTCAATCTTAAACACTTGCATCCAACGTTTTATATGAAAGTAAAGTCTCCTAGACTTGCGATGTATACCTTTCGATATTTTCTTATTTTAGTGGCTGACCGATACAGTACAGTCGCTGACTGCTGGACGTCCAATTTCGGCATGAATTTCCATGGATAGGGCAGAGCCGGGCACATTGAACCGCAACAACCCTGAGTACCAGCAATGTGGCTCTAACGCTGTAATTCTCCGTAGGGAGGACTACGCGTATCACGCGATTACCGGGTATACCGTGCGGTACAGGTGGATAAGACGACTCAGCCGGCGTCATGGTGTTGTCTTCCTTCCATCCAGTGAACAGTAAGCATCGATATTAGATAGACGAGTGTTCACTTTGTTCCACTTCGAGAACCAGAAAAATTAAAAATTGGCAATTATACCGCACGGCGGTACACTGGCCTTTAGGTACAGGATATTGATGCGATACGTTGTTCCTAAAAACCACATACAACATTTTATCGGCCAACTGCCCATAAATTTAAAGAAAAAAGAAATAAATGGTAATCATAGAAAATCAAGTTCACATGGCATATGTGAAAAAATAGTTTATAGTATCGGTGAACCAAGATCTATTTTTTAAAAGAGTCAAGTTTAAGAAAAGATATAAATTAATTTCAAACAAGAAACGAAACTATCCTCGGCACGCCAAGCTTTGTTAAGCCCTGCCTTTTTACGATTTGGCCGTTCAAATTTAATACATTCTAAATTATCATGCCTGCTCTGGTTTTCACTTTTTTTCGATTTCTATTTTGGCGAAATCAATCGAACGTTTTTACTGATCCGGTTTTCACTTAATTTTTGCTATTGTTTTGCTATCGGAATGTTTCGATTTCTTATCGTTTATGTGATTATGTGTTGAAAATAAGCAATTAGCAATATTTTGGTACTTACATTTTCAGCTGAATACATAACATTAAAAAGCTGTTTCCCACAGAAAAGGGATGACTGATTTTTCACATTTAAAATTCCGTTGGTCCCTAATACTTGTTTACTGCATTTGTACCACTTAAGTAATTAAATTAAATATCATTATTTATAAACAACATTTTTAACCCGCCTTTAAAATTAATATTGCAATATTTTACACTTTGTAAGTATTTTAAACAGACTGTTTCGTTCAACTAAAAATATGGCAGCCCTTGCGATAACTTTTTGGTGATGGACCTATCATAATTTAAGGTATATAACTTTTGTATTATTGTAGAATATAGATTTAAATTTGATGAAAATCGGACTACTATATCATATAGCTGCCATAGGAACGATCAAGAAAATTATACAATTAAAATTAATAACTTTTCCAGTTTTTAACAGATTTTCATCAAATTTGAGATATAGAAATTTTGTATTATTCTAGAACTTCGATTTAAATTCTATGAAAATCGGTCTACTATTTCATATAGCTGCTATGGAAACTATCATTAAATATAGAGAAAAATGCCGAATTATTAATTTAAAACTGTAACTGAACAACTGTAAATAAACAGGTGACTGTAATGAAAGTTGAAATTACTGATTGCTGATTTTTAACAGAAATGCCAAAGTTAACTTCCTTTCTTGTTTTTTGTTCAAATCTGGGGTGGGGTCAGAAATAAGTGAGATCTGATTTTATGTAGAAACAAGAATTTACTATTCATATCGGCCACACAAAGGTGCCCGTTTTGCAAATCGCAAGAATCATGTGAAAGCGAAAACGGCAGCACCGATTTTCGTTTTGAAAATCGAAATGGGTAAATTTTTGCGAAAGGGAATATTGGAGAAAGCCTGTATATATATTTATGATACAAAAATACAAATTTATAATTTCAGTTTCCCTTCAGGTAAGGATTATTTCTATAGTGAAATAAGTGTCAGATTTTTATTAAAATAACACCTGTTTGTGGGGCGATCCTGCCCGCAAAGAATCCTTGTCGGAGGCAACAAAAAATTCCCACGTCGCGAAACGAAGATTTAACCCGTCAGGGTTGAAAATGAAAGGCGGGGGCGTCGTTGGGTAATTGGGCACGTCAGCTTTATTTCGCTGCATACATAAGACTAAAAACGAGTCTAAATCTAAACTTAGAACCGATCTCCCGGTCCCTTTGCCTCGTTAAAGCGGGAGCGGGAGATCGTCGGTATTCGGGGTGCTAGAGCAAGCCGGGGACCGAAAGCTCGCTCCTGAGCAGAGGCGGCACAGTGGGCCCCTCACGTAAACATCCTGCCCCCCCTTGCAATCACTCGGATTGCTAAATGGTCGTTGCAGTCTGCAGGGTATCCTGGCGAGGGGCGGAAAAAATGCCGTGGAGTGGCTGGGGAATGCCGGGGAGAGGCGAATAATCCTGGAGAGACGTCGACGTCCGAAGCGGATGAAGTTCAGGGGCAGACTCGGCATTGGTTGGACTGGACCTCTCGTACGTCTGCCCCCGAAACTTTTGCGTGGTGCGAAGCGAAGGCATCTTCTGGAAAACATATAGAAGTTAGAAGAGTGATCAGTAAACAACGCGAGTTAGGAGCCCGGTGTGATCCGATGCTGCGATCCAGGCATATGCAGGAGCGTGTGGTGATTCTGATTGCACGTCTTGCATCGGTCACCTTTACGGCACTTGCCTTGGGAGTGTTCGTGTGCCAAACAGTTGGAACAGTAACGGTTGGTGGACACCGTGCTGAGCCTCTTCTCAGCACTAAGCATGAGGAACTTTTGGCATCTTCGAAGCGGATGGATTCCGCTGCAGACTCGGCAGCGGTAGGAGTGAGTGCCTGTGGTACGCCTGCTTTTGATGCCGTCGTATGGGACCCAGTAATTGGCGGAATTGGGAGAAGTTACAAGTCGAGCGGAGAACGACGAGATTTTTGGGATCAATGTGGTTACTGGGCTCGAAGGTTCAGGAGTAATCTGAACGTAGGAGGAACCGTTGCTGGGATGCAGCAAGGTGTGATGCCGTCTGCGGCACGTAAGGCAAGAGTGGGCACTTGGGCAATCTACTGCCTAATACCTGTCAGCTAGGATGCAATAATACATCATACATGAAACTCCAAGTCGGAATCCCTGCGGCCCGGCCCTTTTGACCCGGAAATGTTCGTTTTGACGAATTCTCTGTTTTCCAGCCTTGGGAATAGGCTCTCGACTTCTGCCGAAATCGACGTTATTGGTCTTTTGTTCAACATCTTTTCGCAATTCTTCAATTTTTCTTCTTTTGCGTGCTCAATTGCCCCTTGCCACTATCAGTATGGAATCTCTGGGGATTGTATGTTATGCTTTGGAGGTGGTCAACTAGCTCTTGTCCACTACATAAGTTGATGATCATTTAGTCTCGAAAATTCTTCAGCTCGATATTGACGTTACGAACTGTGTTTTTTTATTTTCGCTAAATTTCATCAAGGATAGTTTTGCACCTGGTGATCTGTTTAACCATAACATAAACTTCACCGATCACATTCGCATCAATTTTGGTAAAACGAAACGAAACTCCTCTTTATCTCTGTGGTCAGTCCAATTCTTGAATATTGTTCGTTTATATGGTTATCTCAATATGAGAAGTATCAGGACCCTATTGAGTCGGTACATAAAAAATTACGTTTGTTTGCTTTACGTGGATTGAAATGCTATCCACATCGTGGCTTTCCTTCTTATATCGACAGACTGCTTGTGCTGAAGGAGCCGAACAAATGCTAAGCCAAGTTATAGATGTTCATCCTGAGCAGGATCAGAAGCCCGTGTGCTTACCGTTAAAACCGTTTGTGGAATATACAAACGTCCCATTACCCAATTAATTAAATTTCATAATACATATACTAATTACCATATAATGGCTTCTTAACTAAATATTATTTTCATCCCTCCAAAACAATATGTATGTAATAATTCAACTCAGAAAATAAACAAAATTTCTTCAATCTTAAACACTTGCATCCAACGTTTTATATGAAAGTAAAGTCTCCTAGACTTGCGATGTATACCTTTCGATATTTTCTTATTTTAGTGGCTGACCGATACAGTACAGTCGCTGACTGCTGGACGTCCAATTTCGGCATGAATTTCCATGGATAGGGCAGAGCCGGGCACATTGAACCGCAACAACCCTGAGTACCAGCAATGTGGCTCTAACGCTGTAATTCTCCGTAGGGAGGACTACGCGTATCACGCGATTACCGGGTATACCGTGCGGTACAGGTGGATAAGACGACTCAGCCGGCGTCATGGTGTTGTGTTCCTTCCATCCAGTGAACAGTAAGCATCGATATTAGATAGACGAGTGTTCACTTTGTTCCACTTCGAGAACCAGAAAAATTAAAAATTGGCAATTATACCGCACGGCGGTACACTGGCCTTTAGGTACAGGATATTGATGCGATACGTTGTTCCTAAAAACCACATACAACATTTTATCGGCCAACTGCCCATAAATTTAAAGAAAAAAGAAATAAATGGTAATCATAGAAAATCAAGTTCACATGGCATATGTGAAAAAATAGTTTATAGTATCGGTGAACCAAGATCTATTTTTTAAAAGAGTCAAGTTTAAGAAAAGATATAAATTAATTTCAAACAAGAAACGAAACTATCCTCGGCACGCCAAGCTTTGTTAAGCCCTGCCTTTGTACGATTTGGCCGTTCAAATTTAATACATTCTAAATTATCATGCCTGCTCTGGTTTTCACTTTTTTTCGATTTCTATTTTGGCGAAATCGTTCGATTACGTTTTTACCTGATCCGGTTTTCACTTAATTTTTGCTATTGTTTTGCTATCGGAATGTTTCGATTTCTTATCGTTTATGTGATTATGTGTTGAAAATAAGCAATTAGCAATATTTTGGTACTTACATTTTCAGCTGAATACATAACATTAAAAAGCTGTTTCCCACAGAAAAGGGATGACTGATTTTTCACATTTAAAATTCCGTTGGTCCCTAATACTTGTTTACTGCATTTGTACCACTTAAGTAATTAAATTAAATATCATTATTTATAAACAACATTTTTAACCCGCCTTTAAAATTAATATTGCAATATTTTACACTTTGTAAGTATTTTAAACAGACTATTTCGTTCAACTAAAAATATGGCAGCCCTTGCGATAACTTTTTGGTGATGGACCTATCATAATTTAAGGTATATAACTTTTGTATTATTGTAGAATATAGATTTAAATTTGATGAAAATCGGACTACTATATCATATAGCTGCCATAGGAACGATCAAGAAAATTATACAATTAAAATTAATAACTTTTCCAGTTTTTAACAGATTTTCATCAAATTTGAGATATAGAAATTTTGTATTATTCTAGAACTTCGATTTAAATTCTATGAAAATCGGTCTACTATTTCATATAGCTGCTATGGAAACTATCATTAAATATAGAGAAAAATGCCGAATTATTAATTTAAAACTGTAACTGAACAACTGTAAATAAACAGGTGACTGTAATGAAAGTTGAAATTACTGATTGCTGATTTTTAACAGAAATGCCAAAGTTAACTTCCTTTCTTGTTTTTTGTTCAAATCTGGGGTGGGGTCAGAAATAATTGAGATCTGATTTTATGTAGAAACAAGAATTTACTATTCATATCGGCCACACAAAGGTGCCCGTTTTGCAAATCGCAAGAATCATGTGAAAGCGAAAACGGCAGCACCGATTTTCGTTTTGAAAATCGAAATGGGTAAATTTTTGCGAAAGGGAATATTGGAGAAAGCCTGTATATATATTTATGATACAAAAATACAAATTTATAATTTCAGTTTTCCTTCAGGTAAGGATTATTTCTATAGTGAAATAAGTGTCAGATTTTTATTAAAATAACACCTGTTTGTGGGGCGATCCTGCCCGCAAAGAATCCTTGTCGGAGGCAACAAAAAATTCCCACGTCGCGAAACGAAGATTTAACCCGTCAGGGTTGAAAATAAAAGGCGGGGGCGTCGTGGGGTAATTGGGCACGCCAGCTTTATTTCGCTGCATACCTAAGACTAAAAACGAGTCTAAATCTAAACTTAGAACCGATCTCCCGGTCGCGTTGCCTCGTTAAAGCGGGAGCGGGAGATCGTCGGTATTCGGGGTGCTAGAGCAAGCCGGGGACCGAAAGCTCGCTCCTGAGCAGAGGTGGCACAGTGGGCCCCTCACGTAAACATCCTGCCCCCCCTTGCAATCACTCGGGTTGCTAAATGGTCGTTGCAGTCTGCAGGGTATCCTGGCGAGGGGCGGAAAAAATGCCGTGGAGTGACTGGGGAATGCCGGGGAGAGGCGAATAATCCTGGAGAGACGTCGACGTCCGAAGCGGATGAAGTTCAGGGGCAGACTCGGCATTGGTTGGACTGGACCTCTCGTACGTCTGCCCCCGAAACTTTTGCGTGGTGCGAAGCGAAGGCATCTTCTGGAAAACATATATAAGTTAGAAGAGTGATCAGTAAACAACGCGAGTTAGGAGCCCGGTGTGATCCGATGCTGCGATCCAGGCATATGCAGGAGCGTGTGGTTATTCTGATTGCACGTCTTGCATCGGTCACCACTACGGCACTTGCCTTGGGAATGTTCGTGTGCTAAACAGTTGGAACAGTACCGGTTGGTGGACACCGTGCTGAGCCTCTTCTCAGCACTAAGCATGAGGAACTTTTGGCATCTTCGAAGCGGATGGATTCCGCTGCAGACTCGGCAGCGGTAGGAGTGAGTGCCTGTGGTACGCCTGCTGCTTGGGAGAAGTTACAAGTCGAGCGGAGAACGACGAGATTTTTGGGATCGATGTGGTTACTGGGCTCGAAGGTTCAGGAGTAATCTGAACGTAGGAGGAACCGTTGCTGGGATGCAGCAAGGTGTGATGCCGTCTGCGGCACGTAAGGCAAGAGTGGCCACTTGGGCAATCCCGCTGCTTGTGACCTCGTGCCAAGCAATTCAAGCAGAGTTGCTTTCTTCGGACGATATTTGATCGCTCGATTACGGTCATTTCGAGGAAACGTAACGTATATGTTACGCAGGGGGTGGCTTTTCCTGGAACACAGGTCACACCTTCTGGGTGCTGGAATCACCCTGAAATCAAAAGAATGAAGGCGGGGCTGTGGGGTGCTCTTAGTAGCCGACCTCGGCTGGAATTTCCCTGAACCGGCAGGCGTGACGTCGTCGATGGCCTCCAGCGTACGATGGCGTTCGATCAGAAACGCGTCTAGCTCTCAAGCCTCAACTTGAATAGAGGACATCTCTAAGGCGGTGAGGCAATTTTGGATGGTGCCTTGTAGTTCTTTCAGCGCGTCTCCGGACTCTAAGGAGATAGCCTGGATGTTGAAAAGGATTTTCAACTGGCTATTGACCAACAACCACCGATTCTCGAAGCGGTCGGTGAGGCTTCGCCAAGCTGAGACGAACCCTTCATTGGTGAGCGGGGCTTTGGAAACAATGGTGTGCGCATCGCCAGTTGTTTTGGATAGTAGGTGGAACAGTTTCTCCACCGGGGTGAGACGCGAGCTGTGAATATATACCGCAGTGAAAGGTCTCTGAACGTGGGCCACCGAAGATAGTCACAATCGAAAACTTCGGTGTCTACCGGTGGCGGAGAACAACCCGCGGAAGGGGGTGGTTGCAAGCTGTCGGAAGTCTGAGTGGACTGGGAGGCGCCCTTCTCTGCTGTTTTTTGAAGTTGGGCAATACATCTTAAATAAACGGAGTAACAATCGTTGTATTTGGATTCAAGCACTGTCGCGGCGGACGTACTATCAGCGGACACGGAAAGAAGATCGGAGCAACTCTCGTAGCTCTTTTCCACCTTTTCCACCTTTTCCCACAAGGCCCCAATCTGCTCGCGATGGACTTGGATTATGAAGGGGAGAAAAATTTGCAGATTCGGAAGTGGCGGAAGTGTGAATGTGTGACTCAAATTGATTCACCCGGTCAGTTGTGCCAATAAACTTTCTTAACGCAATGTCAACTGTGGTTTGAGCCTTCTTTTTGCGCTGGAATAAGTGAGTCTCAATTGCCTTGGGGGTCTGTCTCGAGCGCTCGACAATAATTCTTTGTCACTGGAGCCCGTGACCTCTTCGGTCTAGTAACTTTCAAGTTCTACTGGATTGACGGCTGCAACTTTAAGCTGAGCCCGAGTATTTTATGGCTCAAGAGGATGAGGTGTGAGTCTCCCACTTGGAAGGCAGCATTTTGCACTACTTTTCCCAAGATCACTAGTATGGCCTCGGGCTTTTCGTGTGCCAGTTTGAGTCCCATTCTTGAACTTTCCTTATCAATCACCTTAAAATCCACTTAATCTTCAAAATCTACTGCCTAATACCTGTCAGCTAGGATGCAATAATACATCATACATGGAACTCCAAGTCGGAATCCCTGCGGCCCGGCCCTTTTGACCCGGAAATGTTCGTTTTGACGAATTCTCTGTTTTCCAGCCTTGGGAATAGGCTCTCGACTTCTGCCGAAATCGACGTTATTGGTCTTTTGTTCAACATCTTTTCGCAATTCTTCAATTCTTCTTCTTTTGCGTGCTCAATTGCCCCTTGCCACTATCAGTATGGAATCTCTGGGGATTGTATGTTATGCTTTGGAGGTGGTCAACTAGCTCTTGTCCACTACATAAGTTGATGATCATTTAGTCTCGAAAATTCTTCAGCTCGATATTGACGTTACGAACTGTGTTTTTTTATTTTCGCTAAATTTCATCAAGGATAGTTTTGCACCTGGTGATCTGTTTAACCATAACATAAACTTCACCGATCACATTCGCATCAATGTTGGTAAAACGAAACGAAACTTTATTATCTTTATCTCTGTGGTCAGTCCAATTCTTGAATATTGTTCGTTTATATGGTTATCTCAATATGAGACCGACTCAATAGGGTCCTGATCCCTATTGAGTCGGTACATAAAAAATTACGTTTGTTTGCTTTACGTGGATTGAAATGCTATCCACATCGTGGCTTTCCTTCTTATATCGACAGACTGCTTGTGCTGAAGGAGCCGAACAAATGCTAAGCCAAGTTATAGATGTTCATCCTGAGCAGGATCAGAAGCCCGTGTGCTTACCGTTAAAACCGTTTGTGGAATATACAAACGTCCCATTACCCAATTAATTAAATTTCATAATACATATACTAATTACCATATAATGGCTTCTTAACTAAATATTATTTTCATCCCTCCAAAACAATATGTATGTAATAATTCAACTCAGAAAATAAACAAAATTTCTTCAATCTTAAACACTTGCATCCAACGTTTTATATGAAACTAAAGTCTCCTAGACTTGCGATGTATACCTTTCGATATTTTCTTATTTTAGTGGCTGACCGATACAGTACAGTCGCTGACTGCTGGACGTCCAATTTCGGCATGAATTTCCATGGATAGGGCAGAGCCGGGCACATTGAACCGCAACAACCCTGAGTACCAGCAATGTGGCTCTAACGCTGTAATTCTCCGTAGGGAGGACTACGCGTATCACGCGATTACCGGGTATACCGTGCGGTACAGGTGGATAAGACGACTCAGCCGGCGTCATGGTGTTGTGTTCCTTCCATCCAGTGAACAGTAAGCATCGATATTAGATAGACGAGTGTTCACTTTGTTCCACTTCGAGAACCAGAAAAATTAAAAATTGGCAATTATACCGCACGGCGGTACACTGGCCTTTAGGTACAGGATACGTTGTTCCTAAAAACCACATACAACATTTTATCGGCCAACTGCCCATAAATTTAAAGAAAAAAGAAATAAATGGTAATCATAGAAAATCAAGTTCACATGGCATATGTGAAAAAATAGTTTATAGTATCGGTGAACCAAGATCTATTTTTTAAAAGAGTCAAGTTTAAGAAAAGATATAAATTAATTTCAAACAAGAAACGAAACTATCCTCGGCACGCCAAGCTTTGTTAAGCCCTGCCTTTGTACGATTTGGCCGTTCAAATTTAATACATTCTAAATTATCATGCCTGCTCTGGTTTTCACTTTTTTTCGATTTCTATTTTGGCGAAATCGTTCGATTACGTTTTTACCTGATCCGGTTTTCACTTAATTTTTGCTATTGTTTTGCTATCGGAATGTTTCGATTTCTTATCGTTTATGTGATTATGTGTTGAAAATAAGCAATTAGCAATATTTTGGTACTTACATTTTCAGCTGAATACATAACATTAAAAAGCTGTTTCCCACAGAAAAGGGATGACTGATTTTTCACATTTAAAATTCCGTTGGTCCCTAATACTTGTTTACTGCATTTGTACCACTTAAGTAATTAAATTAAATATCATTATTTATAAACAACATTTTTAACCCGCCTTTAAAATTAATATTGCAATATTTTACACTTTGTAAGTATTTTAAACAGACTATTTCGTTCAACTAAAAATATGGCAGCCCTTGCGATAACTTTTTGGTGATGGACCTATCATAATTTAAGGTATATAACTTTTGTATTATTGTAGAATATAGATTTAAATTTGATGAAAATCGGACTACTATATCATATAGCTGCCATAGGAACGATCAAGAAAATTATACAATTAAAATTAATAACTTTTCCAGTTTTTAACAGATTTTCATCAAATTTGAGATATAGAAATTTTGTATTATTCTAGAACTTCGATTTAAATTCTATGAAAATCGGTCTACTATTTCATATAGCTGCTATGGAAACTATCATTAAATATAGAGAAAAATGCCGAATTATTAATTTAAAACTGTAACTGAACAACTGTAAATAAACAGGTGACTGTAATGAAAGTTGAAATTACTGATTGCTGATTTTTAACAGAAATGCCAAAGTTAACTTCCTTTCTTGTTTTTTGTTCAAATCTGGGGTGGGGTCAGAAATAAGTGAGATCTGATTTTATGTAGAAACAAGAATTTACTATTCATATCGGCCACACAAAGGTGCCCGTTTTGCAAATCGCAAGAATCATGTGAAAGCGAAAACGGCAGCACCGATTTTCGTTTTGAAAATCGAAATGGGTAAATTTTTGCGAAAGGGAATATTGGAGAAAGCCTGTATATATATTTATGATACAAAAATACAAATTTATAATTTCAGTTTTCCTTCAGGTAAGGATTATTTCTATAGTGAAATAAGTGTCAGATTTTTATTAAAATAACACCTGTTTGTGGGGCGATCCTGCCCGCAAAGAATCCTTGTCGGAGGCAACAAAAAATTCCCACGTCGCGAAACGAAGATTTAACCCGTCAGGGTTGAAAATAAAAGGCGGGGGCGTCGTGGGGTAATTGGGCACGCCAGCTTTATTTCGCTGCATACCTAAGACTAAAAACGAGTCTAAATCTAAACTTAGAACCGATCTCCCGGTCGCGTTGCCTCGTTAAAGCGGGAGCGGGAGATCGTCGGTATTCGGGGTGCTAGAGCAAGCCGGGGACCGAAAGCTCGCTCCTGAGCAGAGGTGGCACAGTGGGCCCCTCACGTAAACATCCTGCCCCCCCTTGCAATCACTCGGGTTGCTAAATGGTCGTTGCAGTCTGCAGGGTATCCTGGCGAGGGGCGGAAAAAATGCCGTGGAGTGACTGGGGAATGCCGGGGAGAGGCGAATAATCCTGGAGAGACGTCGACGTCCGAAGCGGATGAAGTTCAGGGGCAGACTCGGCATTGGTTGGACTGGACCTCTCGTACGTCTGCCCCCGAAACTTTTGCGTGGTGCGAAGCGAAGGCATCTTCTGGAAAACATATATAAGTTAGAAGAGTGATCAGTAAACAACGCGAGTTAGGAGCCCGGTGTGATCCGATGCTGCGATCCAGGCATATGCAGGAGCGTGTGGTTATTCTGATTGCACGTCTTGCATCGGTAACCACTACGGCACTTGCCTTGGGAATGTTCGTGTGCTAAACAGTTGGAACAGTACCGGTTGGTGGACACCGTGCTGAGCCTCTTCTCAGCACTAAGCATGAGGAACTTTTGGCATCTTCGAAGCGGATGGATTCCGCTGCAGACTCGGCAGCGGTAGGAGTGAGTGCCTGTGGTACGCCTGCTGCTTGGGAGAAGTTACAAGTCGAGCGGAGAACGACGAGATTTTTGGGATCGATGTGGTTACTGGGCTCGAAGGTTCAGGAGTAATCTGAACGTAGGAGGAACCGTTGCTGGGATGCAGCAAGGTGTGATGCCGTCTGCGGCACGTAAGGCAAGAGTGGGCACTTGGGCAATCTACTGCCTAATACCTGTCAGCTAGGATGCAATAATACATCATACATGAAACTCCAAGTCGGAATCCCTGCGGCCCGGCCCTTTTGACCCGGAAATGTTCGTTTTGACGAATTCTCTGTTTTCCAGCCTTGGGAATAGGCTCTCGACTTCTGCCGAAATCGACGTTATTGGTCTTTTGTTCAACATCTTTTCGCAATTCTTCAATTCTTCTTCTTTTGCGTGCTCAATTGCCCCTTGCCACTATCAGTATGGAATCTCTGGGGATTGTATGTTATGCTTTGGAGGTGGTCAACTAGCTCTTGTCCACTACATAAGTTGATGATCATTTAGTCTCGAAAATTCTTCAGCTCGATATTGACGTTACGAACTGTGTTTTTTTATTTTCGCTAAATTTCATCAAGGATAGTTTTGCACCTGGTGATCTGTTTAACCATAACATAAACTTCACCGATCACATTCGCATCAATGTTGGTAAAACGAAACGAAACTCCTCTTTATCTCTGTGGTCAGTCCAATTCTTGAATATTGTTCGTTTATATGGTTATCTCAATATGAGACCGACTCAATAGGGTCCTGATCCCTATTGAGTCGGTACATAAAAAATTACGTTTGTTTGCTTTACGTGGATTGAAATGCTATCCACATCGTGGCTTTCCTTCTTATATCGACAGACTGCTTGTGCTGAAGGAGCCGAACAAATGCTAAGCCAAGTTATAGATGTTCATCCTGAGCAGGATCAGAAGCCCGTGTGCTTACCGTTAAAACCGTTTGTGGAATATACAAACGTCCCATTACCCAATTAATTAAATTTCATAATACATATACTAATTACCATATAATGGCTTCTTAACTAAATATTATTTTCATCCCTCCAAAACAATATGTATGTAATAATTCAACTCAGAAAATAAACAAAATTTCTTCAATCTTAAACACTTGCATCCAACGTTTTATATGAAAGTAAAGTCTCCTAGACTTGCGATGTATACCTTTCGATATTTTCTTATTTTAGTGGCTGACCGATACAGTACAGTCGCTGACTGCTGGACGTCCAATTTCGGCATGAATTTCCATGGATAGGGCAGAGCCGGGCACATTGAACCGCAACAACCCTGAGTACCAGCAATGTGGCTCTAACGCTGTAATTCTCCGTAGGGAGGACTACGCGTATCACGCGATTACCGGGTATACCGTGCGGTACAGGTGGATAAGACGACTCAGCCGGCGTCATGGTGTTGTGTTCCTTCCATCCAGTGAACAGTAAGCATCGATATTAGATAGACGAGTGTTCACTTTGTTCCACTTCGAGAACCAGAAAAATTAAAAATTGGCAATTATACCGCACGGCGGTACACTGGCCTTTAGGTACAGGATACGTTGTTCCTAAAAACCACATACAACATTTTATCGGCCAACTGCCCATAAATTTAAAGAAAAAAGAAATAAATGGTAATCATAGAAAATCAAGTTCACATGGCATATGTGAAAAAATAGTTTATAGTATCGGTGAACCAAGATCTATTTTTTAAAAGAGTCAAGTTTAAGAAAAGATATAAATTAATTTCAAACAAGAAACGAAACTATCCTCGGCACGCCAAGCTTTGTTAAGCCCTGCCTTTGTACGATTTGGCCGTTCAAATTTAATACATTCTAAATTATCATGCCTGCTCTGGTTTTCACTTTTTTTCGATTTCTATTTTGGCGAAATCGTTCGATTACGTTTTTACCTGATCCGGTTTTCACTTAATTTTTGCTATTGTTTTGCTATCGGAATGTTTCGATTTCTTATCGTTTATGTGATTATGTGTTGAAAATAAGCAATTAGCAATATTTTGGTACTTACATTTTCAGCTGAATACATAACATTAAAAAGCTGTTTCCCACAGAAAAGGGATGACTGATTTTTCACATTTAAAATTCCGTTGGTCCCTAATACTTGTTTACTGCATTTGTACCACTTAAGTAATTAAATTAAATATCATTATTTATAAACAACATTTTTAACCCGCCTTTAAAATTAATATTGCAATATTTTACACTTTGTAAGTATTTTAAACAGACTATTTCGTTCAACTAAAAATATGGCAGCCCTTGCGATAACTTTTTGGTGATGGACCTATCATAATTTAAGGTATATAACTTTTGTATTATTGTAGAATATAGATTTAAATTTGATGAAAATCGGACTACTATATCATATAGCTGCCATAGGAACGATCAAGAAAATAATACAATTAAAATTAATAACTTTTCCAGTTTTTAA
This sequence comes from Drosophila bunnanda, assembly GCA_035046265.1. Lineage (NCBI taxonomy): Eukaryota > Metazoa > Arthropoda > Insecta > Diptera > Drosophilidae > Drosophila > Drosophila bunnanda. Next base: position 185,376 of record JAWNOB010000107.1, read on the forward strand.
CAGATTTTCATCAAATTTGAGATATAGAAATTTTGTATTATTCTAGAACTTCGATTTAAATTCTATGAAAATCGGTCTACTATTTCATATAGCTGCTATGGAAACTATCATTAAATATAGAGAAAAATGCCGAATTATTAATTTAAAACTGTAACTGAACAACTGTAAATAAACAGGTGACTGTAATGAAAGTTGAAATTACTGATTGCTGATTTTTAACAGAAATGCCAAAGTTAACTTCCTTTCTTGTTTTTTGTTCAAATCTGGGGTGGGGTCAGAAATAAGTGAGATCTGATTTTATGTAGAAACAAGAATTTACTATTCATATCGGCCACACAAAGGTGCCCGTTTTGCAAATCGCAAGAATCATGTGAAAGCGAAAACGGCAGCACCGATTTTCGTTTTGAAAATCGAAATGGGTAAATTTTTGCGAAAGGGAATATTGGAGAAAGCCTGTATATATATTTATGATACAAAAATACAAATTTATAATTTCAGTTTTCCTTCAGGTAAGGATTATTTCTATAGTGAAATAAGTGTCAGATTTTTATTAAAATAACACCTGTTTGTGGGGCGATCCTGCCCGCAAAGAATCCTTGTCGGAGGCAACAAAAAATTCCCACGTCGCGAAACGAAGATTTAACCCGTCAGGGTTGAAAATAAAAGGCGGGGGCGTCGTGGGGTAATTGGGCACGCCAGCTTTATTTCGCTGCATACCTAAGACTAAAAACGAGTCTAAATCTAAACTTAGAACCGATCTCCCGGTCGCGTTGCCTCGTTAAAGCGGGAGCGGGAGATCGTCGGTATTCGGGGTGCTAGAGCAAGCCGGGGACCGAAAGCTCGCTCCTGAGCAGAGGTGGCACAGTGGGCCCCTCACGTAAACATCCTGCCCCCCCTTGCAATCACTCGGGTTGCTAAATGGTCGTTGCAGTCTGCAGGGTATCCTGGCGAGGGGCGGAAAAAATGCCGTGGAGTGACTGGGGAATGCCGGGGAGAGGCGAATAATCCTGGAGAGACGTCGACGTCCGAACCGGATGAAGTTCAGGGGCAGACTCGGCATTGGTTGGACTGGACCTCTCGTACGTCTGCCCCCGAAACTTTTGCGTGGTGCGAAGCGAAGGCATCTTCTGGAAAACATATATAAGTTAGAAGAGTGATCAGTAAACAACGCGAGTTAGGAGCCCGGTGTGATCCGATGCTGCGATCCAGGCATATGCAGGAGCGTGTGGTTATTCTGATTGCACGTCTTGCATCGGTAACCACTACGGCACTTGCCTTGGGAATGTTCGTGTGCTAAACAGTTGGAACAGTACCGGTTGGTGGACACCGTGCTGAGCCTCTTCTCAGCACTAAGCATGAGGAACTTTTGGCATCTTCGAAGCGGATGGATTCCGCTGCAGACTCGGCAGCGGTAGGAGTGAGTGCCTGTGGTACGCCTGCTGCTTGGGAGAAGTTACAAGTCGAGCGGAGAACGACGAGATTTTTGGGATCGATGTGGTTACTGGGCTCGAAGGTTCAGGAGTAATCTGAACGTAGGAGGAACCGTTGCTGGGATGCAGCAAGGTGTGATGCCGTCTGCGGCACGTAAGGCAAGAGTGGGCACTTGGGCAATCTACTGCCTAATACCTGTCAGCTAGGATGCAATAATACATCATACATGAAACTCCAAGTCGGAATCCCTGCGGCCCGGCCCTTTTGACCCGGAAATGTTCGTTTTGACGAATTCTCTGTTTTCCAGCCTTGGGAATAGGCTCTCGACTTCTGCCGAAATCGACGTTATTGGTCTTTTGTTCAACATCTTTTCGCAATTCTTCAATTCTTCTTCTTTTGCGTGCTCAATTGCCCCTTGCCACTATCAGTATGGAATCTCTGGGGATTGTATGTTATGCTTTGGAGGTGGTCAACTAGCTCTTGTCCACTACATAAGTTGATGATCATTTAGTCTCGAAAATTCTTCAGCTCGATATTGACGTTACGAACTGTGTTTTTTTATTTTCGCTAAATTTCATCAAGGATAGTTTTGCACCTGGTGATCTGTTTAACCATAACATAAACTTCACCGATCACATTCGCATCAATGTTGGTAAAACGAAACGAAACTCCTCTTTATCTCTGTGGTCAGTCCAATTCTTGAATATTGTTCGTTTATATGGTTATCTCAATATGAGAAGTATCAGGACCCTATTGAGTCGGTACATAAAAAATTACGTTTGTTTGCTTTACGTGGATTGAAATGCTATCCACATCGTGGCTTTCCTTCTTATATCGACAGGCTGCTTGTGCTGAAGGAGCCGAACAAATGCTAAGCCAAGTTATAGATGTTCATCCTGAGCAGGATCAGAAGCCCGTGTGCTTACCGTTAAAACCGTTTGTGGAATATACAAACGTCCCATTACCCAATTAATTAAATTTCATAATACATATACTAATTATAATGGCTTCTTAACTAAATATTATTTTCATCCCTCCAAAACAATATGTATGTAATAATTCAACTCAGAAAATAAACAAAATTTCTTCAATCTTAAACACTTGCATCCAACGTTTTATATGAAAGTAAAGTCTCCTAGACTTCCGATGTATACCTTTCGATATTTTCTTATTTTAGTGGCTGACCGATACAGTACAGTCGCTGACTGCTGGACGTCCAATTCCGGCATGAATTTCCATGGATAGGGCAGAGCCGGGCACATTGAACCGCAACAACCCTGAGTACCAGCAATGTGGCTCTAACGCTGTAATTCTCCGTAGGGAGGACTACGCGTATCACGCGATTACCGGGTATACCGTGCGGTACAGGTGGATAAGACGACTCAGCCGGCGTCATGGTGTTGTGTTCCTTCCATCCAGTGAACAGTAAGCATCGATATTAGATAGACGAGTGTTCACTTTGTTCCACTTCGAGAACCAGAAAAATTAAAAATTGGCAATTATACCGCACGGCGGTACACTGGCCTTTAGGTACAGGATATTGATGCGATACGTTGTTCCTAAAAACCACATACAACATTTTATCGGCCAACTGCCCATAAATTTAAAGAAAAAAGAAATAAATGGTAATCATAGAAAATCAAGTTCACATGGCATATGTGAAAAAATAGTTTATAGTATCGGTGAACCAAGATCTATTTTTTAAAAGAGTCAAGTTTAAGAAAAGATATAAATTAATTTCAAACAAGAAACGAAACTATCCTCGGCACGCCAAGCTTTGTTAAGCACTGCCTTTTTATGATTTGGCCGTTCAAATTTAATACATTCTAAATTATCATGCCTGCTCTGGTTTTCACTTTTTTTCGATTTCTATTTTGGCGAAATCGTTCGATTACGTTTTTACCTGATCCGGGTTTCACTTAATTTTTGCTATTGTTTTGCTATCGAAATGTTTCGATTTCTTATCGTTTATATGATTCAGCTGAATACATAACATTAAAAAGCTGTTTCCCACAGAAAAGGGCTGGCTGATTTTTCTCAGTTAAAATTCCGTTGGTCCCTAATACTTGTTTACTGCATTTGTAGCACTTAAGTAATTAAATTAAATATCATTATTTATAAACAACATTTTTAACCCGCCTTTAAAATTAATATTGCAATATTTTACACTTTGTAAGTATTTTAAACAGACTGTTTCGTTCAACTAAAAATATTGCAGCCCTTGCGATAACTTTTTGGTGATGGACCTATCATAATTTAAGGTATATAACTTTTGTATTATTGTAGAATATAGATTTAAATTTGATGAAAATCGGACTACTATATCATATAGCTGCCATAGGAACGATCAAGAAAATTATACAATTAAAATTAATAACTTTTCCAGTTTTTAACAGATTTTCATCAAATTTGAGATATAGAAATTTTGTATTATTCTAGAACTTCGATTTAAATTCTATGAAAATCGGTCCACTATTTCATATAGCTGCTATGGAAACTATCATTAAATATAGAGAAAATGCCGAATTATTAATTTAAAACTGTAACTGAACAACTGTAAATAAACAGGTGACTGTAATGAAAGTTTAAATTACTGATTTCTGATTTTTAACAGAAATGCCAAAGTTAACTTCCTTTCTTGTTTTTTGTTCAAATCTGGGGTGGGGTCAGAAATAAGTGAGATCTGATTTTATGTAGAAACAAGAATTTACTATTCATATCGGCCACACAAAGGTGACCGTTTTGCAAATCGCAAGAATCATGTGAAAGCGAAAACGGCAGCACCGATTTTCGTTTTGAAAATCGAAATGGGTAAATTTTTGCGAAAGGGAATATTGGAGAAAGCCTGTATATATATTTATGATACAAAAATACAAATTTATAATTTGAGTTTTCCTTCAGGTAAGGATTATTTCTATAGTGAAATAAGTGTCAGATTTTTATTAAAATAACACCTGTTTGTGGGGCGATCCTGCCCGCAAAGAATCCTTGTCGGAGGCAACAAAAAATTCCCACGTCGCGAAACGAAGATTTAACCCGTCAGGGTTGAAAATAAAAGGCGGGGGCGTCGTGGGGTAATTGGGCACGCCAGCTTTATTTCGCTGCATACCTAAGACTAAAAACGAGTCTAAATCTAAACTTAGAACCGATCTCCCGGTCCCTTTGCCTCGTTAAAGCGGGAGCGGGAGATCGTCGGTATTCGGGGTGCTAGAGCAAGCCGGGGACCGAAAGCTCGCGCCTGAGCAGAGGTGGCACAGTGGGCCCCTCACGTAAACATCCTGCCCCCCCTTGCAATCACTCGGGTTGCTAAATGGTCGTTGCAGTCTGCAGGGTATCCTGGCGAGGGGCGGAAAAAATGCCGTGGAGTGACTGGGGAATGCCGGGGAGAGGCGAATAATCCTGGAGAGACGTCGACGTCCGAAGCGGATGAAGTTCAGGGGCAGACTCGGCATTGGTTGGACTGGACCTCTCGTACGTCTGCCGCCGAAACTTTTGCGTGGTGCGAAGCGAAGGCATCTTCTGGAAAACATATATAAGTTAGAAGAGTGATCAATAAACAACGCGAGTTAGGAGCCCGGTGTGATCCGATGCTGCGATCCAGGCATATGCAGGAGCGTGTGGTGATTCTGATTGCACGTCTTGCATCGGTCACCACTACGGCACTTGCCTTGGGAATGTTCGTGTGCCAAACAGTTGGAACAGTAACGGTTGGTGGACACCATGCTGAGCCTCTTCTCAGCACTAAGCATGAGGAACTTTTGGCATCTTCGAAGCGGATGGATTCCGCTTCAGACTCGCCAGCGGTAGGAGTGAGTGCCTGTGGTACGCCTGCTTTTGATGCCGTCGTATGCTGCGATCGGGGTGCTGGAACTGGACTTCCAGGCATATGCATGAGTGTGTGGGGATTCTGATTGCACGTCTTGCATCGGTCACCACTACGGCACTTGCCTTGGGAATGTTCGTGTGCCAAACAGTTGGAACAGTAACGGTTGGTGGACACCGTGCTGAGCCTCTTCTCAGCACTAAGCATGAGGAACTTTTGGCATCTTCGAAGCGGATGGATTCCGCTGCAGACTCGGCAGCGATAGGAGTGAGTGCCTGTGGTACGCCTGCTTATGATGCCGTCGTATGGGACCCAGTAATTGGCGGAATTGGGAGAAGTTACAAGTCGAGCGGAGAACGACGAGATTTTTGGGATCGATGTGGTTACTGGGCTCGAAGGTTCAGGAGTAATCTGAACGTAGGAGGAACCGTTGCTGGGATGCAGCAAGGTGTGATGCCGTCTGCGGCACGTAAGGCAAGAGTGGCCACTTGGGCAATCCCGCTGCTTGTGACCTCGTGCCAAACAATTCAAGCAGAGTTGCTTTCTTCGGACGATATTTGATCGCTCGATTACGGTCATTTCGAGGAAACGTAACGTATATGTTACGCAGGGGGTGGCTTTTCCTGGAACACAGGTCACACCTTCTGGGTGCTGGAATCACCCTGAAATCGGAAGAATGAAGGCGGGGCTGTGGGGTGCTCTTAGTAGCCGACCTCGGCTGGAATTTCCCTGAACCGGCAGGCGTGACGTCGTCGATGGCCTCCAGCGTACAATGGCGTTCGATCAGAAACGCGTCTAGCTCTCAAGCCTCAACTTGAATAGAGGACATCTCTAAGGCGGTGAGGCAATTTTGGATGGTGCCTTGTAGTTCTTTCAGCGCGTCTCCGGACTCTAAGGAGATAGCCTGGATGTTGAAAAGGATTTTCAACTGGCTATTGACCAACAACCACCGATTCTCGAAGCGGTCGGTGAGGCTTCGCCAAGCTGAGACGAACCCTTCATTGGTGAGCGGGGCTTTGGAAACAATGGTGTGCGCATCGCCAGTTGTTTTGGATAGTAGGTGGAACAGTTTCTCCACCGGGGTGAGACGCGAGCTGTGAATATATACCGCAGTGAAAGGTCTCTGAACGTGGGCCACCGAAGATAGTCACAATCGAAAACTTCGGTGTCTACCGGTGGCGGAGAACAACCCGCGGAAGGGGGTGGTTGCAAGCTGTCGGAAGTCTGAGTGGACTGGGAGGCGCCCTTCTCTGCTGTTTTTTGAAGTTGGGCAATACATCTTAAATAAACGGAGTAACAATCGTTGTATTTGGATTCAAGCACTGTCGCGGCGGACGTACTATCAGCGGACACGGAAAGAAGATCGGAGCAACTCTCGTAGCTCTTTTCCACCTTTTCCACCTTTTCCCACAAGGCCCCAATCTGCTCGCGATGGACTTGGATTATGAAGGGGAGAAAAATTTGCAGATTCGGAAGTGGCGGAAGTGTGAATGTGTGACTCAAATTGATTCACCCGGTCAGTGGTGCCAATAAACTTTCTTAACGCAATGTCAACTGTGGTTTGAGCTTTCTTTTTGCGCTGGAATAAGTGAGTCTCAATTGCCTTGGGGGTCTGTCTCGAGCGCTCGACAATAATTCTTTGTCACTGGAGCCCGTGACCTCTTCGGTCTAGTAACTTTCAAGTTCTACTGGATTGACGGCTGCAACTTTAAGCTGAGCCCGAGTATTTTATGGCTCAAGAGAATGAGGTGTGAGTCTCCCACTTGGAAGGCAGCATTTTGCACTACTTTTCCCAAGATCACTAGTATGGCCTCGGGCTTTTCGTGTGCCAGTTTGAGTCCCATTCTTGAACTTTCCTTATCAATCACCTTAAAATCCACTTAATCTTCAAAATCTACTGCCTAATACCTGTCAGCTAGGATGCAATAATACATCATACATGGAACTCCAAGTCGGAATCCCTGCGGCCCGGCCCTTTTGACCCGGAAATGTTCGTTTTGACGAATTCTCTGTTTTCCAGCCTTGGGAATAGGCTCTCGACTTCTGCCGAAATCGACGTTATTGGTCTTTTGTTCAACATCTTTTCGCAATTCTTCAATTCTTCTTCTTTTGCGTGCTCAATTGCCCCTTGCCACTATCAGTATGGAATCTCTGGGGATTGTATGTTATGCTTTGGAGGTGGTCAACTAGCTCTTGTCCACTACATAAGTTGATGATCATTTAGTCTCGAAAATTCTTCAGCTCGATATTGACGTTACGAACTGTGTTTTTTTATTTTCGCTAAATTTCATCAAGGATAGTTTTGCACCTGGTGATCTGTTTAACCATAACATAAACTTCACCGATCACATTCGCATCAATGTTGGTAAAACGAAACGAAACTCCTCTTTATCTCTGTGGTCAGTCCAATTCTTGAATATTGTTCGTTTATATGGTTATCTCAATATGAGAAGTATCAGGACCCTATTGAGTCGGTACATAAAAAATTTCGTTTGTTTGCTTTACGTGGATTGAAATGCTATCCACATCGTGGCTTTCCTTCTTATATCGACAGACTGCTTGTGCTGAAGGAGCCGAACAAATGCTAAGCCAAGTTATAGATGTTCATCCTGAGCAGGATCAGAAGCCCGTGTGCTTACCGTTAAAACCGTTTGTGGAATATACAAACGTCCCATTACCCAATTAATTAAATTTCATAATACATATACTAATTATAATGGCTTCTTAACTAAATATTATTTTCATCCCTCCAAAACAATATGTATGTAATAATTCAACTCAGAAAATAAACAAAATTTCTTCAATCTTAAACACTTGCATCCAACGTTTTATATGAAAGTAAAAAAAACTCCTAGACTTGCGATGTATACCTTTCGATATTTTCTTATTTTAGTGGCTGACCGATACAGTACAGTCGCTGACTGCTGGACGTCCAATTTCGGCATGAATTTCCATGGATAGGGCAGAGCCGGGCACATTGAACCGCAACAACCCTGAGTACCAGCAATGTGGCTCTAACGCTGTAATTCTCCGTAGGGAGGACTACGCGTATCACGCGATTACCGGGTATACCGTGCGGTACAGGTGGATAAGACGACTCAGCCGGCGTCATGGTGTTGTGTTCCTTCCATCCAGTGAACAGTAAGCATCGATATTAGATAGACGAGTGTTCACTTTGTTCCACTTCGAGAACCAGAAAAATTAAAAATTGGCAATTATACCGCACGGCGGTACACTGGCCTTTAGGTACAGGATACGTTGTTCCTAAAAACCACATACAACATTTTATCGGCCAACTGCCCATAAATTTAAAGAAAAAAGAAATAAATGGTAATCATAGAAAATCAAGTTCACATGGCATATGTGAAAAAATAGTTTATAGTATCGGTGAACCAAGATCTATTTTTTAAAAGAGTCAAGTTTAAGAAAAGATATAAATTAATTTCAAACAAGAAACGAAACTATCCTCGGCACGCCAAGCTTTGTTAAGCCCTGCCTTTGTACGATTTGGCCGTTCAAATTTAATACATTCTAAATTATCATGCCTGCTCTGGTTTTCACTTTTTTTCGATTTCTATTTTGGCGAAATCGTTCGATTACGTTTTTACCTGATCCGGTTTTCACTTAATTTTTGCTATTGTTTTGCTATCGGAATGTTTCGATTTCTTATCGTTTATGTAATTATGTGTTGAAAATAAGCAATTAGCAATATTTTGGTACTTACATTTTCAGCTGAATACATAACATTAAAAAGCTGTTTCCCACAGAAAAGGGATGACTGATTTTTCACATTTAAAATTCCGTTGGTCCCTAATACTTGTTTACTGCATTTGTACCACTTAAGTAATTAAATTAAATATCATTATTTATAAACAACATTTTTAACCCGCCTTTAAAATTAATATTGCAATATTTTACACTTTGTAAGTATTTTAAACAGACTATTTCGTTCAACTAAAAATATGGCAGCCCTTGCGATAACTTTTTGGTGATGGACCTATCATAATTTAAGGTATATAACTTTTGTATTATTGTAGAATATAGATTTAAATTTGATGAAAATCGGACTACTATATCATATAGCTGCCATAGGAACGATCAAGAAAATTATACAATTAAAATTAATAACTTTTCCAGTTTTTAACAGATTTTCATCAAATTTGAGATATAGAAATTTTGTATTATTCTAGAACTTCGATTTAAATTCTATGAAAATCGGTCTACTATTTCATATAGCTGCTATGGAAACTATCATTAAATATAGAGAAAAATGCCGAATTATTAATTTAAAACTGTAACTGAACAACTGTAAATAAACAGGTGACTGTAATGAAAGTTGAAATTACTGATTGCTTTTTTTTAACAGAAATGCCAAAGTTAACTTCCTTTCTTGTTTTTTGTTCAAATCTGGGGTGGGGTCAGAAATAAGTGAGATCTGATTTTATGTAGAAACAAGAATTTACTATTCATATCGGCCACACAAAGGTGCCCGTTTTGCAAATCGCAAGAATCATGTGAAAGCGAAAACGGCAGCACCGATTTTCGTTTTGAAAATCGAAATGGGTAAATTTTTGCGAAAGGGAATATTGGAGAAAGCCTGTATATATATTTATGATACAAAAATACAAATTTATAATTTCAGTTTTCCTTCAGGTAAGGATTATTTCTATAGTGAAATAAGTGTCAGATTTTTATTAAAATAACACCTGTTTGTGGGGCGATCCTGCCCGCAAAGAATCCTTGTCGGAGGCAACAAAAAATTCCCACGTCGCGAAACGAAGATTTAACCCGTCAGGGTTGAAAATAAAAGGCGGGGGCGTCGTGGGGTAATTGGGCACGCCAGCTTTATTTCGCTGCATACCTAAGACTAAAAACGAGTCTAAATCTAAACTTAGAACCGATCTCCCGGTCGCGTTGCCTCGTTAAAGCGGGAGCGGGAGATCGTCGGTATTCGGGGTGCTAGAGCAAGCCGGGGACCGAAAGCTCGCTCCTGAGCAGAGGTGGCACAGTGGGCCCCTCACGTAAACATCCTGCCCCCCCTTGCAATCACTCGGGTTGCTAAATGGTCGTTGCAGTCTGCAGGGTATCCTGGCGAGGGGCGGAAAAAATGCCGTGGAGTGACTGGGGAATGCCGGGGAGAGGCGAATAATCCTGGAGAGACGTCGACGTCCGAAGCGGATGAAGTTCAGGGGCAGACTCGGCATTGGTTGGACTGGACCTCTCGTACGTCTGCCCCCGAAACTTTTGCGTGGTGCGAAGCGAAGGCATCTTCTGGAAAACATATATAAGTTAGAAGAGTGATCAGTAAACAACGCGAGTTAGGAGCCCGGTGTGATCCGATGCTGCGATCCAGGCATATGCAGGAGCGTGTGGTTATTCTGATTGCACGTCTTGCATCGGTAACCACTACGGCACTTGCCTTGGGAATGTTCGTGTGCTAAACAGTTGGAACAGTACCGGTTGGTGGACACCGTGCTGAGCCTCTTCTCAGCACTAAGCATGAGGAACTTTTGGCATCTTCGAAGCGGATGGATTCCGCTGCAGACTCGGCAGCGGTAGGAGTGAGTGCCTGTGGTACGCCTGCTGCTTGGGAGAAGTTACAAGTCGAGCGGAGAACGACGAGATTTTTGGGATCGATGTGGTTACTGGGCTCGAAGGTTCAGGAGTAATCTGAACGTAGGAGGAACCGTTGCTGGGATGCAGCAAGGTGTGATGCCGTCTGCGGCACGTAAGGCAAGAGTGGGCACTTGGGCAATCTACTGTCTAATACCTGTCAGCTAGGATGCAATAATACATCATACATGAAACTCCAAGTCGGAATCCCTGCGGCCCGGCCCTTTTGACCCGGAAATGTTCGTTTTGACGAATTCTCTGTTTTCCAGCCTTGGGAATAGGCTCTCGACTTCTGCCGAAATCGACGTTATTGGTCTTTTGTTCAACATCTTTTCGCAATTTTTCAATTCTTCTTCTTTTGCGTGCTCAATTGCCCCTTGCCACTATCAGTATGGAATCTCTGGGGATTGTATGTTATGCTTTGGAGGTGGTCAACTAGCTCTTGTCCACTACATAAGTTGATGATCATTTAGTCTCGAAAATTCTTCAGCTCGATATTGACGTTACGAACTGTGTTTTTTTATTTTCGCTAAATTTCATCAAGGATAGTTTTGCACCTGGTGATCTGTTTAACCATAACATAAACTTCACCGATCACATTCGCATCAATGTTGGTAAAACGAAACGAAACTCCTCTTTATCTCTGTGGTCAGTCCAATTCTTGAATATTGTTCGTTTATATGGTTATCTCAATATGAGACCGACTCAATAGGGTCCTGATCCCTATTGAGTCGGTACATAAAAAATTACGTTTGTTTGCTTTACGTGGATTGAAATGCTATCCACATCGTGGCTTTCCTTCTTATATCGACAGACTGCTTGTGCTGAAGGAGCCGAACAAATGCTAAGCCAAGTTATAGATGTTCATCCTGAGCAGGATCAGAAGCCCGTGTGCTTACCGTTAAAACCGTTTGTGGAATATACAAACGTCCCATTACCCAATTAATTAAATTTCATAATACATATACTAATTATAATGGCTTCTTAACTAAATATTATTTTCATCCCTCCAAAACAATATGTATGTAATAATTCAACTCAGAAAATAAACAAAATTTCTTCAATCTTAAACACTTGCATCCAACGTTTTATATGAAAGTAAAGTCTCCTAGACTTCCGATGTATACCTTTCGATATTTTCTTATTTTAGTGGCTGACCGATACAGTACAGTCGCTGACTGCTGGACGTCCAATTCCGGCATGAATTTCCATGGATAGGGCAGAGCCGGGCACATTGAACCGCAACAACCCTGAGTACCAGCAATGTGGCTCTAACGCTGTAATTCTCCGTAGGGAGGACTACGCGTATCACGCGATTACCGGGTATACCGTGCGGTACAGGTGGATAAGACGACTCAGCCGGCGTCATGGTGTTGTGTTCCTTCCATCCAGTGAACAGTAAGCATCGATATTAGATAGACGAGTGTTCACTTTGTTCCACTTCGAGAACCAGAAAAATTAAAAATTGGCAATTATACCGCACGGCGGTACACTGGCCTTTAGGTACAGGATATTGATGCGATACGTTGTTCCTAAAAACCACATACAACATTTTATCGGCCAACTGCCCATAAATTTAAAGAAAAAAGAAATAAATGGTAATCATAGAAAATCAAGTTCACATGGCATATGTGAAAAAATAGTTTATAGTATCGGTGAACCAAGATCTATTTTTTAAAAGAGTCAAGTTTAAGAAAAGATATAAATTAATTTCAAACAAGAAACGAAACTATCCTCGGCACGCCAAGCTTTGTTAAGCACTGCCTTTTTATGATTTGGCCGTTCAAATTTAATACATTCTAAATTATCATGCCTGCTCTGGTTTTCACTTTTTTTCGATTTCTATTTTGGCGAAATCGTTCGATTACGTTTTTACCTGATCCGGGTTTCACTTAATTTTTGCTATTGTTTTGCTATCGAAATGTTTCGATTTCTTATCGTTTATATGATTCAGCTGAATACATAACATTAAAAAGCTGTTTCCCACAGAAAAGGGCTGGCTGATTTTTCTCAGTTAAAATTCCGTTGGTCCCTAATACTTGTTTACTGCATTTGTAGCACTTAAGTAATTAAATTAAATATCATTATTTATAAACAACATTTTTAACCCGCCTTTAAAATTAATATTGCAATATTTTACACTTTGTAAGTATTTTAAACAGACTGTTTCGTTCAACTAAAAATATTGCAGCCCTTGCGATAACTTTTTGGTGATGGACCTATCATAATTTAAGGTATATAACTTTTGTATTATTGTAGAATATAGATTTAAATTTGATAAAAATCGGACTACTATATCATATAGCTGCCATAGAAATCGAACAAAAAATTATACAATTAAAATTAATAACTTTTCCAGTTTTTAACAGATTTTCATCAAATTTGAGATATAGAAATTTTGTATTATTCTAGAACTTCGATTTAAATTCTATGAAAATCGGTCCACTATTTCATATAGCTGCTATGGAAACTATCATTAAATATAGAGAAAATGCCGAATTATTAATTTAAAACTGTAACTGAACAACTGTAAATAAACAGGTGACTGTAATGAAAGTTTAAATTACTGATTTCTGATTTTTAACAGAAATGCCAAAGTTAACTTCCTTTCTTGTTTTTTGTTCAAATCTGGGGTGGGGTCAGAAATAAGTGAGATCTGATTTTATGTAGAAACAAGAATTTACTATTCATATCGGCCACACAAAGGTGACCGTTTTGCAAATCGCAAGAATCATGTGAAAGCGAAAACGGCAGCACCGATTTTCGTTTTGAAAATCGAAATGGGTAAATTTTTGCGAAAAGGAATATTGGAGAAAGCCTGTATATATATTTATGATACAAAAATACAAATTTATAATTTAAGTTTTCCTTCAGGTAAGGATTATTTCTATAGTGAAATAAGTGTCAGATTTTTATTAAAATAACACCTGTTTGTGGGGCGATCCTGCCCGCAAAGAATCCTTGTCGGAGGCAACAAAAAATTCCCACGTCGCGAAACGAAGATTTAACCCGTCAGGGTTGAAAATAAAAGGCGGGGGCGTCGTGGGGTAATTGGGCACGTCAGCTTTATTTCGCTGCATACCTAAGACTAAAAACGAGTCTAAATCTAAACTTAGAACCGATCTCCCGGTCCCTTTGCCTCGTTAAAGCGGGAGCGGGAGATCGTCGGTATTCGGGGTGCTAGAGCAAGCCGGGGACCGAAAGCTCGCTCCTGAGCAGAGGTGGCACAGTGGGCCCCTCACGTAAACATCCTGCCCCCCCTTGCAATCACTCGGGTTGCTAAATGGTCGTTGCAGTCTGCAGGGTATCCTGGCGAGGGGCGGAAAAAATGCCGTGGAGTGACTGGGGAATGCCGGGGAGAGGCGAATAATCCTGGAGAGACGTCGACGTCCGAAGCGGATGAAGTTCAGGGGCAGACTCGGCATTGGTTGGACTGGACCTCTCGTACGTCTGCCGCCGAAACTTTTGCGTGGTGCGAAGCGAAGGCATCTTCTGGAAAACATATATAAGTTAGAAGAGTGATCAATAAACAACGCGAGTTAGGAGCCCGGTGTGATCCGATGCTGCGATCCAGGCATATGCAGGAGCGTGTGGTGATTCTGATTGCACGTCTTGCATCGGTGACCACTACGGCACTTGCCTTGGGAATGTTCGTGTGCCAAACAGTTGGAACAGTAACGGTTGGTGGACACCATGCTGAGCCTCTTCTCAGCACTAAGCATGAGGAACTTTTGGCATCTTCGAAGCGGATGGATTCCGCTTCAGACTCGCCAGCGGTAGGAGTGAGTGCCTGTGGTACGCCTGCTTTTGATGCCGTCGTATGCTGCGATCGGGGTGCTGGAACTGGACTTCCAGGCATATGCATGAGTGTGTGGGGATTCTGATTGCACGTCTTGCATCGGTCACCACTACGGCACTTGCCTTGGGAATGTTCGTGTGCCAAACAGTTGGAACAGTAACGGTTGGTGGACACCGTGCTGAGCCTCTTCTCAGCACTAAGCATGAGGAACTTTTGGCATCTTCGAAGCGGATGGATTCCGCTGCAGACTCGGCAGCGATAGGAGTGAGTGCCTGTGGTACGCCTGCTTATGATGCCGTCGTATGGGACCCAGTAATTGGCGGAATTGGGAGAAGTTACAAGTCGAGCGGAGAACGACGAGATTTTTGGGATCGATGTGGTTACTGGGCTCGAAGGTTCAGGAGTAATCTGAACGTAGGAGGAACCGTTGCTGGGATGCAGCAAGGTGTGATGCCGTCTGCGGCACGTAAGGCAAGAGTGGCCACTTGGGCAATCCCGCTGCTTGTGACCTCGTGCCAAACAATTCAAGCAGAGTTGCTTTCTTCGGACGATATTTGATCGCTCGATTACGGTCATTTCGAGGAAACGTAACGTATATGTTACGCAGGGGGTGGCTTTTCCTGGAACACAGGTCACACCTTCTGGGTGCTGGAATCACCCTGAAATCGGAAGAATGAAGGCGGGGCTGTGGGGTGCTCTTAGTAGCCGACCTCGGCTGGAATTTCCCTGAACCGGCAGGCGTGACGTCGTCGATGGCCTCCAGCGTACGATGGCGTTCGATCAGAAACGCGTCTAGCTCTCAAGCCTCAACTTGAATAGAGGACATCTCTAAGGCGGTGAGGCAATTTTGGATGGTGCCTTGTAGTTCTTTCAGCGCGTCTCCGGACTCTAAGGAGATAGCCTGGATGTTGAAAAGGATTTTCAACTGGCTATTGACCAACAACCACCGATTCTCGAAGCGGTCGGTGAGGCTTCGCCAAGCTGAGACGAACCCTTCATTGGTGAGCGGGGCTTTGGAAACAATGGTGTGCGCATCGCCAGTTGTTTTGGATAGTAGGTGGAACAGTTTCTCCACCGGGGTGAGACGCGAGCTGTGAATATATACCGCAGTGAAAGGTCTCTGAACGTGGGCCACCGAAGATAGTCACAATCGAAAACTTCGGTGTCTACCGGTGGCGGAGAACAACCCGCGGAAGGGGGTGGTTGCAAGCTGTCGGAAGTCTGAGTGGACTGGGAGGCGCCCTTCTCTGCTGTTTTTTGAAGTTGGGCAATACATCTTAAATAAACGGAGTAACAATCGTTGTATTTGGATTCAAGCACTGTCGCGGCGGACGTACTATCAGCGGACACGGAAAGAAGATCGGAGCAACTCTCGTAGCTCTTTTCCACCTTTTCCACCTTTTCCCACAAGGCCCCAATCTGCTCGCGATGGACTTGGATTATGAAGGGGAGAAAAATTTGCAGATTCGGAAGTGGCGGAAGTGTGAATGTGTGACTCAAATTGATTCACCCGGTCAGTTGTGCCAATAAACTTTCTTAACGCAATGTCAACTGTGGTTTGAGCCTTCTTTTTGCGCTGGAATAAGTGAGTCTCAATTGCCTTGGGGGTCTGTCTCGAGCGCTCGACAATAATTCTTTGTCACTGGAGCCCGTGACCTCTTCGGTCTAGTAACTTTCAAGTTCTACTGGATTGACGGCTGCAACTTTAAGCTGAGCCCGAGTATTTTATGGCTCAAGAGGATGAGGTGTGAGTCTCCCACTTGGAAGGCAGCATTTTGCACTACTTTTCCCAAGATCACTAGTATGGCCTCGGGCTTTTCGTGTGCCAGTTTGAGTCCCATTCTTGAACTTTCCTTATCAATCACCTTAAAATCCACTTAATCTTCAAAATCTACTGCCTAATACCTGTCAGCTAGGATGCAATAATACATCATACATGGAACTCCAAGTCGGAATCCCTGCGGCCCGGCCCTTTTGACCCGGAAATGTTCGTTTTGACGAATTCTCTGTTTTCCAGCCTTGGGAATAGGCTCTCGACTTCTGCCGAAATCGACGTTATTGGTCTTTTGTTCAACATCTTTTCGCAATTCTTCAATTCTTCTTCTTTTGCGTGCTCAATTGCCCCTTGCCACTATCAGTATGGAATCTCTGGGGATTGTATGTTATGCTTTGGAGGTGGTCAACTAGCTCTTGTCCACTACATAAGTTGATGATCATTTAGTCTCGAAAATTCTTCAGCTCGATATTGACGTTACGAACTGTGTTTTTTTATTTTCGCTAAATTTCATCAAGGATAGTTTTGCACCTGGTGATCTGTTTAACCATAACATAAACTTCACCGATCACATTCGCATCAATGTTGGTAAAACGAAACGAAACTCCTCTTTATCTCTGTGGTCAGTCCAATTCTTGAATATTGTTCGTTTATATGGTTATCTCAATATGAGAAGTATCAGGACCCTATTGAGTCGGTACATAAAAAATTACGTTTGTTTGCTTTACGTGGATTGAAATGCTATCCACATCGTGGCTTTCCTTCTTATATCGACAGACTGCTTGTGCTGAAGGAGCCGAACAAATGCTAAGCCAAGTTATAGATGTTCATCCTGAGCAGGATCAGAAGCCCGTGTGCTTACCGTTAAAACCGTTTGTGGAATATACAAACGTCCCATTACCCAATTAATTAAATTTCATAATACATATACTAATTATAATGGCTTCTTAACTAAATATTATTTTCATCCCTCCAAAACAATATGTATGTAATAATTCAACTCAGAAAATAAACAAAATTTCTTCAATCTTAAACACTTGCATCCAACGTTTTATATGAAAGTAAAGTCTCCTAGACTTCCGATGTATACCTTTCGATATTTTCTTATTTTAGTGGCTGACCGATACAGTACAGTCGCTGACTGCTGGACGTCCAATTCCGGCATGAATTTCCATGGATAGGGCAGAGCCGGGCACATTGAACCGCAACAACCCTGAGTACCAGCAATGTGGCTCTAACGCTGTAATTCTCCGTAGGGAGGACTACGCGTATCACGCGATTACCGGGTATACCGTGCGGTACAGGTGGATAAGACGACTCAGCCGGCGTCATGGTGTTGTGTTCCTTCCATCCAGTGAACAGTAAGCATCGATATTAGATAGACGAGTGTTCACTTTGTTCCACTTCGAGAACCAGAAAAATTAAAAATTGGCAATTATACCGCACGGCGGTACACTGGCCTTTAGGTACAGGATATTGATGCGATACGTTGTTCCTAAAAACCACATACAACATTTTATCGGCCAACTGCCCATAAATTTAAAGAAAAAAGAAATAAATGGTAATCATAGAAAATCAAGTTCACATGGCATATGTGAAAAAATAGTTTATAGTATCGGTGAACCAAGATCTATTTTTTAAAAGAGTCAAGTTTAAGAAAAGATATAAATTAATTTCAAACAAGAAACGAAACTATCCTCGGCACGCCAAGCTTTGTTAAGCCCTGCCTTTGTACGATTTGGCCGTTCAAATTTAATACATTCTAAATTATCATGCCTGCTCTGGTTTTCACTTTTTTTCGATTTCTATTTTGGCGAAATCGTTCGATTACGTTTTTACCTGATCCGGTTTTCACTTAATTTTTGCTATTGTTTTGCTATCGGAATGTTTCGATTTCTTATCGTTTATGTGATTATGTGTTGAAAATAAGCAATTAGCAATATTTTGGTACTTACATTTTCAGCTGAATACATAACATTAAAAAGCTGTTTCCCACAGAAAAGGGATGACTGATTTTTCACATTTAAAATTCCGTTGGTCCCTAATACTTGTTTACTGCATTTGTACCACTTAAGTAATTAAATTAAATATCATTATTTATAAACAACATTTTTAACCCGCCTTTAAAATTATTATTGCAATATTTTACACTTTGTAAGTATTTTAAACAGACTATTTCGTTCAACTAAAAATATGGCAGCCCTTGCGATAACTTTTTGGTGATGGACCTATCATAATTTAAGGTATATAACTTTTGTATTATTGTAGAATATAGATTTAAATTTGATGAAAATCGGACTACTATATCATATAGCTGCCATAGGAACGATCAAGAAAATTATACAATTAAAATTAATAACTTTTCCAGTTTTTAACAGATTTTCATCAAATTTGAGATATAGAAATTTTGTATTATTCTAGAACTTCCATTTAAATTCTATGAAAATCGGTCTACTATTTCATATAGCTGCTATGGAAACTATCATTAAATATAGAGAAAAATGCCGAATTATTAATTTAAAACTGTAACTGAACAACTGTAAATAAACAGGTGACTGTAATGAAAGTTGAAATTACTGATTGCTGATTTTTAACAGAAATGCCAAAGTTAACTTCCTTTCTTGTTTTTTGTTCAAATCTGGGGTGGGGTCAGAAATAAGTGAGATCTGATTTTATGTAGAAACAAGAATTTACTATTCATATCGGCCACACAAAGGTGCCCGTTTTGCAAATCGCAAGAATCATGTGAAAGCGAAAACGGCAGCACCGATTTTCGTTTTGAAAATCGAAATGGGTAAATTTTTGCGAAAGGGAATATTGGAGAAAGCCTGTATATATATTTATGATACAAAAATACAAATTTATAATTTCAGTTTCCCTTCAGGTAAGGATTATTTCTATAGTGAAATAAGTGTCAGATTTTTATTAAAATAACACCTGTTTGGGGGGCGATCCTGCCCGCAAAGAATCCTTGTCGGAGGCCACAAAAAATTCCCACGTCGCGAAACGAAGATTTAACCCGTCAGGGTTGAAAATGAAAGGCGGGGGCGTCGTGGGGTAATTGGGCACGTCAGCTTTATTTCGCTGCATACATAAGACTAAAAACGAGTCTAAATCTAAACTTAGAACCGATCTCCCGGTCCCTTTGCCTCGTTAAAGCGGGAGCGGGAGATCGTCGGTATTCGGGGTGCTAGAGCAAGCCGGGGACCGAAAGCTCGCTCCTGAGCAGAGGCGGCACAGTGGGCCCCTCACGTAAACATCCTGCCCCCCCTTGCAATCACTCGGATTGCTAAATGGTCGTTGCAGTCTGCAGGGTATCCTGGCGAGGGGCGGAAAAAATGCCGTGGAGTGGCTGGGGAATGCCGGGGAGAGGCGAATAATCCTGGAGAGACGTCGACGTCCGAAGCGGATGAAGTTCAGGGGCAGACTCGGCATTGGTTGGACTGGACCTCTCGTACGTCTGCCCCCGAAACTTTTGCGTGGTGCGAAGCGAAGGCATCTTCTGGAAAACATATATAAGTTAGAAGAGTGATCAGTAAGCAACGCGAGTTAGGAGCCCGGTGTGATCCGATGCTGCGATCGGGGTGCTGGAACTGGACTTCCAGGCATATGCAGGAGCGTGTGGGGATTCTGATTGCACGTCTTGCATCGGTCACCACTACGGCACTTGCCTTGGGAATGTTCGTGTGCCAAACAGTTGGAACAGTAACGGTTGGTGGACACCGTGCTGAGCCTCTTCTCAGCACTAAGCATGAGGAACTTTTGGCATCTTCGAAGCGGATGGATTCCGCTGCAGACTCGGCAGCGATAGGAGTGAGTGCCTGTGGTACGCCTGCTTATGATGCCGTCGTATGGGACCCAGTAATTGGCGGAATTGGGAGAAGTTACAAGTCGAGCGGAGAACGACGAGATTTTTGGGATCGATGTGGTTACTGGGCTCGAAGGTTCAGGAGTAATCTGAACGTAGGAGGAACCGTTGCTGGGATGCAGCAAGGTGTGATGCCGTCTGCGGCACGTAAGGCAAGAGTGGCCACTTGGGCAATCCCGCTGCTTGTGACCTCGAGCCAAACAATTCAAGCAGAGTTGCTTTCTTCGGACGATATTTGATCGCTCGATTACGGTCATTTCGAGGAAACGTAACGTATATGTTACGCAGGGGGTGGCTTTTCCTGGAACACAGGTCACACCTTCTGGGTGCTGGAATCACCCTGAAATCAAAAGAATGAAGGCGGGGCTGTGGGGTGCTCTTAGTAGCCGACCTCGGCTGGAATTTCCCTGAACCGGCAGGCGTGACGTCGTCGATGGCCTCCAGCGTACGATGGCGTTCGATCAGAAACGCGTCTAGCTCTCAAGCCTCAACTTGAATAGAGGACATCTCTAAGGCGGTGAGGCAATTTTGGATGGTGCCTTGTAGTTCTTTCAGCGCGTCTCCGGACTCTAAGGAGATAGCCTGGATGTTGAAAAGGATTTTCAACTGGCTATTGACCAACAACCACCGATTCTCGAAGCGGTCGGTGAGGCTTCGCCAAGCTGAGACGAACCCTTCATTGGTGAGCGGGGCTTTGGAAACAATGGTGTGCGCATCGCCAGTTGTTTTGGATAGTAGGTGGAACAGTTTCTCCACCGGGGTGAGACGCGAGCTGTGAATATATACCGCAGTGAAAGGTCTCTGAACGTGGGCCACCGAAGATAGTCACAATCGAAAACTTCGGTGTCTACCGGTGGCGGAGAACAACCCGCGGAAGGGGGTGGTTGCAAGCTGTCGGAAGTCTGAGTGGACTGGGAGGCGCCCTTCTCTGCTGTTTTTTGAAGTTGGGCAATACATCTTAAATAAACGGAGTAACAATCGTTGTATTTGGATTCAAGCACTGTCGCGGCGGACGTACTATCAGCGGACACGGAAAGAAGATCGGAGCAACTCTCGTAGCTCTTTTCCACCTTTTCCACCTTTTCCCACAAGGCCCCAATCTGCTCGCGATGGACTTGGATTATGAAGGGGAGAAAAATTTGCAGATTCGGAAGTGGCGGAAGTGTGAATGTGTGACTCAAATTGATTCACCCGGTCAGTTGTGCCAATAAACTTTCTTAACGCAATGTCAACTGTGGTTTGAGCCTTCTTTTTGCGCTGGAATAAGTGAGTCTCAATTGCCTTGGGGGTCTGTCTCGAGCGCTCGACAATAATTCTTTGTCACTGGAGCCCGTGACCTCTTCGGTCTAGTAACTTTCAAGTTCTACTGGATTGACGGCTGCAACTTTAAGCTGAGCCCGAGTATTTTATGGCTCAAGAGGATGAGGTGTGAGTCTCCCACTTGGAAGGCAGCATTTTGCACTACTTTTCCCAAGATCACTAGTATGGCCTCGGGCTTTTCGTGTGCCAGTTTGAGTCCCATTCTTGAACTTTCCTTATCAATCACCTTAAAATCCACTTAATCTTCAAAATCTACTGCCTAATACCTGTCAGCTAGGATGCAATAATACATCATACATGGAACTCCAAGTCGGAATCCCTGCGGCCCGGCCCTTTTGACCCGGAAATGTTCGTTTTGACGAATTCTCTGTTTTCCAGCCTTGGGAATAGGCTCTCGACTTCTGCCGAAATCGACGTTATTGGTCTTTTGTTCAACATCTTTTCGCAATTCTTCAATTCTTCTTCTTTTGCGTGCTCAATTGCCCCTTGCCACTATCAGTATGGAATCTCTGGGGATTGTATGTTATGCTTTGGAGGTGGTCAACTAGCTCTTGTCCACTACATAAGTTGATGATCATTTAGTCTCGAAAATTCTTCAGCTCGATATTGACGTTACGAACTGTGTTTTTTTATTTTCGCTAAATTTCATCAAGGATAGTTTTGCACCTGGTGATCTGTTTAACCATAACATAAACTTCACCGATCACATTCGCATCAATGTTGGTAAAACGAAACGAAACTCCTCTTTATCTCTGTGGTCAGTCCAATTCTTGAATATTGTTCGTTTATATGGTTATCTCAATATGAGAAGTATCAGGACCCTATTGAGTCGGTACATAAAAAATTACGTTTGTTTGCTTTACGTGGATTGAAATGCTATCCACATCGTGGCTTTCCTTCTTATATCGACAGACTGCTTGTGCTGAAGGAGCCGAACAAATGCTAAGCCAAGTTATAGATGTTCATCCTGAGCAGGATCAGAAGCCCGTGTGCTTACCGTTAAAACCGTTTGTGGAATATACAAACGTCCCATTACCCAATTAATTAAATTTCATAATACATATACTAATTATAATGGCTTCTTAACTAAATATTATTTTCATCCCTCCAAAACAATATGTATGTAATAATTCAACTCAGAAAATAAACAAAATTTCTTCAATCTTAAACACTTGCATCCAACGTTTTATATGAAAGTAAAGTCTCCTAGACTTCCGATGTATACCTTTCGATATTTTCTTATTTTAGTGGCTGACCGATACAGTACAGTCGCTGACTGCTGGACGTCCAATTCCGGCATGAATTTCCATGGATAGGGCAGAGCCGGGCACATTGAACCGCAACAACCCTGAGTACCAGCAATGTGGCTCTAACGCTGTAATTCTCCGTAGGGAGGACTACGCGTATCACGCGATTACCGGGTATACCGTGCGGTACAGGTGGATAAGACGACTCAGCCGGCGTCATGGTGTTGTGTTCCTTCCATCCAGTGAACAGTAAGCATCGATATTAGATAGACGAGTGTTCACTTTGTTCCACTTCGAGAACCAGAAAAATTAAAAATTGGCAATTATACCGCACGGCGGTACACTGGCCTTTAGGTAGAGGATATTGATGCGATACGTTGTTCCTAAAAACCACATACAACATTTTATCGGCCAACTGCCCATAAATTTAAAGAAAAAAGAAATAAATGGTAATCATAGAAAATCAAGTTCACATGGCATATGTGAAAAAATAGTTTATAGTATCGGTGAACCAAGATCTATTTTTTAAAAGAGTCAAGTTTAAGAAAAGATATAAATTAATTTCAAACAAGAAACGAAACTATCCTCGGCACGCCAAGCTTTGTTAAGCCCTGCCTTTGTACGATTTGGCCGTTCAAATTTAATACATTCTAAATTATCATGCCTGCTCTGGTTTTCACTTTTTTTCGATTTCTATTTTGGCGAAATCGTTCGATTACGTTTTTACCTGATCCGGTTTTCACTTAATTTTTGCTATTGTTTTGCTATCGGAATGTTTCGATTTCTTATCGTTTATGTGATTATGTGTTGAAAATAAGCAATTAGCAATATTTTGGTACTTACATTTTCAGCTGAATACATAACATTAAAAAGCTGTTTCCCACAGAAAAGGGATGACTGATTTTTCACATTTAAAATTCCGTTGGTCCCTAATACTTGTTTACTGCATTTGTACCACTTAAGTAATTAAATTAAATATCATTATTTATAAACAACATTTTTAACCCGCCTTTAAAATTATTATTGCAATATTTTACACTTTGTAAGTATTTTAAACAGACTATTTCGTTCAACTAAAAATATGGCAGCCCTTGCGATAACTTTTTGGTGATGGACCTATCATAATTTAAGGTATATAACTTTTGTATTATTGTAGAATATAGATTTAAATTTGATGAAAATCGGACTACTATATCATATAGCTGCCATAGGAACGATCATGAAAATTATACAATTAAAATTAATAACTTTTCAAGTTTTTAACAGATTTTCATCAAATTTGAGATATAGAAATTTTGTATTATTCTAGAACTTCCATTTAAATTCTATGAAAATCGGTCTACTATTTCATATAGCTGCTATGGAAACTATCATTAAATATAGAGAAAAATTACGAATTATTAATTTAAAACTGTAACTGAACAACAGTAAATAAACAGGTGACTGTAATGAAAGTTGAAATTACTGATTGCTGATTTTTAACAGAAATGCCAAAGTTAACTTCCTTTCTTGTTTTTTGTTCAAATCTGGGGTGGGGTCAGAAATAAGTGAGATCTGATTTTATGTAGAAACAAGAATTTACTATTCATATCGGCCACACAAAGGTGCCCGTTTTGCAAATCGCAAGAATCATGTGAAAGCGAAAACGGCAGCACCGATTTTCGTTTTGAAAATCGAAATGGGTAAATTTTTGCGAAAGGGAATATTGGAGAAAGCCTGTATATATATTTATGATACAAAAATACAAATTTATAATTTCAGTTTCCCTTCAGGTAAGTATTATTTCTATAGTGAAATAAGTGTCAGATTTTTATTAAAATAACACCTGTTTGGGGGGCGATCCTGCCCGCAAAGAATCCTTGTCGGAGGCCACAAAAAATTCCCACGTCGCGAAACGAAGATTTAACCCGTCAGGGTTGAAAATGAAAGGCGGGGGCGTCGTGGGGTAATTGGGCACGTCAGCTTTATTTCGCTGCATACATAAGACTAAAAACGAGTCTAAATCTAAACTTAGAACCGATCTCCCGGTCCCTTTGCCTCGTTAAAGCGGGAGCGGGAGATCGTCGGTATTCGGGGTGCTAGAGCAAGCCGGGGACCGAAAGCTCGCTCCTGAGCAGAGGCGGCACAGTGGGCCCCTCACGTAAACATCCTGCCCCCCCTTGCAATCACTCGGATTGCTAAATGGTCGTTGCAGTCTGCAGGGTATCCTGGCGAGGGGCGGAAAAAATGCCGTGGAGTGGCTGGGGAATGCCGGGGAGAGGCGAATAATCCTGGAGAGACGTCGACGTCCGAAGCGGATGAAGTTCAGGGGCAGACTCGGCATTGGTTGGACTGGACCTCTCGTACGTCTGCCCCCGAAACTTTTGCGTGGTGCGAAGCGAAGGCATCTTCTGGAAAACATATATAAGTTAGAAGAGTGATCAGTAAACAACGCGAGTTAGGAGCCCGGTGTGATCCGATGCTGCGATCGGGGTGCTGGAACTGGACTTCCAGGCATATGCAGGAGCGTGTGGGGATTCTGATTGCACGTCTTGCATCGGTCACCACTACGGCACTTGCCTTGGGAATGTTCGTGTGCCAAACAGTTGGAACAGTAACGGTTGGTGGACACCGTGCTGAGCCTCTTCTCAGCACTAAGCATGAGGAACTTTTGGCATCTTCGAAGCGGATGGATTCCGCTGCAGACTCGGCAGCGATAGGAGTGAGTGCCTGTGGTACGCCTGCTTATGATGCCGTCGTATGGGACCCAGTAATTGGCGGAATTGGGAGAAGTTACAAGTCGAGCGGAGAACGACGAGATTTTTGGGATCGATGTGGTTACTGGGCTCGAAGGTTCAGGAGTAATCTGAACGTAGGAGGAACCGTTGCTGGGATGCAGCAAGGTGTGATGCCGTCTGCGGCACGTAAGGCAAGAGTGGCCACTTGGGCAATCCCGCTGCTTGTGACCTCGTGCCAAACAATTCAAGCAGAGTTGCTTTCTTCGGACGATATTTGATCGCTCGATTACGGTCATTTCGAGGAAACGTAACGTATATGTTACGCAGGGGGTGGCTTTTCCTGGAACACAGGTCACACCTTCTGGGTGCTGGAATCACCCTGAAATCAAAAGAATGAAGGCGGGGCTGTGGGGTGCTCTTAGTAGCCGACCTCGGCTGGAATTTCCCTGAACCGGCAGGCGTGACGTCGTCGATGGCCTCCAGCGTACGATGGCGTTCGATCAGAAACGCGTCTAGCTCTCAAGCCTCAACTTGAATAGAGGACATCTCTAAGGCGGTGAGGCAATTTTGGATGGTGCCTTGTAGTTCTTTCAGCGCGTCTCCGGACTCTAAGGAGATAGCCTGGATGTTGAAAAGGATTTTCAACTGGCTATTGACCAACAACCACCGATTCTCGAAGCGGTCGGTGAGGCTTCGCCAAGCTGAGACGAACCCTTCATTGGTGAGCGGGGCTTTGGAAACAATGGTGTGCGCATCGCCAGTTGTTTTGGATAGTAGGTGGAACAGTTTCTCCACCGGGGTGAGACGCGAGCTGTGAATATATACCGCAGTGAAAGGTCTCTGAACGTGGGCCACCGAAGATAGTCACAATCGAAAACTTCGGTGTCTACCGGTGGCGGAGAACAACCCGCGGAAGGGGGTGGTTGCAAGCTGTCGGAAGTCTGAGTGGACTGGGAGGCGCCCTTCTCTGCTGTTTTTTGAAGTTGGGCAATACATCTTAAATAAACGGAGTAACAATCGTTGTATTTGGATTCAAGCACTGTCGCGGCGGACGTACTATCAGCGGACACGGAAAGAAGATCGGAGCAACTCTCGTAGCTCTTTTCCACCTTTTCCACCTTTTCCCACAAGGCCCCAATCTGCTCGCGATGGACTTGGATTATGAAGGGGAGAAAAATTTGCAGATTCGGAAGTGGCGGAAGTGTGAATGTGTGACTCAAATTGATTCACCCGGTCAGTTGTGCCAATAAACTTTCTTAACGCAATGTCAACTGTGGTTTGAGCCTTCTTTTTGCGCTGGAATAAGTGAGTCTCAATTGCCTTGGGGGTCTGTCTCGAGCGCTCGACAATAATTCTTTGTCACTGGAGCCCGTGACCTCTTCGGTCTAGTAACTTTCAAGTTCTACTAGATTGACGGCTGCAACTTTAAGCTGAGCCCGAGTATTTTATGGCTCAAGAGGATGAGGTGTGAGTCTCCCACTTGGAAGGCAGCATTTTGCACTACTTTTCCCAAGATCACTAGTATGGCCTCGGGCTTTTCGTGTGCCAGTTTGAGTCCCATTCTTGAACTTTCCTTATCAATCACCTTAAAATCCACTTAATCTTCAAAATCTACTGCCTAATACCTGTCAGCTAGGATGCAATAATACATCATACATGGAACTCCAAGTCGGAATCCCTGCGGCCCGGCCCTTTTGACCCGGAAATGTTCGTTTTGACGAATTCTCTGTTTTCCAGCCTTGGGAATAGGCTCTCGACTTCTGCCGAAATCGACGTTATTGGTCTTTTGTTCAACATCTTTTCGCAATTCTTCAATTCTTCTTCTTTTGCGTGCTCAATTGCCCCTTGCCACTATCAGTATGGAATCTCTGGGGATTGTATGTTATGCTTTGGAGGTGGTCAACTAGCTCTTGTCCACTACATAAGTTGATGATCATTTAGTCTCGAAAATTCTTCAGCTCGATATTGACGTTACGAACTGTGTTTTTTTATTTTCGCTAAATTTCATCAAGGATAGTTTTGCACCTGGTGATCTGTTTAACCATAACATAAACTTCACCGATCACATTCGCATCAATGTTGGTAAAACGAAACGAAACTCCTCTTTATCTCTGTGGTCAGTCCAATTCTTGAATATTGTTCGTTTATATGGTTATCTCAATATGAGAAGTATCAGGACCCTATTGAGTCGGTACATAAAAAATTACGTTTGTTTGCTTTACGTGGATTGAAATGCTATCCACATCGTGGCTTTCCTTCTTATATCGACAGACTGCTTGTGCTGAAGGAGCCGAACAAATGCTAAGCCAAGTTATAGATGTTCATCCTGAGCAGGATCAGAAGCCCGTGTGCTTACCGTTAAAACCGTTTGTGGAATATACAAACGTCCCATTACCCAATTAATTAAATTTCATAATACATATACTAATTACCATATAATGGCTTCTTAACTAAATATTATTTTCATCCCTCCAAAACAATATGTATGTAATAATTCAACTCAGAAAATAAACAAAATTTCTTCAATCTTAAACACTTGCATCCAACGTTTTATATGAAAGTAAAGTCTCCTAGACTTCCGATGTATACCTTTCGATATTTTCTTATTTTAGTGGCTGACCGATACAGTACAGTCGCTGACTGCTGGACGTCCAATTCCGGCATGAATTTCCATGGATAGGGCAGAGCCGGGCTCATTGAACCGCAACAACCCTGAGTACCAGCAATGTGGCTCTAACGCTGTAATTCTCCGTAGGGAGGACTACGCGTATCACGCGATTACCGGGTATACCGTGCGGTACAGGTGGATAAGACGACTCAGCCGGCGTCATGGTGTTGTGTTCCTTCCATCCAGTGAACAGTAAGCATCGATATTAGATAGACGAGTGTTCACTTTGTTCCACTTCGAGAACCAGAAAAATTAAAAATTGGCAATTATACCGCACGGCGGTACACTGGCCTTTAGGTACAGGATATTGATGCGATACGTTGTTCCTAAAAACCACATACAACATTTTATCGGCCAACTGCCCATAAATTTAAAGAAAAAAGAAATAAATGGTAATCATAGAAAATCAAGTTCACATGGCATATGTGAAAAAATAGTTTATAGTATCGGTGAACCAAGATCTATTTTTTAAAAGAGTCAAGTTTAAGAAAAGATATAAATTAATTTCAAACAAGAAACGAAACTATCCTCGGCACGCCAAGCTTTGTTAAGCCCTGCCTTTGTACGATTTGGCCGTTCAAATTTAATACATTCTAAATTATCATGCCTGCTCTGGTTTTCACTTTTTTTCGATTTCTATTTTGGCGAAATCGTTCGATTACGTTTTTACCTGATCCGGTTTTCACCTAATTTTTGCTATTGTTTTGCTATCGGAATGTTTCGATTTCTTATCGTTTATGTGATTATGTGTTGAAAATAAGCAATTAGCAATATTTTGGTACTTACATTTTCAGCTGAATACATAACATTAAAAAGCTGTTTCCCACAGAAAAGGGATGACTGATTTTTCACATTTAAAATTCCGTTGGTCCCTAATACTTGTTTACTGCATTTGTACCACTTAAGTAATTAAATTAAATATCATTATTTATAAACAACATTTTTAACCCGCCTTTAAAATTATTATTGCAATATTTTACACTTTGTAAGTATTTTAAACAGACTATTTCGTTCAACTAAAAATATGGCAGCCCTTGCGATAACTTTTTGGTGATGGACCTATCATAATTTAAGGTATATAACTTTTGTATTATTGTAGAATATAGATTTAAATTTGATGAAAATCGGACTACTATATCATATAGCTGCCATAGGAATCGATCATAAAATTATACAATTAAAATAATAACTTTTCCAGTTTTTAACAGATTTTCATCAAATTTGAGATATAGAAATTTTGTATTATTCTAGAACTTCGATTTAAATTCTATGAAAATCGGTCTACTATTTCATATAGCTGCTATGGAAACTATCATTAAATATAGAGAAAAATTACGAATTATTAATTTAAAACTGTAACTGAACAACAGTAAATAAACAGGTGACTGTAATGAAAGTTGAAATTACTGATTGCTGATTTTTAACAGAAATGCCAAAGTTAACTTCCTTTCTTGTTTTTTGTTCAAATCTGGGGTGGGGTCAGAAATAAGTGAGATCTGATTTTATGTAGAAACAAGAATTTACTATTCATATCGGCCACACAAAGGTGCCCGTTTTGCAAATCGCAAGAATCATGTGAAAGCGAAAACGGCAGCACCGATTTTCGTTTTGAAAATCGAAATGGGTAAATTTTTGCGAAAGGGAATATTGGAGAAAGCCTGTATATATATTTATGATACAAAAATACAAATTTATAATTTCAGTTTCCCTTCAGGTAAGGATTATTTCTATAGTGAAATAAGTGTCAGATTTTTATTAAAATAACACCTGTTTGGGGGGCGATCCTGCTCGCAAAGAATCCTTGTCGGAGGCCACAAAAAATTCCCACGTCGCGAAACGAAGATTTAACCCGTCAGGGTTGAAAATGAAAGGCGGGGGCGTCGTGGGGTAATTGGGCACGTCAGCTTTATTTCGCTGCATACATAAGACTAAAAACGAGTCTAAATCTAAACTTAGAACCGATCTCCCGGTCCCTTTGCCTCGTTAAAGCGGGAGCGGGAGATCGTCGGTATTCGGGGTGCTAGAGCAAGCCGGGGACCGAAAGCTCGCTCCTGAGCAGAGGCGGCACAGTGGGCCCCTCACGTAAACATCCTGCCCCCCCTTGCAATCACTCGGATTGCTAAATGGTCGTTGCAGTCTGCAGGGTATCCTGGCGAGGGGCGGAAAAAATGCCGTGGAGTGGCTGGGGAATGCCGGGGAGAGGCGAATAATCCTGGAGAGACGTCGACGTCCGAAGCGGATGAAGTTCAGGGGCAGACTCGGCATTGGTTGGACTGGACCTCTCGTACGTCTGCCCCCGAAACTTTTGCGTGGTGCGAAGCGAAGGCATCTTCTGGAAAACATATATAAGTTAGAAGAGTGATCAGTAAACAACGCGAGTTAGGAGCCCGGTGTGATCCGATGCTGCGATCGGGGTGCTGGAACTGGACTTCCAGGCATATGCAGGAGCGTGTGGGGATTCTGATTGCACGTCTTGCATCGGTCACCACTACGGCACTTGCCTTGGGAATGTTCGTGTGCCAAACAGTTGGAACAGTAACGGTTGGTGGACACCGTGCTGAGCCTCTTCTCAGCACTAAGCATGAGGAACTTTTGGCATCTTCGAAGCGGATGGATTCCGCTGCAGACTCGGCAGCGATAGGAGTGAGTGCCTGTGGTACGCCTGCTTATGATGCCGTCGTATGGGACCCAGTAATTGGCGGAATTGGGAGAAGTTACAAGTCGAGCGGAGAACGACGAGATTTTTGGGATCGATGTGGTTACTGGGCTCGAAGGTTCAGGAGTAATCTGAACGTAGGAGGAACCGTTGCTGGGATGCAGCAAGGTGTGATGCCGTCTGCGGCACGTAAGGCAAGAGTGGCCACTTGGGCAATCCCGCTGCTTGTGACCTCGTGCCAAACAATTCAAGCAGAGTTGCTTTCTTCGGACGATATTTGATCGCTCGATTACGGTCATTTCGAGGAAACGTAACGTATATGTTACGCAGGGGGTGGCTTTTCCTGGAACACAGGTCACACCTTCTGGGTGCTGGAATCACCCTGAAATCGGAAGAATGAAGGCGGGGCTGTGGGGTGCTCTTAGTAGCCGACCTCGGCTGGAATTTCCCTGAACCGGCAGGCGTGACGTCGTCGATGGCCTCCAGCGTACGATGGCGTTCGATCAGAAACGCGTCTAGCTCTCAAGCCTCAACTTGAATAGAGGACATCTCTAAGGCGGTGAGGCAATTTTGGATGGTGCCTTGTAGTTCTTTCAGCGCGTCTCCGGACTCTAAGGAGATAGCCTGGATGTTGAAAAGGATTTTCAACTGGCTATTGACCAACAACCACCGATTCTCGAAGCGGTCGGTGAGGCTTCGCCAAGCTGAGACGAACCCTTCATTGGTGAGCGGGGCTTTGGAAACAATGGTGTGCGCATCGCCAGTTGTTTTGGATAGTAGGTGGAACAGTTTCTCCACCGGGGTGAGACGCGAGCTGTGAATATATACCGCAGTGAAAGGTCTCTGAACGTGGGCCACCGAAGATAGTCACAATCGAAAACTTCGGTGTCTACCGGTGGCGGAGAACAACCCGCGGAAGGGGGTGGTTGCAAGCTGTCGGAAGTCTGAGTGGACTGGGAGGCGCCCTTCTCTGCTGTTTTTTGAAGTTGGGCAATACATCTTAAATAAACGGAGTAACAATCGTTGTATTTGGATTCAAGCACTGTCGCGGCGGACGTACTATCAGCGGACACGGAAAGAAGATCGGAGCAACTCTCGTAGCTCTTTTCCACCTTTTCCACCTTTTCCCACAAGGATCTAATCTGCTCGCGATGGACTTGGATTATGAAGGGGAAAAAAATTGCAGATTCGGAAGTGGCGGAAGTGTGAATGTGTGACTCAAATTGATTCACCCGGTCAGTTGTGCCAATAAACTTTCTTAACGCAATGTCAACTGTGGTTTGAGCCATCTTTTTGCGCTGGAATATGTGAGTCTCAATTGCCTTGGGGGTCTGTCTCGAGCGCTCGACAATAATTCTTTGTCACTGGAGCCCGTGACCTCTTCGGTCTAGTAACTTTCAAGTTCTACTAGATTGACGGCTGCAACTTTAAGCTGAGCCCGAGTATTTTATGGCTCAAGAGGATGAGGTGTGAGTCTCCCACTTGGAAGGCAGCATTTTGCACTACTTTTCCCAAGATCACTAGTATGGCCTCGGGCTTTTCGTGTGCCAGTTTGAGTCCCATTCTTGAACTTTCCTTATCAATCACCTTAAAATCCACTTAATCTTCAAAATCTACTGCCTAATACCTGTCAGCTAGGATGCAATAATACATCATACATGGAACTCCAAGTCGGAATCCCTGCGGCCCGGCCCTTTTGACCCGGAAATGTTCGTTTTGACGAATTCTCTGTTTTCCAGCCTTGGGAATAGGCTCTCGACTTCTGCCGAAATCGACGTTATTGGTCTTTTGTTCAACATCTTTTCGCAATTCTTCAATTCTTCTTCTTTTGCGTGCTCAATTGCCCCTTGCCACTATCAGTATGGAATCTCTGGGGATTGTATGTTATGCTTTGGAGGTGGTCAACTAGCTCTTGTCCACTACATAAGTTGATGATCATTTAGTCTCGAAAATTCTTCAGCTCGATATTGACGTTACGAACTGTGTTTTTTTATTTTCGCTAAATTTCATCAAGGATAGTTTTGCACCTGGTGATCTGTTTAACCATAACATAAACTTCACCGATCACATTCGCATCAATGTTGGTAAAACGAAACGAAACTCCTCTTTATCTCTGTGGTCAGTCCAATTCTTGAATATTGTTCGTTTATATGGTTATCTCAATATGAGAAGTATCAGGACCCTATTGAGTCGGTACATAAAAAATTACGTTTGTTTGCTTTACGTGGATTGAAATGCTATCCACATCGTGGCTTTCCTTCTTATATCGACAGACTGCTTGTGCTGAAGGAGCCGAACAAATGCTAAGCCAAGTTATAGATGTTCATCCTGAGCAGGATCAGAAGCCCGTGTGCTTACCGTTAAAACCGTTTGTGGAATATACAAACGTCCCATTACCCAATTAATTAAATTTCATAATACATATACTAATTATAATGGCTTCTTAACTAAATATTATTTTCATCCCTCCAAAACAATATGTATGCATCCAACGTTTTATATGAAAGTAAAGTCTCCTAGACTTCCGATGTATACCTTTCGATATTTTCTTATTTTAGTGGCTGACCGATACAGTACAGTCGCTGACTGCTGGACGTCCAATTCCGGCATGAATTTCCATGGATAGGGCAGAGCCGGGCTCATTGAACCGCAACAACCCTGAGTACCAGCAATGTGGCTCTAACGCTGTAATTCTCCGTAGGGAGGACTACGCGTATCACGCGATTACCGGGTATACCGTGCGGTACAGGTGGATAAGACGACTCAGCCGGCATCATGGTGTTGTGTTCCTTCCATCCAGTGAACAGTAAGCATCGATATTAGATAGACGAGTGTTCACTTTGTTCCACTTCGAAAACCAGAAAAATTAAAAATTGGCAATTATACCGCACGGCGGTACACTGGCCTTTAGGTACAGGATATTGATGCGATACGTTGTTCCTAAAAACCACATACAACATTTTATCGGCCAACTGCCCATAAATTTAAAGAAAAAAGAAATAAATGGTAATCATAAAAAATCAAGTTCACATGGCATATGTGAAAAAATAGTTTATAGTATCGGTGAACCAAGATCTATTTTTTAAAAGAGTCAAGTTTAAGAAAAGATATAAATTAATTTCAAACAAGAAACGAAACTATCCTCGGCACGCCAAGCTTTGTTAAGCCCTGCCTTTTTACGATTTGGCCCTTTAAATTTAATACATTCTAAATTATCATGCCTGCTCTGGTTTTCACTTTTTTTCGATTTCTATTTTGGCGAAATCGTTCGATTACGTTTTTACCTGATCCGGTTTTCACTTAATTTTTGCTATTGTTTTGCTATCGGAATGTTTCGATTTCTTATCGTTTATGTGATTATGTGTTGAAAATAAGCAATTAGCAATATTTTGGTACTTACATTTTCAGCTGAATACATAACATTAAAAAGCTGTTTCCCACAGAAAAGGGATGACTGATTTTTCACATTTAAAATTCCGTTGGTCCCTAATACTTGTTTACTGCATTTGTACCACTTAAGTAATTAAATTAAATATCATTATTTATAAACAACATTTTTAACCCGCCTTTAAAATTAATATTGCAATATTTTACACTTTGTAAGCATTTTAAACAGACTGTTTCGTTCAACTAAAAATATGGCAGCCCTTGCGATAACTTTTTGGTGATGGACCTATCATAATTTAAGGTATATAACTTTTGTATTATTGTAGAATATAGATTTAAATTTGATGAAAATCGGACTACTATATCATATAGCTGCCATAGGAACAGAAAATAAAACAATTAAAATAATAACTTTTCCAGTTTTTAACAGATTTTCATCAAATTTGAGATATAAAAATTTTGTATTATTCTAGAACTTCAATTTAAATTCTATGAAAATCGGTCTACTATTTCATATAGCTGCTATGGAAACTATCATTAAATATAGAGAAAAATGCCGAATTATTAATTTAAAACTGTAACTGAACAACTGTAAATAAACAGGTGACTGTAATGAAAGTTGAAATTACTGATTGCTGATTTTTAACAGAAATGCCAAAGTTAACTTCCTTTCTTGTTTTTTGTTCAAATCTGGGGTGGGGTCAGAAATAAGTGAGATCTGATTTTATGTAGAAACAAGAATTTACTATTCATATCGGCCACACAAAGGTGCCCGTTTTGCAAATCGCAAGAATCATGTGAAAGCGAAAACGGCAGCACCGATTTTCGTTTTGAAAATCGAAATGGGTAAATTTTTGCGAAAGGGAATATTGGAGAAAGCCTGTATATATATTTATGATACAAAAATACAAATTTATAATTTCAGTTTCCCTTCAGGTAAGGATTATTTCTATAGTGAAATAAGTGTCAGATTTTTATTAAAATAACGCCTGTTTGGGGGCGATCCTGCCCGCAAAGAATCCTTGTCGGAGGCCACAAAAAATTCCCACGTCGCGAAACGAAGATTTAACCCGTCAGGGTTGAAAATGAAAGGCGGGGGCGTCGTGGGGTAATTGGGCACGTCAGCTTTATTTCGCTGCATACATAAGACTAAAAACGAGTCTAAATCTAAACTTAGAACCGATCTCCCGGTCCCTTTGCCTCGTTAAAGCGGGAGCGGGAGATCGTCGGTATTCGGGGTGCTAGAGCAAGCCGGGGACCGAAAGCTCGCTCCTGAGCAGAGGCGGCACAGTGGGCCCCTCACGTAAACATCCTGCCCCCCCTTGCAATCACTCGGATTGCTAAATGGTCGTTGCAGTCTGCAGGGTATCCTGGCGAGGGGCGGAAAAAATGCCGTGGAGTGGCTGGGGAATGCCGGGGAGAGGCGAATAATCCTGGAGAGACGTCGACGTCCGAAGCGGATGAAGTTCAGGGGCAGACTCGGCATTGGTTGGACTGGACCTCTCGTACGTCTGCCCCCGAAACTTTTGCGTGGTGCGAAGCGAAGGCATCTTCTGGAAAACATATATAAGTTAGAAGAGTGATCAGTAAACAACGCGAGTTAGGAGCCCGGTGTGATCCGATGCTGCGATCCAGGCATATGCAGGAGCGTGTGGTGATTCTGATTGCACGTCTTGCATCGGTCACCACTACGGCACTTGCCTTGGGAATGTTCGTGTGCCAAACAGTTGGAACAGTAACGGTTGGTGGACACCGTGCTGAGCCTCTTCTCAGCACTAAGCATGAGGAACTTTTGGCATCTTCGAAGTGGATGGATTCCGCTGCAGACTCGGCAGCGATAGGAGTGAGTGCCTGTGGTACGCCTGCTTATGATGCCGTCATATGGGACCCAGTAATTGGCGGAATTGGGAGAAGTTACAAGTCGAGCGGAGAACGAAGAGATTTTTGGGATCGATGTGGTTACTGGGCTCGAAGGTTCAGGAGTAATCTGAACGTAGGAGGAACCGTTGCTGGGATGCAGCAAGGTGTGATGCCGTCTGCGGCACGTAAGGCAAGAGTGGCCACTTGGGCAATCCCGCTGCTTGTGACCTCGTGCCAAGCAATTCAAGCAGAGTTGCTTTCTTCGGACGATATTTGATCGCTCGATTACGGTCATTTCGAGGAAACGTAACGTATATGTTACGCAGGGGGTGGCTTTTCCTGGAACACAGGTCACACCTTCTGGGTGCTGGAATCACCCTGAAATCGGAAGAATGAAGGCGGGGCTGTGGGGTGCTCTTACTAGCCGACCTCGCCTGGAATTTCCCTGAACCGGCAGGCGTGACGTCGTCGATGGCCTCCAGCGTACGATGGCGTTCGATCAGAAACGCGTCTAGCTCTCAAGCCTCAACTTGAATAGAGGACATCTCTAAGGCGGTGAGGCAATTTTGGATGGTGCCTTGTAGTTCTTTCAGCGCGTCTCCGGACTCTAAGGAGATAGCCTGGATGTTGAAAAGGATTTTCAACTGGCTATTGACCAACAACCACCGATTCTCGAAGCGGTCGGTGAGGCTTCGCCAAGCTGCGCCAAGCTTCGCATCGCCACTTGTTTTGGATAGTAGGTGGAACAGTTTCTCCACCGGGGTGAGACGCGAGCTGTGAATATATACCGCAGTGAAAGGTCTCTGAACGTGGGCCACCGAAGATAGTCACAATCGAAAACTTCGGTGTCTACCGGTGGCGGAGAACAACCCGCGGAAGGGGGTGGTTGCAAGCTGTCGGAAGTCTGAGTGGACTGGGAGGCGCCCTTCTCTGCTGTTTTTTGAAGTTGGGCAATACATCTTAAATAAACGGAGTAACAATCGTTGTATTTGGATTCAAGCACTGTCGCGGCGGACGTACTATCAGCGGACACGGAAAGAAGATCGGAGCAACTCTCGTAGCTCTTTTCCACCTTTTCCACCTTTTCCCACAAGGATCTAATCTGCTCGCGATGGACTTGGATTATGAAGGGGAAAAAAATTGCAGATTCGGAAGTGGCGGAAGTGTGAATGTGTGACTCAAATTGATTCACCCGGTCAGTTGTGCCAATAAACTTTCTTAACGCAATGTCAACTGTGGTTTGAGCCATCTTTTTGCGCTGGAATATGTGAGTCTCAATTGCCTTGGGGGTCTGTCTCGAGCGCTCGACAATAATTCTTTGTCACTGGAGCCCGTGACCTCTTCGGTCTAGTAACTTTCAAGTTCTACTAGATTGACCGCTGCAACTTTAAGCTGAGCCCGAGTATTTTATGGCTCAAGAGGATGAGGTGTGAGTCTCCCACTTGGAAGGCAGCATTTTGCACTACTTTTCCCAAGATCACTAGTATGGCCTCGGGCTTTTCGTGTGCCAGTTTGAGTCCCATTCTTGAACTTTCCTTATCAATCACCTTAAAATCCACTTAATCTTCAAAATCTACTGCCCAATACCTGTCAGCTAGGATGCAATAATACATCATACATGGAACTCCAAGTCGGAATCCCTGCGGCCCGGCCCTTTTGACCCGGAAATGTTCGTTTTGACGAATTCTCTGTTTTCCAGCCTTGGGAATAGGCTCTCGACTTCTGCCGAAATCGACGTTATTGGTCTTTTGTTCAACATCTTTTCGCAATTCTTCAATTCTTCTTCTTTTGCGTGCTCAATTGCCCCTTGCCACTATCAGTATGGAATCTCTGGGGATTGTATGTTATGCTTTGGAGGTGGTCAACTAGCTCTTGTCCACTACATAAGTTGATGATCATTTAGTCTCGAAAATTCTTCAGCTCGATATTGACGTTACGAACTGTGTTTTTTTATTTTCGCTAAATTTCATCAAGGATAGTTTTGCACCTGGTGATCTGTTTAACCATAACATAAACTTCACCGATCACATTCGCATCAATGTTGGTAAAACGAAACGAAACTCCTCTTTATCTCTGTGGTCAGTCCAATTCTTGAATATTGTTCGTTTATATGGTTATCTCAATATGAGAAGTATCAGGACCCTATTGAGTCGGTACATAAAAAATTACGTTTGTTTGCTTTACGTGGATTGAAATGCTATCCACATCGTGGCTTTCCTTCTTATATCGACAGACTGCTTGTGCTGAAGGAGCCGAACAAATGCTAAGCCAAGTTATAGATGTTCATCCTGAGCAGGATCAGAAGCCCGTGTGCTTACCGTTAAAACCGTTTGTGGAATATACAAACGTCCCATTACCCAATTAATTAAATTTCATAATACATATACTAATTATAATGGCTTCTTAACTAAATATTATTTTCATCCCTCCAAAACAATATGTATGTAATAATTCAACTCAGAAAATAAACAAAATTTCTTCAATCTTAAACACTTGCATCCAACGTTTTATATGAAAGTAAAGTCTCCTAGACTTCCGATGTATACCTTTCGATATTTTCTTATTTTAGTGGCTGACCGATACAGTACAGTCGCTGACTGCTGGACGTCCAATTCCGGCATGAATTTCCATGGATAGGGCAGAGCCGGGCACATTGAACCGCAACAACCCTGAGTACCAGCAATGTGGCTCTAACGCTGTAATTCTCCGTAGGGAGGACTACGCGTATCACGCGATTACCGGGTATACCGTGCGGTACAGGTGGATAAGACGACTCAGCCGGCGTCATGGTGTTGTGTTCCTTCCATCCAGTGAACAGTAAGCATCGATATTAGATAGACGAGTGTTCACTTTGTTCTACTTCGAGAACCAGAAAAATTAAAAATTGGCAATTATACCGCACGGC
Organism: Drosophila bunnanda; assembly: GCA_035046265.1. Lineage (NCBI taxonomy): Eukaryota > Metazoa > Arthropoda > Insecta > Diptera > Drosophilidae > Drosophila > Drosophila bunnanda. The sequence goes on from JAWNOB010000107.1 coordinate 224,444, forward strand.
GGTACACTGGCCTTTAGGTACAGGATATTGATGCGATACGTTGTTCCTAAAAACCACATACAACATTTTATCGGCCAACTGCCCATAAATTTAAAGAAAAAAGAAATAAATGGTAATCATAGAAAATCAAGTTCACATGGCATATGTGAAAAAATAGTTTATAGTATCGGTGAACCAAGATCTATTTTTTAAAAGAGTCAAGTTTAAGAAAAGATATAAATTAATTTCAAACAAGAAACGAAACTATCCTCGGCACGCCAAGCTTTGTTAAGCCCTGCCTTTTTACGATTTGGCCGTTTAAATTTAATACATTCTAAATTATCATGCCTGCTCTGGTTTTCACTTTTTTTCGATTTCTATTTTGGCGAAATCGTTCGATTACGTTTTTACCTGATCCGGTTTTCACTTAATTTTTGCTATTGTTTTGCTATCGGAATGTTTCGATTTCTTATCGTTTATGTGATTATGTGTTGAAAATAAGCAATTAGCAATATTTTGGTACTTACATTTTCAGCTGAATACATAACATTAAAAAGCTGTTTCCCACAGAAAAGGGATGACTGATTTTTCACATTTAAAATTCCGTTGGTCCCTAATACTTGTTTACTGCATTTGTACCACTTAAGTAATTAAATTAAATATCATTATTTATAAACAACATTTTTAACCCGCCTTTAAAATTAATATTGCAATATTTTACACTTTGTAAGTATTTTAAACAGACTGTTTCGTTCAACAAAAAATATGGCAGCCCTTGCGATAACTTTTTGGTGATGGACCTATCATAATTTAAGGTATATAACTTTTGTATTATTGTAGAATATAGATTTAAATTTGATGAAAATCGGACTACTATATCATATAGCTGCCATAGGAACGATCAAGAAAATTATACAATTAAAATTAATAACTTTTCCAGTTTTTAACAGATTTTCATCAAATTTGAGATATAAAAATTTTTTATTATTCTAGAACTTCGATTTAAATTCTATGAAAATCGGTCTACTATTTCATATAGCTGCTATGGAAACTATCATTAAATATAGAGAAAAATGCCGAATTATTAATTTAAAACTGTAACTGAACAACAGTAAATAAACAGGTGACTGTAATGAAAGTTGAAATTACTGATTGCTGATTTTTAACAGAAATGCCAAAGTTAACTTCCTTTCTTGTTTTTTGTTCAAATCTGGGGTGGGGTCAGAAATAAGTGAGATCTGATTTTATGTAGAAACAAGAATTTACTATTCATATCGGCCACACAAAGGTGCCCGTTTTGCAAATCGCAAGAATCATGTGAAAGCGAAAACGGCAGTACCGATTTTCGTTTTGAAAATCGAAATGGGTAAATTTTTGCGAAAGGGAATATTGGAGAAAGCCTGTATATATATTTATGATACAAAAATACAAATTTATAATTTCAGTTTCCCTTCAGGTAAGGATTATTTCTATAGTGAAATAAGTGTCAGATTTTTATTAAAATAACGCCTGTTTGGGGGCACTCCTGCCCGCAAAGAATCCTTGTCGGAGGCCACAAAAAATTCCCACGTCGCGAAACGAAGATTTAACCCGTCAGGGTTGAAAATGAAAGGCGGGGGCGTCGTGAGGTAATTGGGCACGTCAGCTTTATTTCGCTGCATACATAAGACTAAAAACGAGTCTAAATCTAAACTTAGAACCGATCTCCCGGTCGCGTTGCCTCGTTAAAGCGGGAGCGGGAGATCGTCGGTATTCGGGGTGCTAGAGCAAGCCGGGGACCGAAAGCTCGCTCCTGAGCAGAGGCGGCACAGTGGGCCCCTCACGTAAACATCCTGCCCCCCCTTGCAATCACTCGGGTTGCTAAATGGTCGTTGCAGTCTGCAGGGTATCCTGGCGAGGGGCGGAAAAAATGCCGTGGAGTGACTGGGGAATGCCGGGGAGAGGCGAATAATCCTGGAGAGACGTCGACGTCCGAAGCGGATGAAGTTCAGGGGCAGACTCGGCATTGGTTGGACTGGACAAACTTTTGCGTGGTGCGAAGCGAAGGCATCTTCTGGAAAAAATATATAAGTTAGAAGAGTGGTCAGTAAACAACGCGAGTTAGGAGCCCGGTGTGATCCGATGCTGCGATCGGGGTGCTGGAACTGGACTTCCAGGCATATGCAGGAGCGTGTGGGGATTCTGATTGCACGTCTTGCATCGGTCACCACTACGGCACTTGCCTTGGGAATGTTCGTGTGCCAAACAGTTGGAACAGTAACGGTTGGTGGACACCGTGCTGAGCCTCTTCTCAGCACTAAGCATGAGGAACTTTTGGCATCTTCGAAGCGGATGGATTCCGCTGCAGACTCGGCAGCGATAGGAGTGAGTGCCTGTGGTACGCCTGCTTATGATGCCGTCGTATGGGACCCAGTAATTGGCGGAATTGGGAGAAGTTACAAGTCGAGCGGAGAACGACGAGATTTTTGGGATCGATGTGGTTACTGGGCTCGAAGGTTCAGAAGTAATCTGAACGTAGGAGGAACCGTTGCTGGGATGCAGCAAGGTGTGATGCCGTCTGCGGCACGTAAGGCAAGAGTGGCCACTTGGGCAATCCCGCTGCTTGTGACCTCGTGCCAATCAATTCAAGCAGAGTTGCTTTCTTCGGACGATATTTGATCGCTCGATTACGGTCATTTCGAGGAAACGTAACGTATATGTTACGCAGGGGGTGGCTTTTCCTGGAACACAGGTCACACCTTCTGGGTGCTGGAATCACCCTGAAATCGGAAGAATGAAGGCGGGGCTGTGGGGTGCTCTTAGTAGCCGACCTCGGCTGGAATTTCCCTGAACCGGCAGGCGTGACGTCGTCGATGGCCTCCAGCGTACGATGGCGTTCGATCAGAAACGCGTCTAGCTCTCAAGCCTCAACTTGAATAGAGGACATCTCTAAGGCGGTGAGGCAATTTTGGATGGTGCCTTGTAGTTCTTTCAGCGCGTCTCCGGACTCTAAGGAGATAGCCTGGATGTTGAAAAGGATTTTCAACTGGCTATTGACCAACAACCACCGATTCTCGAAGCGGTCGGTGAGGCTTCGCCAAGCTGAGACGAACCCTTCATTGGTGAGCGGGGCTTTGGAAACAATGGTGTGCGCATCGCCAGTTGTTTTGGATAGTAGGTGGAACAGTTTCTCCACCGGGGTGAGACGCGAGCTGTGAATATATACCGCAGTGAAAGGTCTCTGAACGTGGGCCACCGAAGATAGTCACAATCGAAAACTTCGGTGTCTACCGGTGGCGGAGAACAACCCGCGGAAGGGGGTGGTTGCAAGCTGTCGGAAGTCTGAGTGGACTGGGAGGCGCCCTTCTCTGCTGTTTTTTGAAGTTGGGCAATACATCTTAAATAAACGGAGTAACAATCGTTGTATTTGGATTCAAGCACTGTCGCGGCGGACGTACTATCAGCGGACACGGAAAGAAGATCGGAGCAACTCTCGTAGCTCTTTTCCACCTTTTCCCACAAGGATCCAATCTGCTCGCGATGGACTTGGATTATGAAGGGGAAAAAAATTGCAGATTGGGAAGTGGCGGAAGTGTGAATGTGTGACTCAAATTGATTCACCCGGTCAGTTGTGCCAATAAACTTTCTTAACGCAATGTCAACTGTGGTTTGAGCCATCTTTCTGCGGTGGAATAAGTGAGTCTCAAAGAAGGGTTCACGGAATTTTTGCTAATTGCTCGTGAAATTACGGTAGTGGGCCTCGTAATCAGCTGGGACGGCGGCGGAGATGCGGATTGGAAATTCGTTTACACTAGTCCCGGGGGAAAAATTTGGGCAAGAGGTTGGCCGTAGTTAAAAAATTTACAAAGAACAATAACGGAATGCCGAAATAATTTGAGCGCCGATATAAATAAAACGAATTGTGGCGGCAGAACCAATTTAATTGTTGCCGCTGGAGTGCAGGCGATATTTATTATTAATATCTTATTTATTTTTTATTAATATTTAAGAGCCGAAATGGTGGAAATAAACCCTTGGCTTCTGTTCAGGATAAAAACTCAGTGGGTTATGCCGTCGTCAAAGCAGTGCGTTGGTGCTGGAATAAGAAAACCCGAACGGCATCAACAACAACATAGCCACTGCGGCGGCTAGGTTGAATAAATGGAGAAAAATAATCGCGGTCGCTTCCGTGCGGGATTAAATTCAAATTCTAGTTTTATTGGTGGGTGTTGAACAATTTGTTAATTTCGAAAATTATCAACCGCAGATGTTCAACTATTTCAGCGCTGGAAAGGTGGAATCAAAACATCAGCTTTTGGTCGTGGACAAAAAGCTCACTGGGTTTAGCCGACGGCAAGCAACAACAACACGGCCGCTGCGGCAACTAAGTTGAAAAAAATTAAAACGCTTGCGTTTGGGTTTTTTGCTAATTGTTTCGTTCACTTTGAATTTTTAAATTATAGTATCGGGATTAGTTCCTGGAGTCGTTGGCCGAAAATATATTGGAAAATATATGGGCATGCATGTAATAGGAACAATGTGTACGGGCACAGTGGGGCGTCGAGAAGTGGGCTGTATTGAACTCCGCGAACAAGAATATTTGGTATGGACACGGCAAAAAGACGACAAAAAAATATATCGCGGCAGCGGCGGACTGTTCGGCGAACAGAGTGAACTACCGAAACAAGTGCACACCGGCTGTCCGATATTTATTATGCCCCTTTTTCCCGCAACACGATTTCACTGTTCACGGTGGGGTTTTTATATGCACGGAATTATGATGTGCAAGAGGTTAGCATTCGTGTGTGTGTGTGTGTATGGGGCTGCACATAGGCCTCGACCGTTGAGCACTGGATACAATAATAAATAAACAGAACAAGCGCAGTCGCACCTGTGTTGATTGAATTTGGATGTCGGTTATGCTTGTACTTGTATAACAAATGTTAATGTAATCAACTGCAAGCCGCAAATTTTGAATTGTTCCCAGTCGAACGACGGCAAGCGGTGCCTATGTGAGGGCCCCAAGAAACGAAACGGCAACAACAACAACACGGCTTCTGCGGCGGCGAAATTGAAATGGAATTAAACACTCGCGTTTGCGTTGGGCCTTTATTGGTGGCGCTTTGCGTACTTTAGATTTAATTAGTCATAATTATTTATAATATCAGAGGGTTTTTGTATGTTTCTGAAATCGGAGGTAGAAAATTAAGAATTTGGAGTATGGGTAGGAGCTTGTGTTGGCACAGTGGAGCGTCGAGAAGTGGACTGTATTAAGCTGCGCAAACAGAAAATTGTGTATGGAGACGCTACACTTATTTCACTGTTCACTGTCTATGCACGGATCGGTGTACATATGTACATATGGATGTGCAAGAGGTTCGCCTTCGTATGGCTGCACATAGGCCTCGACCGTTGGCAAGTTGATGGGCAACGGGCAATGGAAGAAACGGCGAGGAAAATGGTGGTGCACACAAGCGGACACCGATGGAAATTTTCGAGGAACAGAGGCGAATAGAAATTGGAGTTCCTCAACTGCCTTGGTGTCAGGAAAACTCGGACTGGGAGTTGACACGAATGAAAAAAGGAAATCTTGCGAGAGTGCGACCGAAATTGAGTGTTCGGCCCACTGTTGCAGATCGGCAGCGAGGATAGACGGAGAAGGGAAACTGGTACTTATCTTGGCGGACAGATGCCTGGAACTGCTGGGGACCTGGAGGATATCCGGCTCGAAGGAGCAAAATGTTTGGGGCCCGCAAAGAATCCTTGTCGGAGGCCACAAAAAATGGCCACGTCGCGAAACGAAGATTTAACCCGTCAGGGTTGAAAATGAAAGGCGGGGGCGTCGTGGGGTAATTGGGCACGTCAGCTTTATTTCGCTGCATACATAAGACTAAAAACGAGTCAAAATCTAAACTTAGAACCGATCTCCCGGTCCCTTTGCCTCGTTAAAGCGGGAGCGGGAGATCGTCGGTACTCGGGGTGCGAGAGCAAGCCGGGGACCGAAAGCTCGCTCCTGAGCAGAGGCGGCACAGTGGGCTCCTCACGTAAACAAAACCGAAATTCTGAAAAACTATTAATAGGTTGATAATACAAAATGGCTATATATAAAATTAAATGAAAATATTGTAAGGAACCTGAAGGCCCCCTCCATACAATATATATAAATAGTTACCGTAAACATATCTTAGGTTGTTTATTTACTCATACGGCTACATATAATGCTAACGCGGTGACAATAGGAGTTCGGATGGCGTCCGGTGCTCGGCTTTGCTCTTCGGGGACCGCCCTGGTGGCGTGTCTGAAAAGAGAGTGAAGAAGACGGGTCGTCGTTGAGCTCGACAGTCAGTCGTGGCCGGTTCGAGTTACTGCCCCCGCAAGTTGTCTTCCACCCGCTGTTGTTGTTGGACCCTAAAGTTAGCCAGAGCGAAGTAGTTGTTGTTGGATCCTAAACTTAGCCAGAGAGTGTTTTTGTTGGACCCTAAAGTCTGCTCGAGAGAAGTTGTTATTGGACCCTAAAGTCAGCCAGTGGTTACTACCTCACCCTATCGCTGCCTTCTGCTGAGTGCCGAAATACGGCTGTGGTCATCTTTATATAGGGCTTAGCGGAGCTTAGTGTGCCCGACGCCTGTCCGGGACTTCCGATCCCGCGCGCTTTCAAGTTTTAATTTCCTTTTCGCTTCCCGTGCTAGAGTTATTTATTCATTCTTATCTCCTTATTTTCTTTTCCTTAAATACGGGTACGGCTATGTATTTTTTTTTTATGCATCACACCTCGGTGCATGTGCCCCTGCCCTGGCTTGGTAGAACGTTTGCCGTCATCAACCTGTCCGGTGGGTCACACGCCTTCTCTTTGATCATCGCCACGCTGCTTCCTCTCTCTGCCGTTGCCGGTTTTGCATTGAACTGGTTCACCGCTTTAGACACGTGGTGAGTTTTACACCAAACTATCTCTCCGACTTTTGGTTTCCATTTTCTCAACCGTAGATTGTAGTGGCGTTTTTGTTGTTCCGCTGCCTTTTCCATTTGCTCCGTGGCTTCCATTCTGATCCTTTTTAACCTGTTCCATCTCGTCTCTATATCTTCTTCCTTAAGTCCGGACCCTTCGGTTACTCTGTCGAATGTTGCGTTTGGTAGTCTCAGTTCTTTCCCAAAAACGCACTGGGCCGGGCTGAGCTTCGTTGATTCCGACGTGCTACTGTTAAACGCCAGCATCAACTCTAAGACGTCTTCATCCCATTGCGTTTGCTCTGCTCCAGCCAGCTGGGCTATCATTGTCTTTACCGTTCTATTTGTTGGCTCAGTCGGATTTTCCTGCGGAGTATACGGCTCCATGAACTGTTGACGTATCCCCCATTTCTCCATGGCCTTCCTCGTTCTCCGTCCAATTAACTGGACGCAGTTATCGAATATAAGGGTTTTAGGAGCTCCGACCCTTGTTACTTCCCTTTCCCGAAAAACCCGCAAGAATGTCTCCGCCGTTGTTTGCCGAATTGCCGCAAGTTCTATCCACTTGAATAACTTGTCCATTATTACTAGCAACATGGTGTTGCCGTGCTTCATCCGTGGTAGTGGCCCAACAAAGTCCACACACATGGCTTCCAAGGGTGCTTCCGCGATCTTTGTCAGTATTTTCCCTGACTTGCGATACCTTACACTTCTGGCAGTTTTCGCAGTGTTAAACGAACTTCTTCATATCCTTCTTTAATTGGGGCCAGAATTATCGGTTCTTAATTCTTCTCAGCGACTTGAACGTCCCAAGGTGGCCTGATTCTGCTGTGCCTAAATTGTTGTGGAACTGGTTGGCTGGTTCGTGTATGGTTCTCCATTGATTCTATTTCTTCCACTACTTCTTCCAGCATTAGAAATTCCGTTAGAGTTTTAAACCCTTCTCTTCTCGTGTAAAGTTTAATTTTGCTTCTACAGTTTTTGTACCCCCGGTCCAGTTTCCCGTCCTTAGATAGTTTCGTGAATAGCATAAATTTCCATTGCGTACTTCCTTACTGCTTCGGTCTCTTGTTGCCTCAGCTGGGATACTTGGGACTCCAGCTGCTCTTCATACCTCGCCGGTTTGAAGTGTCCATGAGTTGATCTGAGTTGGGGTTGTGTTCCACCAGTCGCAGACTATTCCTTCCAAGATGAATGGCATTGTGTATACCATGATATTGATCCATTGATCCTTTTGTATTCCTTATCCGGCGGCCCGATGCTCCATCTTCTTCAGGAACTCCAGAGGGTTCGTTGTTCATTGGTATCGGATCCACCAGCTTCGCACTCGGTTCACGATTTCTGTCTACTTTTCCCTCCATGGTTTCCTTTGTGTTATCTATCTTTCCGTTTTGTTCTTCTGGCTTGGTTATCACCATCTCGGGTGTCGTTGTCGGGCTTCTATCCCTCTTGTATTTTGCCGATAGGTGCGTTAATCTCTGTTTCATCTTTTTAGTGTTATCACTTCTTTTGGCAAACGTTGCTAGTGATCGTCGCAACTCCTCGATCTTTTCGTCACCATGTATACCCAGCTCGACATTACCCTCTCGGCGTCGGATTTTCACTACCTGTCTCGGGCGCCTCTGTAATGGTCTGTAGTCGTTCGGGTAGTTCAGGGACGGCGAGGATCCGTTTTAGGAATTTCTATTGGTTGCGGTGTGGTTGTTGAAGAACACCGTGAGTTTATGCCGTAAACGTATCATAGGTTGTTTATTTACTTATAACGGCTACATATAATGGCTAACGCGGCGACATTATATTATCTTTCATCTTTCCTAGTGAACGGATGTGTTTTTTTTCTTGCGCTCTCGATTTGTGTTAAAGTTTGCTAATAACCACTGGGGTTAAATTAAATCATTTATTTTATGTACAACATCTCCCTGTTCACTTCGCGTGTGCCTTCATATATTCTGATTTGTTTATTTTATTGTATTTTATTTCCCAATTTAGTAGTGCTGCTAGTGTAAGCTTTTGCATATTTTGCATTTCTTTTTAGTGCCTTTTTCGTTTTGCTTTCGTTTGCGTCGTCGCAAAAGCTAAACGATTTAGTTTTCTATCTCCGACGCTCTCCCAGCTCCTTTGCTCTCGCTGTGGTATCATATCTATAGAGGTTTTGTTTTTGTTTTTCTCAAGTAAAAGTACAGTGGTAAGTCTTAATAGTGTCCGTAAAATTATCTTTTTCGCTAAAACCAGCAAAAAAGCTATTTCTGCATGGGACCTTGCAATCGGCTGCTTGCTGTGCAACAATATCATGAACGCCAAGTGCATGGATGTTGCAGCTCGGATGGTGCACGATGTTAGGAAAAACATCGTCCTACGTTACTGCTGCGAGGCCTGTTGCGATGTGAAAAGGGAAATGATGTCTTTCATGCGGCAAACCAAGCGCGGTTTTAAGGACATTTTATCCAGTTTTCGTAAAACTCATGAAATGTTCTTGGCGCTGGACACCCAATTTAATAGCCAATCGCTATTGGAGGGAAGCATGTAGTCAGATCCCAACAACCCGCAATGGGCACTCAGCAGCAGCATCCCTCGGCACAGCCCTCGACCACAGCATTTAATCCAAGGGTGCTGAGATCGAGCGCTAGAAAATATTCGGTGCCAGAATGTGCCGCGGACCCGTGTCCCGTCAATCATCCAGACCAGGGCGCCAGGACCGAACTACCGGCCAAAAACGGCTCGGCAGATAATCTGTCTGTCATGCCAAAATCCCATACAGCACTCCCACCTACGAGACATATATTTGTTTCGCGCCTCTCCCCTGCTCAAATATCGAAAGACGTTAATGCCTTTATCCAAGGCAAAATCAGAGCCGACAAATTAAAAATAAAGGTGGAAAAATTCAAATTTTCTTATGCTAGGGACATATAGTCTTTTAAAATAAATGTCCCTAACGAACTCTTTGAAACAATTTGCTCTGCCAAATTCTGGCCAGAATGTATGAATGTTAAGGAGTTCGAAGCTAAGAAGAACAAAAAGCGGCCTGTAGGAATAACTCTTCCTAGGCCCGATCAGACCACTGCGCCTTCTGGGTCTAATTCCGCCTCAAAAAACTAACTAACTATCTAACCATTTACTATCAGAACGCAAGAGGCTTACGTAGTAAGCTGCCTAACTTGTAATCTGATAGTCTTTTGATCGCTTCTCAGGTTATTGTGTTCACAGAAACCTGCTTAAAGCCGGATATGCTGAGCTCCGAAGCTTTTCCAGCTGTGTTCATAGTATATCGTCTAGATCGCCTTATCGGGCGGGGGTTGGAGTTCTTATAGCGGTTGACAACTCACTCACGTCAGAATTATTCATTTTCTGGAAGAAGTGAAACCGAACCACAAGGAGTTTTGAGAAGCGAGTTAAAACAGTTCTCTGAAGGCGGTCGAGTGACCGAAATGCAATAATTTTAGAAGCGGGGAATGGGCGATGGCCACTCCCGGTTGCACGTGGCCAATCTATTGAGGATCAGGAGGGACAAGGAGAAAAGAGCCAGGACGTCGAGTTACGCCTATGCCAGATTCGGCCTAAGAATGCCTCAAAGTCCAGTCCACACGCTCTGAGCCACGCACATCGTTTATTTGACCCTGGCAGTGCAGCCTGGAGGAATCTCACCTGCAGCGGAAACCCAGGAAAAGGAGCTCCCAGCCGTCGAGTGACTGCTGAAAACGCGAAATGAAAAGGATTAGGAGAAGGAGTGGGTGTGCCCGGCCCAGCACCCGCAGTGGAGCGCAACCCACCCTAATTGACGCGCGGGTGTGCACGTGCTCAAGAGCGAGACGGGTGAGTGTGAAACGTGAGACCGCAACGAGTAGCCAGCGAGATAAAGCCGGCCAAAAGAGAAGCTGCGTGCATTTAAATCTTTGCTAGCCTCAATGCGGTATCTCCATTAGAGTAAGCTAGATCGGCCTGTAAGTTTTTACAACTCATGAAATAAAAACCTAAGCTATATTTTGACCTTGTAAGAAGCAGACCAAAACCTAAGCTAAAAATAAATTTTTTTAGAAATTTTAACGAAAACAACATGAATCGGATCAAGCAATGAAATCAAACGGCCGAAAGAATAATAAAAATATATATATAATTATGCACACGTTTCACTAACAGTCGAGGTCCGGCGAAGCCAGCTATATAAATATTCTCCGATAGTAAGTGATGGGACGGCGAACGCTTTATGGTTATTCTCTCGGCGAGTGTCGGAAGTAATCCCAAATGGCGGAGGTGTAAAAATCTCCACACGAGGAGGGTCCATGTCTTAGAGCCTTGGTCACCTACACCGAGTGTCGCTGGACACGCCCAATACGTGTCGTCGTTAGCCTGTTCTTCACCAATCACCATTACCATTTTCATTGAAGACCATTTGTACCATATTTATCAATTTTCAGTCAATTCAATCAATTGTAAAGAGATCCTGGCGTGCATGAGTTTCACCCCAACCACAGAACTACTTCGCAGCAGACGCACGTTTTAGATGAAAAAATGTATGGCATAAAGACTCATCTGATTACCTTAAGATAGGGAAAAATTAGTAAATCCGCGTGAGAATGGAATTTTTAAGCTGATACGAGAGGGGAGCAATATATAACACAAAGGAGTAACAAAAAGTATATTTAAGTTAACAACCTAGTTCCCACAATTGTTGACTAAGAAGATGCAAGCTCATGTGGCGCAAACGGGTGAAGAAACCAGAAGTTCAATTTACTACCAACCTAAGAAAATTCGGGATAAGTGTTCCCACGATCGCTACCCAAAAAGATGCAAGCTCAGCGCACGTGGCTTAGGTTAACCAGCATCTGCCAATTGGGAAATCAATGCATTAACCAATTGTAATTAGAAGCGGCCAATAGTTACAACAAAGAACGTCAGCGGAGGCAACGACGGCAGCAGAGACGTTGACAGCGATTACTAAGTTTAGAAAAACTCAGTTCTTAATCCAACTCAATTCAATGAAGATTATTTTGTATTAAAAAATAATTCATAATCTTTATTTGGCGCAGGAACCTGTTTATTATCCACGAAAAAGACAAGTTTCGCGTTTCCGTAGAATCTGTCGTCACGAGAGCACGCCGAGAAATGTTACTACTATAAGAATAGTTTTAAGCATATTTAAAAAAAGAATAATTCTGAATCCTACAAGCTATTTAGAAAATTAAGAACTCTCAACACAAAACAAGAACACAAAATTGGAATTTACTAATTATTTAAAATTCAACCTTCGACTTATGAGTAACTAAAATCAAATCTAAAATCTTTTTATCAATTGTTCATATGTCAAAATGACCGAACAGCACTTAGTCGACAAACTCTCGAACCTTGCTGGACCTTCTTAAAGCACACGACTAAACGCACTAATTATGATAGATAGTGAGATTGAGGAAAAAATAAAAATTGTTTTAGAAGAAAACCTGAGTTCTAATAAGTACTTCTCTATATATGAAGATCATGGAATTAAAGAAGATTTTGAACACAATTTAAGTGAGATTTTTCAGAAAACAAAACCGAATATTCATCATGGAGAAAAAGAGTTTCGCCAGAGTATTAGAAATCCTTGAAAATGGGTTCACCTAAATATCTCGGAATCCTCTTAGCAATTCGCAATAAGATTATTGGACAAGCAGACGCTGTACTGGCAACCTATCACAATTGTTAGCCATTAAAGAACCACAAGAACTTAGAAATAATCAGACACCAAAAACCCCTTTTTTCGGAAAATTACCTCCTAAATCTCCGTAACCTCACCGAATGGTATCTACAATGCAGAGCTTTCACCCACACTTATACCATTTACGAATCCGTCGCAAATAACACCCGCAATTGGAAAAACTCCACTTGCCCAGTTTAATCAACCCAAACCGTACAATCAGACTTTCACAAAACAGGTAGCACCTTATGGCACACCAAACATTCCCTCACGACCTCAACCGAAACCAGTACCTATGGAGGTTGATAAATCAATCCGTTCGCGTCATTTAAATTATATGAACCAACAGAGAAAAAATAATTATTTAGGGTAAAGACCACTCAGTACAGCCAATGTTCAAAATGTTAACAAAATACCAAGGCAATATTATATTTACACAGACTCAGATAACGCAACACAACAAGATACAGAAGTCTCACTTATCTCAGAACAAGAATACCGACAGTTAACAGAGGGAAACACCGTAAATGACCTGCAGGAAGAACATGCATGACAAGCCGATACCGATCAACAAGAATACATAGACAGTTCAGAACTCTATTTTTTAAAGTAAACCGTTCCTCTCTACCGTACTTTAAAGTAGCCATGGGGAACGGAAAAATATTACAAATTTCTTATTGATACTGGTTCAAATCAAAACTACATCCAAAAACAATTAGTACCAAAGCCCAATCCTAATGAAAAAGTTTTCTCTGTCAATTCAGTTGGAGGAGATACTGAAATAACACACCATGCTATGCTTAAACTCCCTAACCTTTTCGATGTACCAATGAAATTCTTTCTAAGAAATACTTTAACAACCTTTCATGGTATACTAGGCAACGACACATTAAAAAGTCTAGGGACAATAATAGACGTCAAAAACGTCGCACTAGTCCTCGAAATTAAAAATAAAATTAGAATTTGCCAATTAGTTACACAGGCAGTGAATACAATCGGACTACAAATTAGCCATATGACCGAATCAAAAAAATTTTTTTTAAATCGTCAAAAAGTCACAAAAATATGTTTGCCGACCCCAATACAAAACTTCCGTACACAACCAAAGAAGTAGGTGAAATCAGAACATCGTCAGACCTAGTGCACGGAAAACACAACCCATTAAGAGGTTGAAGAACAAATAACAGTGTTTACGTGAGGGGTCCACTGTGCCGCCTCTGCTCAGGAGCGAGCTTTCGGTCCCCGACTTGCTCTCGCACCCCGAATACCGACGATCTCCCGCTCCCGCTTTAACGAGGCAAAGCGACCGGGAGATCGGTTCTAAGTTTAGATTTTGACTCGTTTTTAGTCTTATGTATGCATGCGAATAAAGCTGATGTACGATAGAACCTTGACGCCCCCGCTTCTTTTTTTCCACTCAAACCTTACGGGTTGAGTTTGTCGACTGCGCCGTGGGACATATTGGCCACCAGCAAAATGGGATCTCCTGGAAGGATCGCCCCCCAAGCATTGGTCCCTCGAGCCGGATTTTTGTAAAAGGATATCCTCCAAATCACCGGCATATCCGCCAAGATAAGTACTAGTTTTCCGTCTCCGTCTATTCTCGCTGCCGATCTGCAACAGTGGGCCGAACACTCAATTTCGGTCGCACTCTCGCAAGATTTCCTTTTTCATTCGTGTCAACTCCCAGTCCAAGTTTTCCTGACACCAAGGCAGTTGAGGAACTCCAATTTCTAATCGCTTCCGTTCCTCGAAAATTTCCATCGGTGTCCGCTTGTGTGCGCCACCATTTTCCTCGCCGTTTCTTCCATTGCCCGTTGCCCACGGCCGAGGCCTATGTGCAGCCATACGAAGGCGAACCTCTTGCACACACATATGTACATATGTACACCGATCCGTGCATAGACAGTGAACAGTGAAATAAGTGTAGCGGACAAATGGAATTATTATATATATTATATATATATATATTATATCGGCCCGCTGGTGTGCGCTGTTTTCGGGAGTTTTACTCTGTTCGCAGATCAGTCCACCGCTGCCGCCAGATTTGTTTTCCTGACTTTTGTGCCGTCTCCATACACAATTTTCTGTTTGCGCAGCTTAATACAGTCCACTTCTCGACGCTCCACTGTGCCAACACAAGCTCCTACCCATACTCCAAATTCTTAATTTTCTACCTCCGATTTCAGAAACATACAAAAACCCTCTGATATTATAAATAATTATGACTAATTAAATCTAAAGTACGCAAAGCGCCACCAATAAAGGCCCAACGCAAACGCGAGTGTTTAATTCCATTTCAATTTCGCCGCCGCAGAAGCCGTGTTGTTGTTGTTGCCGTTTCGTTTCTTGGGGCCCTCACATAGGCACCGCTTGCCGTCGTTCGACTGGGAACAATTCAACATTTGCGGCTTGCAGTTGATTACATTAACATTTGTTATACAAGTACAAGCATAACCGACATCCAAATTCAATCAACACAGGTGCGACTGCGCTTGTTCTGTTTATTTATTATTGTATCCAGTGCTCAACGGTCGAGGCCTATGTGCAGCCCCATACACACACACACACACGAATGCTAACCTCTTGCACATCATAATTCCGTGCATATAAAAACCCCACCGTGAACAGTGAAATCGTGTTGCGGGAAAAAGGGGCATAATAAATATCGGACAGCCGGTGTGCACTTGTTTCGGTAGTTCACTCTGTTCGCCGAACAGTCCGCCGCTGCCGCGATATATTTTTTTGTCGTCTTTTTGCCGTGTCCATACCAAATATTCTTGTTCGCGGAGTTCAATACAGCCCACTTCTCGACGCCCACCTGTGCCCGTACACATTGTTCCTATTACATGCATGCCCATATATTTTCCAATATATTTTCGGCCAACGACTCCAGGAACTAATCCCGATACTATAATTTAAAAATTCAAAGTCAACGAAACAATTAGCAAAAAACCCAAACGCAAGCGTTTTAATTTTTTTCAACTTAGTTGCCGCAGCGGCCGTGTTGTTGTTGCTTGCCGTCGGCTAAACCCAGTGAGCTTTTTGTCCACGACCAAAAGCTGATGTTTTGATTCCACCTTTCCAGCGCTGAAATAGTTGAACATCTGCGGTTGATAATTTTCGAAATTAACAAATTGTTCAACACCCACCAATAAAACTAGAATTTGAATTTAATCCCGCACGGAAGCGACCGCGATTATTTTTCTCCATTTATTCAACCTAGCCGCCGCAGTGGCTATGTTGTTGTTGATGCCGTTCGGGTTTTCTTATTCCAGCACCAACGCACTGCTTTGACGACGGCATAACCCACTGAGTTTTTATCCTGAACAGAAGCCAAGGGTTTATTTCCACCATTTCGGCTCTTAAATATTAATAAAAAATAAATAAGATATTAATAATAAATATCGCCTGCACTCCAGCGGCAACAATTAAATTGGTTCTGCCGCCACAATTCGTTTTATTTAAATCGGCGCTCAAATTATTTCGGCATTCCGTTATTGTTCTTTGTAAATTTTTTAACTACGGCCAACCTCTTGCCCAAATTTTTCCCCCGGGACTAGTGTAAACGAATTTCCAATCCGCATCTCCGCCGCCGTCCCAGCTGATTACGAGGCCCACTACCGTAATTTCACGAGCAATTAGCAAAAATTCCGTGAACCCTTCTTTGAGACTCACTTATTCCACCGCAGAAAGATGGCTCAAACCACAGTTGACATTGCGTTAAGAAAGTTTATTGGCACAACTGACCGGGTGAATCAATTTGAGTCACACATTCACACTTCCGCCACTTCCCAATCTGCAATTTTTTTCCCCTTCATAATCCAAGTCCATCGCGAGCAGATTGGATCCTTGTGGGAAAAGGTGGAAAAGAGCTACGAGAGTTGCTCCGATCTTCTTTCCGTGTCCGCTGATAGTACGTCCGCCGCGACAGTGCTTGAATCCAAATACAACGATTGTTACTCCGTTTATTTAAGATGTATTGCCCAACTTCAAAAAACAGCAGAGAAGGGCGCCTCCCAGTCCACTCAGACTTCCGACAGCTTGCAACCACCCCCTTCCGCGGGTTGTTCTCCGCCACCGGTAGACACCGAAGTTTTCGATTGTGACTATCTTCGGTGGCCCACGTTCAGAGACCTTTTTACTGCGGTATATATTCACAGCTCGCGTCTCACCCCGGGGGAGAAACTGTTCCACCTACTATCCAAAACAACTGGCGATGCGCACACCATTGTTTCCAAAGCCCTGCTCACCAATGAAGGGTTCGTCTCAGCTTGGCGAAGCCTTACCGACCGCTTCGAGAATCGGCGGTTGTTGGTCAATAGCCAGTTGAAAATCCTTTTCAACATCCAGGCTATCTCCTTAGAGTCCGGAGACGCGCTGAAAGAACTACAAGGCACCATCCAAAATTGCCTCACCGCCTTAGAGATGTCCTCTATTCAAGTTGAGGCTTGAGAGCTAGACGCGTTTCTGATCGAACGCCATCGTACGCTGGAGGCCATCGACGACGTCACGCCTGCCGGTTCAGGGAAATTCCAGCCGAGGTCGGCTACTAAGAGCACCCCACAGCCCCGCCTTTATTCTTCCGATTTCAGGGTGATTCCAGCACCCAGAAGGTGTGACCTGTGTTCCAGGAAAAGCCACCCCCTGCGTAACATATACGTTACGTTTCCTCGAAATGACCGTAATCGAGCGATCAAATATCGTCCGAAGAAAGCAACTCTGCTTGAATTGTTTGGCACGAGGTCACAAGCAGCGGGATTGCCCAAGTGGCCACTCTTGCCTTACGTGCCGCAGACGGCATCACACCTTGCTGCATCCCAGCAACGGTTCCTCCTACGTTCAGATTACTCCTGAACCTTCGAGCCCAGTAACCACATCGATCCCAAAAATCTCGTCGTTCTCCGCTCGACTTGTAACTTCTCCCAATTCCGCCAATTACTGGGTCCCATACGACGGCATCATAAGCAGGCGTACCACAGGCACTCACTCCTATCGCTGCCGAGTCTGCAGCGGAATCCATCCGCTTCGAAGATGCCAAAAGTTCCTCATGCTTAGTGCTGAGAAGAGGCTCAGCACGGTGTCCACCAACCGGTACTGTTCCAACTGTTTAGCACACGAACATTCCCAAGGCAAGTGCCGCAGTGGTTACCGATGCAAGACGTGCAATCAGAATAACCACACGCTCCTGCATATGCCTGGATCGCAGCATCGGATCACACCGGGCTCCTAACTCGCGTTGTTTACTGACCACTCTTCTAACTTATATATTTTTTCCAGAAGATGCCTTCGCTTCGCACCACGCAAAAGTTTCGGGGGCAGACGTACGAGAGGTCCAGTCCAACCAATGCCGAGTCTGCCCCTGAACTTCATCCGCTTCGGACGTCGACGTCTCTCCAGGATTATTCGCCTCTCCCCGGCATTCCCCAGTCACTCCACGGCATTTTTTCCGCCCCTCGCCAGGATACCCTGCAGACTGCAACGACCATTTAGCAACCCGAGTGATTGCAAGGGGGGGCAGGATGTTTACGTGAGGGGCCCACTGTGCCGCCTCTGCTCAGGAGCGAGCTTTCGGTCCCCGGCTTGCTAGGACCCTGAATACCGACGATCTCCCGCTCCCGCTTTAACGAGGCAAAGCGACCGGGAGATCGGTTCTAAGTTTAGATTTAGACTCGTTTTTAGTCTTATGTATGCATGCGAATAAAGCTGATGTACGATAGAACCTCGACGCCCCCGCTTCTTTTTTTTCCACTCAAACCTTACGGGTTGAGTTTGTCGACTGCGCCGTGGGACATATTGGCCACCAGCAAAAGGGATCTCCTGGAAGGATCGCCCCCCAAACAAACAGAGATGCTTAAAGATGTCATTTTAAAGCCCTAAAGATCATCATGCAACGCACCTTATTGGGTAATTCAGATTAGTAATTGACTACAGAAAACTAAATGATGTTACTATCTCTGATCGGTACCCAATTCCCGAAATTTATTTATTTATTTACAAAGAAAAAATAGCAATAAATCTGCATTATTGACATAATAAGGAGTTTTTTATCTATGTGCTCCGACTAACATTAGGTGGGCAGAGTCAAGGATAGATGACTTAACAAATTACGCACATTAACTTCAATAGGCAGTTCAACATGTAACAGAGAATAGAACGAACCATACTCGTCAAAGTTCGTCTTACACACATTAAGGGCTAGTGGACGAAAATTACGAGAATGCCTTACAGGGACCGAGAGCCTTACTTTGCTTAAGAGGTAGGTGGAGCAAATTTGTCTGTTTATCAGCTTAAACATAAACATCGCGCCGTGGCAGGTTCGGCGATCTTTTAGGGTCGGAAGACTTAGAAGTCGTAGCCTGTTGGCGTATGGAGAAAGACGACGATGTCGATCCCAACTTAATCCACGTAGAGCAAACAAAAGGAACTGTTTCTGAACGGATTCAATAAGGTCTTGATACTTCGCATATTAAGGTGACCACACGCACGAATAGGGCGAACGAGTGAGATAAAAAGAAGTTTTGAAGTAAAAGGATCAACTAACTCCCCTTGACCATCGCTTTACAAAGGCAAAAACTCCCCTGGCTTTACCAACAATGATAGCGATGTAGTCATTAAAATTTAGAGTACGGTCAAACAGAACTCTAAGATCTGTTACCGTATAGATGCGTTCAAGATCGCTCGCATTTAGGTCCATTTGCAGAAGAGAATGTCATGTAGAAATCGTCAATAGCAAACATAGTTTGACGTCATCTGCGTAAATCATCACATTTGAGTGTAGAACCACTTCAGGCAAGTCGTTGATAAAGAGTCCGAACAGAAGTGGCCCAAGGTGGCTTCCTTGAGGAACGCCAGAAGTGACAAAAACCCGGTTCGAGAGAGAACGCATAAAGGCAACACGTTGAGTACGGTTGGATAAATATGTTGCAATCCCTTTAGTCAATAAAACTGGGAAACCCAAAAGCATAAGTTTTTTTAGTAGTAGTAGATGATTTACCGAGTCAAAAGCTTTGCTGAAGTCGGTGAAGATAACGTCCGTTTGAAAATTCAATTTGAAAGCGTTTCTGATAACAGCACAAAATTCAGGAAGATTTGTAGACGTTGATCTGTTTTTCATAATGCTATGTTGAGAGGAGGACTTAATTGATTGGCATTTGTGCTGCAGCTGTGCAGTAATC
This sequence comes from Drosophila bunnanda, assembly GCA_035046265.1. NCBI lineage: Eukaryota > Metazoa > Arthropoda > Insecta > Diptera > Drosophilidae > Drosophila > Drosophila bunnanda. Next base: position 244,193 of record JAWNOB010000107.1, read on the forward strand.
AGACGTTCGAAAAACTTGGAAATAGCACTAAGCTTTGCAATTCCTCTGTAGCTTTCGATATCGGATTTACTGCCATTTTAATGGAGAGGAAATGAAAGCTGAAGGGACAACTGAAAAAGAATTGACAGAGGTCGGCATAAAGCACCAGCAAAGTATCTCAAAACACAGCTAGGAACGAGATCTGGACCAGAAGAAAAGGAAGGCTTTAGTGTTTTGCGATTCTGAAAAACATCGTCTTCGCGTATAATTGGCATGAAAATAGAATTAGAGTGTGGAAGAGAATAAGGATACGAAGAGGTTGTATTGTAGCCAATGGATGAGTACGTAGACTGGAATAATTTTGCGAATAGGTTCGCTATATAAGGCTCATTAGACGCGGACTCGGTATTGAGATGAAGAAAAGACGGAAAAAATTGTGGAATTGTAAAATGTGGATCTTCGTTTTGAATTAACAAACGCGTAAAATTGCTTAGGGTTAGTCTGGAACTCAGTTCTACACCGATTTAGGTGGTTTTTGTAGCATTCAGAATTGTGAGTTAAGAAGTGTGTGCGAACTGTGAAATATCTAGAAAGGTCGACCTGGGACCCAGTCCTGGTGAATTTCTTATAAAGTCTAGACTTCAGGTTTAAGATAAGAAAGTCGACGAGAAAACCGTGAAAGTTTGTGGGACGCATCAGGTGAGGGAAAGCATGGGACGTACATGTCGAAAGCAGAATATAAAATATCATAAAAGCGCCTAACATGGTTAGTCTGTGGAATCTAAAAAGTTCAATCAGCTAAGGATAGATAGGAGCTAATCCCATCGAAATTAGCTTTTCGGAAGCAGCGAAAAGTTGTTGGTTCAACTTCTGGACTAGGAACTAGAAGAGACGACACTTCAAGAATTATCTCCAGTGTGGGGTGATAAGCGTCTTCAGGACATGAGATAGGGTCGATTCTTGAGACGAGGGCGTTGGCAAACTCAGACATAAAGATAAGGTTCAAGATTTTATCACCACAATTCTTAACGTGATTCAATTGCCCCAAAGAAAAGTCAATAAGGCCATGAACTAAGCCATGAGGTGCAGTGGGAACAAGAAAATTAATGTTAGGTGATGACATCCAAGATATGGAGGGTAGGTTGAAATAGCCCATAGCTATCAAATGGTCATTAACACCCAGAGTTGAGTGAACTCCCTGGATTAGAGGAAGGTGCTGAAGATAAATAGTAGCGTCAGACAGGGGTGGGATAGATGAGCATAAGACATAAAGAAAATATTCCTGAACTTAAATGCCAGCCGCAACAAACTCCAAAGTATTATCAGTCAGATTTCACAGCTATAAGAACGCCGCCACCAGAACGCATTTGACGGCCACTCCTGTAGACAATATAGTTGCCAGCGAATAATTCACAATCAGAAACAGAGGAATTAAACCACTTTTAAGTGAAAGCGATAACGTTGGCAACAAAAGAGACACTATTAGCTTGCAGCTTGCTAAGTTTCCCCAACAGACTACGAGCATTTTGATAGTGAAAAGAGAACGAGTTGATTAGTTTTTTATAGGCCAAGTTAAGGGAGTCAAAGGCACTCTAGCCCGAGGGTTAAATCGGCGCTCAAATTATTTCGGCATTCCGTTATTGTTCTTTGTAAATTTTTTAACTACGGCCAACCTCTTGCCCAAATTTTTCCCCCGGGACTAGTGTAAACGAATTTCCAATCCGCATCTCCGCCGCCGTCCCAGCTGATTACGAGGCCCACTACCGTAATTTCACGAGTAATTAGCAAAAATTCCGTGAACCCTTCTTTGAGACTCACTTATTCCACCGCAGAAAGATGGCTCAAACCACAGTTGACATTGCGTTAAGAAAGGTTATTGGCACAACTGACCGGGTGAATCAATTTGAGTCACACATTCACACTTCCGCCACTTCCCAATCTGCAATTTTTTTCCCCTTCATAATCCAAGTCCATCGCGAGCAGATTGGATCCTTGTGGGAAAAGGTGGAAAAGAGCTACGAGAGTTGCTCCGATCTTCTTTCCGTGTCCGCTGATAGTACGTCCGCCGCGACAGTGCTTGAATCCAAATACAACGATTGTTACTCCGTTTATTTAAGATGTATTGCCCAACTTCAAAAAACAGCAGAGAAGGGCGCCTCCCAGTCCACTCAGACTTCCGACAGCTTGCAACCACCCCCTTCCGCGGGTTGTTCTCTGCCACCGGTAGACACCGAAGTTTTCGATTGTGACTATCTTCGGTGGCCCACGTTCAGAGACCTTTTTACTGCGGTATATATTCACAGCTCGCGTCTCACCCCGGTGGAGAAACTGTTCCACCTACTATCCAAAACAACTGGCGATGCGCACACCATTGTTTCCAAAGCCCTGCTCACCAATGAAGGGTTCGTCTCAGCTTGGCGAAGCCTCACCGACCGCTTCGAGAATCGGCGGTTGTTGGTCAATAGCCAGTTGAAAATCCTTTTCAACATCCAGGCTATCTCCTTAGAGTCCGGAGACGCGCTGAAAGAACTACAAGGCACCATCCAAAATTGCCTCACCGCCTTAGAGATGTCCTCTATTCAAGTTGAGGCTTGAGAGCTAGACGCGTTTCTGATCGAACGCCATCGTACGCTGGAGGCCATCGACGACGTCACGCCTGCCGGTTCAGGGAAATTCCAGCCGAGGTCGGCTACTAAGAGCACCCCACAGCCCCGCCTTCATTCTTCCGATTTCAGGGTGATTCCAGCACCCAGAAGGTGTGACCTGTGTTCCAGGAAAAGCCACCCCCTGCGTAACATATACGTTACGTTTCCTCGAAATGACCGTAATCGAGCGATCAAATATCGTCCGAAGAAAGCAACTCTGCTTGAATTGTTTGGCACGAGGTCACAAGCAGCGGGATTGCCCAAGTGGCCACTCTTGCCTTACGTGCCGCAGACGGCATCACACCTTGCTGCATCCCAGCAACGGTTCCTCCTACGTTCAGATTACTCCTGAACCTTCGAGCCCAGTAACCACATCGATCCCAAAAATCTCGTCGTTCTCCGCTCGACTTGTAACTTCTCCCAATTCCGCCAATTACTGGGTCCCATACGACGGCATCATAAGCAGGCGTACCACAGGCACTCACTCCTATCGCTGCCGAGTCTGCAGCGGAATCCATCCACTTCGAAGATGCCAAAAGTTCCTCATGCTTAGTGCTGAGAAGAGGCTCAGCACGGTGTCCACCAACTGTTACTGTTCCAACTGTTTGGCACACGAACATTCCCAAGGCAAGTGCTGTAGTGGTGACCGATGCAAGACGTGCAATCAGAATCACCACACGCTCCTGCATATGCCTGGAAGTCCAGTTCCAGCACCCCGATCGCAGCATCGGATCACACCGGGCTCCTAACTCGCGTTGTTTACTGACCACTCTTCTAACTTATATATTTTTTCAAGAAGATGCCTTCGCTTCGCACCACGCAAAAGTTTCGGGGGCAGACGTACGAGAGGTCCAGTCCAACCAATGCCGAGTCTGCCCCTGAACTTCATCCGCTTCGGACGTCGACGTCTCTCCAGGATTATTCGCCTCTCCCCGGCATTCCCCAGCCACTCCACGGCATTTTTTCCGCCCCTCGCCAGGATACCCTTCAGACTGCAACGACCATTTAGCAATCCGAGTGATTGCAAGGGGGGGCAGGATGTTTACGTGAGGGGCCCACTGTGCTGCCTCTGCTCAGGAGCGAGCTTTCGGTCCCCGGCTTGCTAGCACCCTGAGTACCGACGATCTCCCGCTCCCGCTTTAACGAGGCAAAGCGACCGGGAGATCGGTTCTAAGTTTAGATTTAGACTCGTTTTTAGTCTTATGTATGCATGCGAATAAAGCTGATGTACGATAGAACCTCGACGCCCCCGCTTCTTTTTTTTCCACTCAAACCTTACGGGTTGAGTTTGTCGACTGCGCCGTGGGACATATTGGCCACCAGCAAAAGGGATCTCCTGGAAGGATCGCCCCCCAAACAAACAGAGATGCTTAAAGATGTCATTTTAAAGCCCTAAAGATCATCATGCAACGCACCTTATTGGGTAATTCAGATTAGTAATTGACTACAGAAAACTAAATGATGTTACTATCTCTGATCGGTACCCAATTCCCGAAATTTATTTATTTATTTACAAAGAAAAAATAGCAATAAATCTGCATTATTGACATAATAAGGAGTTTTTTATCTATGTGCTCCGACTAACATTAGGTGGGCAGAGTCAAGGATAGATGACTTAACAAATTACGCACATTAACTTCAATAGGCAGTTCAACATGTAACAGAGAATAGAACGAACCATACTCGTCAAAGTTCGTCTTACACACATTAAGGGCTAGTGGACGAAAATTACGAGAATGCCTTACAGGGACCGAGAGCCTTACTTTGCTTAAGAGGTAGGTGGAGCAAATTTGTCTGTTTATCAGCTTAAACATAAACATCGCGCCGTGGCAGGTTCGGCGATCTTTTAGGGTCGGAAGACTTAGAAGTCGTAGCCTGTTGGCGTATGGAGAAAGACGACGATGTCGATCCCAACTTAATCCACGTAGAGCAAACAAAAGGAACTGTTTCTGAACGGATTCAATAAGGTCTTGATACTTCGCATATTAAGGTGACCACACGCACGAATAGGGCGAACGAGTGAGATATAAAGAAGTTTTGAAGTAAAAGGATCAACTAACTCCCCTTGACCATCGCTTAACAAAGGCAAAAACTCCCCTGGCTTTACCAACAATGATAGCGATGTAGTCATTAAAATTTAGAGTACGGTCAAACAGAACTCTAAGATCTGTTACCGTATAGATGCGTTCAGATCGCTCGCATTTAGGTCCATTTGCAGAAGAGAATGTCATGTAGAAATCGTCAATAGCAAACATAGTTTGACGTCATCTGCGTAAATCATCACATTTGAGTGTAGAACCACTTCAGGCAAGTCGTTGATAAAGAGTCCGAACAGAAGTGGCCCAAGGTGGCTTCCTTGAGGAACGCCAGAAGTGACAAAAACCCGGTTCGAGAGAGAACGCATAAAGGCAACACGTTGAGTACGGTTGGATAAATATGTTGCAATCCCTTTAGTCAATAAAACTGGGAAACCCAAAAGCATTAGTTTTTTTAGTAGTAGTAGATGATTTACCGAGTCAAAAGCTTTGCTGAAGTCGGTGAAGATAACGTCCGTTTGAAAATTCAATTTGAAAGCGTTTCTGATAACAGCACAAAATTCAGGAAGATTTGTAAACGTTGATCTGTTTTTCATAATGCTATGTTGAGAGGAGGACTTAATTGATTGGCATTTGTGCTGCAGCTGTGCAGTAATCAGACGTTCGAAAAACTTGGAAATAGCACTAAGCTTTGCAATTCCTCTGTAGCTTTCGATATCGGATTTACTGTAATTTTAATGGAGAGGAAATGAAAGCTGAAGGGACAACTGAAAAAGAATTGACAGAGGTCGGCATAAAGCACCAGCAAAGTATCTCAAAACACAGCTAGGAACGAGATCTGGACCAGAAGAAAAGGAAGGCTTTAGTGTTTTGCGATTCTGAAAAACATCGTCTTCGCGTATAATTGGCATGAAAATAGAATTAGAGTGTGGAAGAGAATAAGGATACGAAGAGGTTGTATTGTAGCCAATGGATGAGTACGTAGACTGGAATAATTTTGCGAATAGGTTCGCTATATAAGGCTCATTAGACGCGGACTCGGTATTGAGATGAAGAAAAGACGGAAAAAATTGTGGAATTGTAAAATGTGGATCTTCGTTTTGAATTAACAAACGCGTAAAATTGCTTAGGGTTAGTCTGGAACTCAGTTCTACACCGATTTAGGTGGTTTTTGTAGCATTCAGAATTGTGAGTTAAGAAGTGTGTGCGAACTGTGAAATATCTAGAAAGGTCGACCTGGGACCCAGTCCTGGTGAATTTCTTATAAAGTCTAGACTTCAGGTTTAAGATAAGAAAGTCGACGAGAAAACCGTGAAAGTTTGTGGGACGCATCAGGTGAGGGAAAGCATGGGACGTACATGTCGAAAGCAGAATATAAAATATCATAAAAGCGCCTAACATGGTTAGTCTGTGGAATCTAAAAAGTTCAATCAGCTAAGGATAGATAGGAGCTAATCCCATCGAAATTAGCTTTTCGGAAGCAGCGAAAAGTTGTTGGTTCAACTTCTGGACTAGGAACTAGAAGAGACGACACTTCAAGAATTATCTCCAGTGTGGGGTGATAAGCGTCTTCAGGACATGAGATAGGGTCGATTCTTGAGACGAGGGCGTTGGCAAACTCAGACATAAAGATAAGGTTCAAGATTTTATCACCACAATTCTTAACGTGATTCAATTGCCCCAAAGAAAAGTCAATAAGGCCATGAACTAAGCCATGAGGTGCAGTGGGAACAAGAAAATTAATGTTAGGTGATGACATCCAAGATATGGAGGGTAGGTTGAAATAGCCCATAGCTATCAAATGGTCATTAACACCCAGAGTTGAGTGAACTCCCTGGATTAGAGGAAGGTGCTGAAGATAAATAGTAGCGTCAGACAGGGGTGGGATAGATGAGCATAAGACATAAAGAAAATATTCCTGAACTTAAATGCCAGCCGCAACAAACTCCAAAGTATTATCAGTCAGATTTCACAGCTATAAGAACGCCGCCACCAGAACGCATTTGACGGCCACTCCTGTAGACAATATAGTTGCCAGCGAATAATTCACAATCAGAAACAGAGGAATTAAACCACTTTTAAGTGAAAGCGATAACGTTGGCAACAAAAGAGACACTATTAGCTTGCAGCTTGCTAAGTTTCCCCAACAGACTACGAGCATTTTGATAGTGAAAAGAGAACGAGTTGATTAGTTTTTTATAGGCCAAGTTAAGGGAGTCAAAGGCACTCTAGCCCGAGGGTTAAATCGGCGCTCAAATTATTTCGGCATTCCGTTATTGTTCTTTGTAAATTTTTTAACTACGGCCAACCTCTTGCCCAAATTTTTCCCCCGGGACTAGTGTAAACGAATTTCCAATCCGCATCTCCGCCGCCGTCCCAGCTGATTACGAGGCCCACTACCGTAATTTCACGAGTAATTAGCAAAAATTCCGTGAACCCTTCTTTGAGACTCACTTATTCCACCGCAGAAAGATGGCTCAAACCACAGTTGACATTGCGTTAAGAAAGTTTATTGGCACAACTGACCGGGTGAATCAATTTGAGTCACACATTCACACTTCCGCCACTTCCCAATCTGCAATTTTTTTCCCCTTCATAATCCAAGTCCATCGCGAGCAGATTGGATCCTTGTGGGAAAAGGTGGAAAAGAGCTACGAGAGTTGCTCCGATCTTCTTTCCGTGTCCGCTGATAGTACGTTCGCCGCGACAGTGCTTGAATCCAAATACAACGATTGTTACTCCGTTTATTTAAGATGTATTGCCCAACTTCAAAAAACAGCAGAGAAGGGCGCCTCCCAGTCCACTCAGACTTCCGACAGCTTGCAACCACCCCCTTCCGCGGGTTGTTCTCTGCCACCGGTAGACACCGAAGTTTTCGATTGTGACTATCTTCGGTGGCCCACGTTCAGAGACCTTTTTACTGCGGTATATATTCACAGCTCGCGTCTCACCCCGGTGAAGAAACTGTTCCACCTACTATCCAAAACAACTGGCGATGCGCACACCATTGTTTCCAAAGCCCTGCTCACCAATGAAGGGTTCGTCTCAGCTTGGCGAAGCCTCACCGACCGCTTCGAGAATCGGCGGTTGTTGGTCAATAGCCAGTTGAAAATCCTTTTCAACATCCAGGCTATCTCCTTAGAGTCCGGAGACGCGCTGAAAGAACTACAAGGCACCATCCAAAATTGCCTCACCGCCTTAGAGATGTCCTCTATTCAAGTTGAGGCTTGAGAGCTAGACGCGTTTCTGATCGAACGCCATCGTACGCTGGAGGCCATCGACGACGTCACGCCTGCCGGTTCAGGGAAATTCCAGCCGAGGTCGGCTACTAAGAGCACCCCACAGCCCCGCCTTCATTCTTCCGATTTCAGGGTGATTCCAGCACCCAGAAGGTGTGACCTGTGTTCCAGGAAAAGCCACCCCCTGCGTAACATATACGTTACGTTTCCTCGAAATGACCGTAATCGAGCGATCAAATATCGTCCGAAGAAAGCAACTCTGCTTGAATTGTTTGGCACGAGGTCACAAGCAGCGGGATTGCCCAAGTGGCCACTCTTGCCTTACGTGCCGCAGACGGCATCACACCTTGCTGCATCCCAGCAACGGTTCCTCCTACGTTCAGATTACTCCTGAACCTTCGAGCCCAGTAACCACATCGATCCCAAAAATCTCGTCGTTCTCCGCTCGACTTGTAACTTCTCCCAATTCCGCCAATTACTGGGTCCCATACGACGGCATCATAAGCAGGCGTACCACAGGCACTCACTCCTATCGCTGCCGAGTCTGCAGCGGAATCCATCCACTTCGAAGATGCCAAAAGTTCCTCATGCTTAGTGCTGAGAAGAGGCTCAGCACGGTGTCCACCAACTGTTACTGTTCCAACTGTTTGGCACACGAACATTCCCAAGGCAAGTGCTGTAGTGGTGACCGATGCAAGACGTGCAATCAGAATCACCACACGCTCCTGCATATGCCTGGAAGTCCAGTTCCAGCACCCCGATCGCAGCATCGGATCACACCGGGCTCCTAACTCGCGTTGTTTACTGACCACTCTTCTAACTTATATATTTTTTCAAGAAGATGCCTTCGCTTCGCACCACGCAAAAGTTTCGGGGGCAGACGTACGAGAGGTCCAGTCCAACCAATGCCGAGTCTGCCCCTGAACTTCATCCGCTTCGGACGTCGACGTCTCTCCAGGATTATTCGCCTCTCCCCGGCATTCCCCAGCCACTCCACGGCATTTTTTCCGCCCCTCGCCAGGATACCCTTCAGACTGCAACGACCATTTAGCAATCCGAGTGATTGCAAGGGGGGGCAGGATGTTTACGTGAGGGGCCCACTGTGCTGCCTCTGCTCAGGAGCGAGCTTTCGGTCCCCGGCTTGCTAGCACCCTGAATACCGACGATCTCCCGCTCCCGCTTTAACGAGGCAAAGCGACCGGGAGATCGGTTCTAAGTTTAGATTTAGACTCGTTTTTAGTCTTATGTATGCATGCGAATAAAGCTGATGTACGATAGAACCTCGACGCCCCCGCTTCTTTTTTTTCCACTCAAACCTTACGGGTTGAGTTTGTCGACTGCGCCGTGGGACATATTGGCCACCAGCAAAAGGGATCTCCTGGAAGGATCGCCCCCCAAACAAACAGAGATGCTTAAAGATGTCATTTTAAAGCCCTAAAGATCATCATGCAACGCACCTTATTGGGTAATTCAGATTAGTAATTGACTACAGAAAACTAAATGATGTTACTATCTCTGATCGGTACCCAATTCCCGAAATTTATTTATTTATTTACAAAGAAAAAATAGCAATAAATCTGCATTATTGACATAATAAGGAGTTTTTTATCTATGTGCTCCGACTAACATTAGGTGGGCAGAGTCAAGGATAGATGACTTAACAAATTACGCACATTAACTTCAATAGGCAGTTCAACATGTAACAGAGAATAGAACGAACCATACTCGTCAAAGTTCGTCTTACACACATTAAGGGCTAGTGGACGAAAATTACGAGAATGCCTTACAGGGACAGGTAGGTGGAGCAAATTTGTCTGTTTATCAGCTTAAACATAAACATCGCGCCGTGGCAGGTTCGGCGATCTTTTAGGGTCGGAAGACTTAGAAGTCGTAGCCTGTTGGCGTATGGAGAAAGACGACGATGTCGATCCCAACTTAATCCACGTAGAGCAAACAAAAGGAACTGTTTCTGAACGGATTCAATAAGGTCTTGATACTTCGCATATTAAGGTGACCACACGCACGAATAGGGCGAACGAGTGAGATATAAAGAAGTTTTGAAGTAAAAGGATCAACTAACTCCCCTTGACCATCGCTTAACAAAGGCAAAAACTCCCCTGGCTTTACCAACAATGATAGCGATGTAGTCATTAAAATTTAGAGTACGGTCAAACAGAACTCTAAGATCTGTTACCGTATAGATGCGTTCAAGATCGCTCGCATTTAGGTCCATTTGCAGAAGAGAATGTCATGTAGAAATCGTCAATAGCAAACATAGTTTGACGTCATCTGCGTAAATCATCACATTTGAGTGTAGAACCACTTCAGGCAAGTCGTTGATAAAGAGTCCGAACAGAAGTGGCCCAAGGTGGCTTCCTTGAGGAACGCCAGAAGTGACAAAAACCCGGTTCGAGAGAGAACGCATAAAGGCAACACGTTGAGTACGGTTGGATAAATATGTTGCAATCCCTTTAGTCAATAAAACTGGGAAACCCAAAAGCATTAGTTTTTTTAGTAGTAGTAGATGATTTACCGAGTCAAAAGCTTTGCTGAAGTCGGTGAAGATAACGTCCGTTTGAAAATTCAATTTGAAAGCGTTTCTGATAACAGCACAAAATTCAGGAAGATTTGTAGACGTTGATCTGTTTTTCATAATGCTATGTTGAGAGGAGGACTTAATTGATTGGCATTTGTGCTGCAGCTGTGCAGTAATCAGACGTTCGAAAAACTTGGAAATAGCACTAAGCTTTGCAATTCCTCTGTAGCTTTCGATATCGGATTTACTGCCATTTTAATGGAGAGGAAATGAAAGCTGAAGGGACAACTGAAAAAGAATTGACAGAGGTCGGCATAAAGCACCAGCAAAGTATCTCAAAACACAGCTAGGAACGAGATCTGGACCAGAAGAAAAGGAAGGCTTTAGTGTTTTGCGATTCTGAAAAACATCGTCTTCGCGTATAATTGGCATGAAAATAGAATTAGAGTGTGGAAGAGAATAAGGATACGAAGAGGTTGTATTGTAGCCAATGGATGAGTACGTAGACTGGAATAATTTTGCGAATAGGTTCGCTATATAAGGCTCATTAGACGCGGACTCGGTATTGAGATGAAGAAAAGACGGAAAAAATTGTGGAATTGTAAAATGTGGATCTTCGTTTTGAATTAACAAACGCGTAAAATTGCTTAGGGTTAGTCTGGAACTCAGTTCTACACCGATTTAGGTGGTTTTTGTAGCATTCAGAATTGTGAGTTAAGAAGTGTGTGCGAACTGTGAAATATCTAGAAAGGTCGACCTGGGACCCAGTCCTGGTGAATTTCTTGTAAAGTCTAGACTTCAGGTTTAAGATAAGAAAGTCGACGAGAAAACCGTGAAAGTTTGTGGGACGCATCAGGTGAGGGAAAGCATGGGACGTACATGTCGAAAGCAGAATATAAAATATCATAAAAGCGCCTAACATGGTTAGTCTGTGGAATCTAAAAAGTTCAATCAGCTAAGGATAGATAGGAGCTAATCCCATCGAAATTAGCTTTTCGGAAGCAGCGAAAAGTTGTTGGTTCAACTTCTAGAAGAGACGACACTTCAAGAATTATCTCCAGTGTGGGGTGATAAGCGTCTTCAGGACATGAGATAGGGTCGATTCTTGAGACGAGGGCGTTGGCAAACTCAGACATAAAGATAAGGTTCAAGATTTTATCACCACAATTCTTAACGTGATTCAATTGCCCCAAAGAAAAGTCAATAAGGCCATGAACTAAGCCATGAGGTGCAGTGGGAACAAGAAAATTAATGTTAGGTGATGACATCCAAGATATGGAGGGTAGGTTGAAATAGCCCATAGCTATCAAATGGTCATTAACACCCAGAGTTGAGTGAACTCCCTGGATTAGAGGAAGGTGCTGAAGATAAATAGTAGCGTCAGACAGGGGTGGGATAGATGAGCATAAGACATAAAGAAAATATTCCTGAACTTAAATGCCAGCCGCAACAAACTCCAAAGTATTATCAGTCAGATTTCACAGCTATAAGAACGCCGCCACCAGAACGCATTTGACGGCCACTCCTGTAGACAATATAGTTGCCAGCGAATAATTCACAATCAGAAACAGAGGAATTAAACCACTTTTAAGTGAAAGCGATAACGTTGGCAACAAAAGAGACACTATTAGCTTGCAGCTTGCTAAGTTTCCCCAACAGACTACGAGCATTTTGATAGTGAAAAGAGAACGAGTTGATTAGTTTTTTATAGGCCAAGTTAAGGGAGTCAAAGGCACTCTAGCCCGAGGGTTACTCTTGTGAAGAAATTCGTGAACAATTGCATGTTCTGGCCGTATGGAAGTATCAAGTATCAATCACGAAAACGAGCTTTTTTGGGGCAACGCCAGCGAGAGGTGCCGGACTCTTTTGGGCAACTCCAGAGATCATTGAATGGTGTGGTCTGGGGCTAAAAATTGAAGGAAAAGTAGTAGTAACAGCCGGGCCAATCACAGAGTAAGCTTGAGGCCAGCAACACCTTGCGTGCGGCAGCAGCATGCGACGTAGATGCATGATCCATAATAACGTTGACTGGCTGCAAGGTCGGAGATGCGACGACCACGGCTGGTCCATGGTAAGGGGTCACGGTCCCTACTTAACCAGACGCAGCGTCATCGGCAATTGAGTCATCGGCAACACCCGTGGTATATTGTGTGTGTTGCGTGGACTGAACAGCAGAGGGGGGTTCGCAGGATCTGCGACATGTAAGAGATTATTAGGAAGAGCCACCATATTGATATTTGGTGTGTGACTTATCAGTTTCATATTTCTGAAGTAAGATTCCGTTTTCTGGATACGGCTTGCTAAAACCTTGAAACCAGCCGACAAAGATTAAAATTCCACATGAGTTTGTTCCATAAAAGACCGCATTTAGGATTTAATGTGTAGGCAGCTCGGGAATGTCTAGTCCAATCCAGCGTGATCCCGTATGTGGTCAGCGATACGCGGGCCAATATGCCCAAGTTCGGCGCAGCCAGGGTACGCGGCGTTGGTAAACAATAAACAGTGGCCTGCCGCGAAGTAATTTTGCGGCCATTTGGACAATCCATGACACAACAGGTTGACATTAAGTTGAATTATTGATAAACTCGTAATAGGGCAATTAAATTGTGTGGCGAAGAAGAAACGGAGCAAAAAAAAAATTAAAAAAGGTCTCAAGCTTTTATCTAAACTCTCTAAAATATTAGTTTGTGTAATTTTTCGCGGTATGCAGATCGCTTGCAGCATCAACTCTGAAACCGATGCAGCGGTAAGCGGTAAACGCACAGCACAATAAAACAAGAGCAAAAGGCATGTAGAAAAATACAAATTTCCACCGAGTTTGTTTTTGGAGATGTTTAGGGTAAATAAAGATCACCGAAACACTGATCACTTGCCAAAAATTTGGGCTTTGTAGAATAAATATTCACGATTAAGACTTTGAGCGATGGTAGAGAAAAAGAAAAACACGTCTGACTCGTAGGCGAAATTATTGCAACAAATATTTTTCGGTGTTAGATCTGAAGAGTGGTTTACATCTGATGCCACTAAAAGATACGGACATAGGGAAAACGGCTTTTGCTTTCCATTTGGCTTAAAAAATTATCCATCTATTTTCCAAAGAGCTTCAGATGAGGTAGAATATGGCCGAAACCTTGAATAGGCCTTTTCAACGCAATTTTTTCAAAAATGAAGTAGCCTTTTTGGTGTACACAATATCAGAAAATGGTGTTAAAACTAACATAGACAAAATAAAATCAATTACAAAATTCCCAATATCAGAAACGTTAAATGACCTTCGTTCCTTTTTGGGTATGACAGGTTTTTAAAAATAGCAAAGCCTTTAACAATTCTTCTAAGACGCGAAGAAGGCCATATATGTAAGACCAAGTCAAGCAAAACTTCTATAAACTTGGGCAAAGAAGCTATAGTGACATTCAAGAAACTTAAAAATACTCTCGTCTCCAGGGACGTAACTCTTGCATACCCAGATTTCGTAAAAGAATTCCAGTTAACAACAGCTGCCTCCAGTTATGCAACAAGTGTAGTATTAGAACAAAATCATAGACCAAAATATTCATTTCGCGTACACTATCGAAAACTGAAGAGAACTATGCTACAAACGAAAGAGAGATCCTCCCAATCGTTTGGGCCCTTCAAAGTTTAAGACATTATCTTTATGGATATTCAAAAGTGGTAATATACACCGATCATCAGTTCTTGAGTTTTTCAAATAGCATAAATAACCATAACGCAAAGCTAAATCGCTGGAGAGATTTCATTGGTGAATATAACCACTAGATCAGGTACAAGCCCGGAGTTGCTAATGTAGTAGCAGATGCATTGTCTCGAGGCCCCGCAGAAATCAATTCAATAAGTTCATCAGAAGCAGTCCATAGCGATATAAGCTCATGACACAATATAATATTTTCAGTAGAAGCACCAATCAACGTATTCAAAAACCTATTTTATTTAACGACCACAGATGCAGATTTTTATAAATTCCACTCCCAACATATCACAGGCATATCATAAAACAAAAAGCATACACAGAGGAAAAACTCATTGCAATTTTTGGTAAACAGACTTGACCCTTAACTCATAATTGGAACTTTCCCATATGAATAGGTTATGGGTAAAATACAAAGTATTTACCCTACAAATTTTAAATCATACAAAATAAGATTTACACAAAGTGAAGTAGAAAACGCAAGTCCAGAACTACAGGAAAATTAAATTATCACCCTGGAACATAAAAGAGCACATAGAGATGCAAAAGAAAACAAAATACAAATTTTGAAGAACTATTTTTTTTCGCAGGCCCAAAACAAAATTCAAGCCATAGTTCAACTCTTCCAAACTTTTAAAGAATCAAAGTACGATAGACACCCCCCAAAAGCAGAAATCCAACCAACCTCCATCCCTAACTACTCAAGAGAAAATATTCATATAGATATTTACATTACAAGAAAACAAAGCGTACTAACAGGTATCGATAAATTCTTTAAATATGCACAAATAAAAATTTTAGAGTCAAGAGCATCTGAAGACATAAAGAATCCACTAAGAAGTGCTTATTGCTTTTGGTATACCGAAAATAATAGTAATGGATAACGAACGAGCACTAAGCTCAACTGCAATTAGGTTTATGTTAGAAAACCAACTTAAGATATCAGTACATACCACGGCCCCGTATGCATCGACGAGTAATGACAAATAGAAATATTCCATTCAACACTAACCGAAATTATACAATGTCTCAAAAAAGATAATGAGAGCATGACATGAGAGCAGACCTACTTTTAAGCCAGTCCAGGAATATAATAAATCCAAACATTCAGTAACAAAAGACAGACCTACAGACCTTTTATTCAGAAGCACAATTCCAGGTTCAATAAAAGATATTGAGGAAAATAGGGAAGAAATCAAACAGGAAATAAAAAAAAACAAATTACAGATCAAGAATATCACAATCAAAAGAGATAATACCCGATTCAATATTCACCAGGCGACACAGTACTTGTAAAAATAGATAAAAGACTAGGAACAAAACGTACAGGTATAAATCAGAGAAAGTAGCAGAGAATAAAAACACCACTATTTAAACACAAGCCGGAACAATCATACATAAAACTAATATAAGGACATAATTTTTCGGACTCTTTTTACCAACTTGCTCGGCCCTCGACTATTCCATTTCGCAAATCATCTTACTCAAAATGGAACTGTCAGCTAAAAAAGACGGAACATTTAAAATCATCCACATATTTAACTTACAGAACTACGAAGAAACACATTCGGAATTAGACGAATTACTTCATAAAATTATAGCATCCCACCTATTACACCCATATCTTTCTTATGAATTAAGACAGCTACACACCGATTTACGCAGACTACAAACTCGAAAAAGACAAAAAAGGGCAATAGAAGCAATAGGTACTGCGTGGAAATGGCTGGCAAGAACGCCAGATCACCACGATTACGAAATTTTAAAGAACAAGATTATTGAACAATTAGAAAACAATAATAGACAAGTAGTAATCAATAGATTAATTAATAAAAAATCCAACAAACTTACTAACATCACTAATGCAATGCTAAAAGTCGCTCAGAGCTCAGAAGAAATTAAAAATCAGAAAACAAATATTCTAAAGTAGAAAATACAATTAATAAAGGAAGAAATAACTAATATAATACACGCAATTATATGGGTGAAATCAAACACAGTTAATCCATTTGTATTTACAACCACAGAAACAACAATAATAGAAGATATCTTCAGAAAAGAAAATAACTTATTTTCTAACATAGAAGAATAACTAGAGATTGCTAAGATCAAATCAGCTACAAACGTTAATGACCTCCGTTACATCATTAGCCTACCAACCATAAAAACAGATAACTGCAGAACACTAAAAATTAATGCAATGCAGCAGCCACGCAGCAGCTAAGCAGCAGCTAAGCAGCAGCCATGCAGCAGCCATGCAGCAGCTTAGCAGCAGCCATGTAGCAGCCATAAAGCAGCCATTCAGCAGACATTCAGCAGCCATGTAACAGCCATCCATCATCCATGCTGCAACCATGTTGCACCCATGAAGCAGCCATGCAGCAGCCATGCAGCAGCTATGTAGCAGCCATGCAGCAGCCCTGTAGCAGCAATCCTGTTATCAAGCTATTCAGGCATCCAGCTATCCAGCTATTCAGCCATTCAGCTATCTAGCCATCCAGCAGCCATCAGCAGCCATGCCAGGCTCGGTTAGCGCTGTCTAGTTCTAAGAGTCCACGAGAACGGTTCAGGTAATTTCTTAAAGCCCACAAAAATTAAGGGCGAAACTTAAAAAAGTGAAAGTGGAAAAACCAAACAAAAACCAAGAATTGGATGAGATTCACAGCGTTGAATCCGGATCGGGTAAGCGTCGATTAGGGCATATTAGGCTGCCGCCAACTTGCTAATAATTGCCATTTAGGTTGGCCTCTAGATTTGTTGCTGTTGTTGGCGCTTCAATTTGGCGTGGCTTGGTGCTCGTAATTGGTGCTCAGGCGGACGTTACCAAGGAAAGCGGGATTTAGCGTCGGAAGAGCTGGGAAGCCTAGCTGGCCTCCAAAGAGGCTAACAAAGAGAAGAAATAATACAATTTTCAAACCCCTTTTCCCCATACATAGGGCTCACCCAAAAGCGTTCCCCGCTTCCCCCTAGTTGGAGTGAGTTATAAGTAATAAAAAATAGGACAGGACACAAATCTTTGAAAATCAAACTGGGAAGTTAAAAAATTGCCCATAGTATTTACCATTTGCCCCATTGTACCTCTCCCGTGCGATGCATTAGCATATGCTAAGCTAAAGCCAGAATCTAACGCTAGCGCACTAGCGTTCTTCACACGGAATTGAAAGCTTGCTTCCCAAAATATCTCTGTTTTTCTGTGGCATTTATTTCGCCGATCATGTTTATATTTCTTTGCGACTGCTGATCGCCAATCTTTTATATTGTATTTATGTCGCTTACGAAAACGAAAAGTAAATGTTTAAAAATCAATTCTTTTAATGTTTGATAAAAATCTCAATTATTGTCCACCCATTTTTTATCCATGTATTTAGAGTTAAGATTATTTTTCTAGTTTACTTAAAAATATATTATAATGTTTTAAATTTAAATTTCCATTTTATGCCATCACCGGGAAACTACTCCCCCGTAGGGACTTAGAACAACCGAAGGGGCCATTCGAGGTTTAATGGCAAGTTCCGAATGGCCACGATAGGGCGGACAAGCGAATCCTCATCAACATCCGAGGATGGAGGAAAGCCTGAGGGTCATCTGTCCGTCTGTTTTATGTTGTAATTATAATATTGTAATATATATATATATATACATATAAGTTAAAGATTATTAATTATTTTTTAATAAAATAAATAGATATATAAACATATAAGTTAAAGATTACTAATTACTTTAAAAATCTTTAAAATCTTTATTGAATTATTATATGTATAAATTATATATAGCCCAGAACACCAGAGACAACGATTTGAGTATACCCAGTATACATACTTATAAGTGAGACACAACTTCTGGAAAGTATACCCAAAATGAGGCGGAGATCTTTGTAGCAAGTATATCAAGGAAAGAAGAGACCATAAGGGTTACGGGATAAAGTCGAAAGAATACCACGTGGGTGAATTATACATCAGAAAAGCAAAGAGGAAGATAGAAAACCGATGCATAGATATAACAAAAGGCAGAGAGAGCGGGCCTTCTATAGGTAAGCCAGCCAGGTCGCGACATTTAAGACACAAGGCAAAACTAACTAAAACTCCCCGCAGTGCAGCCATCTTGTCTTCTCTTTCATTTTCGTCTCTCTCACAGCCGAGTCAATCGACTCCCCCCACAATTAACGGAACACCAGAAGTGTTCGCATACAACCATCGACGACTCAATACGTTCCCATAGTTAATTGAATAGAGTTTTTTACAATCATAGTCGAGCAAATTTGAACTGCTTATTGCGCTTACCATCGTTTTACATAGGCGTTTATCACCCGTTATCGTATAAAACCTTTTAGCTACCTTATTGTGGAAATTATAAATGATTCATTCCAAATAAAGGCAAAGTGGTTGGTTTCTAAGGATAAGGTAAACAATTTTAGAAGGGGATAGCACAATACCTAAGCACAGTCAGGTATACCATCGGAAGAAATGAGCTTTCGTTTAAGCAAGGACTGAAAATTAAGTTCGATTTGGGCAGGCTGCATTAATAAGTGTGATTTGAATCCGAAGAGCGTGGAAAAGTTCTTAAATAGCTAACTTTAAATTAAAATTATAAATTTTAAGCACGTTATGACTTGTAAACCCGCTATAAATGTTCGCTATTATGTTATTTTAGTATGGGCGCCCGTTATATTTCACATTTTGTTACGATCTCTAAGTGCTCGGGAGGATCAGGGATGGACAGGACTCGTCTCAGGAACTTATAATTGCTTCAGGTCGGGTTGCTGCAAGAGATTCCGCCCCGGGTCTCAGAGGCGAAGGCAATGGAATTATACAGTAAACGGAACTTTATTTATAAATCAATCATATGTGTACAACAACGGATCTCAAAGAGGGTGTCCTTGTGGCGTATTGTGCTCGGGCTAGTGGGGCGTAATGTCGCGCTGTGTCGAATTACCTAAAGTGAGAATAATCTAAGGACCCTGAGGTCTTATAATTAATACGAGAGGCCATTTAGGACTACCAAACGGCAGCGTTCGAGAGGTCGTTGAGGTCTACCGAAGTGAGGACAGTTTGAGAGACCTTTAAAATATGCATATTAATGAAAAGGGTTTCTAGACCTTTTAGGTCTACCAAGTGAGAACAGTATGAGAGTCATTTAAGGAATACAAACTAATGAAGAGGGTTTAAGAGCTCTTTGAGGTCTAAAAAGAGAGAAGAGTTTGAGAGGCCTTTAAGATCTACAACTTAATGAGAACAGTTTGAGGAGCCTTTAAGGTCTACAACTTAATGTGAACAGTTTGAGAGGCCTTTAAGGTCTACAACTTAATTATAAGGGTTTGAAAGTGATAGGGCGACCGCGGTTGGTTGCTACGCTGCTTTTACCCGGTTCCGATCTGGTGGCTGCGCCTAGGATGCTTACCGCTGGTCCTCGGCAGATTAATTAATTAATTAATTAATTAATTATCTCATTTGCCAGTAGACGTTTAATGACAGCGGAAAAGAATTATTCAGCCACCGAGGAGTGTCTGGAAATTATATGGGCCCTACGGACATTTATGTGGTGGTAACGAACCATTTTGATGAAGATTCCGTGCCTTGGGAATTGTGTGGGGCCAAGGAACACCGGAAGAGGGGGCTCGATCCCAACGGGTTCCTCTTCGAGTATGCATGGGCTAAGGAGGGAGACAGCCTAGACCACGGCCGACACGGAAGAGGTCATCGTCACTTCCGACAATGACCTCTGCAGGCTGCCACGAAAGGGGAACGAGAGGCGAGAGAGGACTTACGGGGGCGGAAATTTTTTTCAAGCCGGCGACGCGGAATTTCGGGTCGGAATCAACAAGAAAATTGTATAAATAGTAAATAGTAAGAGTAATCTAAGCATACATTGAAGCATTAATATTAGATATAGACATTAAATTAAGGCCAAAACACGCATACGATAGTATGCGAAACATCCATAGCTAACTAATAAGCTCGCCGCACACATGCAGACACACGCGGGAGATACCCGCTCGGTACTGCGGCCCTCCAAAGCATAACGGCCGGACTCGCTGTGTACTAGGGCTTTCACGAATGCACCGGACGACATGGCAGTAGGAGCGCCGGATGGAGCCATTGAGACGGCGAGTCGAATCGCAGCAGTCCTGGAGCATGGTTACGATCAGAGCTTGCGGCTTCGAGGGTCGTTCCGAAGGAACAACAGGCCAGTATTCTGGTGGAGCGCCGAGATCGCCTGTAGGCTGCTGACACGTGGGCACGGCTCCTAGCGAGCAGTGCAGCGAGGCCTTTAGAAGAGTGAGGAAGGCCCTTAAGACCGCCAAAAGGAGAGCAAGGAGTGAGCATTTCCTGCAGCTCTGCGACGAGGTGGACGACCCCAGGGGAGGACCGTACAGGATGGTTGTCAAAGGCCTGAAAGCTGGCAGTACATACTGACTGCTGCCATCGATGAGTCCGGAGGTCTTTCCCCAAGTCAGTTTGGAATCCGGAGAGGGAGGTTAACGCTCGATGCTATTGAGATGGTCTAGGAAATAGCCGGATCTGCCATCGCGGGAAAGAGGTGGAAAGGCGTCTCCAAGAGCTACTGACCAGTGGTAACGCGAGATCCCTCGTCCAAAGCGCGATGGACGCACAGGCTGGTCCCCAACATCGTGGCCTGGATGGAGCGGAAGCACGGGCATGTGGACTTCTACCTGACCCAGGTGCTGAGCGGACATGGCTGATTCAGTAGTTACCTTAAGAGGTTCGGCCATAATGACGAGGAAGGTTGGCCGGAGTGCGGATCTGGCATCGTGTAGGACGCGCACCACGTAGTCTTCGAGTGCCGTCGATTCCACGAGGAGAGGGCTGCTCTGGAGGCGGTAGCAAGAGCGGAGATCAGGGTGGACACGCTGGTGCCGCTGATGGTGAAAGCCCCCAGGATGTGGGGCTTTCTGGGCAAAGGTGTTGAAGGCCGTTAGAGCGCTGGAGAGAGAAATCAGGGAGCGGATGGGCTAAGCAGCCCAACATTGTGCGAAACATTGCTTTGCGGCCCATATTTTAGTTCTAAATATAGATGTTAAAATTAAGATCTAGGTGTAGATAAATTAAAATAATAAATTCGAGTACAAAAAAAAGAGGGAAACTCACCACAGAAAAGTTCTTTCTTAGCACACGGACTATAGAAAAGAGCAAGAAAGTGAACGATCACGCCAGAAAAAAAAAACCCCGAAATCTGTCAAACTGAACGAAAGAGAGGGAACGACAATATAAACTTCTGGAAGAAGTGAAACCGAACTACGAGGAGTTTTGCGAAGCGAGATAAGAACAATTCCCTGAAAGCGGTCGAGTGACGCAAAAGCCACAATTTGAATAGCGAAGAATGGGCGATGGCTACTCCCGCTGGCACGTGGGAAATCTATTGAAGATCAGAAGGGACAATGAAAAGAGAGCCAGGAGGTTGACTGACGCCTGCGCCAAATTCCGGCCAAATGAAACCCGAAAGTCAAGTCCGCACGCCCTGAGCCACGCACAGCGTTTGTTTGAAGCTAGCAGCGTAGCCTGGAGAAAACTCACCTGCAGCGGAAACTCAGGAGAAAGAGCTCCCAGCCGTCGAGTGACGGCTGACGACTTGAAAGGAGAGGGAGTGGGTGTGGGTATGCCCGACCCAGGACTATGGATCGCAACCCTACCTCATCGACGCGTGGCTGTATGTACATGAGCCAATGTGAGACAGGTGAGTGTGAAACGTGATATCGCAACGAGTGGACAACGAAATAAAGCCGGCCAAAAGAGAGGCCATTGGCTCAACTTCAAAATCCACTTGCTTAGCAAGCAACATAGCAGGCGACTAATAGCAACAGTGATTACCTCTTCCATCCTGTATGCCGCGCCGATACGGGCCGAAGCCATGAAGACTGATAACTACAGCCGGCAGTGCAAGCCTGTCTGCCTTTAGACGCTGTGGGTTGCGCATCTCCAGCTGTTTCTGCACTGTGTCAGAGGAAGCTGCATTGGTGGTATCAGGAGCAATCTCAATAGACCTGATGGCAAACGAGCTCAGAACAGGATATTCGGCAGAGTGATCCAGCGAAGCAACGCAAGCACGGGGCGGTGGACCAATAAGATCATCCCCGACCTGGCTCCTTGGCTGCGTTGAGGACAGCAGTTAGACTATTACATCACGCAGATCATCATTGAACATGGATGCTTCAAGGGGTACCTGCACAGGTTCAAGGTCGACCACTGCGGCAGCGAGTTTATCGAGAAACATGCCTTTTTCGTGTCCCCACTATTTTCGGTAGCACGAGTTACGCTGGAAGTAGCCACGAGCAGTCGCCCTACACCCGAAAGTCTGATCGTCTGAATGTTGGAGAGCCCTTCCAAATAAAATGCGGTACGATTCCAGGAACTGACCTCTGATATAACCCTAATATAGTTAAATATTCAATGTGAGCCAAATCAACCACCAATAAAATTCGAACGCAAGCGTTTTTTTTTTTAACTTAGCCAACGCAGCGACCGTGTCGTTTTTGTTGCCATTTTGTTCTTTTGGTTCCCTCACATACGGAATGCTTTGCCGTCGGCATTACCCAGTGAGCTTTTTTTCTCGAACAAGAACCAAAGGTGTTTTTTTATTACACCTTTCCGGCTTTGAAATAATTAAACATTTGTTCTATGAACTCGTTGTGCCATGAGCTCTTTCTTTTCGTTAAGTGTTCTAGTAACCTATCCGTTGGTCTCTAATAAGCAACCTTGGCTCAACAAAGAGCTGACACGCCTAAAAAAATTTAAGTCTAAACTTTATAATATATATAAACTCATCGGTCCCACGCTGTCCTCTCTAGTTATCTAAGTGCTTGGTTGAACTTTAGCATGCTTAACGCATACTTTACTGAAAGGAATAATAAAAAAAATTTGCGACATAGGAAAGTGAACAAAAGAAATTTGAAGCGCGACAACTATTTATCTTTCTGGCTGACTTTTGGGTCCGAGAACGTCCCCTGGTTGAACGCAGTTCAACAATGGTTGACAATAACAACTCTGTCTAGCTAACTTTCGGGTCCAACAATAACACGTCTCTCTGGATAACAACAACGTCTCCGTGAGTTCATTTCCGTATCCGCCAGATACCTTTTCTTTGGAAGATAACTTACACGAAATCCGCGCGGATACCGACAAGCGACAACGAACACCATCCGCAAGCCGAACTCCCGGTGTTCTTCTTTGGAGTCGGGTCGGAATCTTTTACAGAAACCAAGTCTGAACCAATATAAATTCCTGAAACGGATCCTGGCCCTCCCTGAGCTACCCGAACGACGATAGACCGTCACAGGTTTTATAACTTTGATAACACTAAGCGTAAACCCAATTTATATTCGTCCTCGCTAACATTTAATAGTACTACTGCAAACTCTAATCAGGCCATCGCCGATCATATTACGGAGTTTTTTAAAACAACATATTTTCCCGTAACCATTTCAAGTCAGATATATTCTTTTGCTATGCGCAGTTCAAACTTAATTTTCAGTCCCATCTTAAACGAAAGCTTTTTTACTCTGGATGTTCAATATATTAAGCCAGTATTGTAACCATGTCCCGATGGAATACCAGGCTGCGTGCTAAGAGATTGTGCCGAGGCTCTGTGTCTCCCCTTTCTCAAGTTGTTTACCTAATCTTTAGAATCCTCAGAATTTTCCCTTATTTGGAGGGAATCTTTTGTTATTTCTCTCCACAAAAAGGTTGCTAGTAACTATAGGGGTATCTCTAAGTTATCGGCAATCCCTAAACTCTTCGAGAATGTAATCACTTGGAACATTTATGTAGATCCGATAATTCTCCATGTCAGCATGGTTTTTTGAGGCGAAGATCAACTACATCTGATCTTCTTAAGTGGATTTCGAGTTATCTTAGTGACAGGACTCAAAAGGTCCTGTTCAAAAATGCTCAATCCTATAGCTTCAGTGTCGCATCTGGCGTTCCACAAGATAGCCACCTTCGTCCTCTCCTATTAACATTGTTTATTAATGAATTCCATGTATATTGATGACGTTAATCTTTGCATGCAGTATAGGGATAGTTCATGCCAGTCGGATTAACAATCGGAACTTAATAACTTTCAAGCGTTGTGTCATGCTAAATTTTTACATCTCAACAGTTTTAAATGTAAACTGATGACAATTTCACGAGTCACTCCCCTGTTGCCGCTTATATGCTTAACGACTGCTCATTGAAAGGAATAGCTCTGGTTGACGATTTAGGTGATCCTAAATTTTCGTTCTCCGAGCATAATTCTTGCATGCCTAAAGCTACAGGCGTTCTGGGATATAATAAAAGATGGTCGATGGAATGCGGTTCTCTTTATGTAACTAAGACGCTTTTCATTTTATTAGTTCGCGTTTTATTGTGGTATGGATTTTGTGCCTGCAGTTCTCAATTCGGACTCCATAGAAATAGCATTGAATCTGTCCAAAAGAACTTCTCCTAATTAATTAACCTTCTCTAGCTAACCGTAGGTCAATGCTTGGCGTCGTCTTTTTATACAATCTTATTCACGGGTACATGGAGAGCCCCTATCTGCTAGGTCAGCCTATTCCATTCTGATTACAATCGCTGTATTGCTCGTAAAATTAACTAGTAACTTATTCTAATTTTCCTCGTTTATTTGCCTATTTTCCTTCTCATGCGTCTATCTAGAATTCGAACGTGCCCTCTGTTACGCGGCGGGAGGTGGGAGTGGAACTCGCGCGAAAAAAAATTATTTAAAGTCTAATATTTCTTATATAAATTTAATTTGTAGTAACACTTTATTACTTCCATATTATACGATAAAGAAACCGGTTTTCGATGTTCCTGATAATTTTAATCTACTTTAAGTATTAAGCCAAATCAAACTCTTCTTCTGACAATTTTTTTTATCCGACATTTGCACTTCAGTGTCAAAAATTTAAATTGGTTGTGCAGTCACAATTCTTTTTTATTTTTTTCGGGCTCACATTGTTTTGTGATTTTGTTTTTTTTTTAATTATTTTTTCAAGTAGGCTTAACCTCTTGGCCAAATCTCTCTCATGGGGGTTAGTGTTTCCAGTTCTAACTTCTTCAAATCTGTTGACAAATCCGACAAACCAGATCAATTTCAATCAACTCCAATTGCATTAATGGGTTTGGAGAGAACCCAATCCGCATGTTCTCAGCCGTCTCAGTTGATTTTAAAGCCCACTACATTTTTCCACGGACAACTAACGAGGATTCACTCGAGACTCACTCGAGCCACTGCAAAAACACTGCCTTAAGAAAGTTCATTGCCACAATTGACCGGGTGAATCACTTTAAGGCACATATTAACACTCCTGGCACTTCCGAATATACAAATTTCTCCCCCTATATGTGCCAAGTCCATCGCGATCAGTTTCGGGCCTTGTGGGAAAAGGTGGAAAAGAGCTACGAGAGATGTGTTGCGCAACTTCAATAAAGAACAGAGAAGGGATCCAACCAGTCCACTAAGGCTTCCGGTAACCGAAGTTTTCGCTGGTGAGTATCTTCGGTGGCCCGACCTTTTTACAGCGATATATATCCACAATTCGCGTCACACACCGGTGGGGAAGTTGTTCCACTTGCTGTCCAAAATGAGGCCGCTTCGAGAATCGTCGGTTATTGGTTAACAGCCAATTACTTATAATATTAAAAGCGTTCCACAGGCACTTATTCCTACCGTTGCCGAGTCTGAGGCGGAATCCAACAGCTTTGGAATTGCCAGCAGTTCCACAGATTCAGTGCAGAGAAAAAGGCTCATCGCACTGTTAGCCAACCGTTACTGTTTCAACTGTTTGGTCCACGAAAATTCCAAGGGCAATTTCCGCAGTGGTGACCGATTCAAGACGTCCAATCAGCATCACCATACTCTCCTGCCTACACACCGAAGTCCAGTGCCCCGTTCGAAGCATTTCTAGTTCGCACATTACTGACTGCTTTTCTTAACTTAACTTAAAGGGCATCTCCGGCTGGACATGAAGGCAACCTACGGTGCGTTCGCGACAAACGGGCTGGATCCGGCTGAGCACGGAGGGTAAAGAGACACTCTCGGCCATTGCGATTCGCCGCGTATGGTATTCCAATACGCGTGTTTCTGACATCAGTCGAGGGGAAGGGGGAGTAAGGCCTGTCTTGGCTTCTGCAAGTTTCGCGAGTGGTAGTGCCGAAACGCAAAACTTGTAGCGTCGAGAGGGAACAAGAAGAGATAGCCACACACATAGCCGTGAATAGATTACGCAGTTGTAACATGTCTTTGGTATTAATTTTAGAGTTATACGATGTTCTTTATAGCTTGAGTCCCTACTACTGCCCTTACTCTGTGGGTTGATTGGGTTTAACTTACAGTCTCGGACGATGGCTGCCAGGAATTTTGTGGCGCAACTCTGACCACACGTGGATTTGCTTGGGTTTGGTTGTTCTGCACTCGGGGAGGCACGTCGGTGTTGCTTAAACTCGACGGCAAAAGAGACGGAACCGGAAATCTATTCTATTCGAGATCATACTTTGACCGAACTATGCGGTTCCGCGAACTAGTTCCTGCTATCAGATCTAGCTCGATACTCCTATCGCGGGTGCGAGACTTGGCTTTCGTTTCTAACGTAATGATGAGCCTTCAGTGTCGGCTTAGCCTAATTTTAAACCTACGAAATAACTTATATCCTATTAGTATGCCTATCCTTAAAACTAAATAAGACATGTAATAAAAAATAAAAGTTGAAAAGGCCGACTCCTTGTAGGGGCCTTCCTTTGTCACACATGGATGAGGTATTAGATAGAGATTATGCCTGGCATAGTTCTATGGTTGGCTAAGGAAGGAAAGTTAATTAGGAAGAGTCTATTAGAATAGGAAGGTAATCTGTGGTTTGCATCCCAATTTAAGCCGCGTAGAGTAAGCCTTCCCAGGGCTCAATGCCCCACTCCCCTTGTGGCCCGCTGCGCTTGCCAGGTCGAGCAAGGGGGCGCCGATAAATGTAAATGGAAACCCAACGCCGAGCTTTGGAACTCCCGGGAGAGGGTAAACCCCGAACGAAGTCAAAGATGGACGAGGAGGAGATGCTGAGGAAGAGATTGGTCGCCGCATCTCATTCAGTATCGGAAACCGACAAAGAAGAGTTGTAAGCCGAGGGAAGAGCAAGTAGCACCAAGCTGACATACCATCAAAGGCGAGCGAGGGTCATAAGAGCCTGCTTCGTTCTCGACAAGATAGCTAAGAATGAGGCTGAGGGAAAGACCGACCCTCGGGACGCCGAAAACAAAGCCAAGCTCCTTGCGAAGATCGCGGAGTATGAGGCCTACAAAACGACGTTCCAGCGCTCACAGGCAAAGCGCAACCGGTCACAGTGCACCTAAGTGGGCGAAGAGCCTACAGGGCAAGCCAAGGTGATCGTCTGTCTGAAGACCCAGAACCCAGACGTCCATATGGAAGACTGGACTATCTTCACAGCAGAACAGGTGAACCAAACTTTCCTCCTCCTAATCAACCAGCACTACCTGCCGCATCTGGAAGCCAGCGACCATGAGGTCCGGTACGGCATTAGGAAGGCCAAGATCAAGGTCAACGAAAGACATCCTTACCACGGAACGAATTCAGTGATATCAAAGCAGTGGCATACGCAGATGACGTGGTACTGCTAGTATCAGGACCCTATCCTGACGTTATCAGCGAAATAATGACAGGTGCATAGGGACAAATGGGCGTAAACATATGGGCAAAAACCTGCGGACTAGCTTTTAACTTGCCCAGCGTAAATGGCATGGAGTTAAAACTATCGGAGCAGGCAAAGTATCTAGGACAAAAATTTAAACAAAAATTATTATATTATACATTATTTTTAATTACATACATCGTTTAGCTACCGCGCCTGCATGCGCTTTTCTGTGTAGTTCATATCTATTTATTACCACTTTTAGTTTTGTGCAGAGACGGTTTTCTTCCTTTCCTTTTGTTTTTATCCCCGTTTCCGATAGCGAGCACATTGGTTCAAGGTCTTCTGAAAATGTCCTCAATTATTGTCTGCGCAATAAAGAATTGCCGTAAAGGTGTTTCGGCTGACTAGACTAGTCTCCATTGCTGGCTTTGCCGCAGCAACCAATTACCTGCCTCACCACCGCGCAACTGCCCTTACCCCAGTACCAAGTCCAATGGTTCTGAGATTTAGAGCGAAAAAAGATTCAGAAGATTCGATCAGGAGGTAACGGCAACTGCTCCGCCAGTAATTTCCGTTGTGTCCGCTGCGGTGTCCCAACACCGCATCCTTAACATCGTTCGTAAGACCCTAACAGCAGTTCCATAATAATAATAATATTTGTTTCGGGGATTGCCCCTGACCTCGCATCGGAAGAGGTTTCTAGGTTTTCGGCTTCGGGAAAATGGTAAGGTGAACAAAATTTAAATTTTCGTCTGGCAGAGACTTTTAAGATAAGTGTCACCTTTAAACTCATTGACACTATATGGTCGGGTGACTTCTGTCCCGAGCACATGGCCTGTGTGAGTACAACTACCCAGGCCGACACAAGCTACAATACTCACCGTTGTACCTTCAGACCCAAAAAACTAACCTCTTCCTTCCTGCTTTCCTATCAGAATAATAGGGGCTTACGCAGCAAGCTCTCAAATTTGTATTCTGATAGCTTCTCTTTTGCATCCAGATAATTGTGTTTATTGAAACCTGGTTGAAGTCGGAAATCCTCTGCTCCGAAATTCTTCCTGGTAAGTGCACAATTTATAGATTACATCGGCTTTTCCAGCGAGGAGGTGAAATTTTAATCGGTGTGGATGATTGAAGATCCGTGAAGATTTCACGGATATAGAATTTATCTGCGTAAAACGATGATTTCCAGGTAGTTTTGTTTCTTGTTCTTATGATATATTCCTCCATCGTCTGAGAAGCTGTTTTATTGGAAACACCTTTCGGCAATTCGAACTATTTCCACAAGGCTTTTAGATAGCTGTGTTGCCAGCGATTCAATACAAGAAAAAGAAAGAACAGTTAAAAAAAAGGACAAACGACATTTTTAATAAAAACCAAAAAAAAAGACAAATATTTATTAATATATATATAATATATCATATAATATATATTTTTTAATTTAAATTTATTTCTAGGAGCATATCATCTATTTTTTTTGTTTACGTAAGCTTCATATGCTGCATTTGACCCTATCAGCTATAATGCAAACTGCATAATTCGGTGAGGTGGTCTACCGGAATAATTGCAGAATGTTGGGCGTAAAACATTGCAATAGCGGAATAGTCTCTGATATCGCGGCTGGCTTAAATGGAATTTCTTTCCTTTTCTTTTTGGAGCAATAAGCCAATCGACGCTTGATGTCGATTACATACAAATAAAACAGGGGTGCATCGCTTTCAAAAAGCTTATCGAATACCAAATTTTACGGAACTGCTTTTCGACTTGGGTAACAAGCTTCAGCGACGGCCAGGTGGTGGTTTTCCAAGCACGGCCACACACAAAAAGTCCAAAATGCCAGTTACCAGGTACACAACCACAAAATATAACCATAGCCACGTTCACCTTTTCGATCTTAAGCAGGGGTCCTGACCGATGCACGTCACTGAACACGAGTTATGAACCTTAAGGCAAGGGGCCTAACTCTGCTAAACTATTATGACGAGGTAGAGAAAAAACTCACTTTGTTAACAAATAAGGTTCATATGTCATATGACTCGAGTATGGCAAAAGTTCTGAGTGATAAATTCAGGAAAGACGCTTTGAGGGAATTTATATCAGGATTACAAATGTGTTCTTTGCGGAAAAACCTAAAGATTGCCGATGGCCCTAGCCCTAGCACAGGAGGTTGAGTCCAACCATGAAAAGTACACCTTCGCGGCAACCTTTGCAAGCCAAGAAAATCGCAAAATAGGCGAAAAAGCACAAAATCGGCAATAGGTAAAAACCATCAGCCGGCCGACTCTCAAATAGTCTAAGCAGACTAGTCGAAATTGATCCCTCACTTTAAAAAATTATCCGACCCAGTCTAACGAAAGCTTACCAAAATCGGAAGTCTGCTACATCCAAGCGAACTGGCGCTCCGCCTAAACAGCAAAGGGCAAATCACGTTGCCCAGGGTGTGGGAAATGAACCACGGCCATACAGCTTCCAAGGCGGCGGAGAAAATTGATATTAACATCATCCTCGATTATGTCTTTGATGTCATTATTTTTTTCAGGGGAAAATACCTGCTGCCCGCCATCAGACGAAGAGTAGCGGGGACTAATATGAGATTTCTTGCAGACACGGGCGCATCCAAGAATTTCATCCGACCTCACAAAAGATTGAAAGCCGTTCGCCCGCTAGAATCCCCATTCCCATTTCTTTAATTTAAAAGCACCGTTTTTTATACTACCCGACTTGTCCTCCTTCGATGGAATAATCGGCCTTGAACTGTTGAAATAGGCAGGGGCATCACTCTGTTTATCATTCGACCACCTACAATGGGGCACCGAGGTAGAGCAGATCGTCAATTTCACCAGCTTGGATTGCTCTGATGCACCGCCATTGGAAAAATATGTGTTTTAGAGCACCCGGAGAAAGGTCTTTGCAGACCCTAACGAGGCTTTGCCTTACAACACTTCGGTGGTAGGTACCATCAAAACAATTAACGAAGAGTCAATATACGCAAAACTATACCCGTGCTAAGAAACGGGGTAATTCAGAAGTCGGTATCCTCCTACAACAACTCAATATGGGTGGTAGACAAAAAAGGGACTGACGAAAACGGCAACAAGAAAATGCGACTAGTCAACAACTTTCGTAAATTAAATGAGAGAACCGTGTCCAATAAGTACCCTATGCCAAATATCTCAATGATATTTGACAACCTCAGTGTTTACGTGAGGGGCCTACTGTGCCGCCTCGGTTCAGGAGCGAGCTTTCTGTCCCCCGCCTTGCGCTCACACTCCGAGCACCACCGATCTCCCGCTCTCGCTTTCTGTCCCCCGCCTTGCGCTCACACTCCGAGCACCACCGATCTCCCGCTCTCGCTTTAACGAGGCAAAGCGACCGGGAGCTCGGCTTTATGTTAAGTTATGTTAAGTTAGTCTTATGTATGCTCCAGAATAAAGCTGACGCTACCCCACGACGCCCCCGCTATATTTTTCTTTCGAACCCCGACGGGTTATTGCATCGTTTTGCGACGTGGGATACATATTGGCCACTCTCAGGATTCACCTGGCAGGATTCGCCCCCCAAACATTTGGTCCTTCGAGCCGGATTTTGATGAAGGATATCCTCCAAATCACCGGCAAATATCCGCCAAGATAAGTACAACTTTTCCTTCTTCGCCTATCTTCACTGTCGATCTGCAACAGTGGGCCGAACACACAATTTCGGTCGCACTCTTGCAAAAATTTTCTTCTTTTGCGTGTCAACTCCCAGTCCGAGTTTTCCTGACACCAAGGCAGTGAAGAATTACAATTTCCATTCGCCTCCGTTCCGCGAAAATTTCGATCGGCGACCGCTTGTGTGCGTTGCCATTTTCCTCGTCGTCTCTTCCATTTTCCGTTGCCCATCAGCTTGCCAACGGCCGAGGCCTATGGCTGCACATACAACGGCGAACTTTTTTTGCACATACATGTGTACATATGCACACCGATCCGTGCATAGATAGTGAACAGTAAAATAAGTGTAGCGGACAAAAGCAATTATTATATATATTATATATATATATATATATATATATATATCTATAATATATATATATATTATATCGGGCCGCTGGTGTGCGCTGTTTTCGGGAGTTTTACTCTGTTCGCAGAACAGGCTACCGCTGCCGCCAGATTTGATTTTTTGTGCCGTCTCCATACACAATTTTCTGTTCGCGCAGCTTAATACAGTCCACTCCTCGACGCTCCACTGTGCCAACACAAGCTCCTACCCATACTTCAAATTAATAATTCCATATGTGTATGATATTTTCTACCTCCGATTTCAGGAATAACAAAATATAAAAATAAATAACCCAAACCCATATAATATTAAAACCAACTATTAAGTAAATCTAAAGTGAGCCAAACGCCACAAATAAAGTTCCTACGCAACCGCGAGTGTTTAATTCTTTTTCAATTTCGCCGTCGCAGAGGCCGTGTTGTCGTTGCTGTTTTGCTTGCCGTCGGCATAACGCAGCGCGATTTTTATTCGCGACCAAGAACAGAGCTTTAAGTCCAGCTCCTCGGATTGGAATAATTAAACATTTGCGGCTTGCAGTGTACGACATTA
This sequence comes from Drosophila bunnanda, assembly GCA_035046265.1. Lineage (NCBI taxonomy): Eukaryota > Metazoa > Arthropoda > Insecta > Diptera > Drosophilidae > Drosophila > Drosophila bunnanda. Next base: position 276,557 of record JAWNOB010000107.1, read on the forward strand.
ACATTTGTCCGACGAATACCAGCATAACCAACATCCAAATTCAATCCGCACCGGTGCAACTGCGCTTGTTCTGTTTATTTATTATTTCTCATCCACTTCGCCGCCGCAGAAGCCGTGCGTGTTGTTGTTGCCGCTTAAACTCTCGCCATCATATAGGCGAGCTTTAGTTTCCCGAGACTAAGAACTGAGTTGTTTATTAATTCCACCCGTCCAATGCTGCACTCATCAAAATCTCACTGTTTGATTTAATTCTGCTTCCTTTGATTTGTTTGCAGAAACCCGACCAGTTCGTGGCGGCCTAGGCTCAGATACATCCTCATCTCAATAATTAACAATAAATACGTATCTACACTTAGTACCTCCATTCGACTGCGTTTAGTGTGACCGTCCTCCCGCTCGACAATTGGCAAGCACTGATCAGCAGCGTTTGCTTCCTAGAATGCCCACGGGAGACGATAAGAAACCGCGTCCGATTCCCTCCATCCGTTTGGATAGGTCCCAATCCGCATCCCCGCGGGCGTCTCAACTGAAGCCAAAGGCTACCGCTGCCATTCCAAGAGCAAGGACCGACGAATCCGTCGACACACTATCTGGGTCCTCGCCTAGATTAACTCGGTCAGTAGTCAAAATGGCACAAAAAGCGATAGACGTCGCTCTCAAACGATTTATTGCCACAACAGACCGTGTCAGTCAATTCGAGGCGAATCTCCACACCCCGGGCACACCGGAGACTGAACAATTTTCCCCCTTCATGTGTAAAGTCCATAGGGACCAAATAAGGGCCCTGTGGGAAAAGGTGGAGAAAAGTTATGAGAGCTGCTCCGAACTGCTCTCCGCGTCAGAAGACGGAGCGGACACCTCGACAGTGCTGGAGTCAAAGTACAGCTACTGCTATTCCGTTTATTCGAAGTGTGTTGCCAAACTTGAGGAAACAATTTCACAAGCCGCCTCTCAGTCTGATTGGGCGGCTAATAGTGTCCACACACCCGCTCCCACCGGGTGTCGTTTGCCACCAGTGGACACAGAGGTTTTCGCGGGCGACTATCTTCGTTGGCCCACTTTTAGAGACCTGTTCACGGCGATTTACATACACAACTCTCGTATCACCCCGGTTGAGAAGTTGTTCCACCTCCTTTCCAAGACCAGTGGCGACGCGAATGCCATCGTGTCCAAGGCCCCCCTCACCAATGAAGGGTTCGCCTCAGCGTGGCGAAGCCTCACCGAACGCTTCGAAAATCGACGGTTGCTGGTCAACAGCCAGTTAAAGATCCTCTTCAATATCCAGGCTGTGCCTCAGGAATCCGGAGTCGCGCTGAAGGATCTGCAGGGCACAATTCAAAGCTGCCTGGCAGCCTTAGAGATGTCTTCGATTCAAGTCGAAGCTTGGGATTGTATCCTGGTCTATATGGTGTCCACCAAGCTTCCCAAAATCACACTTTCGCTGTGGGAGCAATCCATCCACAATAAAGCCGAAATTCCAACATGGAAGGAGTTAGATGTCTTTTTGACAGAGCGTCATCGCACCCTGGAGGCCATCGACGACGTTAGGCCTAGCGGTTCCGGGCCAGTTCCGCCGAGATCGGCACCCACGAGCGCGCCAATTCGCAGGCTCAACTCGTACGAGACCCGAGTGGCTTCTGCCCCCAAGGGGTGCGATCTCTGTCCTGGCGAGAATCACCCTGCTCGATTATGTCCACGTTTTCTTGAAATGGATGTGAGTGGTCGCTCCGACTATATCAAGAGGAAGCAGCTCTGCCTAAACTGTTTCGCACGAGGGCATCAGCAACGGGACTGCACGAGTGCCCACAGCTGCTCTATCTGCCATAGCCGGCATCACACTCTTCTGCACCGCGGTAACCCCTTCGCAACCGCTCCAAGTCCGTCGGCGTCAACGAGACACCAACCCGCGTCCACTTCCAGCGGTTCCGGTGGCTCACACGAACACTCTGACGTACAAGCGTGCTTCGCTTCTGGTTCGGGAGCCGTCCTATTGGGCACCGCCCTCATTAACGTGTGTCATCTCGGGTGCAACTTCCAAGCACGAGCCTTAATAGACTCAGGGTCCGAAGCGACTTTCATCACGGAAAGGCTGTTCAACTTGATTAAGCACCCTTTTAAGATAATTCAAGCCCAAAGCTCCGGCCTTAATCAGTCCATTTCTGCGCAGTCTACCAAATTATGCCACTTTTCAATTCGGTCACCTGCCAGACCCGTGTTACAATTAGAGACTGCAGCATATGTGCTGCCGCAACTGGCTGGCAACCTGCCCTCGTATCCGATTCCGCGAGATCTTCTAAAGGGGCTGCCCGACATCCCCCTGGCAGATCCCAAGTTCTTCGAGAGCTCCCAAATTGCCGTACTGATAGGAGCCGATATTCTGCCGTCTATCCTCCTTGGCAACTTCAAAACTAACATCTGCGGGTCGCTCCTCGGACAGGAGACTATTTTTGCATGGGTGCTGACAGGCCCTTTGTCTCCTGCCTCCCCCCGCAGTGTGAGTGCCTTCTCCACACGAGTGGCTTGCAGCCAAGACGATTCGCTGGACCAGCATCTCACAAAATTCTGGGAGGTGGAGGAAAGCCCCACACGTATCGTCCCGGAAGCTGATGAGGTCTGCGAGCGCAATTTTGTCCAGACTACTCTGAGGAATGAGGGTGGCAAGTATGTCGTGACGCTCCCCCTGCGTGACCCCGAGCACATGGGTTCCGAACTAGCGTCCTCACGATCGCTCGTCCTGGCCCAGTTCCTGCGTAACGAGCAACGCCTTAAAAAAGACCCCCCCCCCCTAAAGGCCCGGTATGATGCAGTAATTCAAGAATACCTCGACTTGGGTCACATGAAAGAAGTTTCTCCAACAAGCCATTCAGCTTCCTACTATCTTCCGCACCATGCGGTGTTCATTCCGGCAGTCAGACCCAGCACGATGTCTCCGCGTCCACGCACCGCTATCGCACAAGAGGGCAGATGTACTCGAGGTACTTTGTCCTACCGTTGCCGAGTCTGCCGGGGGATCCACCCACTGCGAAAATGCCGCCGTTTTTTGCACCTGAGCGCTGAGAAGCGGCTTCAGGCAGTACTGGCTAACCGCTACTGTCCGAGCTGTCTGGCCCACGAGCATTCGGACGGAGCATGCCGGCGAGGGGATTGCTGCAAAACGTGCGGCCAGGACCATCACACCTTGCTCCACCTATCCGAGCGACCATTGTCGACGCGCCGGCCTCGGCAGAATGCGCGCCGGTCTCGGGACGCCGTCGCCCCTTCTCGGCAACCGGCAGCAGCACCCCGGACGCCCTCAGCCACTCCACGGCATTTTTTCCGCCGCTCGCCAGGATACCCTGATGACCGCAGCAACGACCATTTTGCAATCCGAGTGATTGCAAGGGGGGGCAGGATGTTTACGTGAGGGGCCTACTGTGCCGCCTCGGTTCAGGAGCGAGCTTTCTGTCCCCCGCCTTGCGCTCACACTCCGAGCACCACCGATCTCCCGCTCTCGCTTTCTGTCCCCCGCCTTGCGCTCACACTCCGAGCACCACCGATCTCCCGCTCTCGCTTTAACGAGGCAAAGCGACCGGGAGCTCGGCTTTATGTTAAGTTATGTTAAGTTAGTCTTATGTATGCTCCAGAATAAAGCTGACGCTACCCCACGACGCCCCCGCTATATTTTTCTTTCGAACCCCGACGGGTTATTGCATCGTTTTGCGACGTGGGATACATATTGGCCACTCTCAGGATTCACCTGGCAGGATTCGCCCCCCAAACACTCAGCGAAGCAAAATATGTTAATTATTGACATTTTTTCTACAGATAAAAAATACTTCGTCACTTGCATCGACAAGTTTTCTAGCGGATATATATATATATATATATTCTAGCGGATATATATATATATATTTTATTAAGTTAGGATAGCATTGGTGGTGGAAATGAGAAAATAAGTATTTCTGGAACAAATGAGTATATCACGTTCATGCCACAGGTGCGGACTTATCATCCTACTATCCCTGTCTATGGCGTCGGCACACATTGCCGACTATTCGCGAGCAAAATACATTCCCATCGTTGATAGAGAAGTTTTAGTATGAAAAAGAGTTTGCATATGTGACTCACTCTGCAAACCTTTCGGAGTACACGAAAATACTAGACGAGGGAACCAGTCGCATATGAGGAAGTTGCTGGAAGTAGATACCACACTTATGCGAGACTTACGGGAATCGCTACGTGTGCACCATAGGGTTGCCAGGAGCTAAGATTTTCTGGGATTAGTCTTAAAGGTAGTAGCAGGAACACCGGATGCCGATGATTTGGAGAACGCAAACAACAGACAGATGGAAATTATCAGTAAAGGTCAAAATAAAATCAATCAATTAACCGCCACAGTAAAACAAATCCTCAGGGTTACAAAGAATTCACACGTCGTTACAGGCTATTTATATGAAACTCTCCTCTTAGACTTACAACCCGAGTCGATTAAGGAATAACGACAACGATACTGAAGTCTGGGGGCACGTTACTCACCTTGTCACATTTAAAGATTGCGCCTTCATCAACGAAACCCTATACGTTAATCATGACAAGATCCAAAGAAGAATTTCAGGAATAAATGATCACAAGTACTAAACATTACCATCAACCACGACGTACTGAGCCTACTGAGGAGCTCCTTCGAGAGTTCGACAAGGAATCTGAAATGCAGCGCAATGCTCAGAGTAGGAATACTATGGTATGTTGTGCGATGATTGCCGTTGTCATGATCTATCCCTATTTTTTCAAGGCAAGAAGATCTGCGGCTCAGCTGAATGAAGACATCACCGAGATAGTGTCGGCCGAGGGCGGCCTTAATTCAACGGGGGATTAGTCAACAAGTCAACATAAACCAGCAAAAATCAATGGACTAGACTTGTGTTGTTGTTTAGCTCTGGTCGAAATTGCATTTAGCCCGCATGCTCGTGCACAGACGGCAAGCACTGCAAATTTGCATGGCCGCTGTGAGTCTTTTGTTAGCTTTAAGTTTCTTTTCAATTCAGTTTATATAAAAGCCTTGAATAAAGAACACAAGCTCTAATAATTAATTAATTAATATTAATAATATAATTAATATTTTTATTCCCAAGAAGAACACCGTGGGTTCATGCCATAACGTAATCTGTTTATTAAATCATAAATGGGTACATGGTGTGGCTAGAGTGTTATGGCTACCAGAGTTCGGTTTGCGGATGGTGCTCGTCGTCGGTCGTCGAGATCCGCGAGGGTGCCGTGTAAGTTATTTTCCGAAGAAAATGTGTCTGTCGGATTCGGAAATCAACTCACGTCGACGTTGTTGTTATCCAGAGAGACGTGTTGTTGTTGAACCCAAAGAGACTTGTTTGTTAGACTCGAAAGTCAGCCGGAGAGAGTTGTTATTGGACCCGAAAGTCAGCCAGAGAGAGTTGTTATTGTTGGATCTGAAAGTCAGCTAGAGGGAATTGTACTTGAACCCGAAAGTCAGCCAGAGAGAGTTCTCATTGTTGGATCCGAATGTCAGCCAGAGAGATTTGTTGTTGGTGGACTCGAAAGCCAGACAGAGAGACTTGTCGGACCCGAAAGTCAACCAGAGAGACGTGTTGTTGTTGGACTCGAAAGTAAACCAGAAAGAGGCTTCGCCTGGTGGAGTTAAGGGTTAATAGGAAACTACGGGAAGTTAACTACAATGTATAAATCGGACTCGATCTAAGGAAAACCAACCAAAAGTAACTTCGCTGCTGACTACTAGAGGCTAACCTCTCCCAATCGCTGTCGGTGGCTGAGAGCCGAAATACGGCTGTGGTCCGCTATACTGCTTAGCGATGTCTTGTGTGCCAGCCGCCTGCCCTCTCTAGTGTGACCATTCCTTCTTTGGTCTAGTGTGACCGCGCGCGATCTTGGGCCCCCACGCGGATTTGATTCAAATTCACAATGGGCAGCACAACCGTTAATGAATTGCAAAGTTATCGTGTATTAATGTATATGTATTTTGGGAATCTTCACTTTTACTTGGGCGTCTTGCTACCAGGAATGCGATGGCAAGGCGTGATTTGAGTTGAAAGTGTATTTATGTGTCGGTGTCACTAGGACAGTCTTCTGCATACCGGCAGGCACCTCTATTCCTCTTGATAATCGGCGGCGGAAGAAATCGGGCGCCGGATCTGATTCGCGATCAGTGTGATGCATGCTAGCACCGGATTTCGCGAGCCAGTACTTTTTCCGATTATCGACTTTTCGATTATTCGATCGCGAGCTCGGATTTTACGTTTGTTGACACTTTGGCGCTGCGATAGAGACAAGGTGGTGACCGCAGTTTACATGGTACCCTGGCGAGCGACGAACAAGAGCTGAGGAGCGGTGAACGAATGCCGTGGATTGTCTGCTTGAATGCAACGATGTCTGATGCCATCTGCGGCACGTAACGCAGGGGCGGGCACTAGTGCAATCCCGTTGCTGGTGACCTCTTGCCAAACAATTTAAGCAGAGTTGCTTTCTTCGGAGGAAATCTGATCGCTCTTACACACACATTTCGAGGAAATGAGGACACACACGCAAAGGTCACGCCTTCTGGGTGCTGCAGCCACCACGACTTCAGAAGAATTGACAGACCTTGGCGGAGAATTTCCCGAGCCGCTAGGCGTGACGTCGTCGATGGCCTCCAGCGTACGATGGCGTTTCAGGTTGGAAAATCAGCCTAATTTAGTATGGATTTCTCCCACATAAAAAGTGTGATTTTGGGAAGCTTTAAGGAAACCATATACATGGAGGACATCTCTGTGAAGCAACTTTGAACGGTGCAGATCCGGACTCTTGGGGGACAGTCTGGAGGTTGAAGGCGATTTCCAACTGGATGTTGACCAATAGCCGACTATTCTCGAAGCGGTCGGTGAGGCCTTGCCGCGCTGAGACGAACCCTTCAGTGGTTAGCGGAGCATTGGAAACAATGGCGTACGCATTACCACTCATTTTGGACAGCAAGTGAAACAACATATTCACCGGTTTGAGACGCGAGTTGTAGATGTACATATCTGCGAATGATGTATATAGCTGCGAAAACATCTCTGAATGTGGGCCACCGAAGATAGTCACCAACAAAAGTTTCGGTGTGCACCGATGGCAGACGGCAAAGCGTAGAAGGGGAAGGGGGTGTTTGAAAGTTGTCGGAAGCCTGAGTGTACCGGGAGGCGCCCAAACGAATTAATTGAATTGGAAGCGATTTCTTATCGTCTTCTATGAGCAAGTGATCTAATTTATTAGATTTGTCTACAGACTCGAAGGAGATAGAACTGGAAACGAATACGGTCAAATTAAGCACGGTGGAGAGATTTGGCCATGAGGTGGACAGTACTTGAAAAAAAAAATCGCGGAATCCGGCGTCCGATTTCTTCCGCCGTCGATTATCAAGAGAGATAGACGTGCCTGCACGAGGGCAGAAGACTTTCCTAGTGACAGCGAAAGAAATACACGTGCAACTCAAACCACGCCGCGCCAACGCATTCCTGGCAGCAGCCGGTCAAGACCGTAAGTTAAAAATCAGTTAAAACCCAGTTGTAAGGGCAGTAGTAGGCTCCCAGGACTTATAAGTAAAGAAAATTCCTAAAATACATATACACATAAAGACACGAAAACTGCGCAATTTATTTACTTGACTCCTTCCTTCCCTCTTGACGACGCGAGTCTTGCGTTTCGGCATTACCACTCGCGACACTTGTAGGACTTGAGACGGATTCGGATCTCCGCTTCCCATTACCCTCGACCTGCGCGAGAAACACGGGTATTGACGGCGATTCGCCACGGCCCAGTGTACCTGTTCGTTTGGGTGTTCTTGCAGGCCGTGATCGCCCACTAAGCTAGCCTCCGTGTCCACCCGGAGATGCCCTTTGGTTTGGCCAACAACGCTTATCCGGTTGATCCAACCACCAGGGGTGGAAAATTTGGATCCGATTCGCTCGATACTAATTTCTACTATCATACAAATTATGTTGTAAAGTATCCTTGGCCGCGACAGAGATTTACCCCGGCCAGCGAATTTTGTTATAAGTGGCACCCGAAAAGGGACGTGGTAGGGATAAAAACCAGGAAAAAAAATCACCCGTATAAGGAGTACATAACACCAGGACGAAAGAACGGACCTGGAATTACCGCGACTCTGAACGAAACCCGACCTAAAGTGTGCGGATCCGTGAATCAAAACACGCTACCACCGTACTCAGGCCCTGATTCAAGCCCTCGAGCTTAACCGCGACCCCCACAGTCAAGGCTATCGATTCGGTATTCCCGTTCCCAGGCACTCGTGTTTCCGAGCTTCGCGCGCTGTGAAGCGAACCGCTACTCCGCGCTCCACCTGTACTCAGCTCCCTCAGCTTATCGGTCGGGAGCGCAGTTGTAAATGTCGTTTGTTATATAAACCAAAAAAACCATAAACCATTGTGAATTATTAATTTTTTTTAATATTGTTAGGACCACTGTAACAACACTATGACCCAGGTCACGCGATATAATTGTTAGGTAACCTGTATGTTTCAAGTTTCTTGGGAAACGGGACCCAACCTTGCGAGCTCCGGATTGAAACTTACAAAATTTCGGAGATCAAATCATTAACAAATAATGAATCACGAATCACTTAACTTGTTTCATTTTGAACCCTATTTGCTGGTCTTAGGTTATACGCAGCAATGTTTTTTTTTGGGTAAGTCATTGAAATCGATTCGGTATTCCCGTTCCCAGGCACCCGTGTTTCCGAGCTTCGCGCGCTGTGAAGCGAACCGCTACTCCGCGCTCCACCTGTACTATTGACCTCAGCTTATCGGTCGGGAGCGCAGTAGTAAATGTCGTTTGTTATATGAACCAAAAAAACCATAAACCATTGTGAATTATTAATTTTTTTTTTTTTTAATATTATTAGGACCACTGTAACAATTAAGCTCACGCATTAAAAAACAGTGAACAGAATTTAAGCTACCGCTCAAGAGAAAGACCCAGGTCACGCGATATAATGGTTAGGTAACCTGTATGTTTCAAGTTTCTTGGGAAACGGGACCCAACCTTGCGAGCTCCGGATTGAAACTTAAAAAATTTCGGAGATCAAATCATTAACAAATAATGAATCACGAATCACTTAACTTTTTTCATTTTGAACCTTATTTGCTGGTCTTAGGTTATACGCAGCAATATTTTTTTTTGGGTAAGTCATTGAAATAGACCCGCTATACATTCCAATGCCTGGCCCAAAGCACTGCATTTATTTTGAGAAAATGTTTAAAATAATCAAATAAAATTAAAGAGAAAATGAGAAAAGACGTTATCAATTGCAAGAACTGTCCAAGCGAAACATTGGCAAACAGAAAACATTAAACTGTTCAGTGTACATTCTGAAATGCAGAAAGCCCCCCTCTTAATGCATTATGCAAATAAAGCCGGCTTCGATTCGAGAAAGAATATATGACGTAGACTGTTCAATCTAATCCTCGACTTAATGATTGGCTTCAATTGTCTTTTATGAAAAAAACGATTTAATTTATCATCACTATTTCCGTAAATATGAGTTATAATTAAGTTTCTAATACAGCCAAAAATGCAGAATAATGGTGTGGTGATATTAGTATATTAGTATATGTGGTGATATTAGTATATTAGTATTATAAGACCATTTAAAGTATATAGAAGATTTTATAAACTTCGACTTGGCCATATTTTTTCCCTAATTCTTTATTTTACTTTATTTATTTATTTTTATTATTTGTTTTATTTTTTTATTTTTACCTGACTCTTTTTTAGAGAATGCATAATATTTATTATCATGAGTACATTAAAAAATTGTAACCAACACTAATCATACATTAATATACATCGTCTTCCATCGAGAAATCCAAAGTTTCACTGGCATAAAGTGAGCTGAAATGAGAATATTTAAAATAGTTTAAAATTCTAGATAACAACAAATGTACATACTTTACTGCTCTGCTTGTAAAAAACACAATCCGTTTTAATTTCTTGTTATAAAAGAAATAATTAAAGGACCATAAACAGCCTGGCTCCCCAAATGGGTCGGAGCTCAGATCCGGATTATAACTGTATATGTCACAATCTGATAAATTCACTTCGTCATCCACAGCTGACCATAACGGCTGACGTAAAACTTGGTATTGATCTCCAGCTAATGCCGATAAATTCGAATGGATTGAGTTCATAACCCACTGTAATGATGGCTCTTTGCTAAATTCATGCGACTTTAAATAAAATTTAATAAAATTGTAAGAAATTAGAAATAAAGAAAACTTCGGGACGCCGAAGCTAATAGTGCAATATAAAAAGGTTTTTCTAGATATAGCTCCCATTCATGAAAAAATACTTGTTCAAGGACTATTCGAAATGCTATAAACTTTACTTTCGAGTAAAAACTGGATAGGGCCATTGGGCCATTTGGGGATTTATTGGAGATTGTCATTATGACGGTCTCGTGACGGAAAATCACAATACCGGTAATTGCACATCTCTATGTATGGCGAGCTCACGCTATGTTGGATTTTCATCATGGGCTAAACGTTCATGGAGATAACATTAATGCTGAATGTTACTGGGGTAAAGTAAGCTTAAAATTTGTTATTTCATTATTGCTGATATTGCCATTTTCAAATGCATCAGTCGAGTGCAAATTTAGTGTCTTTCAAAATTTTAAAACTGAAAACGGCAATAGATTGAATACAGATAGTGTAGTATCATCAATGGCAACAAGGGAAGGGATTAAAAAACTGGACGGCAAGTATAACCCGACGAACAAAATGCTTTCGGCTAATATATAGACAAAAATATATAAAAGATCAACAATAAATATTATTTAAATAATTGATTATAGTTTAATTTTATAAAAAACTTTTGAGAGAATTTGTTGGGATTTCGATCAGGAATTTTTGGTGATTTGGATGAATTAGCTTTGGCAACCCCAAATAAAACACGCTATTCTTGACAAATTGCCTCTCCATCTCCATTGCAGCTCCTTCACATATTTTAAAATTCATAAGTTCAAAAGAGCTGAAACAGTTCATGAGCTGGCCGCACCACTAGAATGTATGCCAATCGTTTAGGTATAAATATTAATCAAAAACCAAGCACCAATGTTGAGCGTGTCTTAAATTTCAAAAGAGCATGTTCTTTACAAAGTATGACCGCATTAGTTTGGTTTCAAAACTTTTGAAAAACTCTTGGCCAAATCTCTGCACTGGGCTCCACTACCATTAATCCGTTTGGAGAGATCCCAATCCGAATCTCCGCCGCCGTCTGAGCTAATTTCAAAAGAACTTCTCACGATTCTGTCAATTACTGAGTCCCATACATACGAGATCAAAAGCAGGCGATCCACAGGTACTCGCTCGTTGCCGAGGCTGCAGCGGAATCCATCCGCTTCGAAAATGCCAACAGTTCCTCAGGCTCAGTGAGAGTGAGAAGAGGCTCAGCGCGGTGTTAACCAATTTGGCCCACAAAACATTCCCAAGGCAAGTGCCGCAGTAGTGACCGATGCAAGGCGTACAATCAGCATCGCCGGCACCCCGATTGAAGTATCGTGTCTCTCATGTATTTCTTGTTCGCACATTGGCCATTCTTCTGCCCACAAAACATTCCCAAGGCAAGTGCCGCAGTAGTGACCGATGCAAGGCGTACAATCAGCATCGCCGGCACCCCGATTGAAGTATCGTGTCTCTCATGTATTTCTTGTTCGCACATGTTCACGTCCTTTTATCTGCGCAGCCTCCGCTCACCAAGCTTCCAAAAGCTCGGCCGCTTTCCTCTCGTTGGTATTCTCGATTGTCCGCTCCCATGTTCCCGAACTTCTCTAGCTGCTAAGCGAGCTGAGGGACGGCTAGTTCGCGCTTTATCTCTAGGGCCCCGCTCTCGCACTGTTAAGCTTATCATATTGGTCGGGAGCGCTTTATGTTTAATCTTGAAAGCGGTGAAATAAAGCTGACGCTTCTATTCCCCCATGACGCCCCGACTTTTTTTCTAACCTCTACGGGTTATATTTTTATTATTATATTTATATTTATTATATATTTATATTTATTATATATTTATATTTATTATATATTTATATTTATTATATTTATATTTATTATATATTTATATTTATCATTTTTCAATCCCAGGATCTTTGATCGCCCCTCTACAATCAAAAGGTATTATTTATTTCAATAGTAATGCTCACCTCTGCATTTAATAAGTATCTTAAGCTTTTTACATCACAGAGATTCGTTCTGCCAACTTTCTGAACACAAAAAAAAAATTTGTTGTTGCCAATGGATTTTTTTTTTTTTTTGTCAAATCTACGGGGTCCGAAAAAATATTTGTAAAATACATGGTGTGGAATTAATATCAATGAGTAAACTTTTTTTTTTCCTTTGCAAATAAGTTCAGAATTTTAATTTATATTCTAACTAGACCAATCGAAAGAATGTTGTAAAATGTTGCACCGATTTCGTGTCCAGACTAGAAAACGGTAAGATTCTTGTGAAAGTAAACACCGGATAAGGCCTATAAGATCTGATTTTATTGCAGAGTAATTTAAAACTTATTTGTTATAAAATGAAATTCTTATTTTTATTTTAACTTTAAATTGGAATGTTTAAAACTATGATTTATCACATTCACTTCACTTTTAAAAGAATGTACCATTTTTGTTTTTAAAAACGAAAATCTGTGCTGCAGTTTATACTATCCAATTATTTTTTTGCATTTCAATACGAGAAACTTTGTCTGTACGACATTAAACGTAAATGCCAAATAGGTCAAAATGTAAACAATCGAGGTAAATTCCGCAAAAAGCAAGAAAACTGAATGTGTAGAGCTCTTATTGAGTAGTTGCATGTCCGAGTTGCGAATATAATACTAAATATATTGACTGCATTACTGAAATGCCAGTTTGGCATAAATATAATTATAATAATTATAAATATTTATGCCAAACTGGAATTTCAGTAATTCAGTCAATATTTTCAGCGACCTTGGAGTCGCTGAACGACTAAAGATTACGTATAAGCAGTTTCTATGGGAACAGCGTTTTTAGTTACCGATATTTTCAGTAATCCAGTCGTTTGGGGAATCCCCCAATTGTTTTTGATATCTTAATTTTTATACGGACGGACCCCCCAAAACAATTCCCTTTTCAAAGTAATTAATTAATTTATAGCTTCAAACACAATTTTTACCTAATGAATAATAAGTCCATTTAATTTGGACGATTAAATGGATTCTTTCTTACCTTTGCTTCAGTAAAGTCGTAATCTGGCTCAAATGATGCGTTTAAAGTTGCAATTAAATAAAATAATGTTTTTCTAGAGATGGTATCACAAAGAGTTTTGCCCTCATCTCCCGATTGGCTGTTGTTTCGACGGAAGTTTGGTGAAAAGTCTGTCAATGTTTGAGGAGGCGATAGTGCCTGAAGGTCATGTCCATGAGTTTCAGCCGTAAATCGCTTGTACAAAGCTTTTTCTGCAGCAACCATTTTACTACAAATAAATACAAATTTAAAATAAATTTAAAAGGATGACTTCGGCTAACGCATAAAAAATTCACTATAACGAGAGAAAACTAACATATGCTTTTTAATAGCTTTTCGTTAGCTCTATCTTGTGCATTCGAGTGGCTCATCGAGTTTTGGTTTTCAGTTACGAATTTTCTATATTTTTTCATCAATCTGAACATTTTTAATTAATTTAAATTAAATTATTTGCTAGAATAGAAGGGACACTTATACAACTTTTGCATGGGGTAAATGAAATATACAAATGATTTTGGGCAGCGTTTGCATTTGCTGCTACATAGCAGCAATTTAAGTAAAAATATTGCTCTGCTCCCGCTATTGCTCTGTTTTCGATCGGCTCTGTAGCATAGCAGAGAGCACAAAATCAAAACGAGCAATAGCAATAGAAAATGCGCGACACGATATTTGTAGTTGTAGCAATAGCACAAGCATCGACAGCGAGATGAGATCAGAGCCAACTGCGTAGTCGCTCTCGTAGCAACTGCGTAATCGCTCTCGTAGCATTTTTGTAGTTGCTCTCATTTCGCCGAATTTTGCCGCTCTTTTCTGTAAGACCGTGACAAATCGGACAAATCAATATAAAACACAAAATTTAAACATTAAAAACTCACCCTGAATTCTAAATAAAAGTTAAGCCAAAGACATATACATATCAAATGTAATGTGAACTCTGGCGTGGGTATATCCCTCAAACAAATATGGGAGCGGTAACAAGCATATCCTTAAAAATAAGGCATATCGTACCGTATCGTTTCCCATGCCTAGGAAACATATGGCCACTGCGTTAATCTATTTAGAGATAATATTAAGTTAATTTCATGTTACCTACCTAAGCTAGAACTTTAAGATAATAAAATTAGTTTGGAATATAAATCAGAAAATTAAGACGTATTTTTATTTAACACTTGCTCTTTCATATACTTTATAGGGTTGGAAATGACTCATTCACTGCGTTGCAAATTTATGACTAAAATTATAATACCCTGCAAGAGTATAGTTCAAGCAGAAGCAATTGCAATTGAATGAATGTATTAATTTCTAGCTTCACAGATCTGTACAGTAGTGTGGTGTTCTTAAAAATACTGCACGCAATTATTTCTACAGTTGGCCAAAGAAGATAGCACAACAATTCTAGTGTTCTCAATTATAAAGATAACAATATACATATGGTTGTACCATACATTTGTTTTTTCCTCTAGTTTTAAGACTTTTTTTTGAGTATTTGATGAAAACAACATGGAGTTTACACATGAAAAAAGCACATCCAATTTAATCAAACACAACTGCCGTTTTCCTTTGCTTTTCCAATTTGCAGCAGTGCAAATAATATTTCAACAGTGAAATATTAATAACTTATAAATATATATTTTCTTATAACACAACATACCAGCCATAGTTTCTCTGTACAGTGCTAAACTGCCCACCAATTTGGTATACTGATCAACAACTGTACCACTATGGAGTAATCAGTCAAACTCAATCATTTTGTCGCCACTTCTATAATAAGTGATTAATTTGCCGTTTTGGGTGTATTCATACAGGAGTCTAATTCAGATCATCAACAATGCTCTTTATGCAGAAAACTTGTTAAAAAGTCCATACAATTTTACATAATATAAAAAAAAATTGTTTCACAGACATTTTTAAAAATTTCCAATTATATTTCATTATTAGAAGGAAAGAAAGCTAACTTCGGCACGCCGAAGTTTGTATACCCTTGCAGATTTCAGTTCGAACACTAGGAATTAATTCAAAATAAATTATATATATGTATTGAAAAAAAAAAAACGAAGTAAGGACTACTTAAATTACATTCAGCTATACATATTGTATTGACAGTTTTAGTTTTACAACCACGGTGTTGCATTTTTCTCTATAGCTCCATGATATATGTTAGTCGTCCGTGTAATATGCATATATATTGAATGCGCACTGTACTTCATACATTGCTGCATATGAATAATCAAACATTAAATATACAAGTACCTAAACCAAGTGGCCGAAATCCGTGCCGATATGTATATATTGGTCGGCTAACGGAAAGTGCAATTGTCAGCATAAATGTCACGCGCGGACCTCACATGTATGTGAACCCAAGTTTATGTGCATATACATATACATATACACTTAAGAATACATAACCGTCTCTCCGCTGCCACTGTAGGCAGCGCAGCTACGATACTTAGCCCTACATAATTCATAAGAATGATTTGTAGAAACACTGAGAACTGGGAGACATTTGCTGTCTCCATAGGAAACTCAAAAATCAAGAATCTTTAAATGATCAAAAGAAAATGAATAGATTTAAATAATTACATGGCGACCGTGTGCGGATGAAAACGCCAGTTTACAACAACAATTGATGAAGGCCTATAAGCTGGACATGCCGATAAATTCAGCACAAAGGAATCCATTAACACAATGGTTAAAAATTGTGAACATAGTATTCTAAAAACTATACTAAAAGCTGCTAACTTTAACACCATGAATGAAGTCGTCACAAAGTACATTCAATGTAGTACTAAAATGACTGGAAATTCTAAAACAGTACTGTACGTAAAATATATATGTAACCTTTATTAACGTAGAAACAGGGAAGAATTTAGTCTTTTTAATATACATAGGTGCAGAAATATCCCTATTAAAAGAAACTCCGACACTTTTAAATGCATTCAAACAGATAACATAATCAATATACAGGGAATAAGTCAAGAGGTTACAAAATCAAAAGGGCTGACCTCTATCAAAATACAGACTTCTAAATACATAATTCCATATGATTTTCACGTAGTAAACTTAAAATTCGCTATTCCTTGTGATGGAATATTTATGATTTCATAAAAAATTAAATTCGAAATTCTATAATACAAAATGGCTGTATCTAAAATTTGATGAAAATCTGTTGAAAACTGGAAAAGTTATCATTTTTAATTTAAATTCCTATGGAAGCTATATGATATAGTATTCCTATTTTCAAAAAATTAAATCCGAAATTCTAGAATAATACAAAATGTATGTATCTTAAATTTGATGAAAATCTGTTGAAAACTGGAAAAGTTCTAATTTTTTTCCTTAAAATTTTTCGATCGTTCCTATGATAAGTCGTTCGATCCGGACTAAATGCAAAGTTTCATTCAAATGACTTCAAAACTGAGACTAGTTTGCGTAGAAGTAGGGTAGGGTAGGTAGGATATAAAAGACTAACTGATGTTTTTGAAAAATGTAGGACATACAATCTGAAACTACATCCTGAAAAATTTTCATTTATTATGTATGGTCACATTTTTAGGACACAAATGCATAGATAAAGGAATCTTTCCCGATGGCAAAAAATACGTCATAAAAAACAACAAATTCCCATATGATGATGACAGCGCTGGACGATTCGTCGTTTTTTTTTTTCAATTATTATAGCAAAGAATTTTGTAAGAAAGAAAGTAATAAATGCAGAACAGAATAGGAATTGGCAGCAATTCATTGGGCAATAACTTATTTCAGACCATATTTTTATGGTAGACACTTCACTTCAAAAGAGACCACAGACCACTTATTTTCGATGATCAATCCAAGCTCAAAACTAACACGAATAAGGCTTGAATTAGAGGAATATAACTTCAAAGTAGAATACCTAAACGGTAAAGACAACTACGTGACCGATGCGTTATCAAGAATAACCATTGAACAGCTGAAAGAAATCACTGGAAATATATTAAAAATCACTACAAGAAACCAAAGTAAACAGAAAAATTCCTGCGCAGGAAACGGAAAAAGTAGTAAAGCTTCTGAAACCCACGTATACGAAGTCATTATAAATGATGTACGAAAAGTAGTGACCTTGCAAATAACAGATTCACTATGTCTCCTAAGATATGGAAAAAAAGTTATAGCAAGAATTGACGTTAGCGATATGTATACCGATGGAATTCTTGACTTAAGTCAGTTCTTCCAAAGGCTTGAATAAGGAAGCCAATATACTTAATATCAGCCAACTCAAAGTGGCACCGAGCGAAAAGATTTTTGCAACCATCTCAACAGAATCTTTTAAAATAATAGGCAATAACATATTACGAGCTCTAAGAGTAGCGATACTCAAGCCGGTGACAATATTATTGAATAACTATAAAGAAAAAGAAGCAATACTGTTTACATTCCATGATGATCCAATACAAGGAGGTCATTCAGTATGCCTGTAGAACATTTGCTAAAATAAAAAGGCATTATTATTAGAAAAATATGACAAGATATATATCAAATTATATAAGAAAATGACCTAAATTCCAAAAGTCAAAACGACAAAACACAGGGTTATTGTGGATACGACCGGTTGACAAAATAAGAAATAAGAAAATACCTTGTCGCAATACCAATTAAAGACAAAAGTGCAAAATCAGTAGTGGGTTTTTTAACATAATTTTGATGCCGATATTCTTACGGTCATTTTTAGATATTTTAAAAATATCCCATTATTTGTAGATCTTGCATTCATCAAAGTGTCATTCAAAGTCATTCAATTTCAATTTTTTTTTTTTTGCTTTTTTCTCAAAAGTAAATTTTTTGGAACGGTGTACATGATTTCCCAAAAACTGCTCGACCGATTCTCTTCAAACTTTTTAAACAGCTTCTCTATAACATTCTCTATGGCATGACGTAAGATATGATTTTTTTTTAAGTTATACATTTTTAAAACAAATTTTTTAAAATTTTGTTTCTGGGTTTAAGATAAAAATTGTGCTGTGTAGCATGTACACCATCCGACCGATATTTTTAATATTTTTTCCTCTCCCAATAAATATTTTCTTGTTTAACATATGTACTTGATATACTAATAAACAAAAGGATGTATTAAGAGCTTTGGCAAAATTAATTTGTGAAATACCGTTAAATCTTCAGGCTTTTAGGGTGGTGTTTGAAAAGTTCGAGTTTTGTTCCATAAATTAAGTAATTTAGTCAAATCACCACCACTACTACAAAATCAAGCAGAATTTAAAATAAACTTACAATAGTCTGATTGTAAAAAGCGATAATCAAAAGGTATCGCGTTGGGAAAATTTTGTACATAATTGGCTTTTTAATTTGTTATTTGTTTAGGAATTAAGAAAAAATTCCGATTTTTTTTAAATTGTAGCTGTTATTAAAATTCAACATTCTTCTGGCGAGCTTGATGTGTCTACAGACACATCCCAATCCGCCGCTCAGTTCATAAGATTTTCGATAAATAAAATGTTCATAATGTAAACGGTACTAACTTTGCTTAGCCATAATATATTTGAATAAAATAATTTATAATTTATAATTAAGTCATTAGATAATATTAATATTGAATTTCAGGAAACAGGCTTTAACCATTTTGATAGTCTCTAAGTCAGTACAGCCCTTCAGATTGTAAAACTTTTGGTATATAACAAATATAGCTCTGAATATCATACCCAAAATTAATTTTTACTTTACCCCGCTGTACCACATGTCATCAATAACAAAATAAAATATAAGAAATATAGCTTTCTCAATATGTTACCCAGCTAAATTAATTTTTACTTTTCCCAGCAGTACCACATGCCATCAATTGAAATTCTTCAATGTTTTATCAATGTGCCGATATGGACTTCGACCGAGCCGACGCATTTATTTGACAATCGTGTCAAAACCAACTGTCCCGCTCTCTTATTTTCTCCCTTAAAAAAAATGAAATGATTATGTGCTCAAAATTCGGCCATCTTTGTTCATTAAACAAACTCGCACTCTGCCTCTTTCAACGAAATGTGGCGAGTATTATTCATTTGCGTTTTAACTTTTGAAGGAGTTAGGGGCAATACATTGTATAGTATGTAAAGTGCAAGGTTAGTTTTTTGTAACAAATTCCTATTATCTCGTGAATGTTTGTTTTACAGCAGTACATGGAAACAGGGGAGTTACATGAAAAACAGTGAAACTGTGGAGGAAAACTAAAAGTTAAAACTGATAATTACAATATAAATTATAAGTTGGCATCTAACAATTTCTTAAGTTAATGTATACGTATGTTAAGTGGGGACCACCAAAAAGAATCAAACATATTTCTTGAATTTGCTGTCACTTCTTTGGAAAATTATCTGTTAAAATCTAGCCAATCTACAATATCTAAAAACAAATTAACAAGAAAGGAAGCTAACTTCGTTACGGCGAAGGTTGTATCCGCTTTCAGATTGCAATTCGATCATTAATAATTAATAAATATAAGTGATATATATTCACAGTTTGGCATTTTAAAGGAATAGATTCAATTTCTAGCTACATATATAGTGTCGATTTTTATAAAACTAAAACGAAAATTCTAGAATAATATAAAATTGGTATACCTTAAATTAGTTAAAATATAATTGTATTAATTTCTTGATCGTTCCTTTGGCAATTATATGATATAGTAGTCTGATTTTCATAAAATTGAAACAATCTAGAATAATGAAAAATGGATGTATCTGAAATTAAATGAAATTTGTTGAAAATTTTAAGTTATAATTTTTTTCTAAAAATTTTCGGATCCCCCCTGTTCTGCCTTATATACGAGTGAAGACTAACTGCAAAGCTTCCTTCAGATACCTTTAAAACTGAGGGACTAGTTTGGGTAGAATCAACTCGGTTGTTGATGGTGATCAAGGATATATATATACTTTATATGGTCGAAAGTGCCCTACACTGCGTAAATTGTTAATGAGTTTGTAATCTAAAATGTTATTGAATCAATTTGTCACTAATGACAGCCAAGAACACACAAATGTTGATTTCATCAGTAAGTATGAAACGTCATAAATGAGTCAACTACAAAACCGATGTGGAAGTTGATGAATACCAAGTAGTCAATTTTACCAAAGACAGTAGAAATATTAAGACGAGTAACCTCATACGAATTATTTGAATACGATTTTTTCGTGCTGACTTTTGAGCTAGCTTAGGCTCTCTTGCATTTCGTTCAAAAGCCAGTGAGAGATACCAATATAATGATACACAATATATTTTAAACATGACATCACATTGGAATATTAGAGTATTAGGCGTGCGACGTGTGAAAAAATATGCAAAGAAAACGATTTCTATATTTGGTGCTTGCGCTTGCGAATAGAAGCACACAAATATGCACGCAAAGATACGCACATGCTTATTCTTGTGTTTACTCATACACAAGCGCGGATTGTTGTTGCCATCACATAAGCATATAGCAAAACGAATGACTTTACCTTTCCTTCTTAATAAATGATTTTATGTGATGCATGGAACACAAATTAAATAAAACGGAATCCAACATACAAATTTAATAGTGCTTTTACTGATCACGTGTACAGCAAATGACAGCTAATTAGAAAGGCGAGAATGATTGCATGTTCATCGATAAAAAGGTAAGCAAAAGATTTTATGGGCGAGCAAATAAGCATAATACCTCCAAAAATATTATTCGTTAATAAATTATGTGGATTATCAAAATATGTTTTTCACCTTTTTGTAATAAAATATTACTGAAAAATAATAAATTAATATAAATAAATAAGTAATAATAAATTACTGAAAAAATAACACCGAGCCAACTAATAAGAAAGATTTAAAATATGTATACAAATTTGATGTTTTTCACGCCATAATTTAACCATATTGGTATAGTTTTATTTATTTGTGATTTCAGGAAACTCCAAAATCTGGCCAGGACTATACTTTACCAAGCAGTAGATTAATTCTTAAAAAGTTTTTTAATAATAAATGAATCCTACATAAAAGAATACTTGATCTAGTCCTGCCCAGGTTTGGGAGCTCCTTGGCAACAAATGTTGGCTAATACCAATCATAAATGCCGCAATAAATAAAAGAATACCAACATGGTTGAAAAATAAGAGCAAAAACAATTTTTGTTTTATTATTTACCAAAGAATGATATTTTTAGAAGCTGTATTGCTGGTCCATAAAGTCTTCTGCTTACCTATTTATCGATGCAAATACATCATCTTTCTAATTATGCAGGTGTGAAGGGATATACATACATATGTATATACATAAATAAGTGCAGAGATTTCAACCAAAAACATTTAACATTTTTTGAATTATTAATGTTATGAATTATACGTACCATGAATAACTTTCAATGCGTCCGAATATTGTGACACCGCTTGTTTGTATAGAAAGAGCATTGTTGATTGCCTCGAAACGTGAGCTCTCTAATAACTTCATTTTTTGTAGAAAAATTTGATAATTACAGAAATATCCAGGTCCAAGAATGTAGAACGTTTTCTTTTTTTAATTATCAATTCGATTAACTTTTATTAAGAAAAATAGTCACACTTTTGACTAATATGTTTTCTTAGGCGGTACTCCGTCTTATTGAAGTTTTCGGTAGCTTATTAATTTCCGCTGAATTATTTAACATAACGTGTATGGAAATCAGAGGCTCAATATTGTAACTCAATTTTTCCTGTCTTAGCATGGTTATGAGATTTGCAATATTTTTCAGAATTTCCAACCTTTTAAGATGAACTACTTTTCCGATGTGTACTCGCGAATTTCCACAGCTCCTTAACATGACACTACAATGTCAATGAATCCGTGGTTCCAATAGCTCAAATGTATTTTCTGTATAGAAAAACTTATCGGTATATTATTATTCAATATTGTTGTATTATTAGGATTATTACAGCAAATCGAACATCACAACACAAATATGTATGTATGTAAGTGCATAAATACGTATTCATATGTATATAAAGAGGTATATATCAAAACAATTTCAAAGATAATTTTGCATGTATATGAATTCGAATTGAATTGAATTTTTTGCAAATTTATTGATGTAATTGTTTATTGGATATTTACGAACGCATGAATGTAAATTAATTATAATTTATATACATATGTATGTATATTATGGGGTATAGGGTAAGTTCATTTGAATAAATCCACTATTAGCAAACTAAAAATATATTATAACAAATGTTTTAGAATCTAATGTAAATACCAACAAGCTTCTTTAACACAGATGCAATTTTACTATGCAACAAAATATTAAAAACGAACTAGTTCAGTCAGTGTTGCCCATTATGGGTCGGCATTTTTAGCTGGAAAGCCGACTATACTAGCCTCTCAAAATATTACGATTTTGTTTGTTTATGTTAAAAATTAATTGTAGATGTTTAAAACGGGTAACGCAAACGTAAACGTAAAAACGGGTACGCAACAGTTTCGGGATAACGATTTATTGCTGCTAGTGCTTTTCGATGGTTGAAATATCGATAATAATACAAAATAAAAGGAATAATGCACGGTATAAAACACAGTTTTAAAGAAATGAGAGAGAGCGAGAGGCAAATAGTTTAAAACCGCTGTTCGTCAGCGCCGTTTTAAAGGCTTGCACGGCTTGTTTTAAAGGCTTGTACAAAATCAAAAATACTAGAAAGTTGGATGGCGTTACGAGATTCCCGACGGCACACTTTTAAGTATTTCTCGAACGGGGTGCGAAAAACAATAAAAATTTTAATAAAATAGACTGTTCTCAATTATTTGCCTCTCCCTCTCACTTGCAGTTTATTTAAATAATTAACTCTTTTTCTGTATATTACCTAGTTGTCTATAGCAACAAATGAAGTGTGCAGTGCCGTAATTGCAGTTTTTGACAGTCCGCCTATTCAAGAAAAACTGGCTAAAATTTATAAAGTCTTCTCAAAGAGATCAATCTGCCTTCCTCCATCCTTTTAATGGATGGGCCATTAGATTTTACCGTTCCGAAATTTCTCATTTTGTTCTCCATCGGCTGTACATCCGATTTTTTTTACTTGTTTTGGCGATAACTAAGCGATAGTTCTTCGGTGCAACCCAGGATTCTTCTTCTTGTCAGTAAAATTATGACAATTCCCTTCGAAAATGTAAACAAAGATGCCAAGGTATTAATGAGAAATGGAAACGTCAAAGCTCAAAGTATGCCAGAGAATCTCCGGGATATACTATCCCCAAATTGAATCAAATTGATAGAATTATAAAAAAAAAAATCAGATGTACAACTGACGGAGAACAAAATGGGGAATTTCGGAAAGGCAAACCCTTATGGACCAACACCAAGAAGAAATAAAACAATAATCCAATAAATAAGTAGAATAAATAATATATGTGTAAATAATTTAATAAATGAAATAAATAATGAATAGGACGAAAATACAGGATATTAGATAAATATGCGTAAATTTATTAATTATCTTATAAATAAATGAATAAAATATGGCTTTTCCGTTTTCAAAATAGGTATGTCAACGTGCTTGTTTTGGCCCGTCTCTGGCAGGTTATTTTCGGATGGGATCAGTACGGGCTCAAGCACCCATGTTGGCAACTCAACGGACCGGGATTTCCCTCCCTGGATTACCCACAAGGTGACGTTTTTTATCCTTTTGTTCCCAGTTCCGGGTCGCAAAGTCATGAAATTCCTGGTGGGGTTCTTTCCCTTTTGTCGTCTGTTTGATGTTTTTTCGCGACCGAATCCCACGCCCATCTCCCGGCCAACCGACCGAGGGGCGCATCCGTGTGATGTACGGCACGTTTACGTACTAGATAGATGCGAGAGAAAGAAAATAGATAATAGAACGAGAAAAATTAAGATACATTACGAGCTAATTCTACAATTATTAAGGTTTTTAGAGAGGCTATCAATGCTATCAATATATTTAAATAGGAAATTTTAATCGGTACATAAAACCCTGAAGGGTTCATGTACTTCAAATTCTCTCCTACAGTGATGTACTACTAAGGGAAAATAAGTTCTAGATGTTAGTGGGGGAACATGGAAATTATGCTGACCAAGCAGACAGGGGCTCTCCATGTCTCCGTAAAGAGACGACGCCAAGTATCGTTCTACTGTTAGCTAGGGAGGGCGAACTAATTAAGAGAAGTCTACTTGACTAAGACGGCATCCCAGGATAAGCTTTTGAGGCAAACAGAAAAAAGTTCTTTTGGACAGATTCAATGCGGTTACTATGGACTCCGAATACTCCAATAAAGGGCGAACTAGTGACGTGAAGAGCGCCTTTGTTAAATTCCTTAAATAAATCCCAGCATGCCTGTGGCTTTGTTAACCATGCGATAAATATGCTCGGAGAACGTGAGAAAGTGACTCGTGATGACGTCATAAGTTTGCATTTGGAGCTGTTGCGATTTAAAGAGTTAGCGTGACATCACGCATGAAAGTTGTTGAGATCCAATTGTAAGTCTGACTGGCTTGAACTATCCCTATAATGCACGCAAAGTTTAACGTCATCAGCTTACATAAGTACTCTAGGTTTTTTAAGAACCTGTAGCAAGTCATTAATAAACTGTGTTAATAACAATGGACCAAGGTGGCTACCTTGTGGGACGCCAGACGTGACACTGAGGCTATTGGATAGAGCATTTTTGAACAGAACCCTTTGAGTCCTGGCACTAAGATAACTCGAAATCCACTAAAGAAGATCACCAGGAAACCCTATAGAATGAAGTTTCCTTACAAGAAGAGTCGAAAGCTTTTCTAAAGTCTGTGTAAATCACATCGGTTTGAAGGTTACGTTGGAAACCTCTAATAACAAATGAGGTAAGTTCCAAATGATTAGTTGTACTTGATCTTCGCCTCATAAAACCATGCTGATATGGAGAAATAACGGATTTACATAAATGTTCCAAGTGGGGAGTGATTACATTCTCGAAGAGTTTAGGGATTGCCAATAACTTAGAGATATTCCTATAGTTACTGGCATCCGTTTTGCTACTTTTTTTGTGGAGAGGAATAACAAAAGATTCCCTCCAAATAAGGGGAAATTCTGAGGATTCTAAAGATTAGGTAAACAACTTGAGAAGGGGGAGACACAGAGCCTCGGCGCAATACCTTAGCACGCAGCCTGGTATTCCATTGGGACCTGGTAAATATATTTACTTAACACGTTGAAGATCTAAAATAAAAGAGCTTTCGTTCAAGATGGGTCTGAAGATTAAGTTCGAGCTGGGCGTAGCAGAAGAATATCTCTGACGTGAAGTGGTAGAGGGAGAATAAGTTGTTTTAAAAAACTCCACAAAAAGATCGGCGATGGCCTGATCACAGTTTGCGATGGTCATTTTAAATGTAAGCGAGGCAGGGTATAAATTGGGTTTACGCTTAGTGTTAACAAAAGTTATAAAACTGTTTTGGATTTTGCACAAACTGAACCCTACAACGAGTCCAATAATTTATTGTAACAATGAGCATTAAGCACGGTAAAGTTAGACCTAGAGCTTAGATAACTTAAGAGAACAGTGTACGAACCGTTGAGTTTATATTTATTATAAAGTTTAGACTTTACATTTTTTCGGCGTGTTAGCTCTTTCTTGAACCATGGCGGTTTATTAGAAACCAACGTATAGGTTACCAGAATACTTAACGAAAAGAAAGTGCTCATGGCACTGTAAAAATGTCCACGGCGGTTGCCATGTCAGAGCACATGTACAGATCGGAACAAATAAATTCGGATATTAAAGTATGTAGCTTTTGGTAGTCAGCGTTTCGAAAACAGCGGATTTTGTCAGCTTTTCGATTAAGTTTAATACCTATGATATTCCCGGATCGATAGTCACTTCAAAAGCTGGATGCTAAGGATCGTCAGGTTGCGTCAATGGAGGAACTCTACTAAGGTTTACGCCTACAGGATCAGAGACGAATCACAGAATAAGTAAGCGGTTTAAAGAGCTAAATGATCAGGGACAAGCCTCGACACAAATGTAGTTTTCAATGGTGGAACTGCTGTTAGCGGACAAAACGCCCGATTCGGTTTTCGAATCCTGTTTTGCTCCATATCTCAGAACCATTGGACATGGTACTGGATTCAGGAGCTATGGCTCGGGGGTGTGGCAGGTACTGAGTTGCTGTGGCTCACACAATTGCTGCCGACCAGTAGCGGATTTTTTGGATTTTAGTGACTCGTTTAACAGCTTCATACTATTAAAGTGAGTGTCTAGCGCGGAGAGCAGGTCATTCGCTTTACGAAAGTTGACCACAACATTCTTTAATCCGCTCATGGTCTGGCGCATGAAGGACAACATTTCCCTCTCAACGATCTACAGGTCTTACGGCAATCCCTTTTTGGTGGAAATTATATCAGCAATACGACTTGTAACTTCAATGCATTTTGCATGCACTACCGCGATACTTTAAGTAATTAAGTCATTCAGTCATATACGGAATTCCATAGTGATTTTAGCATAAAAAAAAATTATGTAATACTCATTATTATCATTATTATTATCCTATGGAATCTAGTGGTCGACGACCTAATCAAAAGGTTCGAGATGAAGGCCCCGAAGATACCAGCTTATGCTGACGACATAAGCATAATTATCACGTAAGTCTGTTCATCGAGCCTCAGCGCGATTGTGGAATCAACATTCAGGGAGATATGTCAGGGCGGAAAAGAAAGGACTCAGTACCAAGGCGGATAAGTCGGACCTAATTCTCTTCACCAAGAAATACAAGGTACCGCTATGGATCCCCCCAAAATCAATACAACCAGGCTGACCCCGAAAACACAAGTAATATATAAAACATAAAACAAGCTAATGAGGAGAACCAAGCAGAGGCACTGCTTTGCATATCAAAGGTCAACCCTCACAAAAGCTTTCGAAACCATAATCGGAATTAGTCCCCTTAATATCCACGCGCAACTCACTGCAGGAAAGTCTGCACAACGCCTAGTAGCAACTGGAAATATGTCGCTACAAGGATTCGGGCACAATTGAATTGGTCGAAATATGGACTGTATATCTGAATATATACATATACTCATATACTCTACTGTTCAGACCAGGAGCCACTGCACTCCCGCTCTCGTTTTTCCTGAACTTCTGTAAGCATGAGCGCGGAGTTATTTCTGTAAGCTAGGTTTTGCTGTTACTTATATGAAGTCCAATAAAACAGACGCGCGTCTCCATACCACTTCCAACCAAATTCAATTTCTTTCTCGGGCCTGTTGTGCGAGTGATTTTCTTCAGCATTCTATTCTGCATCTTGTGCAGCCGGCCGCCATCTACATAAACATTTGGTCCTTCGAGTCGGATTACTTTTTGATAAAGAAGATAAGTACGAAATTCCACTGCGTTATCTTTCCGTCTGCATTTATTCCGTTATTCCTCGGTACATATATTCGTACATCAAAAGGCAAACGGTCTTTACCTCAGTTCCAACTCCGTTTCATTTCTGTCTGCGTTTATTCCGTTCTTTCTCGGTAAATATTCTTACATCAACAGACAAACGGTCTTTACCTCAGTTCCTCAGTTCATACATACCTACATATGTCCATATTCATATTCGTTGTTCGACTGTCAAAAAGTTACATTAACAATATACACACACACACATAATTACCCTTGGTTGCATATTCCTCTACAGTGATTTTACACAAAATCAAGTCCTAGCTCCGAACAATATACACATATATACATATACATATGTACAGTCGTATGTACATCCATCGATAAATAATTCCCAAATACAGTCCACTAAAGGCTCTCCAGCGCCCATACACATATCCACACACATAATTACCCTGTTATTATTACTGGCTTACATTATTTATATTTTTTACTCAACAAATAAATATTTATAAAGCCACGGAAAACTACAACTATACATTTTTCGGGATTGGGTACATACATTGAATATATATTTTGTGCATAATTTAATTCCAAACTAATACAACAATAATTACATTATACGAAGAACTAAAGCCGCCCATCAGTATTCGTGATTGAGCGTACATACAGACATACATATATCCAATACATCGACGGAAGCTCTCTACATTTTAACATTTCATACAACATACATACATTGTGCAACAGTTAACATCTCATACATCCATATGACAGCGCAGTTTCGGCATTCAACATTTCATGCATTCATATGTAAATGTAGCAGCGCGGTGTTAATATTTCAAATTGTCATACATTTATACAGCAGCGAGGGTTGCTAGCATCGTACTTGAACAAGCACAAGCACTGGTGCTTTACTCCCATCATTCTGATTAAATTGTTATTATTTTATTATTAATTAATAATAATTATATTCATTAATTATGAATTGTTATTTAATAATTATTAATTGATTATTGATTATTATTTAATTAATTAATTGAGTTAGTTAAATTATTAATGAACTGAATTGGTTGAATTAAGTGCATTAATTAAATTAATTATTATTATTATTGGTTTTTATTTTTTTCACCCACGCAACCAGTGCAAAAGCTATATATCCGTTCATTTACTATTATTATTATTATTAGTTGGTATTTTTTCACCCACGCAACCAGTGCAAAAGCTATATATCCGTTCATTTACTATTATTATTTTTATTGGTTGGTATTTTTTCACCCACGCAACAAGTGCAAAAGCTATATATCCGTTCATTTACTAATATTATTATTATTGGTTGGTATTTTTTCCACCCACGCTAACAGTGCGACATTTCGTTCCCCATTCTGCGGCGTGTGATTCCAAGGATAACAATTTAATTTCATCGGTCACCAAGTCGATTTCGTGATTCGTTTCCTCCAATTGCTGCTTCCTTTCACGGCCGTCAGTCGTTTGTGGTGGGTTTCTTATCTTCGAATTTAGGTTTCTTATCGGCTCCGTGAGGTCTAGTGTGCCCGCATTCATTTCTAGTCGATTGGTTCATTCAAGTGTGTCAACAATATTGGGTCAGTCGCAACGTCCGTAGTCGAGTATGCCAGTAGGAAACGACAAAAAACCACAGGCGATTCCATCAATCCGCTTGCAAAGATCCCAATCCGTCTCTCCGCGCCGCTCTCCACTTAGGTCAGGGTCCACCGCTGCCCGATCAAGGACGAACAGTAACGACGCTTTAGATACTCGCCCAGGTCAATCGTCGAGGGTCACTCGATCGACCACGAACCATGTGTCAAGTGCGTCGCGACCAGATTCGGTCACTTTGGGAAAAGGTGGACAGGGATTATGAAAGTTGTTCTGAACTTATAGCGGCATCCGAGGAGAGTACGTCCATCGGGCTAACACTTTAGTCCAAGTATGAATATTGTTTCTCGGTCTACGAAAGATGTGTTTCCAATCTCCAAGAGTTGACCGATAAGAGCGCGCCTCAGGCCGTTCAGGCGTCCGCAAGCATTCACGTCCCAAATTCTACCGGCTTTCGTCTGCCACCCGTGGACACTGAAGTCTTTACAGGCGACTATCTTCGGTGGCCCACCCCGTAGGCCCAACTTTTGCGGGTCGCTCCTTGGACAGGAGTCTATTTTTGTCTGGGTGCTTACAGGGCCCGTGTATATTGCAGGTCATCGCAGCGTGGCCGCGTTCTCCACTCGGGTTTCTCGGTCGGTCGAGGACCCCCTGGACAAACTCCTTTCCAAGTTCTGGGAGGTGGAGGAGGTGCCGGCTGAATTTGTGTCCGAAGCTGATTCGGCGTGTGAGAAGAACTTCCTCCGGACAACAGTTGCGGGAAATATGTGGTGACACTGCCATTTCGTGACCCTGATCACGTAGGAGCGGGGTTGGCACATTCCAGATCCTTCGCGCTGTCTCAGTTCCTGCGGAACGAACAACGCTTGAGGAAGGATCCGTCACTCAAGGCACGGTATGAGGCCGTTATCCGAGAGTACCTGGATCTAGGGCACATGATTGAAGTTCCGGCCACGTATCATGTTGCCAGCTATTATCTCCCACATCACGCGGTTTTCAAGCCCGAGAGCACGACAACGAAGGTGCGTGTCGTGTTCAATGCATCCAGTCCGTCCGCAAACGGGACCAGCTTGAACTACATCCTTCATGCGGGTCCAGTTCTACAGTCCGATTTGACAATCCAAATTCTAAAGTGGCGGTACTTTCGGTACGTTTTCAATGCCGACATTGAGAAGATTTACCGGCAAATTTGGGTTGATCCGAGCCATACCTCGTTCCAACGCATCCTATTTCGAAATCCAGAGGAAGAAATCCGAGATTACGAGCTACAGACGGTCACCTTCGGAGTCAATTGCGCCCCATTTCTGGCGATCCGAGTCCTGCAACAGCTCGCAGATGACGAAGAAGAGAGGTATCCACCGGCGAGCCAATATTATTCGAATACGTGGACGATGTCCTAGCCGGAGCAGACTCCAAGCGAGAAGCTGAGCTGGCTATTCAAGAGTTGGATAAGACTCTGAGCTCGGCAGGGTTCCCTCTACGGAAATGGAGAGCCAATAGCCGAGCAATTTTGACAAATATTCCAAATGAGCATTTCCTTCGCGCTGGCTTCCTTGAGATCGACTCTGAGAGTACGGCGAAAACGTTGGGGATGCGCTGGAAGGCAACATCCGATGAGTTTTTCATTGTTCCGCCTGAACTGTCCTCTGACGCGCAGCTTACGAAGCGACGGGTCCTGTCCCAGATTGCAAAACTATTCGATCCAGCTGGCTTGCCCCCTTTATTGTCCGATCTAAGATGTTCATGCAGGACATCTGGCTCCAGGATCTAGGGTGGGACGACGTTCTCCCCCAGGAATCGGCTCAAAAATGGACCGAATTTCTTGAAAGTTATTCCTCGCTCGGTCAGATCCGCATTCCGCGTTGGGTCGCATTCCGGCCAGGACTGAGGGTCGAACATCATGGGTTCTGTGATGCGTCGCAAAAGGCGTAGGGTGCGGCCATCTATGTCCGAGTTGAAGTTGGGTCTACGATAATGGTCAATCTGCTCACGCAAAGACGAGAGTGGCACCGGTGAAAACGGTATCGCTCCCGAGGCTAGAATTATGTGGAGCCTTGCTGCTGTCCGAAATGGCCGCCGCTATTTTTCCAAATATGCCCGGGTCCACTGCAGGCTTGCACTGTTGGACTGATTCGACGATCGTGTTGGCATGGCTAAGCAAGCCAGCGTGTCATTGGACAACGTACGTCGCTAATCGGGTGACCAAAATTACGCAGTCTACAGATGCGGAAAGGTGGGCACATGTTCGCTCCGAACAGAACCCTGCCGATCTCGCAAGCAGGGGAGTGTCGCTTAGAGACCTTGCCGACAGTCAGCTGTGGTGGCACGGTCCGGCCTGGTTGCGGGTGCCCCGCTCTGAATGGCCATCGACAGGCGGCGAGTCGCCCGAAACTGACCTTGAGAAACGAGCGGTCCAGGTCCATGTCGCGGAGGTACTCCCAGAGGATATTCTCGAGCGATTCTCTAAGCTCGACTAGGCATTGCGAGTTTTCGCATACGTATATCGTTTCATTCAACGGTCGCGACGAATAACGGGTCCCTGTGAACAGCTGTCCAACGATGAGATCGCCGCAGCCAAACGGCTCCTAATTTCCACGTCCCAACGTCGATATTTCGCGTTAGAATACGCTTGCCTGAGTCAAAAACGTTCAGTTCAACCATCCAGTTCCATCAAGAATATGAATCCCTTTCTGGATTATCATGGTCTCATAAGAGCTTGCGGGCGAGTGACGTCCTCCGAGGTCCTCCAATACGATGAACGGCATCCGGTCATTCTTCCGTACAATTGTCATTTTGCACGTCTCCTCGTTCGTTTTACGCACCGGATAACGCTGCATGGCGGTAATCAACAGATGGTCCGGCTGATCCGTGCGAATTTTTGGATACCCCGGGTAAAGAATCTGGTCAAGTCCGTAATCTTCTCCTCCAAGGTATGCGTGATCCACAAAAGGAAACTACAGACCCAGCTCATGGGTGAATTGCCCAAGGAGCGGACATCTTTTTCGCGTCCATTTACATATACAGGCATGGATTATGCGGGTCCTTTCGATATTAAGAACTACACCGGACGAGCCTGTCTCGTTACGAAAGGGTATGTGCTAGTGTTTGTGTGTTTCTCTACAAAGGCAATCCATCTGGAACCCACATCCGACCTGACTACCGAGAAATTTCTCGCAGCCTTCTCTCGTTTTGTGTCCCAGAGAGGGTGTCCGCGCCAAGTTCAGTCGGTCAATGGGAAAACCTTTGTTGGGGCAGCCGTGGTGTTGTCCAGGGAATTTCTGCTGGCATTGAAGGAATCAGTGACGAGTGCCTATAGTCACCAGCAGTTTTTGTGGCAGTTTATTCCTCCGGGAGCGCCCCATATGGGGGGTTTGTGGGAAGCTGGAGTCAAGAGCTTCAAAACACTGTTTTATAAGTCCACAGCCACTCGAAAATATACTTTCGAAGAGCTTTCCACGCTTCTCGCCAAGGTCGAGGCCTGCCTGAATTCGCGGCCAATCGCTCCAATGTCCGAGTACCCCACAGATTTGCTGGCACTCACGCCGGGGCATTTTCTTGTCGGGGGGCCCCGCCTCGCCATCGCAGAACCTGAAATAAAGGATGCCACGACTCCAATAATCAACCGGTGGCAGCACCTTAAAGCTATCCATCATCAAATTCGTCTGCGGTGGAAAGAGGAGTACCTCAAGGAGCTCCATAAATGCAATAAGTGGCAAACACCCACAGAGAACCTTGCCGTGGGCGATATGGTTGTCATCAAAGACGAAAATCTGCCATCCAATGAGTGGCGGCTCTGCAGGGTCGATACGGTGTCTCTCGGACCGGACGATCATGTCAGAGTAGTGACCATTCGCACTGCTCGAGGTGTCGTTAAGCGCCCTGTCGCAAAGGTCGTCCTGCTACCATGGGTAGCCGTCAATCGGCCGCAATGACTAGTCCCTTCCTAAATCAATAGTCCTCCGCGCCCCCTAGTCTAAGTCCTACCGCTACCTCCTACTAATTTTGTTTTTATTATTCTATCAAGCAGATCAAGCACCATGTCTCCACGTCCACGCAGTGCCGTCTTTCTTGAGAGCAGACGAACTCGAGGTATAAATTCCTACCGCTGCCGAGTCTGCCATGGAGTTCATCCGCTACGGAAGTGTCGCCGTTTTCTTCGGCTGAGTGTGGAGAAGAGGCTCCGCGCTGTGCTCGCCAACCGCTACTGTGCGAATTGTCTGGCTCACGAGCACTCCGATGGAGTGTGCCGCCGGGGTGATCTTTGCAAGGTGTGCCAGCAGGATCACCACACATTGTTGCACATGCACGAGCGTCCGGCACCTCGCCGACAGTCACATCGACCGGCGTCTCCGTTCTCTCGGCGTTCGTCTACCGCGCCCCGGCCCACGTTCACCGCACGTGAGTCTGCTCCTAGCGTTCCTCGGGACGCGGCGGTCGCCTCGCAAAGCGCTGCCGACCCGGCAATGGCGCCGTCATTGTCGTCACTGCTGCAGCGGCACAGCGTAAACGTCCTTTCGACAGTGGCAGTGCGGATCGATACCGGGACGCGATACCGCGGCTCTCATCGACCCATGTACACCGACGAGCTGTATCGACGCCTCGCTGGCTAGATGCTTCCGCCTGCCGACGACCAACGTGGGTGGGGAGCAGATTTGTTCGGCCGTCGTGGGGTCGAAAGTGGATGCCAATCTCCGGCTAAATCTCCTCTTCAAGATAGAGCCGCACGTGCGTGTCCGCACTCCAATCCGTGCGCTTAGCGAGACCGTGCGGGCTCAGTTTCGGGACATCACATTGGCGGATGACCGATTTTATCTCCCGGCGACAATCTCCGTGGTCCTTGGTGCGGACGTGTATCCGAAGGTGATGCAGCAAGGTTTCCTCAAGGTACAGGAAGGACTACCGGTAGCTCAAAGTACAGTGTTTGGCTGGGTCCTGTCCGGAGCCTGCCACCAGTCATGAGGAGCAGCGGACCAAGTTGCAACCCGTATGGTTGCAAGGGGGGCCGGAATGTTCAGGCCAGGAGCCACTGTACGGCCCCCGGGCAGAGCGGGTCGAAGAGCACCGCTCTTAGCAATCTGTCGGGTTTCGGGACCGCGATATGCCGATCGCCGTTGCACTCCCGCTCTCGTTTTTCCTGAACTTCTGTAAGCATGAGCGCGGAGTTATTTCTGTAAGCTAGGTTTTGCTGTTACTTATATGAAGTCCAATAAAACAGACGCGCGTCTCCATACCACTTCCAACCAAATTCAATTTCTTTCTCGGGCCTGTTGTGCGAGTGATTTTCTTCAGCATTCTATTCCGGATCTTGTGCAGCCGGCCGCCATCTACATAAACATCTACAGACCCTGAGATAAGGCTGTCGTATAAGCTACCAAGCCAATGCAGCATATTCCAAGCGCGGAAGAGCTTGCGCAAAGAACAGACGGTCCACGTGAGGT
This sequence comes from Drosophila bunnanda, assembly GCA_035046265.1. Classification (NCBI taxonomy): domain Eukaryota; kingdom Metazoa; phylum Arthropoda; class Insecta; order Diptera; family Drosophilidae; genus Drosophila; species Drosophila bunnanda. Next base: position 311,231 of record JAWNOB010000107.1, read on the forward strand.
GGTAAATCTGTTCATAGACAGAAAAGTGGCGATTATATCCATTCAATCTTCAGCGGTCAGTTCTAATAATGTTCTGGCAATGACAACGTCAGTGCGGATCTATTGGGTCCCAGCCCAGGATCTCAACAATCTGAAAAATATTTAAGATCATGTGCAAGGAACGCAATGATGAGCTGAGCCACTACGTGCTGCGTCTACCACGGAGTGATTCCAAAATGCTAGTGGGAATTCTTACAGGACACTGCCTAGCTGTCGCACATACAGTCAAGCTAGGCATCGCCGACAATGGCAACTGTAGGAGGCCCGATGAATCCGAGGTAACTGAAACCTTGTATCATCTCATCTGCAGTGTCGGACACTAATGTAAGCAAGGAGAAGGTACCTAGGTGCCACAGTACTGGTATCTCTAGAAGATGCATCTAAGAGGGCACCAGGTGAACTACTTGCCTACGCCTTGATCTTCAAGGACTTCGAAACAGCGTACAATCTCCAGGTACATACTAAAAAAAAAACAACATACGAACAACTAAGGGCCATATTGGCCTATTCGTGGCCTCCACGAGGGCCTTCCGGTCTAACCTAACCTAACCTAACTTAATCTAATATTACAACACCTTAAATATAAGTTAACTAAGTTAACCGAGCGACGGCAATGACGACAGCCGTTACACATTTTCTATTATTGGTTGTTGTGCCTTAAGGGCCAACGATAACGGAGGTAGTTTCTCCTTACATAATTCCTAACGAAGAAGGAAGACCGCTAGGCTGACTTGCCCGGCACAGCCCCTCCCGCTGCCGACACATTGACTGCTGCGCGGGACTGATTTCCGGCATCTGCATTGGTAAAATATTTAAATACGCTGTATTAGAGTTTCGTGTTAACATTTTTATAAATAAACATACTCACTAATTGTTTGACAGTTTTATTGGTATAATCACAAGTGATATTATTTATGTTTTCCATTGTTTGCATTTTTTAAATTCTTCCAATAAATATCTTGGTGCCGAATATTATCGCCAATATAACTACCAGACTACATATTTAATACCCAGCCTAGACGCAAAGGCGCCGCCGGGAAATAAATTTATTAATTGTGCATTTATTGATATATTTTTATTGGCGACGGATACTGTCTCATTTAAATTTGTGCATTTAATTTACCCCTTATATGTAGTCGTCATTTTGCTTCCACCTAAATTCTTTGTGTTAGCTTCGCAACAATCTTGGGTTTGTTCTTTTTTCCATCGCTTACTACGACACTCGAACTCGACACCGCGACGTTTGTATTCTGATTTTATTTAGCTTCGCTTCCTTGTCTTTCAGAACGGCAGCTTAGCCACCACGGATCTTTACTGTGTCAATTTTTGTTGTTTATTTTTTTGTTTGCCATAGAGGAGACCCGGTCTCCGCGATCCCCTTCCCCTTGTCATTGCTTGGCAAGGCAACAGCTTAGTTTTTCAACGAGCTCTAGTCCATCGTTACCAAGCGGCATCTCAGCCCCCGCGGTCCCCTCGCCATATCCATGGGCAAAACCGCGCATTAAATCGCTGGGCCGATTTAGCTTGCACAGCTCCATATGAGCAACCCATTCCAGCAATATAGGAACAACAGGCAGGTCTCCAGCGACTCTGAATCCGAGACCGAAGGGCCGGCAAGAACTTCTACACCGAAGAGTGTAAACGTCGGAACTCCCTCAGCCAGAAACATGGCATTTAACCCAGAACGAATAAAGGCGGTAGTAGAGGCTGCCGTCAACCATGCCCTACATTAAGCGGCCATTGACAGCCAGCGCAGGGAGAATGAGTTGCGCCAGACTATTCAACAACTGGCCAACCAAGTGGCGGCGATACAGGTCGCACCCGCCCCAACAGTAGCTCTTCAGATTAAAGTTTATACACCCATAGACATTAATAACACCGTCATTTGTAATGAGCCACTAGACGCCGTCAAATGCCTGCCCGAATTTTCGGGTGCCCAGGAAACATACGTCTCCTGGCGGCAGGCGGCAGTAGGCGCATACTATATTTTTAAGGATTTCGTAAGAAGTTCACGCCATTATCATTATAATTAGGAGCAAAATAAGGGGCCCGGCCGATTCAGTGCTATCCTCATTTGGCACAGTGCTTAATTTCGACGCGATTATAAATCGACTCGACTTTACTTATTGTGACAAGCGGACAATGCATGTCATAGAGCAGGAGATGGGCACCCTCAGACAGGGGAGTCTCTCGCTTCTACACTATTATGACGAACTTGAAAGTAAGCTCACCCTCCTCACCAACAAGGCGACCATGTCATACGAAGCCTCGGCTGCACAAATTTTATGCAATAAATTCCGGGATGATGCCCTTCGCGTATTTATCTCTGGATTAAAACGCAGCCTCACTGACGTTCTCTTCGCGGCGAAGCCCAAGGACATGCCATCAGCACTTGCCTTGGCTCAAGAGGTGGAAGCGAACAATGATAGGTATACCTTTGCATCATCATTTGCAAGAAGCCAGGAAGATAGGGAGAAAAAACAATTTCCTAAGGCACAAGAGCGTCAGCAGGCCGCCCCTCATGCGAATTCCCAATATAGTGGCGGTAAAAATCCCCATTTTACTAAGCAACACAAGGCACAGGTGCACCCTGCTCCACGCAGCGATAGGCACCATGGAGACACTCCAGAACCCATGGAGATGGATCCATCAATGTCTAGGATGCTTAAACCAGCACAAGAAATCGATGACGACGCTATCAACGAGTGCAACTCGGATGCCATAAATTTTTTAGGGGAAGATCCCTGCTACCCGTCATCAGACGAAGAGTAGCGGAGATTGACATGAGATTTCTAGTAGATACGGTCGCGGCCAAAAATTTTATCCGACCATATTAAGGATTGAAAGGCGTCCGCCCGGTAGAATGTCCATTCAAGGCTCATTCGATTCATGGAGTCACCACTATCACGAAGAAATGCTTCGTGTCAATTTTCAACTTGAAGGCCACATTCTTCATTTTTCCAGATTTGTCCTCTTTTGATGGAATCATCGGCCTTGACCTTTTAAAACATGCAGGGGCGTCACTTTGTCTGCTCTCCGGCAAGCTCAAATGAGGCACGGAATCAGAGAACATCGATTTTCATACATGTACCAATGTAAATTTTACTGAGGTGGACTGCTCAGATGCACCACCTTTTTGAAAATGCTTAGCGACAGGAAAAAACCTTCGCAGACCCCAATGATGCCCTGTCCTACAATACGTCGGTGGTTGCCACCATCAGAACCATTGATGAGACGCCCATTTATGCCAAACTTTACCCATATCCAATGGTGGCAGCTGATTTTGTCAATGGCGAAATCCAAGATCTGCTAAAAAATGGCATCATCCAAAAGTCGAAATCCCCCTACAATAACCCAGTATGGGTTGTAGACAAAAAGGGCACCGACGAAACTGGCAGGCGGAAAATGCGTTTGGTATTGGATTTTCGCAAACTAAACGAGAAAACAATACCCGATCGATACCCCATGCCGAACATCTCGATGATATTAGGAAACTTAGGCAAGGCCAAGTATTTCACAACCCTGGACTTAAAGTCCGGTTACCATCAGATCACGCTGGCAGAATGCGACCGTGAAAAAACTTCTTTTTCCGTTAACGGAGAAAAGTACGAGTTTCGCAGAATCGCATTTGGATTAAAAAATGCAGCCAGCATTTTCCAAAGAACAATTGACGACATACTGCGAGAGCAGATTGGCAAATTTTGCTATGTCTATGTTGATGATGTTATCGTCTTTTCGGAGGACGAAAACTCCCACATCCGGCACGTGGATTGGGTTCTCAAGAGCCTACACGATGCAAATATGAGGGTATCAAAAGAAAGTCACGATTTTTCAAAAAAAGCGTTAGCTTTTCAGGGCTACCACAGACCCAGACAAAGCCTTTCAGGAATTCCCAGAGCCTAAGAACATATTCGAGGTCAGATCATTCCTTGGCTTGGCCAGCTATTATAGATGCTTCATAAAAGATTTTGTATCCATAGCTCGGCCCATAACTTATCTTTTTAAAGGGGAACTTGGAAGTGTCAGTAGACACAGATCCAGGAACATCCAGGTGCAGTTCAACGAGCCCCAACGGCTGGCTTTCCAAAAACTGCGTAACATTCTGGCTTCCGAGGATTTCATCCTCAGATACCCCGACTACCAAAAGGCATTTGATCTAACGACAGATGCCTCAGCGTACGGCATTGGCGCAGTCCTATCCCAAGAAGGGAGACCCATAACAATGATCTCTAGAACCTTAAAAGAAAGAGAAGTTAACTACGCTACCAATGAAAGGGAGCTGTTGGCTATACTTTGGGCACTGGCCAAATTACGCCACTATTTATATGCAGTCAAAGATATAAATATCTTTACTGACCACCAACCGTTGACCTTCGCAGTGTCGGAATCCAATCCGAATGCGAAAATCAAGAGGTGGAAAGCCTTCATCGACGAGTCCGGCGCTAAAATGTTTTACAAGCCCAGAAAAGATAACCTCGTTGCGGAAGCCCTCTCAAGACAGCAACTTAACGTTGTGGAAGAGGAAGAAGCTTTTTCTAGCGCGGCCACAATTCACAGTGAGCTGTCGGTAACCTATACCATTGAAACCACGGACAAGCCTTTGAATTGCTTCCAGAACCAGATAACTCTGGAGGAGGCACGCTTTCCGTTAAAACACAGCTTCGTCCTCTTTGGAAACAAGAGACGGCATGTGATTAACTTCTCCTGCAAAGAGTCATTACTTGATGAGCTCGCATACGTAATCGTTCCTAAAGGCGTAAATGCCATTCATTGTGACTTGCATACGCTGGCAATGATACAGGACGATTTGGTTCGGCAATTTCCAGCCACCAAATTTTGGCATTGCAAAAACCGCGTAACGGATATTTTTGCAGTTCCTGAGAGACGGGAAATCCTCACTGTCGAGCACAACAGGGCTCACAGATCGGCCCAAGAAAATGTTAAGCAGATACTCTCCAAAGATGGCCCAGCTAGCCACCGAGATTGTAGCAAACTGTCAAACATGTGCGAAAGCCAAGTACGATAGGCACCCAAAGAAGCATGAGCTAGGCGAGACTCCGATCCCCTCTCATGTGGGAGAACTGCTACATATCGACATCTTTTCCACAGACAAGAAATACTTCCTCATTTGCATCGACAAGTTTTCGAAGTCTGCAGTTGTGCAACATGTCCACTCTAGGACAATCGAGGATCTTAAACCGGCCATACTCCAAATCATGAACTTTTTCCCTAGGGCTAGAGTAGTCTATTGCGATAATGAACCTTCGTTAAACTCGCACACTATCTCAGCCATGCTTGACAACCATTTTGGCGTTAGCATTGCAAATGCACCACCACTTCATAGCGTCTCAAACGGGCAAGTAGAGCGCTTTCACAGCACCCTTTTGGAGCTTGCTTGTTGCCTAAAAATCGACAAGGGGATAACCGATACTGTGGAAATTATTTTATTGGCAACCGCCAAATATAATAAGTCAATTCACTCTGTCGTTGGCAAACGGCCAGTCGACATCGTGCAAAAGCACCCAGACGACCCACAGACGGACGTCCAGAATAAGATCATTAGGGCGCAAAACACGCTCAGGGCCAGGGAAAATACCTCCCGACAATGCAGAACATTCGAAGTCGGCGAGAAAGTCTTGGTTAAGTCAAACCGGAGGCTTGACAATAAACTCACACCACTGTGTGAGGAAAAAGCTGTTGAAGCGGACCTGGGGACCACGGTCCTCATTAAGGAAAGGGTGGTCCACAAGGACAACATTAGATAATAATTTATTTTTTAATATTCTGTCTATGTTTACACCTAGCCACTTAGCGTAAGTTTTCTTTTCCATATTTTCTCACCCCTATCCACTTGGTGTAAGTTTTTGTTATAATTATGCTTTATTCTTTATGCTTTGGTGGTGGGCTACCCTGTTTTAAACAAACACTACAATACATCCAATATTTCAGGTTCGCATTCGTATCCCTGTTAGTCCTGCTTACCCTAACATCGGGGCACGTCACGGACTACTCGCAGGCCAAATATATTCCCATCATTGATGGTAGAATTTTAGTTTGGGAAGAATTCGCGTTCGTTATACACTCGGCGAATCTCTCAGAATATAGGCGCGTGGTGGAAGAAACGGATGGCATGACCAGCATGTTTCCCCAGTCACACATGCAGAAACTATTGAGTGTCGATGTCGCTCATCTGCGTGACCTGCTCGACTCGTTGAGCATCCACCACAGAGTAGCTAGGAGTTTGGATTTCCTAGGAGCGGCGTTAAAGGTAGTGGCGGGAACGCCAAATGCAGACGATTTCGAAAAAAATAAACTTAATGAATTTCAGTTAATAAATGCAAACAATAGGCAGATAAACATCAATAGTAAAGTACAAGACCAAATTAATAATATTACTACCACCGTCAACCAATTTCTGAGGTCGGCCAAGGGAACCCAAGTTGACTCGGGGCATCTTTATGAGATGTTATTATCCCGAAATAGAATGATTAATATGGAGCTGCAAAACTTATTACTAGCGATAGCTCTAGCTAAGGCCAATATTGTGAGCCCTAGTATACTAGATCAGCCCACAGAGCCCATCAAAGACTAATTGTCCGTTGCTTCCGTTAAAATATTACAGTCCGCTAACCTTTTGCATTTTGTTATCAAATTTCCAATAATCAAATCGTCGTGTATTAAAATCACTGTTTTTCCCGTGTCCCATCATGACACGATGCTCAGGCTGGAGAACAAAATAGTAGCAGATAATAGCAACAATTGCTCCACAACACCTGGAGCCACATTTTGCAAGATGGCGTTAAGAAGGTCGTGCGCGCAAGAGCTCCACGCTGGAGGCATATCGCACTGTGACATCCAGCACAGCGATCTACATCCAATTACTCACGTAGATGAAGGCATCATAATTGTAAACGATCGTCCGGCACGTGTGAGTGTCGGTAATGGCACTTACATCCATATACGAGACACGCATCTCATTACCTTTACTGAGAGTGCCATGGTTAATGAAACCCGATATGTCAACAATGACAGGGCCCAGAAAAGGGTCCCAGGAGTAGCCAGCTCGCCCTCCCTGAATATTACTATGGAGCACAACATCCTCAGTCTTCCATACCTTCACCGCTTGAGTGAGCGTAACCTGGAACACATCAAGAGAGTCGGGGAGAATATCAACTACTATCATTCACATCAGATAGTACTGGTGGCGAGTCATCCAGGCCAGGAGATTTACGGTCCAGATAGCAGATATGATCGCCCAAATAGGGTCGGCCGAGGGCGTCTTTAATCCTGAGGGGGGAGTAGTTAACTAAGTTAACCGGGCGACGGCAATGACCGATCGTCCGAAAGCTCGCTTCGGCCAAATTGCTGACCCAGCGTCTGGCCGGAAGCTCGTGCATAGCCGGCAAACACTACCCATTGGATTGGCCGCTATGCGTCCCTTTTTATGTTAGCTTTAAATTCAGTTTATTTTGATATCTCAATAAAGACAGAGCCATCGCTCTTGGATTTGAACTCCGGCTCAGCCGTTACACATTTTCTATTATTGGTTGTTGTGCATTAAGGGCCAACGATAACGGAGGTAGTTCCTCCTTACATAATTCCTAACAAAGATGGAAGACCGCTAGGCTGACTTGCCCGGCACAACCCCTCCCGCTGCCGACACATTGACTGCTGCGCGGGACTGATTAATTCTCTATATAATTCCCAACTAAGAAGTAAGACCGTTGGGCTGACCTGCCCGGCACACCCCCTCCTGCTGCCGACACATTGATTGCTGCCAGGGGACATTAACTAATTTATATCCAAACTTTTAGGTTAAAATATCTCTATCTCTTTATTTAAAACTGACGTATAGATAATTTTATGAGGCCGGTTTCTAGGTGAGTGCATTGAAAACCTTGGGAAAAACAATTCCCGGTTCTGATGAATAGGCCATATAAAACAATAAATCGGCTTTAACATGTTGTTATCGTCCGACTTCCCGATATCTTTCATTTAATTTTGCTTATAAAATAACTGAAATGGACAACTTTTCGTATACCTAAAAAAGAGCTCGAGGTATTCTTTATATTGTCCAAGCTGCTGCATTTCATCTCGGAATGAGCTGGAGGACTATCGATATATCGATAGGGGTAGGATCGGTAAGACCAGGGGGTGAGAAAAGTTTAGAGCGAACCGGGAAATTTGACTGGAATAGTAAAAATGAGGCAAAACGTGCAGCAGCGGAAATTGCTTAAGTATAAAGTGAACGTGAACGAGGCGGGGGCAATACCACTGACCGTGACATTATTGTGGTTTTCGTCGTTGTTGTGAAACGGTTTCAGTCAATTTAAATTTTTATTCGGTGTTTGCTGTGCTGTTGCCCTGAGCCGCCGATGAGCCACCTGCAGCAAGCCTTGCCGTCGCCAAGTGTCGCCAACAAGCCGCCAGCAGCGGCCACCTTTGCTAAGTCCGTTCCGGCTGGGAGATTGAGGGCGAATTGGCCATTTTTGATGAAATACCCATATACATGTTAACACTGTTAAGGAGTAATCATAAGTCGATACAGATGTTGAGTGATTTTTGGATCACCCTAGTGTTTAGTTGCAAAATCAGCATAAACATCTTTAGGGGCCATGACTGGTTCCGATTGGTGCACGGTATGGTGAGTTATGCTGATTTTGCTAGTGTCAGCACTTTACTACACGAGCGGTCGGCTTGCTGGCCGCGCATAGCTTACGTAAACTCATATATGTTTTTAGTTTTAATTTGGATATTCAATAAAGAGCATTGGCTTGAATATAAAACTCCGGCATTGGCCGTCAACATTTATTATATTAATTGAAATTGGTTATCGTGCCTTAAGGGCCGTTAGTAACGGAGTTAGTTACTCCCAACATAGTCTTCCGAAAAGAGGAGAGAAGAGAGCCAGAGGCAACCGCCCGGCTCATTCATACGAACAGCTAGCCACGGTGGCAATTACGTCATCACCCCCTTGCCCGGAACAGGCACGGTGGCAAAGTGATCGTAGCCCCTTACCCCCACAGCGGAGAGGGACACATTTAAATATAATTGGCGCCCAACTTTAACATGAATCCACGACACAAAAATATGTAATTGGGCTGATCAATATTAATACAGTGAAACTTCAAACAAACAGACAGGTAAAAAAATAAATAAGAATCCCTACAAATTATTTACCCAAAAAATTCTTAAATATACTGTTTAAATAAAGCACTTGTAAACGTGACTTACCAATAAATTAATATAAATATCGACCCTCCCTAAATAAAATTTTTTTCGGACGGCAAGCACCCGGTGTGTGGGGGGGGGGGGCGATCCTACCCGCAAAGAATCCTTAGAGTGGTACCAAATGTGTCCCACGTTGCAATCGAAAATTTAACCCTTCAGGTTAGAAAGTAAATAAAAAGCGGGGGCGTCCGGGTGTATATGGCACGTCAGCTTTATTTCGCTGCATACATGAGACTAAAAACGAGCCTAAATCTTAACTTAGAACCGATCTCCCGGTCGCTTTGCCTCGTTAAAGCGGGAGCGGGAGATCGGCGGTAGTCGGGGTGCGAGAGCAAGCCGGGGACCGAAAGCTCGCTCCTGAGCAGAGGCGGCACAGTGGGCCGCTCACGTAAACACCCGGTTATTAATATAAATTATAATACACAAAATTAATTTTGCCGAATTTAAAAAAAACAAAAACATTCGGCCTCCCAATAGCTTGTGTTTAGTGTCAACCTATTAGTGGAATTATGAGTTTTCCAGACCCATATAGGGAAAATTAACGCGAATTTTACAGTGACAGTGAGGAAGAATTAAGCCGAGAGCCCCGTAGACATCAACCAGCACGCGCACAACATCAAAATAACACAAAAACCATGAACGCGGCACAAATAGTGGCGTTAATTCAGGCCGCATTAACTAATCAAGAATTAAGGCTCAGAGCCGAATTCGCAGGTCAGATCAGTGCCGTTAATAAACAGCTTCAGAGTTTGCTTATAGAAGCGCCAGATGTAGAATCCTACCAGAGGGTAGCTTCAGTACCGGGAGCACCACAGTGCGATATACCATTACACATAGTGAAGTGCGCTACTAGTTTCGCATAATACAGTGCTTAATTTTAAAGCCATATTAGCTAGAGTGACTGTTCCTACGCAGATAAAACATCTTTGCGCCTGTTACGGTAGGGACTTGAGTCGGTCCGTCAGGGCGACCAAACTCTCATGCAGAACTACGATGAGGTCGAACGAAAATTGACCCTCGTTACAAACAAAATTGTCATGACATATGACGACGAAAGGGCTGTGGTATTTCCAGCACAGCCAAAAGGCCTGCCAGCAGCACTGGCATTAGCTGGAGAGGCAGAGGTCAGTATTGAACGAAGTATGTTCGCGGCCACATATGCCAAGGTAGCTGAGCAAAGAAATCAGAATACTGATTTTCATAAGAGCCAACACCGAGCGTCCGAGAAACAAGGGAAAAATTCCGGTGCCGACCGCGGACCAGAAAAAAATCCCCATTTTTTTAAAAAGCCGAACAAGCATCAAAACAACGATTCATGGCGTAAACAGGACAACTGGGTAGATCAGGGTAAACAAAATCAGTCCCCGGAACCTATAGACATTGATCCATCATCTTCTAAATTCCGACATACTACGAATTTTAGACAGGGTAACAACATTCAATACCAAAATTACCAGGGCTCAAAAAGACCAAACTCTTCGGAGAGGATGACTGGCCAAAGGCGCCAGCGGGTTAACAACGTTGAGCAAACCGCAAACGCGGAAGAAACTCAAGATTATGAAAACGCGGCCGCAGCCGCACTAAATGCAATTCATAATGACAGTGACTCATTTGACTGTAATGACCTCGTCAATTTTTTAGAGAAAGGTCCCGCTTGCCATTCATTGAGCGAGGACTGGCGGGGAGAACTATAAAAATTCTCATCGACACTGGAGCGGCAAAGAGTTATGTAAAGCCCCTAAAGGAGCTGAAGAACATAATGCTTGTCGACTCTCCATTCACTGTGAGTTCCATTCATGGCTCCAGTAATATAAAAAAAAGTGCTTTATGCACATATTCGGCCTAAAGGTTAAATTTTTTTTTACTTGATACTATTAACATATTTGATGCCATAATAGGTTTCGACTTGCTAACGCAGGCCGGAGCAGCATTAGATTACGCAACAGCGTAATCAGGAATCGAAACATATCTGAACAACTGAAATACCACGAATGCGATAACATGAACTTCACAAATATCGATGACATATTAGTCCCAAATTCGGTGAAAGGTGCATTTAAAAAAATGTTCCTTAGGAGGAAACAAGTGTTTTCGCACTCTAACGAGGCGCTACCTTTTAATACCTCGATCGTTGACACAATTCGTACGGAGACTAACGAACCCGTATATTCCAAGCTATATCCTTACCCCATGAAAGCAGCAGATTTTGTTAACACAGGAATCAAACAGCTGTTAAAGGATGGCATTATCCGATCTTCTAGGTCGCCATTTAACAGCCCAACCTGGGTTGTCGACAAAAAGGGACTTGATGCAGATGGCAACAAGAAAAAACGGCTGGTGATTGTTTTAGGAAACTGAATGAACGAACCATCGCCGATCGCTATCCAATGCCGAGTATTCCTATGATTCTAGCGAACCTAGGAAAGGCAAAATTTTTTACTACTCTTGATTTAAAACCGGGGTACCACCAGTTTTATCTGGCTGAAAAAGACCATGAAAAACTGCTTTCTGTATGAATTTTGCCGTTTACCATTTGGATTAAAAAATGCGGGAAGCATCTTTCAAAGGGCGATTGACGACGTACTACGTGAACAGATTGGGAAAATTTGTTACGTCTATGTAGACGACGTGATAATTTTCTCCGAAAATGCTTCCGACCACGTGATTCACAGTCCTAAAATACCTGTGCGAGGCCAACATGAGAGTGGCACCGGAAAAAACGAAATTCTTCAAAGAAAGTGTTGAATTTTTAGGTTTCATTATCACGTCAACCGGAACCAAAACAGACCCGGAAAAGGTAAAAACCATTCAGGAGTATACTGAACCAAAAAATTTGTTCAGTCTCAAGTCTTTCCTAGGATTGGCCAGCTAGTACAGAAGTTCTGTCAAGGACTTCGCTACCATAGCTAGACCACTCACCTCCATACTTAAGGGAGAGAATGGCACTGTAAACAAACACATGTCAAAAAAGGTTGCTATTGAATTTGATGAGACTCAACGCAGAGCGTTCGAGCGCCTGCCAGACATTCTGTCATCAGAATATGATACATCAGAATGTGATACTAACGTATCCAGATTTCAAACTTCCAAAATAACAAAATTAAATTACAAAATGCCTATACGGCACAAAAGAGATGCGGATTTTTTCTGACCATCAATCTCTTACTTTCGCCGTATCCGAGCGAAATACAAATGTCAAAATTAAACGATGGAAAGCATTCATCGAAGACCATAACGCCAAGGTATTCTACAAACCCGGAAAGGAAAATTTTTTGGCCGACGCTCTGTCAAAACATAAACGCTATACAAAATGATCCCCAATCTGATGTAGCCACTATTCACAGTGAACTTTCCTTGACCTACACGGTCGAATCCACCGATAAACCCCTGTGCGCAGCCCCATATTACAACTAATTAATTTTTTCCTATACATTAAAACAATATATTGTGATAATGAGGCGTCTTTCAACTCGGAGACTATAACCTCATTATTGAAAAATCAATATAACATTGACATTGTGAATGCTCCCCCTCTACAGCGATTTCACAGTTAGGGTACTGAAATAGCTAGGTGCATGGGAATCGACCAAAAGATTGACGATACCATTGAGCTTATTATGAGAGCCACGGTAGAATATAACAAGACGATACATTCAGTGACAAGGGTGCCACCCAAGCAGGCTTTGCACTTAGCCAATGCCGAATAGAAATTGGCAATGCACAACAGGCCAATCTAGATAGGTGCAAGCCTACTAGACAAAACTGAATTTTTGAGGTAGGAGAAAAAGTATACCTCAAAAATAATAAAAGGTTAGGAAGAAGAGCGTGTACAAGCAGACATGGGAACGTCTGTGCTTATTAGAGGGAGGGTGGTCCACAAGGACAACCTTAGAAAAATATACCCCTCAACTTTTTGTAACTTTTTTACTTTATTTTCATACACACTACACCTTAGCATACTTACTCCATTTTATATACAGTAGATTTAACCTTTCGCCTTCTTACAGGATCGCGGGAATTTTATTGACAACGTTAACTATAGTTAACGCTAGAGTGACGGAATATTTGCATGCTCAGTATATCCCAATTACGGACGGAATTGCGTTGGTATGGGAACATAGAAACTTGCTTTGACATTCAAGTAATTTGTCCGAACTTTCAGTTATAGTAGAAGAAACCATTAGGTTGTCCTATCTATTCCCACAGTCTCATATGAACAAATTGTTAGAAGTTTATTGTCTGTTTTAAAAGTACACCATAGAATGGCCAGGAGCTTAGACTTCCTAGGCACCGCACTCAAAGTGATAGCGGGCACACCCGATGCGGCCGATTTCGATATGCTAAAAATGTCCGAGGCACCTTTAATTGAGTCGAATAACCGGCAGGCTATAATAAATACGCAGACGCAGAACAAAATTAATGAATTAACAGAGGCCGTTAATAGAATTATCAAGGCAAAACAAAACAATATAGTTGACACATCTCACCTGTACGAGGTGCTTTTGGCAAGAAATAGAATACTAATAACTGAGATTCAAAACGTAATGATTACTTACAGTCACGCTTGCAAAAGCTATCATTATAAACCCAGCAATTTTTAATCAATAATATTTGAAGTCTGTATTTGTTGATCACCCCACAGGAGTCCCCATTATTAGCCTACTAGAGGGGTCTAACATTAGAGTCCTTCAGTCCGATAGTATAGTCCATGTACTCGCATACCCTAAGATTCAGACAATTTGTAAAAAGGTCACAATCTTCCCTGTATCGCACCAACATACCATCCTGCATTTGAAGGAGAACACAGTAGCCGAATGCAATATCGTGCACTGACGACGGCCCGGAAATAACCACCAACAGCTCACACCTCATCACGTTCGAGCGAGTGGCTTTCATCAATGGCACCAAATACTCAAACCAACGTGAAGCCTTAAGAAAAACTCCGGGCATGGCGGCATCCCCGTTACTCAACATCATCGGCCACGATTCCACACTAAGCATGCCACTTCTCCAAAGGATGAATAACCAAAACTTGGAGGTCATCCAAGGGCTTAAGGAGGAAGTGAAATCGGCTGGAACTACCGACACCTGGTTCGCGGTCGGCGTGTGAGCCAGTATTCTCATTAGCTGCTCTTTCCTACTCATCATGTTGCTGAGGAGGAGACGAGACGCTCGGGATTCCAGATGACCGAGGACGGTCATATTCCTAAGGGGAGAGTTGTTAACACTGTTAAGTAGTAATCATAAGTCGATACAGATCTTGGGTGATTATTGGATTACCCTAGTGTTTAGTTGCAAAATCAGCATAAACATCTTTAGGGGCCATGACTGGTTCCTATTGGTGCACGGTATGGTGAGTTATGTTGATTTTGCTAGTGTCAGCACTCCATCTCAGTAACCGAATAATTTAACTGGTTCTTATTCAGCTTTGCAGAAAAGAAGGCTATCGGACGCTCGTTCCTTTCTTCGTCGTATTACGACAGGACTGCTCCCACCCCATGGTGTGACGCGTCGCATTGGACAAACAAACGGGCGTTTAAAATCGGCGTGAACCAGAACCGGAGCAGGAGGTAAGTGACGTCTTCAACGCCTGTATTGCGTTCTTGACCTCCTCATCTAGCAGAGTTTTTTCCCTTTTTCCGGGCGTTCGTGAGTGGAGTCGCCATGGCTGCGAAGTCCTTGATGAACCGGCGTTACCATCCCGCGCTTCCCAAGAAGCTGCGCAGTTTCTGCACTGACTTCTGTTCGGGAATCTTCTGGATTGCGACCATTCTTACGAAGTGTCCTTCCGCCAATGATAAACCAGAGGTACTTTTAAATTTTGAAGCAAAATTTTGACTTCTTCAGACCCATTGTCAAATTTGCTTTCCGCAGACATTCCTCCACCAATCTGAGATATTTAATGTTCGTGTCGAAGTGCGGTGCCATGATCAGCAGGTCGTCCAGGTATACGAACTCGTTCGACCTCAACTACACGGGAATTATCTGGTCCATCAAACGGCAGAGCCTCTGCGCAGCGTTGCATAGCCCGAATGGCATCGCGAACTAATACAACGGCCTCCCCGCTATCGTAAATGCCGGGGTCCAGTTGCACTTGCCAGAACGCAAACTTCAAGTCGACATTTGAAATGTAGTGCGTTTGCTGGATCATGGACAGGATTCCCACTATGCATGGCAGCGGGTACGCGTCATTCACGGTTAGTTGGTTGAGCTTCCGCGCGTCCAAGCAGAACCGATTGTCCGTCACCACTGTCGTGCGGTTCCTCCACAGACACTCGCTGACCTCGATCTCGCCAAGCTCCAGCATTTTGTCCACTTCCACCCACACCGGTCCTTGAAGGGTTCTGCGCCTTCCACGAGCTGGATTCGGTGTCCACCGATGTCTTTCCCAATCCGACGTCCTGAAAAGCTAGGATCAGCATAAACATCTTTAGGGGCCACGACTGGTTCCTATTGGTGCACGGTATGGTGAGTTATGTTGATTTTGCTAGTGTCAGCACTTTGCTGCACGAGCGGTCGGCTTGCCGGATATTCAATAAAGAGCATTGGCTTGAGAGCGACAGCGTCCGGTCACACATTTAAATATAATTTACATATATCGGACGTTTTGAAAACACTTTCATTACTATCATAAAATCATCTATAATCTCTAAGAAAAACACAAAAATAAACAACGGAAACTTTTCTACAACTTCCTTGGGGCTGAATTGGTAACATAGATGAATCCGCCTCAACGCACCCACCCATCCTGTGATGCCTCCTGAGAATCTGGAGGCATCACCCATTTCCGGTGGACCGGAGCCTTTCCAGACGGTCTGGTGACGGCCGATCTCCCCCAGGTAATGTAATGGATGGTAACGCTCGCGACAACACGTGATTGCGATGTTCAAAATAAGTAAGGAATTTATGCAAGACTTATTTTTTTCTTTTTCTAAGCAAATATTTATTGCCATCAGTGTAATGTTGACACCTCAAAATTTTCTGATATTGGCTAGCATTGTTTGCACTATTTGGTGGGCAAATGAAATTTTAGCTCGACGAGCGGCATGGCCAACATGTTTGACTAATGTGCTACGAACTGCTTTACTTCCGATGGGGCAAGGCCGGCTAGCCAGTCGTCTCGGGGAGGGATTTTTTTCCGTCTGCCCACAGGTCGCACCGTAATTCCAGCTGATGTGGAATCCAGCACAAGAACTTACAAAAAAAGGATAAACAAAATTTGAACTACAACAAAACCGACTGACCATCTCAAAATCACTCCTTCCTGTCTCACGGACGTAGGCTTGGGGCATGACTGGAAACACCCCTGGACGAACCCTCCCTTCCTGGTATTCGCAAGATCTCATCGGATCCCTTTGGAACAAGGTTATGTCGGATTCCTCCTGGCCAACGGCTCATCCTGCCATCTTCCTTTCCCCCCCAACTTGAAACACTCAGCAATTCATCATCATTATAAAGTTTACCTATTTATCATATTTATTTTTGATAAACTAATTTACAATTCCTTTCTATTACTGCATTTTAGAACCTCGCATGGGTCAAAGCAAGCAACACCAATTATATATATATAATCAAAAAAATAGGTGCCGACGACGAAGAAAAGAACGACAAAAAAACTAACAACTGCGAGGAAAGGAGGGTTCATTTTCTTGCAGCAATTTATCCTACCTAACTGGAGCTCCAATATGGCTAAGGGGCTGAGACGGGATTTCTTTTTTGTTTATAATGGCTATATTTATACCTCTACATGGATCGGTCTGGACAGCTCATCCGCATCATTCCACATTTTGACTTTAGAACTTAACGTAATTGATTGCTTTGCTCATGTGTGGTTTCGTTTTGCATGTTCGTAGAGTATATTTTAATTTTAATTTGTGTTTGCCGGAGATTTAATAAATTTCTGCATTTTATTTGTTATTGATTTGTGCCTTGTTCATGTGCTTAGCATATGCGTTCTTTTGTCTCTCTTTACTTTAGATATCAATCAATCACGCCCAAGAAATAAAAATGAATAAACATTGTTAAATAAATTAGCACTGGCACAATCAAATAAGTAAATAAAAATTCAATAATAAATAAATAAATAAACAGAAATGTGTAATAAATATGTAATAAATAATTTAAGTAAATAAATAAAAATGTAAATATAAATAAATAAATAGACGTTCCACTACTCTTTAGGCAGTAGATTCCTACGCTGGCTCGGGTCGGGTTTTTGAAGTTGGAACCTCGAGCTCATGTTGGCAGGAAAAGATATGACGGTTTTATTTTTCTCCTCCTCAGATTCTTAGTGTTGCTGGATTTCCTGTAAATTAGCACTACCGATTATTAAGAGCTTTCACATCCTTTACCACTCGACTCACATTTTATGTTTATATAAAAAAAAAACGGAATATAATATATTTCGGCCCGCAGTTGATGTCGCTTTCCCGCCAGGTCCTCTAACTCAAACTTATTGTTTCCAATGGGCCTGACGACTCGGCATCTCGCAAATTTTTATGTGGAACTCCCGGGCGCGCCTGTTATGCTGCCGGCTACTCCGCTCGTACGCCTGATGTAAGTGCTGCTTGATGCGTTCGCGGATGAGATTTCCTGTGATTGTCCTGTGCGTTTAGCGTGGCTACCTCGTGATTAGTTATCGACTGCAGCTTTCTGGCCAACTTATAGCAGCTACCCTAGAGGTACATCTGGTAGCTGAACACTGAAGAACGGCGTCACGCCCGTCGCCTCATGGATCGAGTTACGGATCGCGACTTCGATCTCCGGCAGAAATGCGTCCCAATCTCGGTGATCCCGCTCCAGATACGTCCTAATCGCGGTTAGTACTGATCGGTTCACCCTTTTCGCAAGTACACTGCTGTTCGCATATGTTTCACGCTATACGCCTCCATCTCGTCCTGAAACGCCTTGGAGGTGAATTGTTTGTCATTGTCGGAGTGTAATACAGCTCGTACTACACGACCACAAAAATCCAGACTTTACCGCGCTTTGATCGTAAATATTTACCTAGAAAGTCTATATAGAGCCTTTGGAAAGCTCTTTCCGTTACCACTTCTTGCCCTATCCCGACTTGCGTGCGATAATTCGGAGCCTTCGCCTCCTTGCACTGGATACACCGTGCCACGAAGTCTCTTACCTGCGTCGTCATCCTCGGCCAGTAATACTGCCGCTGGAGGCGTTGCAGTGTATTCCTCATTTCTCCGTGTCCCGACGTCGGATCTTCATGAGCCGTCACGATCATCCCGGCTGTCGGTGTTTCTGGAAACCATAGTTTCCATGGACCTCCCTCAACTTCGTCTTCCAACTTGCCGAACCCAAGGCGCTTGAAAATTAGTTCGCCTTCCACGCGAATATCCGAAAGGCGAGCCTGGTTTTCCCGTATCTCACGTCGAATTTGATTTTACTCCGCAGATTTGAACTCCGTCATCCAGCTCCAGCTCCTCCACGCATCTGGACAACGTAGCGGCCACCATATTTTCGGCCGCTTTCCGGTGTAAGATCTGAATGTCGAAACTGCAGTCTGAGGACGCGTTAGGCGTCCGCTGATCTCTTTCATGGTCATCAACCACTTCAGACTGTTGTAGTCAGTGATCACTGTAAAAGGCATTAGCTCCACATACGGCCCGAATTTTTCGATGGCAAGTACTTCTGCCAAGCCAAAATTTTGACTTCTTCAGACCTATTGTCAAATTTGCTTTCCGCAGACATTCCTCCACCAATCTGAGATATTTAATGTTCGTGTCGAAGTGCGGTTGCCATGATCAGCAGGTCGTCCAGGTATACGAACTCGTTCGACCTCAACTACACGGGAATTATCTGATCCCTCAACCGGCAGAGCCTCTGCGCCGCGTTGCATAGCCCGAATGGCATCGCGAACTAATACAACGGCCTCCCCGCTATCGTAAATGCCGGGGTCCAGTTGCACTTGCCAGAACGCAAACTTCAAGTCGACATTTGAAATGTAGTGCGTTTGCTGGATCATGGACAGGATTCCCACTATGCATGGCAGCGGGTACGCGTCATTCACGGTTAGTTGGTTGAGTTTCCGCGCGTCCAAGCAGAACCGATTGTCCGTCACCACTGTCGTGCGGTTACTCCACAGACACTCGCTGACCTCGATCTCGCCAAGCTCCAGCATTTTGTCCACTTCCACCCACACCGGTCCTTGAAGGGTTCTGCGCCTTCCACGAGCTGGATTCGGTGTCCACCGATGTCTTTCCCAATCCGACGTCCTGAAAAGCTAGGATCAGCATAAACATCTTTAGGGGCCACGACTGGTTCCTATTGGTGCACGGTATGGTGAGTTATGTTGATTTTGCTAGTGTCAGCACTTTGCTGCACGAGCGGTCAGCTTGCCGGATATTCAATAAAGAGCATTGGCTTGAATATAAAACTCCTTATTGGCCGTCAACTTATATTATATTAATTGAAATTGGTTATCGTGCCTTAAGGGCCGTTAGCAACAGAGTCAGTTACTCCCAACATAGTCTTCCTAAAATAGGACAGAAGAGAGCCAGAGGCAACCGCCCGGCTCATTCATACAAACAGCTAGCCACGGTGGCAATTACGTCATCACCCCCTTGCCCGGAACAACCACGGTGGCAGAGTGATCGTAACCCCTGACCCCCACGGACAGCGGAGAGCGACAGCGTCCGGTCACACATTTAAATATAATTTACATATATCGGACGTTTTGAAAACACAATCATTACTATCATAAAATCATCTATAATCTCTAAGAAAAACACAAAAATAAACAACGGAAACTTTTCTACAACATCCTTGGGGCTGAATTGGTGACATAGATGAATCCGCCTCAACGCACCCACCCATCCTGTGATGCCTCCTGAGAATCTGGAGGCATCACCCATTTCCGGTGGACCGGAGCCTTTCCAGACGGTCTGGTGACGGCCGATCTCCCCCAGGTAATGTAATGGATGGTAACGCTCGCGACAACACGTGATTGCGATGTTCAAAATAAGTAAGGAATTTATGCAAGACTTATTTTTCTCTTTTTCTAAGCAAATATTTATTGCCATCAGTGTAATGTTGACACCTCAAAATTTTCTGATATTGGCTAGCATTGTTTGCACTATTTGGTGGGCAAATGAAATTTTAGCTCGACGAGCGGCATGGCCAACATGTTTGACTAATGTGCTACGAACTGCTTTACCTCCGATGGGGCAAGGCCGGCTAGCCAGTCGTCTCGGGGAGGGATTTTTTTCCGTCTGCCCACAGGTCGCACCGTAATTCCAGCTGATGTGGAATCCAGCACAAGAACTTACAAAAAAAGGATAAACAAAATTTGAACTACAATAAAACCGACTGACCATCTCAAAATCACTCCTTCCTGTCTCACGGACGTAGGCTTGGGGCATGACTGGAAACACCCCTGGACGAACCCTCCCTTCCTGGTATTCGCAAGATCTCATCGGATCCCTTTGGAACACGGTTATGTCGGATTCCTCCTGGCCAACGGCTCATCCTGCCATCTTCCTTTCCCCCCCAACTTGAAACACTCAGCAATTCATCATCATTATAAAGTTTACCTATTTATCATATTTATTTTTGATAAACTAATTTACAATTCCTTTCTATTACTGCATTTTAGAACCTCGCATGGGTCAAAGCAAGCAACACCAATTATATATATATAATCAAAAAAATAGGTGCCGACGACGAAGAAAAGAACGACAAAAAAACTAACAACTGCGAGGAAAGGAGGGTTCATTTTCTTGCAGCAATTTATCCTACCTAACTGGAGCTCCAATATGGCTAAGGGGCTGAGACGGGATTTCTTTTTTATTTGTAATGGCTATATTTATACCTCTACATGGATCGGTCTGGACAGCTCATCCGCATCATTCCACATTTTGACTTTAGAACTTAACGTAATTGATTGCTTTGCTCATGTGTGGTTCCGTTTTGCATGTTCGTAGAGTATATTTTAATTTTAATTTGTGTTTGCCGGAGATTTAATAAATTTCTGCATTTTATTTGTTATTGATTTGTGCCTTGTTCATGTGCTTAGCATATGCGTTCTTTTGTCTCTCTTTACTTTAGATATCAATCAATCACGCCCAAGAAATAAAAATGAATAAACATTGTTAAATAAATTAGCACTGGCACAATCAAATAAGTAAATAAAAATTCAATAATAAATAAATAAATAAATAAACAGAAATGTGTAATAAATATGTAATAAATAATTTAAGTAAATAAATAAAAATGTAAATATAAATAAATAAATATACGTTCCACTACTCTTTAGGCAGTAGATTCCTACGCTGGCTCGGGTCGGGTTTTTGAAGTTGGAACCTCGAGCTCATGTTGGCAGGAAAAGATATGACGGCTTTATTAAGAGCTTTCACATCCTTTACCACTCGACTCACATTTTATGTTTATATAAAAAAAAAACGGAATATAATATATTTCGGCCCGCAGTTGATGTCGCTCTGGTGCGAATTAACCATAAATGGCCGTCACTTTGCCCTATTTATGAGCTCGGTTCAGGCCGATTCCCTTTGCCACTTTCCTCGCCTCTCTTAATCGAAGTCGAGAACCGTTTCCAAGGCCAGGGCTCTGTTTCTGCCTTGGTGTGCGTGGATTCACTCCATCGGTGCTCTCCTCTCCCGCTCCTCACATAACACCCACATTTCCCCTCCTCATATAAGTGGATAGTAGGTGGCGCTCAAGCTTCCACTTTTCCCCTCTTCATGGACTTGCCAACCTTGTGTATCGGGAACTCTTTCCATTTCGGCATTGCCAACCTACTGTAGGTGAGCATTCCAGGCGATATTTGTTCCGCCCTTGCCCTACGACTGTATCCTGCCTACCTATTGTACCTATGTTAAGAGTGTCGTTCTTCCCTCACAGCTGCAAGTCTTTTACATGGTAGATGACAGTAGGCTTTCCCGCCAGGTCCTCTAACTCAAACTTATTGTTTCCAATGGGCCTGACGACTCGGCATCTCGCAAATTTTTATGTGGAACTCCCGGGCGCGCCTGTTATGCTGCCGGCTACTCCGCTCGTACGCCTGATGTAAGTGCTGCTTGATGCGTTCGCGGATGAGATTTCCTGTGATTGTCCTGTGCGTTTAGCGTGGCTACCTCGTGATTAGTTATCGACTGCAGCTTTCTGGCCAACTTATAGCAGCTACCCTAGAGGTACATCTGGTAGCCGAACACTGAAGAACGGCGTCACGCCCGTCGCCTCATGGATCGAGTTACGGATCGCGACTTCGATCTCCGGCAGAAATGCGTCCCAATCTCGGTGATCCCGCTCCAGATACGTCCTAATCGCGGTTAGTACTGATCGGTTCACCCTTTTCGCAAGTACACTGCTGTTCGCATATGTTTCACGCTATACGCCTCCATCTCGTCCTGAAACGCCTTGGAGGTGAATTGTTTGTCATTGTCGGAGTGTAATACAGCTCGTACTACACGACCACAAAAATCCAGACTTTACCGCGCTTTGATCGTAAATATTTACCTAGAAAGTCTATATAGAGCCTTTGGAAAGCTCTTTCCGTTACCACTTCTTGCCCTATCCCGACTTGCGTGCGATAATTCGGAGCCTTCGCCTCCTTGCACTGGATACACCGTGCCACGAAGTCTCTTACCTGCGTCGTCATCCTCGGCCAGTAATACTGCCGCTGGAGGCGTTGCAGTGTATTCCTCATTTCTCCGTGTCCCGACGTCGGATCTTCATGAGCCGTCACGATCATCCCGGCTGTCGGTGTTTCTGGAAACCATAGTTTCCATGGACCTCCCTCAACTTCGTCTTCCAACTTGCCGAACCCAAGGCGCTTGAAAATTAGTTCGCCTTCCACGCGAATATCCGAAAGGCGAGCCTGGTTTTCCCGTATCTCACGTCGAATTTGATTTTACTCCGCAGATTTGAACTCCATCATCCAGCTCCAGCTCCTCCACGCATCTGGACAACGTAGCGGCCACCATATTTTCGGCCGCTTTCCGGTGTAAGATCTGAATGTCGAAACTGCAGTCTGAGGACGCGTTAGGCGTCCGCTGATCTCTTTCATGGTCATCAACCACTTCAGACTGTTGTAGTCAGTGATCACTGTAAAAGGCATTAGCTCCACATACGGCCCGAATTTTTCGATGGCAAGTACTGCTGCCAAGCCAAAATTTTGACTTCTTCAGACCTATTGTCAAATTTGCTTTCCGCAGACATTCCTCCACCAATCTGAGATATTTAATGTTCGTGTCGAAGTGCGGTTGCCATGATCAGCAGGTCGTCCAGGTATACGAACTCGTTCGACCTCAACTACACGGGAATTATCTGATCCATCAACCGGCAGAGCCTCTGCGCCGCGTTGCATAGCCCGAATGGCATCGCGAACTAATACAACGGCCTCCCCGCTATCGTAAATGCCGGGGTCCAGTTGCACTTGCCAGAACGCAAACTTCAAGTCGACATTTAAAATGTAGTGCGTTTGCTGGATCATGGACAGGATTCCCACTATGCATGGCAGCGGGTACGCGTCATTCACGGTTAGTTGGTTGAGTTTCCGCGCGTCCAAGCAGAACCGATTGTCCGTCACCACTGTCGTGCGGTTACTCCACAGACACTCGCTGACCTCGATCTCGCCAAGCTCCAGCATTTTGTCCACTTCCACCCACACCGGTCCTTGAAGGGTTCTGCGCCTTCCACGAGCTGGATTCGGTGTCCACCGATGTCTTTCCCAATTCGACGTCCTGAAAAGCTAGGATCAGCATAAACATCTTTAGGGGCCACGACTGGTTCCTATTGGTGCACGGTATGGTGAGTTATGTTGATTTTGCTAGTGTCAGCACTTTGCTGCACGAGCGGTCAGCTTGCCGGATATTCAATAAAGAGCATTGGCTTGAATATAAAACTCCTTATTGGCCGTCAACTTATATTATATTAATTGAAATTGGTTATCGTGCCTTAAGGGCCGTTAGCAACAGAGTCAGTTACTCCCAACATAGTCTTCCTAAAATAGGACAGAAGAGAGCCAGAGGCAACCGCCCGGCTCATTCATACAAACAGCTAGCCACGGTGGCAATTACGTCATCACCCCCTTGCCCGGAACAACCACGGTGGCAGAGTGATCGTAACCCCTGACCCCCACGGACAGCGGAGAGCGACAGCGTCCGGTCACAAATTTAAATATAATTTACATATATCGGACGTTTTGAAAACACAATCATTACTATCATAAAATCATCTATAATCTCTAAGAAAAACACAAAAATAAACAACGGAAACTTTTCTACAACATCCTTGGGGCTGAATTGGTGACATAGATGAATCCGCCTCAACGCACCCACCCATCCTGTGATGCCTCCTGAGAATCTGGAGGCATCACCCATTTCCGGTGGACCGGAGCCTTTCCAGACGGTCTGGTGACGGCCGATCTCCCCCAGGTAATGTAATGGATGGTAACGCTCGCGACAACACGTGATTGCGATGTTCAAAATAAGTAAGGAATTTATGCAAGACTTATTTTTCTCTTTTTCTAAGCAAATATTTATTGCCATCAGTGTAATGTTGACACCTCAAAATTTTCTGATATTGGCTAGCATTGTTTGCACTATTTGGTGGGCAAATGAAATTTTAGCTCGACGAGCGGCATGGCCAACATGTTTGACTAATGTGCTACGAACTGCTTTACCTCCGATGGGGCAAGGCCGGCTAGCCAGTCGTCTCGGGGAGGGATTTTTTTCCGTCTGCCCACAGGTCGCACCGTAATTCCAGCTGATGTGGAATCCAGCACAAGAACTTACAAAAAAAGGATAAACAAAATTTGAACTACAATAAAACCGACTGACCATCTCAAAATCACTCCTTCCTGTCTCACGGACGTAGGCTTGGGGCATGACTGGAAACACCCCTGGACGAACCCTCCCTTCCTGGTATTCGCAAGATCTCATCGGATCCCTTTGGAACAAGGTTATGTCGGATTCCTCCTGGCCAACGGCTCATCCTGCCATCTTCCTTTCCCCCCCAACTTGAAACACTCAGCAATTCATCATCATTATAAAGTTTACCTATTTATCATATTTATTTTTGATAAACTAATTTACAATTCCTTTCTATTACTGCATTTTAGAACCTCGCATGGGTCAAAGCAAGCAACACCAATTATATATATATAATCAAAAAAATAGGTGCCGACGACGAAGAAAAGAACGACAAAAAAACTAACAACTGCGAGGAAAGGAGGGTTCATTTTCTTGCAGCAATTTATCCTACCTAACTGGAGCTCCAATATGGCTAAGGGGCTGAGACGGGATTTCTTTTTTATTTGTAATGGCTATATTTATACCTCTACATGGATCGGTCTGGACAGCTCATCCGCATCATTCCACATTTTGACTTTAGAACTTAACGTAATTGATTGCTTTGCTCATGTGTGGTTCCGTTTTGCATGTTCGTAGAGTATATTTTAATTTTAATTTGTGTTTGCCGGAGATTTAATAAATTTCTGCATTTTATTTGTTATTGATTTGTGCCTTGTTCATGTGCTTAGCATATGCGTTCTTTTGTCTTTCTTTACTTTAGATATCAATCAATCACGCCGTAGAAATAAAAATGAATAAACATTGTTAAATAAATTAGCACTGGCACAATCAAATAAGTAAATAAAAATTCAATAATAAATAAATAAATAAACAGAAATGTGTAATAAATATGTAATAAATAATTTAAGTAAATAAATAAAAATGTAAATATAAATAAATAAATATACGTTCCACTACTCTTTAGGCAGTAGATTCCTACGCTGGCTCGGGTCGGGTTTTTGAAGTTGGAACCTCGAGCTCATGTTGGCAGGAAAAGATATGACGGCTTTATTAAGAGCTTTCACATCCTTTACCACTCGACTCACATTTTATGTTTATATAAAAAAAAACGGAATATAATATATTTCGGCCCGCAGTTGATGTCGCTCTGGTGCGAATTAACCATAAATGGCCGTCACTTTGCCCTATTTATGAGCTCGGTTCAGGCCGATTCCCTTTGCCACTTTCCTCGCCTCTCTTAATCGAAGTCGAGAACCGTTTCCAAGGCCAGGGCTCTGTTTCTGCCTTGGTCTGCGTGGATTCACTCCATCGGTGCTCTCCTCTCCCGCTCCTCACATAACACCCACATTTCCCCTCCTCATATAAGTGGATAGTAGGTGGCGCTCAAGCTTCCACTTTTCCCCTCTTCATGGACTTGCCAACCTTGTGTATCGGGAACTCTTTCCATTTCGGCATTGCCAACCTACTGTTGGTGAGCATTCCAGGCGATATTTGTTCCGCCCTTGCCCCACGACTGTATCCTGCCTACCTATTGTACCTATGTTAAGCGTGTCGTTCTTCCCTTACAGCTGCAAGTCTTTTACATGGTAGATGACAGTAGGCTTTCCCGCCAGGTCCTCTAACTCAAACTTATTGTTTCCAATGGGCCTGACGACTCGGCATCTCGCAAATTTTTATGTGGAACTCCCGGGCGCGCCTGTTATGCTGCCGGCTACTCCGCTCGTACGCCTGATGTAAGTGCTGCTTGATGCGTTCGCGGATGAGATTTCCTGTGATTGTCCTGTGCGTTTAGCGTGGCTACCTCGTGATTAGTTATCGACTGCAGCTTTCTGGCCAACTTATAGCAGCTACCCTAGAGGTACATCTGGTAGCCGAACACTGAAGAACGGCGTCACGCCCGTCGCCTCATGGATCGAGTTACGGATCGCGACTTCGATCTCCGGCAGAAATGCGTCCCAATCTCGGTGATCCCGCTCCAGATACGTCCTAATCGCGGTTAGTACTGATCGGTTCACCCTTTTCGCAAGTACACTGCTGTTCGCATATGTTTCACGCTATACGCCTCCATCTCGTCCTGAAACGCCTTGGAGGTGAATTGTTTGTCATTGTCGGAGTGTAATACAGCTCGTACTACACGACCACAAAAATCCAGACTTTACCGCGCTTTGATCGTAAATATTTACCTAGAAAGTCTATATAGAGCCTTTGGAAAGCTCTTTCCGTTACCACTTCTTGCCCTATCCCGACTTGCGTGCGATAATTCGGAGCCTTCGCCTCCTTGCACTGGATACACCGTGCCACGAAGTCTCTTACCTGCGTCGTCATCCTCGGCCAGTAATACTGCCGCTGGAGGCGTTGCAGTGTATTCCTCATTTCTCCGTGTCCCGACGTCGGATCTTCATGAGCCGTCACGATCATCCCGGCTGTCGGTGTTTCTGGAAACCATAGTTTCCATGGACCTCCCTCAACTTCGTCTTCCAACTTGCCGAACCCAAGGCGCTTGAAAATTAGTTCGCCTTCCACGCGAATATCCGAAAGGCGAGCCTGGTTTTCCCGTATCTCACGTCGAATTTGATTTTACTCCGCAGATTTGAACTCCATCATCCAGCTCCAGCTCCTCCACGCATCTGGACAACGTAGCGGCCACCATATTTTCGGCCGCTTTCCGGTGTAAGATCTGAATGTCGAAACTGCAGTCTGAGGACGCGTTAGGCGTCCGCTGATCTCTTTCATGGTCATCAACCACTTCAGACTGTTGTAGTCAGTGATCACTGTAAAAGGCATTAGCTCCACATACGGCCCGAATTTTTCGATGGCAAGTACTGCTGCCAAGCCAAAATTTTGACTTCTTCAGACCTATTGTCAAATTTGCTTTCCGCAGACATTCCTCCACCAATCTGAGATATTTAATGTTCGTGTCGAAGTGCGGTTGCCATGATCAGCAGGTCGTCCAGGTATACGAACTCGTTCGACCTCAACTACACGGGAATTATCTGATCCATCAACCGGCAGAGCCTCTGCGCCGCGTTGCATAGCCCGAATGGCATCGCGAACTAATACAACGGCCTCCCCGCTATCGTAAATGCCGGGGTCCAGTTGCACTTGCCAGAACGCAAACTTCAAGTCGACATTTAAAATGTAGTGCGTTTGCTGGATCATGGACAGGATTCCCACTATGCATGGCAGCGGGTACGCGTCATTCACGGTTAGTTGGTTGAGCTTCCGCGCGTCCAAGCAGAACCGATTGTCCGTCACCACTGTCGTGCGGTTCCTCCACAGACACTCGCTGACCTCGATCTCGCCAAGCTCCAGCATTTTGTCCACTTCCACCCACACCGGTCCTTGAAGGGTTCTGCGCCTTCCACGAGCTGGATTCGGTGTCCACCGATGTCTTTCCTAGTCCGACTTCCTGAAAAGCTAGGAACTCCCTTTTTACCGCTTCTAATCGTTCCTTATCCTTCTGCAGTTCCTACTCCTCGATTACGGACTCCTTAGCATCCTTTTCATCGAGCCACGGATTTTTGGCATCCAACACTTCCGAAATATTCGCTTTTGAGTTCGGTGCTGGCACCTCCCCGAGGATGTGCATTGCCAAAACGAATCACCTTCAGAAATCGATCCCGAGGTACATGACCTGTTCCAAATACGGGTACACGTAGAAGGTAAGCACCTTCTCGACTCCCTTGAATTGCAATCGCACATGCACTCGTCCGATGATTACCCTGTTTTCTCCTCCAGTGAAGACTAGTGAAGACTCTACGGACACTACAATTTCCCATCCTCACGCCGATCTCCTTCAGCAACTCTCGGCGGTAAGTCCTTTCATCACAATTGTTACCATTTCCGCCTCAGGGACAGCCAGGATCCGTTTCAGGAAATTTTTATTGGTTTCGGTGTGGTTGCTGTAAAGGATTTCTGGCCCGATTTCCAAGGAGAACACCGGCTATATATAATGATTAACGCGTCGAAATTAGTACTTCGGATGACATCCGAAAGAACTCGAAAGGCAGCCAGAGAGAAATTGTTGTTGTGGGACTCGAAAGTCAGCCAACGAGACTCGGCCAATAGGACTCGGAAGTCAGCCAGAGAGAATTTGTTGTTCTTAGACTCGAAAGTCAGCCAGAGATAAGGGTTATGGGACTCGAAAGTCAGCCAGGGCGGATTATAGTTAAAAGGAGACTACGGGACTAACTACAATGTATAAAGTGGACTTGATCCAAGGATCTTGTTCAAACAAAATTGACTTCGATGAGGACTACGAGCAGTGATTACTACATTTTTCGATCACTGCCTGCCGCTGAGTGCCAAGATACGGCTACAGCCCTCTTTTATATAGGCACTCGCGGGGCTAGTGTGCCCGCCGCCTGTGCGGGATTTCCCTTTTCCTAGTGTTCTCTTGCCGGTGCCTGGCCCAGTGTGCCCGTGCGCGATATTGGGCGCGCGCGCTTCTAAATTATAATTTCTCTCGCTTCCTGTGCTAAGGCTATTTATTCCTTATTATCTCCTTACAATATTTATTCCTTACTGCAGCTATTTATTCATTATATTAACGCCTTATTAATATTTCTTCTATAGCTATCAAATGTGCGCGGTACGCGTCACATGGTATGGGTGTCAGTAGTCGGTTACCCAGACGGCTCATCGCTAGGAAGTACTCGTCCACGAATTCGCTCTGCTATTATCGTCGGTCCTGCGTATACTGCGTCATCAGCACCACACCGTGATCCATACATATTTATTAAGAGCTTCTATCTTCTGCTCGACAGATAGGGCATCGAGGGCTCTCACACACTGGTTGCTTCCTTTCCAATTAAGCCGCGGATGTGCTTTCGCAGTTTAGCTGTTCCGGGTGCATTGCATGGTGAAACCTGTGTTCCCACGGGCCACCCGTAGACCAGCCATTTCCCCGCACACATCCGCACCGTTACCGGCAGGAGCCTGACTCTACTAACTCACTCCGCTGCGGATCCTCCCTTTGCCACCAGGCACCAATAGGGAACCTCCTAGCTGACATTTTGTCGCCGCTAGTGCCATCCCTTCTCTCCTGGAGGAATCTCCTCTCTTAGGTGAATCTGTGGTTTTTTTTTTCATCCAGCAACCTAGGTTTTTCAGCGGTGAGTAATTTTGTTCGACTTTTGGCTGCCAACATAAGTCGTCGCATTGCCATCTTCGATTGGAAAAATATTTTTTTTTTGCGACTCCTGCGTATGGGATGTCTTTTTTTTAAGGATCTTCGCTCCCACTCCTAGTTTAACGGTTGGGCGCCATTATGTTACGACCTGCTTTGCTTCCGATGGCGCAAGGCCGGCTAGCCAGTTGTCCCGGGGAGGGATTTTTTTCCGTTTGCCCACAGGTCGCACCGTAATTCCAGCTGATCTGGAATCCACCACAAGAACTTACAAAAAAAAAAGGATAAACGAAATTTGAACTACAACAAAACCGACTGACCATCTCAAAATCACTCCTTCCTGTCTCACGGACGTAGGCATGACTGGAAACACCCCTGGACGCACCCTCCCTTCCTGGAATTCGCAAGATCACATCGGACCTCCCTTGGCACAAGGTTATTTCGGACTCCTCCTGGCCAACGGCTCATCCTGCCATCTTCCTTTCCCCCCCAACTTGAAACACTCAGCAATTCATCATCATTATAAAGTTTACCTATTTATCATATTTATTTTTGATAAACTAATTTACAATTCCTTTCTATTACTGCATTTTAGAACCTCGCATGGGTCAAAGCAAGCAACACCAATTATATATATAAATTAACAAAATGTCCTTTTAAAGGTTTGTTTAATACGCGACTAATTCCGCGAATGAGAAGACTTTGTAGTAGTGTGGTTACGACCGACACGATTTATTTCTAAAATTCAACTAAATGTTAGGTATATTAATTCTTATAACGAAAGCTGGCCCTATGCCGTAAAAGTGCTGACCCGGCTGCCCGTGCATGGTGTTGGGTAGCCGCCGTTGCATCGGAGTGCATTGCCCGCTGATTGCGCTGACCGTAGCCTGAGATTTTGACAACGTCGTTGTGCAAGTCCTCAGGTGTCGCTAGCGTTGCATTATTTTATTCTGTTAAGCATTATCAGCCTGGGAACTTCCGTTTTGCTGGGAGACAGTGTTAACTCCTCCCTTACTCAGATGAAGGACGTCCTCGGACTTCTTGAAGCTGTCAATGATAACTTGAAGGTCACGCTGACGTTGGTCTCGCTGGTATTTCTGACAGAGCTTGTAAATAGTAAAGCAGATGACCAAGAAGGCGATCGCGGCCACTCCAGATATTATAGGCCGTGTTTCCAGTGCCTTTTCTATTTTGTCAATGGGCCTGGTGACTTTTTAACGTAGCTCTTCAAGTTTTGGTATATGGTGTTATTTATTTTTACCTCGTCGTCGAATGTAACGAGGAACGTTCCGGTTACCAGTTGTCCATTGATCGTAGCTGTTCCGTCATTGAGAATGATGACGCCATCATCGATGATTGTTAGGGGTTCAAGGTGGCTGGTGAGAGTCGAGCAGTGTGCGTTGCCTCCTGAGTGAAGTTGCTGTGCGCAGGTTGTGTAGGGCATTTCTCTGCTAAATGTTGTTGTAAGGGCGGTGCTGCAGTTTCCAATCTGCATGATTTTGTTACCACAGTCAGCTATAGTATTATCATCAGCAAAATTAAGAATAGTGCCGTTGTTTTCAACAGGGTGCAAGATTATCTTCTTATCAGCTACGTACGGCTTTGGATATTTTAATATAAAGTGTAAAAAATTATTATTTAATAAAACTTTAATTTGAGCAACTTCCATTAGATCAGTAACAGTAACATTTGTAGAATGTTCATTGATTAAATTTTGTAAATCATTTGAATCTAAAATTGCGGGGTTGATTATTCCAATTTTCGCAAGTGTAACTGACAACATTAAGGCTTCGAGTTCGGAAATAATTATTCTATTTCTTGATAGCAATTTTTCGTACAAATTTTCTGTATTTATCTGTTCTACTTTAGCATTTTTTACTAATATGTTTACTGTGTTTGTTAGGATATTTATTTGTTCCTTGGTCTTTGTGTTAATGTTTATCTGCATATTTTCTGATTCTATGAGTTCTTTCTGCTTGAATTTAATTTTCTCGAAGTCAGCGAAATCTGGAGTACCGGCTACGATTTTTAATGCGGTGCCTAATAAGTTTTTGCTTCTAGCGTGCCTATGGTGAACATTTACTGAATCTATAAGAGTTCTAATGTGCCGTACATCCGAGTCTAATATCTTCCTCATATGTGACCGAGGAAAATGTTCTTCCATTTCTTCCGTGTCCTTTACTATTTCCGAATACATTGTTAAATTGGTCGAATGTTTTAGGTACAGGAACTCTTTGCAAATGGTTACGTCTCCGTCTATGATTGGTTTGTAGTTTGAGGTCGTGTAATCGGTGATTTTGGCCGTTATTGATACGGCGAGTAGAAGTACCGTCCAAATCCTGAGGTGTTAAAAACAAAAGAACAGAAAAAATAAACTTTATTATAATTACCTCAAATTGTGCTCCTCTTTTTTATTAAGACTGTGTTCCCCAAGTCTGCTTCAATGGTTTCTTCGATGTACAAATTTGAAAGTTTGTTTCCCAACCTCTTATATGATTTTACGAGAACTTAGTCTCCTACTTGAAAATTTCTGTCTTGTCTAGTTTTATTTAATCTTTGTAGTTGGATGTTCTGTGCATTTAAGACTTTATCTCTAATTTCTGGGTTAAGCTTTATAGTTGATGAGTGAATTATGTCGATGGGTCGTTTATTTGTTACAGAGTGAATGGTTCTATTGTATCCTATAGACGCGAGTAGTATTAATTCAACCGTGTCCTCAATACCTCTTTCGATTTTTAAACACCGTGCAATTTCTGTTAGTGTACTGTGGAATCTTTCCACTTGTCCATTCGATGTACTGTGAAGCGGCGGTGCATTAACGATTTGCACGTTAAACCGGTTGCTTAAAAGAGGTTGTTTACAAAGTCGGGTACGCCCATCGGGTATGGATACAGTTTTGAATATATCGGATCTTCATTCTCTGTCCGGATAGTACCAACAATGTTAGTATTGTACGGCAGCGCTTCGTTTGGCTCTGCATATACACCCGTACGGTTTCCTAACATTTCCTGGAATTTTTCCAATATTTCCTGAGGTACCCTATATCCTCAACTTTTGTAAAATTTACACTTTCACACTTCAAAAATTTAATTTCCTCCGAACTGCTGTTAGTTATTAACTTTTTCCTTTTAGGTCAAGTACGACGTCAGTCTTTTTTAGTAGGTCCAGTTCAATAATTCCATCAAACGTTGTTAAGTTTGGTAGCAAGAAAAATGTTGTATTTGTATTAAAAATGTGTATTATAAATTTTGTATTTATAGTGTTATGACCATGGATTGATTTTATAGAAAATGGTTTATTTACGAAAACAACGTTTTTTAATTCTTTAATAGGGTTGATGTAACTTTTGGATGCCCCTGAGTCAATTAAAAGTTTTATTTTTCTCCCTGCGATATCCCTTTCTATTAATGGGAGCAGGGAGTTCTGCCTAAAAAATTTATTTCATCATATTCTACTAGGTCATCGTTGATGTTCTCACATTCCTCTTCGGCTACTGCCGGGTATTCATTATTGGTTTCATTTGGTGGGTCGTTTTCTACAACCAGATGATTTATCCTCTGGTGTTTTGGTCCTGTATATCTATCGCTACTACTATTGGGTCTTTTAATCGTCTGACCCTGATTATTGCTATATTTGGGTTGAATATTTTGGTAAGTGCTTTGAATTTGTCTTGAAAACGATCCTCGAACGATACGATTTCCTCCGTGCTACGTGCTGTCTACTTCTTGCGCTAATGCTAAATCGGAAGGAAGATCGGTTGGTCTTGCCGAAAAAAGAACGTCGCTAAGCGATTTTCTTGTGCCCGAAATAAATACTCGTAGCGCATCTGCTCTGTATTTTTCGTTCAGTGAGGCAGCTACGGTGTTGTCGTAGGTCATAATTGTCTTGTTTATAAGCAGAGTCAGTTTTTTCTCCACTTCGTCATAGTACTGCAGAAGTGTCATGTTTCCTTGACGGAGTGTTGACATCTCCTGTTCTATTAAAGATATCGGTCGTTTGTCCGCGTATGTAAAGTCAAGCCTGTTAATAATAGCTTTAAAATTTAAAGGCGTGTCGAACGACGAAAGAACCATATCGGCCGAGCCTTTTATTTTGTTTCGGAGAATGCCTAAAGCTTGGTAGTGTTTGGAACTACCATCATATTTCTCAAATACTTTATAGGCGGTATGCGGCGCTTTCCTCCAAGAAACGTATGTCTCATTCTTTCCCTCAAAGTCCGGCATGGACTTCATAATATCTAACGTTTCGCAGCATGCGATACCTATTATAATTTCGGCATGCCTATACGTTTCTACTTCTGGTGTGCTTATATTTACACCATCTAAACGCTTCTGAACTTCTTGTAATTTTTGTTCAAAGCTTTTTTCCTGCGCGGCGAGTGCGCTCGCAACTGCGCCTTCTATAATGGATTTTAATTATTCACTGGTCAATGCCATGTTTGACCTATTTTGTTGTGAACTTTCCGCGGTGTTTAGCTTTTGAAATCTGTCTAACAAATCTTCTATCTCACTAACACTCATAAGATTTTAACACAAAGAACAAAGAATTTTGTTCCTTTTGTATTTAATTGTTTCTAATAACATTTCCGAACTTGTGCCTTTACTTTTTTTACTGAGACTTGGAAAATCACTTTTAAAATATTTTGCAATTCGAAAATAGTGGGCGTATCAATGAACACTCTACTTACATGATTTTTATTCAATTATAGAGCTAAATGTTTTTGCCGCTGTCGGGTGTCTTCCTTCTTTTAATTCAGTTGCGCTCTTGTAGTCGTTCCTGGTTTGTTTTTTTTTTTGGGTTGTTGTTGTTGCGTGGTTTTGTTGGCTTTACGTTGTTTTGTAGTTTTTTGTTTTTTTTACGGATCGAACGCGTTTTATATATTTTTTTTATTTAAAGTTTTTATTTAAACGACGAATCGAGGGTCTGACAATCGCGTTTTTTTCGTACAAATGTCGAGGGTCTTACGACTCGTTGTTTTTTTTTTTTATTTCACACGGGTCGAGGGTCTTACGACGCGTTGGGTGCCAATTAACAAAATGTTCTTTTAAAGGTTTGTTTAAGACGCGACTTATTCCGCGAATGAGAAGACTTTGTAGTAGTCACGATTTATTTCTAAAATTCAACTACCATAAATGTTAAGTACATTAATTTTTATAACGAAAGCTAGCCCCATGCCGTAAAAGTGCTGACCCGGCTGCCCGTGCATGGTGTTGGGTAGCCGCCGTTGCATCGGAGTGCATTGCCCGCTGATTGCGCTGACCGTAGCCTGAGATTTTGACAACGTCGTTGTGCAAGTCCTCAGGTGTCGCTAGCGTTGCATTATTTTATTCTGTTAAGCATTATCAGCCTGGGAACTTCCGTTTTGCTGGGAGACAGTATTAATTTATATAATAAAAAAAAATAGGTGGCGACGACGAAGAAAAGAACGACAAAAAACTAACAACTGCGAGGACACGAAGAAATGCACGGGTATACGTATATAAATAAATATAGATATATACATATATATATTTAAGAAAGGAGGGTTCATTTTCTTGCAGCAATTTATCCTACCTAACTGGAGCTCCAATATGGCTAAGGGGCTGAGACGGGATTTCGTTTTTGTTTGTAATGGCTATATTTATATTTCTACATGGATCGTAACGTATTAACGTAATAACGTAATTGCTTAATGTGTGATTCCGTTTTGCATGTTCGTAGAGTATATTTTAATTTTAATTTGTGTTTGCCGGAGATTTAATAAATTTCAGTATTAAATTATATTTGTGCCTTCTTCATTGGTTAGCATATTCGTTCTTTCTCTCTTTACTTTGTGCATTATATGTCAATCAATCATACCAAAGAAATAAATAAATAAATAAATAGATATAAATATTTACCCTCAGATAAAATGAATAAACATTGTTAAATAAATTATCACGGGCACAATCAAATAAGTAAATAAATAATTAATAATAAATAAAAAAATAAACAGAAATAGATTATATGTAATAATTAAATAATTTAAGTAAATTATTAAATATGTAAATATAAATAAATAAATAGACGTTCCACTACTCTTTCGGCAGTAGATTCCTTCGCTGGCTCGGGTCGGGTTTTTGAGGTTGGAACCTCGAGTCCGGGTTGGCAGGATAAGATATCCTGGGTCCGACAAGGTTGTCCCGGGATCGAAATGGGACTACTGCTGTGCCCTCTGAAACCTGTGTAAAGTTTTCTTTAAATCTATTCTTAGGCTCCATTCGGAACAAACACATATTCTCTTTCTTCCTGCCTTATTTTCCGCCCTTATTTTTCTCCTCCTCAGATTCTTTCGGTTCTTCGATCTCCGGATCGGTTAGTGTTCCTGACTTCCCTGTGAATTAAGACTCCCGAGTATCAGGAGCTTTCATCACCTTTACCACCACGTTTTATGTTTCTATAAAAAAAAAAAACAGAATATAATTATTTCGGACCGTAATTGATGTCGCGAATTAACCATAAATGGCCGTCACATTATGAGCTCGGTTCACGCCGATTCCTTTTCCCACGTTCCTCGCTTCTCTTAATCGAGGTCGAGAGCCTTTTCCAAGGCCAGGGCTCTGTTTCTGTTCAGGTGATATTTGTTTCGCCTGCGACCATTGATCACCATCAGAATGCAACTCATGATACAATTAAAATTGTTCATAATTATAATTATTATAATTGTATCGTAGTTTGACTGTGGATTAGAGCTGGGAAACGTTCGAGGTATCGAATTTTTACCTTTCTGAGCATTTTGCACATCACTTAAAACAGCGTTGAAATTTGGGTACGAAAAATGGGGAAAAAAATATATTTTCAGGAAGTATGGACTAATAATCATTAACCGCATGGTTTTCCTAAAAACTAAGAATGCAGCCACACTCATAATTTTACAAAAAAACTCTTGGATACAATAACATTTTCTTAAAGTTAAATTGCCTTGTTTTGTTTTGGAGTTGATTTCTTGTTTTGCTCTTATTTTATTTATTATATTATTTTTAACATTTTTTTATCACACTGAACTACTAAAATAATTTTTTTAACAAGGTCAAGGCCATACCAAATTGAGACGCCAACAGCGTGGCAGCGTGATTTCAGGTTACATTGGCCGGGCACCAACAATAGACACCTCGTCGCGAATTTTTTGACGGCACCATAATTTGATGAAAAATACGCCGCCGTATTATGACTTCTCACTGCCACGGTTTTTTTCTTTCAGATCTTTTTTTCACTATTGGCTATTGCCCTGATTATTGATACTTCACTGATCGGTGACATGTTGTTCTACTGTTCCATTCACATCTAATACGAAGACCCGATAATTTGATGAAAAATACGCCGCCGTATTATGACTTCTCACTGCCACGGTTTTTTTCTTTCAGATCTTTTTTTCACTATTGGCTATTGCCCTGATTATTGATACTTCACTGATCGGTGACATGTTGTTCTACTGTTCCATTCACATCTAATACGAAGACCCGATAAAGGGAGGATATGACATGAAGTCTTTCCTCTGACTAGAATGGGATATTCAAACAGTGTTAGGGGCAAAATCTAACACATCAAGCAATGAAGATGTGCACTTACCCAAAAATGTGGTATCTTAAAACCACCATAACTGAAGAGGCTGAAGGATTGATAAGACACATTGAACTTAGAAAAGAACATTACATGAGCGCATGGGAAATATTGGTTGGTATATCCCCGACATGTAGCAGACACGATTCTTAATCGTCTTCTGCAGCAACACATAAACAGTGACGATCCGGTCATTGAAGGAGTGTATATCACAACTATCGAGTATATGGCATCATTATACGGAGTAGGCATCGATATATCTAGTTGGGATACAATAGTGATTGAAATCATCAAGTAAAAACTGAATTTTGCAAACAGAGCCTTATACGAACAAGCGTTAGATGGATTTAGAGAACTATAGGGTCAGCAAATTCGAAAACTGGGAACAGGAAAAAGACGACAACAATAAAAAAAGGAGCAGAAAGCACAAATATATATTCCGCCAGCGCTGGGAAGGTACTAAACTGTCCGTTCTGCGAACGAAGATATTGGCTATATAAATGTGATGATTTCCACAGCAAAACAATAGTCGGACGTGTTAATTAGGTACAAAAACAAAAAAATGTGTGTAAAATGCTTCAGCAGTGACAACAAGGTAAAGGATTGATTAAATGCGATAAAAAAAACATACATTGCTGCATCTCGAAACCACATCAGGCGCATCAACCGAGCCACAATTAGTAACAACCTACTGGCTATAGTCATAGTGTCAGTGCAAGCAATCAATGATCGGATAGCCACGTTTAGAGCTCTGCTTGATTCAGGATGACAAATAAATTTGATCTCTGAACGAATGGTTTAAGAAGTAGAAGCTTTTGTGCTACCACAAATCATAGCTGATCAACCGGCTCATTAGTTAAATTCCTCACATCTACAGCTCCCAAATAACATTGTCCTGACAAATCCAAACATTGACAAGCCGGGAAAAAATTGACATGCTTGTCGGAGAAGAACATTATTATTCATTGTTTCTACCAACACAGATGCAACTTCAGCCTGGAGGCCCAAGTCAACAAAATACAAAACTTGGATGGATTGTTGCCGAAAAAGTTTCTTCGGAGCACAACTCAGCAGCTATTTGTGCAGCGGCAACCCCAGAGAAAGGATTCCAAACGCCGTTAGAACGATTTTGGACTCTAGAAAATCCAGACACCAAAGAGAAATCTCGATCACCGGCGGAAGCTCATTGCGAAAATCATGTCTTAAGAAATCTCCAAGTTGCAATAGATCGGAAGTTCATTATTAAACATCCATTTTCTGAACAATCCTTAAATCTAGGGACATCTCAGAAAATTGAAACAAACAGGCATTGCAGCGACGAACCTTGCCAAAAAGCTGGAAAGACTACGTGAAGGATTATGAACAACTTGGGCATATAAAACTAGTGGATCCTACAAGCATACCCCCTGATCACAACGAAATGTTTAGATTATTTGGCCGAGAAAGCCAAGAACAATTTACCGCTTGGATCATCTGTGCTCAAGCGTTATTTCTACGTCGAAGACTTCTACTAATATGCGGACTCCGAGGCACGTCTTTGATGGAAAAGTGCCAGTTTCTCAAGAACTACACACTTTTGTCGACGCCTCAGAGCAAGTGTACGGAGCGGTAGTTTATGTACGTGACAAATACAAAAATAATCAAGTTTCTCTTCGTTAAAATCGAGAGTAGCGATATCAGCGAATGAAATTACATTGTCTGGAATTATGTGCCGCAGTTTTGGGAGCTGAGCTAACCCACAAAGTCAAAAAGGATTTACGTATGCCTAATGATAATGTATCTTTGTACCTTTGGACCGATTCAACTGTAGTCCTGGATAAATGGATCGGATCGTTATATTCCAAGCTGTTTCACACCAGTATCAATGGCGACATGAATCATCAGCAAACAACCCAGCAGATGTACTATCGAGAGGGATTGCCACCAGAAAATGAGTGGAGCATAACCTCTGGCTATATGGACCGCTATTTCTAAATAGTTCCCGCTACAAGTGGTCAAAAGTACCGACCATCTCCATCGTTGCCAACGTGTGAGGAGCAGATTTTAAAAGAGCTATACAATTGCAACCACAGCAACTCTTTTCATAAACTACAACGTATATAATACGTTTCTCTAACCAGCGAAACCGAGCTCCCACAACCACACTGAGTGTCGGTGAATTGACTCATTCTAGGACAATCATCTTGCACATCGGATTCACCAAGGTCAGAGTTTCAGCACTGTCTAGAGTTGTCTATAGAGGGATGAGCACATATGCTTCAATCACCAAGCCACATTTACGTGGAAAATCGGTGTGAATTTAGCAAAAAACCTGAAACGCTATGTGAGATTATACAAGTAAGGCGCGAGCTGTTTCATCAACGAAACAGATAGATATCTGCCACTCACAATCCCATAGAGCTTCAAGCTGTATACAACGGAATACCTCCCACAGTTCCCCTTAGGACGAATAGGCCAATTATCACTTGCTCCAGGTTAGACTGCACGCCATTCATAAATCAGCGTAAGCACATCCAGCACGATGATCAGCTAAACGAAGGCTACAGACGTTCGTTTTGGCAATATCACAAAGATTGGCATAAAAGAGATGTCCCAGCCAGTTTAAGACGAACTAGACGTTTTTCAACATCAGCTAGCCAAACTAAAGGATACAAAATATGAAAATCAAATCAGCACTCAGCAGCATCATCAAATAGCTGCCTATGTGGCCCTAGTAAGCTCAACATTATTGATTATCGCATGGGTTCTAACATGGAAGCCCAGTAAATGGAAGACCAACACTGGAACCTATCCTATGGAGTTTCTCGTTCGAAGGTTTAACACCTTTTCAACGGCTGGGAGAATATTAAGTCTCGGCAACAGTTATAAGCAAAAATATTTATACACAACAATATGTTATGTACGAACTCTTCAGTCGTATATGTATTTTGATATAAAAATAAAGTATTCAATTACCAGGTGAAGCGCATATGCATATCCTGCTGTCATGAGGAGGTGGAGTGGGCCATGGTCTCAGTTCCGTAAATTTAGACACCGTAACCCACATTATAATCATTTTGTCAAACCATTGTTAGCTATAAATATCGTTAAGTGTAATTAATAAAGTCAGTATGTGTTCTAACAGAAGTTTTACTCATTCACCAATGGCTGTCATTGTGTCTTCAGACCCTCAATCCATACAATCAGTCCATCTAGTTCAAGTACTATTTGCGACAACAAAAGGCAATAGGCATCTATCCTCCTCAAAAGAAATATTGTGATCCTTCGATATCTTAAGTAGCATCGTCGCATAATCTCAGATTTTCTACCGAGTACTCAATTAATCATGGTCGTAGCCTGGAGAAGCTACCGCAAGAAGCTCGAGTTTAAGGCCCTCCTCAACGAGTTTAGTCTCGAACGAAGCGACACAGTACCGCACTCGACTCATAGTGTGCCCATTATACCGAGGCAGTACAGTCGCGTCTCGACGAGCTTAAAGGGATTTTCGGAAATGCACCCACCGGGGATACCAAATTGCTATCACCGATGCAATTGGACCCTGACCTCGGCTCTCAAGGACCTGCCGCGTCAGCACCGGTTATGCCACCTACGCTTCTGCTACCACGAAGCATTTCACCCGCCGGAGGGCGATGCCTGACTCCAAAGGCGGAAAAACCTTCGCGTACCGCGACCCACTACGCTGTGATCCACGCTACTGGACTGAATGACCAAGTGGAACCTCTCGTTCGATGGAACGACAGATCCACTGGGATTCATCGAGCACGTCGGGGAGTGCGCAGATTCCTGCCGGATCGACCGGAAGTATTTAGCTCAAGCTATGGTAATCCTGCTGACCGGCCGCAACGAAAGCTGGTTTCGGACCAGTGGCCTTCGGGAAGCCAGCTGCGTCGATGTCCGTCGCGAGTTCATCCAGGAACTTCTTCTTGACACCGCGCTATTATCAGCGGTTGGAGGACGAGATCAGGACTCATTTCCAGACGCCCAACGAACCATTTAAGGAATATTTAGTTGATCTTCGCTTGCAGATGCGCCGAGCAGGATTCTCTACGGATCGGGAATTGGAGCGGATGTAGGACAACATGCGAGTACCAATTGTTCACCAGGAGACCGGATTTCCGCAGGCTGGCGGAACTGACCCACTTGATGGTTGACTACGAGGTGACTCGCAACCAAGGCGGACAAGCCCCGAACCATCGCACTGCGAGTCCAGTATAAGCATCCGTATCTAGCTATACGACTGATGCAGTCAGGATGACACGCCGGACCACACCGACTCCCCCTGCAGGGAACCGCAACGGCGGGCTCCTTAGCCGGAACGCACGCACGAGCCAGAGCATGTCCTCCCTCGCTTCGACGGAGCCAGTCCATATTTGCGACGCCTGCCGTAACATGTGACCGGGAATCACCCGAGGAACCCACCCAATCTATGGAGCTAGTTGGAGGTATCCTCTATCAACACCAGGGACGCATCCGCGCCGCCATCACCATAGAGGGACGAGGATTCGTAGCAACCCTGCGCACCAGAGCTACTCACAGCTTCATAAGCGAGAACCCAGTCAGGGAACTAGACAACAAAAGGAACATGCCGGACGTCAGGACCCAAGCCAAGCTAACTGACGGACGCCATCCTTCTGGGGATGTCAGACGTACTGGACGATGTGCTCGTTTTAATGGATTTCCTTTGCGGAATTGGAGCAACCGTGCAATGCGGCGGACAGGAGGCTCATTCGAGGCCAACCAGGGCCTGACACCATAAGAGGGCCGCGCCCTCACCCACGAGACAAGCCATTGAAGCCACGCTTTACCCAGCGAGGATCATCGATGGGGTCGCACTCCATCCATGAAAATGAGCCACGCTCTACGCACCGTAGATCAATAACGGGGTCACACTCTACCCATGGGAGTCAGCCACGCTCTAGGCACCGAGGATCCATGACAGAGTCACACTCCACCCATGAAATTGAACCACGCTCTACACACCGAGGATCAAAAATGGAGTCACACTCCACGCACGAAAAGGAGCCACGCTCTGCCCACCGAGGGCATTAGTCTGTGTGGGTGTGAGTTTTTATTCCAGTGTTGCCTTCCAGTGCTTTTGTGAAAGCCTGGGTGCACAGCGGTTCCGCCAGTATGCTTTGGTGGGCCTCAGTACCGAGCGGATATCTTCCTTGGGTACTCCAAAAGAGCACAGCACTAAAAGTGTAGGCGTCGCTTACCTCCCATTTTGCTCTGCTCATGAATTTAAGGTCGATGAAAGAGGCGGCTCCTGCTCTGACGAAAGTGTGCCGCCTCCCAACATTGAGGAGGACGACGTCAGTCGCGGCAAACGCCTCCAACATCGTGCGTCCCCCACTTCTTGGCCCAGGCGTTGAAGTCACCTCCAACTATGACGTTGGCCCTTCCACGTAGGTCGCAGCTCAGGTCTTCAAGAATCCTACAAAACGCCTCCAGCGGGAGGCTAGGCGTCAGGTAGCAGCTGAAGATGTGATAGCCGCCGACTTCCGCCCTCACGAATCAATCTGCTGCCAGGATGTTGGACATTCGCCGCTGCCCGTCGCCACAGAGCCAAAGGTCCGCCTTGCCAAAGCGGTCCGTGGCCCACTCTCTTTCCTCTCTCACCCTGTAGGGTTCACTGATGATGGCCACATCCGCCCCTACCTCGCGCACCGTCTGCAACAGCAGGTCCTGCTCTGCCCTGCAGTGATTCAGGTTGAGCTTGATTAACTGCATTCGGTTCTTGGGGGGACGACCCCGCCGTTACTGCCTGGGCTCCTTTTCCTGCCAGGCCGATGGTTTGCCTCTCCTGGGCTGGCTCCTCACCGGCCTCACTGCACCTGATACAGGAACCGCTTCTGTCCACCATGCTCTTACACCTGATGGCGATGAGCTAATTTGGTCGATCCTATGCGGACCTCGCCTCGTCGCCTAACCTCCATCGCCATTGAGCTAGGCAGGCTCAATGGTTTTGTTTCACCATACCCGGAGCGGAAGCTTCGGATCCTCACTGCACCTTCACTCAGCTGATATTAGTCCCAGAAGGCTGTGAGGATCTCGGTCTCCGTCGTGATCGCGTCACGGTTGCGAATCTCGAAAACGCTGACTTTCAACTCCTCCGCCAGTGCTCGCACTTCAGCCGCGTCTCCAAGAACCTGAGAGATGCTCATAGACTTGGCGCTCTCCGATCCTCTGGCTACCTCCAGGAGCAAGTTACCCCTAGCCGTCTGACGCACCTTGTTGAATACCCCTCCAAGGTCGGTCAGCTTGCTGTTCACCCTTATTGTGAACAGCGCCAAAATCTCGTTATAGCTTTTCCCCGGCACCTCCATGATCACCGCATCGGGGCAAGCTCTGTGGGTCTGCCTCTTCCTTTTGACCACGGTGATCCACGAGTCCACTCCATTCACTGCCTGGGGGTCAGGTGGTCTTGTTGGTCCTGCCTAGCTCCCTTTCCCGTGCTCATGTGCCCGAGACGTTGCATAGGGAGCTCTCTGGGCCTATCGGGTACCCCTGTTCGACAGACATCTTTTCTTCGGAAGATAACTTACACGGCACCAGAGCAGATCCCGACGAGCGACGATGAGCACCATAGCCACTCCATTTACCCATTTATAATAAAATAAACAAAATAAGATACTTTTTACGGCATAAACTCATGGTGTCCTTTTTGGGAACGGAGTCGGAATATTTTACAGGAACCATGCCTGAACCAATATAAATTCATGAAACGGATCCTGGCCGTC
Source organism: Drosophila bunnanda (assembly GCA_035046265.1). Lineage (NCBI taxonomy): Eukaryota > Metazoa > Arthropoda > Insecta > Diptera > Drosophilidae > Drosophila > Drosophila bunnanda. The sequence goes on from JAWNOB010000107.1 coordinate 355,735, forward strand.
CCTGAGGTACCCGAACGATGACAGACCGTCACGTATGGTTATTAAGAAGTCCGTTGGAAGGTCTAGGGTATGGAGGAGTCCTTCTAGTCAGGGAGGGCGTCCATAAGAAAGGGAATTATCTCCTGGTAATCGGATTACACCACCACGTGATCACGACCATGTTCCCCGTATGGATATCTCGCGTTGAGAATTGACCTTTGTTCCTTTCTTGAAGTTCCCTCATGTATTTCAAAGGAAAAAGAATGGTTGGTGCAGGGCTTTTAACCCCTGCCACCGATTTATTATTGAAATGAGACTTTCCTTAATCTTTGTCTGAGGTACTGTAAGAAGTGGCCTACCGTGGGGGGCAAGGGCTAAAATGCCAGGTTAAAATTCTAAAAACATGCTTGGATACAACAAATGTTCGTCTTGCTTCCATTTAGTCTTTGAATAACGAAGCTCTGACAAAGGTTTTTCCTTTAGTGACGGCCTGCCGTTCTTTAGATAGCTTAGGGACGGCCAGGGTCAGGGTGGTTCAAGCAAGGTTGCCGTAACAAATCCCGGCCCGAATTCCCAAGGACAACGCTATTGATTTGTGTCGTAAATACTTTCTTGCATAATTTTACTGATCGTATTTGTTACAAAAAAAGAAGGGTGGAGTACGGTTGCTTCCGCTGCTTGGTCGTCGTTGTTGGCTCTGGTCGTCGTGCCGTACCGCTGGGCGAAGAATAGCTCTCATGCGGTCTCGTTCCTGGTGCCGGCTACGAACACGATACAGTTCACGAGAAAAGATATTGTTATTGTTGGTTTAAGTTTAAGTTTATTGATGGCCTTTAAAGTCGTCCCCGAGAGAAGTTGTTGCTGTTTTTGGACTCGAAAGTCTTCCCAGAAATATGCTATTGCTGGACCCGAAAGTCAAAAGTTGTTATTGGACTGAATAATGTTGCTCCTAGATGGCCGCTGATGATGTGGCACCTGTATAATGCTTGCTGCTGTGTCAGTTTATGGTGAGAGGGTGACTGCCCCCTATACCCCTGGCCTTAAGCTCCGTGGGCGAATGCAAATAAGTTGACGGTGGTGGCCGGAGTCAAGTTTACGAGCCAAGTGCTCTTTATTGAAATAAATGTAAAACAGAAATGCGGGACTTAACTGCAGCATGCTGAGTCGGCATCTAGAAACACTAGGGTGATCCAAGAATCATCCGAGATTTCTACCGACAGCTTGTTACCCTCCAGTAATGTTAATTACTCCCCCCTTAGGAGTAAGACGGTCCTCGGTCGCCTTGAATGTTTTGGCAACCTGTCGAATTTCCCATGCATCTCGTCTTCTCCTCCACGCGAGATGGAGCAGGATGAAACTGCTGATTAAAAAGCTTACTTTTCGTTGTTCATCCTCTGGAGCATTGGAATACTTAGCACATGGCTATGACCGATAATGTTTAGCAGGGGGGAGGCCGCCACACCAGCAGTCTTTTTTATGCTTTCACGCTGTTTTAAGTATTTGGTTCCGCTAGTCGCTGAAATGTTATTAGATGCGTGCCATTTGTTTCTATATTTGGGCCGTCATCCGTGCTGACTATTGCCGGACACTCATTGATTATCATACCATCGTCTACCAGCGTTATGGGGCTTAGGTGATGGGGCGCCGTGACCGCAGCGTGTAAACCTCGGGCGCAGGTGTCCTGGGTTGCCAGTTTGCAGTATGCTCCATTCATTGTCGACATGTAATCAGTGATCGCTAAGACCTCCTGGTTGCACTCAGCTATCACGTTGTCCCATAGTTGGAGAATGGTGTGTTGGTGGGAAACGGGAAAGACGGTAACCTTTTTACATGTAAATTTTATCATAGGGTATGCGATGAGCATCTGAATAATATTATCGGACTGAATGACTTTAATATGCCTATATTAGGCTAATAACGGGGACCTCTGTGGGGTGATCAACTAAAACGGACTTCAAATCTGCATGGTTAAAAATAGCCGGGTTTATGATATTTGATTTTGCAAGTGTGACCCTAAGCATCAGATTCTGTATCTCTGTAGTTAGCATTCTATTTCTGGTCAAAAGAACTTCGTATAAATGTGGGGTGTCAACTAGGCCATTCTCTTTTGCCTTAATGATTTCGTTGATAGCTTCGGTAAATTTGTTGATCTGATCAAGATCAGCTGCATCAGGAGTGCCCACTACAACTTTTAACGCGGTGCCTAAAAAGTCTAGGCTTCTGGCAATTTGGTGGTGTACCTTTAATACGGATAGAATGTTTCTAATATAATCAGTATCAACGTCTAACAATTTTCTCATGTGTGATTGTAGAAATAACGCGGACAATCTAGCTGATTCGTCTAACATAATTGAAAATTCTGTCAAATTGCTCGAATGCCTAAAGTAATTCCTATATTACCGCACCAATGCAACTCCGTCGGTTATGAGGATGTATCGGGCATGAGTGTAGGCTGTCACTCTAGTGTTAACTACTGATAATATTGTTAATATGATTCCCGCGATCCTGTAAGAAAAGGACAAATTAAATTGACTCGCTTTTCATAAATGTGTGTTTGTGTAGGGTGTGTTAGGTGCGCGTAAATTAGAGGAAAGTGTTATTTCAGGTTGTCCTTGTGGACACCCTCCCTCCAATGAAGAAAGTTGTTCCCAGGTCCGCTACAACGCGTTTTTCCGTGAATAACGGAGTTAAGTTATTGCCTAGTCTTCTATTGTTCCTTAAGTAGACTTTTTCTCTTACCTCAAAAATTACATTTGTCTTGACGGGTTACATCTGTAAAGATTATCCTTTTGTGCTTTTGCAATATTAATTTTTATTGCTTGCCTAACTTTGTCGGAAGCGGAGTGAATCATAATGTTTTGTAATGTTTTATTGTACTCAACCCGCATAACTAGTTCCACTGTATCATTCATTTGCTTATCTATTTTGATGCACCTCACTATTTCTGTCAGGGTGCTGTGGACGCGTTCAATTTGACCGTTTGAACTACTGTGCAACACGGGTGCATTTAACGATGTGAAAATAATAGTCACGAAAGACTTGTTTGATATTTTCCTGAGCAGCAATGTGTGCACGGTTGTGTTCTACGGTAATTATTTCGATCTTTTCGCTTTTATCTGAAATGTCTGATACAAAGTTCTTGCAATGCCAAAATTTCGTCGCTGAAAAATTTGACACCAATGCATGTTGAATGCTGGCCAATGTCGGCAAGTTACAATGAATAGCGTTAACAACTTTTGGGTTGATGATTGGTTTTAATGTTTCTAAAAGGTCAGATTTTGCCGTGAAATATAAATGTAGGGAATATTTTGCCTCTTCTAGGATTCTAGATTAATAATTCTCTTTGCCCCGAGTGTATATGACTTTTGGGCCGTAGTCATCTATAAATGCCTTCCATCGCTTTAATTTGTCATTTGGGTTCTTGCCCGAGACAGCGAACGTCAGCGTCTTATGGTCTGTGTAACTTCTTATGTAACGAGTGCCATACAAATACTGCCTTAATTTTCGTAGAGCCCACACTATGGCGAGCAACTTTCTTTCGTTAGTTGCGTAACGGGTCTCGCAATCTTTAAGGGTTCTGGATATCATCATTATTGGCTTTTTGTCTTGCGAAAGTACAGCCCCGATGCCGTAAGCTGACGTACCGGTGGTCAGATCAAACGGTTATTTAAAGTCTGGGTATTTAAGAGTGACATCTTCTGATGCCAAAATGTTTCGAAGTCTATCGAAAGCGTCTCTTTGCTGATCGTTAAATAAGAAGAATAAGAATAAGCTTTTCGGTTCTTCGGATTCATTAATGGCTGCTACCTTTTCAGGGTCAGTTGTAGCCCCGTTTCGGGTCACTACGAAGCCAAGGTATTGGACACTTTCTTTAAAGAAATGGGGTTTTTCTTGTGTAATGGTCATGTTGGCTTGGTTTAATTTTTTCAGGACCCAGTCAATGTGCTTGACATGCTCTCTTTCATTTTCCGAAAAGATAATGACATCGTCCACATTGACGTATAATGATATCCCTATTTGTTCTCTCAAGACGTCATCTATTGCGCTTTGAAAAAGGCTACCAGCATTTTTAATCCAAAAGGCAGAATTCATACATTCCTCCGTTGACTGAAAATTAGTTTTTTTCGCGATCTTACTCCGCGAGTAAAAACTGGTGACAGACGGATCTTAAGTCTAGGGTTGTAAAGTATTTGGCTTTGCCAAGGTTTGCCAGTATTAACTCGATACTTGGCCGCGGCCATAAATATTTTCCGTTGAGATATCGTTTTGAAATTTCCCCCAAAAATCTGAAAAAATATTTTAAACATATGATAAAAAAATTGGCTACATCGGACGATTATTTTCTATAGCTCACAAAGCACCGTAGTAAGGCTGATTTGGCGATTGTGCGCAAAAATACTTTCAGTAGCGTTGAATTGCTTAAATTTCATTTTTGGCACATTAGATGTGTGTGAATGGGTAACTTCTCCCTTATACCCAAGCCATATTCCTCCCCTCCCCCCTCTGTCCCTTCTAAAAACTACGATATACTAACAAATGAAGTTCTTTAGTTCTTGGAATCATATATAATAATAAACCATTAATTTCAATTAATAAAACTAATGTCAAAATTTAAATGAAAAATTTTAATAAAGATCTTCTAACAAGTCAAATGTTGATGATAAAAATTTGGATTTATCTCTTTTTGGCAGTTTTCTTTGACCTGTTATAAAGGGGTCAGAACGTAAAAGAAGTATATTCATTAAATCCTTATTTGTTGTTCGGATGACTTTAAGATCGGTGGAAAATCGGCTGAGCGCAAAACAGAAACTGCAGACTCATCATGTTTTTCGAGCAGCGCTATCCGACGACGTTTGGTCCTTTTTGAGGATTCAGCAAAATCAACTTTTGGTCGTCCACGTTGGGCACTTGAAACTTTTTTTTCAGGGGCTCAATTGCAATGGTTTCAATAGAGTTCAGCCAATTAGATTACTATTGAACAATTAATCTTTTGATTTAACCGTATTTAGCCCAAAAGGCAATAATTTTTTTTTGTAAATGTAAGTAATGCAATTGTCAAGATAATTTATATCAACTGTGTAGCCTTTGTTTTCAATACTTTCTTTTGCTAAACCAATCACATCATGAGTTTTTTCTGAATTTGTCCCCTTTTGAGTGCACCAAAGATCAAAAATGTACCTCCGTGAAAATTCACAGATACATGAAGCACCTAAAGAAAGCGATAAAATAAAAATTAAAAAAAAAAATAATAAATAAATTTGACTTTGAAAACGGTACGAGAGCTTGAGATTATTAACTAAGTCAACCGGGCGACGGCAATGACCGATTGTCCGAAAGCTCGCTCCGGCCAAATTGCTGACCCAGCGTCTGGCCGGAAGCTCGTGCATAGCCGGCAAGCACTGCCCATTGGAGTGGCAGCTATGAGTTCCACTTTTGTTAGTTCTTAAGTTTAGTTCATTTTGATATCCCAATAAAGACAGAGCCATCGCTCTTGCATTTGAATTCCGGCTCAGCCGTTACACATTTTTTATTATTGGTTGTTGTGCCTCAAGGGCCAACGATAACGGAGGTAGTTCCTCCCTACATAATTCCTGACGAAGAAGGAAGACCGCTAGGCTGACTTGCCTGACACAACCCCTCCCGCTGCCGACACATCGATTGCTGCCAGGAGACATCTATTAATTGGCGCCCAACACCTAAAAGTACCCACTGTAACAAATTGGGGAAACATGTAAGTGAGCATCTCCAATTATATGCTTTCCTATATCTGCATTAGTTTAGCTTCAAACTAAATGAAATAAATCGCTGCCAGAATAATTTCCGCAGCTCCGCTTTTATATTTTTGTGTTAACTTTATATTAAATAAAGATTAATTAACTCATTATTTGATTGACAATTTAATGGTGAATTATATGTGCGATAATAGTACTTGTTCTATGCTGTCTGTGTATTGTTTGCATTTTATTGCCAAAAATAGGTACAGATGCTAGATATCTCTAGCACTAGGCCACCGTTAACGAACAAATTAGTCGTGAATTTATTTAAAATTATTTTTCACTTAATATCGGCGTTTAATTCTGCCGTTTGGATATTCATAAATTGTGAAATTATTTATATTATTCGTTGTGTCTTTTTGCTTAGACCCTAAATTCTTAGTATTTGCCTCGCAATACATTTTTTTTTATTGCCCTCACTCCACTGCTGGGAACCCGATACTGCTGCATATGCATTTGTGTGGCAAATTGTTGTTATTCACTTCTTTGTTTCTCATAGCGGAGGCTCGGTCCCCGCATACCCCTATCGCTGCTTGACAGGGCACCGGCTCGATTCGACGAGCTCATTTACTTTGTTGCTAGAGCGGCGTCTCCGACCCCGCACACCCCTTGCCATGCCAACTGCCTTCATGGGCAGAATAGCTCGAACAAGCATTCCTCTACCAGTGCGATTTAACTTGGCCACATATGAGCTCTCCATTCCAGCGGTACAGGGAGAATAAACCATACGCTAGTGACTCAGAGTCTGATAGTGAAGGGCCCCCTCGTGCTAACCCAGTAGGAATTATGGACCCAGAGCATCTTAAAATTATAATTCAGGCCGCGGTTAACCATGCCTTGGCAGATAGGGTCAACATAGAGCAGTTGGCCGCCCAGGTAGCAGCGCTGCAAGTCGCACCCACACAAGCAGAGGTTCCAAAAATCAAGGTTTATGAGCCCATTGATATCAAAGGCGATGTTCAATGCAACGAGCCTTTAGATGCCGTTAAATGCCTGCCCGAATTTACGGGGGCACAAGAAACATACGTATCTTGGCGGCAAGCCATTTAGGAATTATGTTAATAGCTCACGCCATTATCAGGCGGTAGTCATAATTAGGAGTAAGATTAGGGGCCCTGCCGATGCAGTGCTATCCTCGTTCGGCACAATATTGAATTTTGATGCGATTATAGACCGCCTCGATTTCACATATAGTGACAAGCGACAGATTCACGTCATCGAGCAGGAGATGGGTACCCTCAGACAGGGAAGCCTCACGCTTCTGCAATACTATGACGAGGTCGAGAAAAAACTCACCTTGCTTACTAATAAGGCAACTATGTCGTACGAATATCGGCGGCAAGAATTTTATGCGAAAAATTCCGGGATGATGCGCTCAGCATTTTTATTTCGGGCCTCAAGCGCAGCCTCTCCGATGTCCTCTTCTCGGCAAAGCCGAAGGACATGCCAACTGCGTTGGCTTTGGCTCAAGAAGTGGAATCAAACCACGAGAGGTACACCTTCGCAGCATCGTTCGCGAAGAGCCTGGAGGATAGGGACAGGAAGCAAGTTCCAAAGGCGCAAGATCGCCAACAAACGTCCTATCAAGGGCACTCCCAAGTGAGTGCGGGCAAAAACCCGCACTTCACTAAACAACACAAGGCTCAGGTGCACTCCGCTCCGAGCAGCGACAGGCGTCGTGAAAACACGCCAGAGCCAATGGATGTTGACCCTTCAATGTCTAGGATGCTCAAGCCATCTCAAGCGCCGGCCTACCAAAATAGAAAGCCGGCCGGATCCGATCGATCCGGCCCGCACAAAAGGCAGAGGGTAAACCACATTACTCAGGGCCCAAACGAAACCGAAGATTACACCGCCGCAGCTTCAAGCGCGGCACAAGAAATCAGGGACGATGCTTTCCACGAATATGATTCGGACGCAATAAATTTTTTAGGGGAAAATCCCTGCTACCCGTCATCAGACGAAGAGTAGCGGGGGTGGATATTAGACTTTTAATAGATACGGGCGCGGCAAAAAATTTCATCCGTCCATACGAGGGATTGGAAGGTGTCCGCCCAGTAGAATCGCCATTCACGATACATTCGATCCATGGCGTCACCACTATCACTAAAAAGTGTTATGTTTCCCTATTTAACTTGAAGGCCACCTTCTTCATATTACCAGATTTGTCCTCCTTTGATGCCATAATTGGTTTTGACCTGTTAAAACAGGCAGGAGCATCGCTTTGTCTAGCTTCCGGCCACCTCAAATGGGGCTCCGAAGTAGAAAAGTTAGAGTTCCAATCGTGCCCTGACGTCAATTTTACCAACATTGATTGCTCAGACGCACCGCCTCTAGTTAAAGAGGCCTTTATCAAAATGCTTGGCGAACGAAAGAAAGCCTTTGCAAACCCCAACGAGGCCCTGCCTTACAACACGTCGGTGGTTGCTACCATCAGGACGGTAAGCGAGGAGCCCATTTATGCCAAGCTTTACCCATACCCAATGGGGGCTGCAGATTTTGTCAACAGCGAAATCCAAGAGCTGTTAAAAAATGGCATAATACAAAGGTCGAAGTCCCCCTACAATAACCCAATATGGGTAGTAGACAAAAAGGGCACTGACGAAGCGGGCAACCGCAAAATGCGACTCGTGTTGGACTTTCGCAAATTGAACGAGAGGACGATACCCGATCGCTATCCCATGCCAAATATCTCTATGATACTAGGGAATTTAGGCAAAGCCAAATACTTCACGACACTTGATCTGAAGTCAGGCTACCACCAGATCACTCTGGCAGAGCGTGACCGCGAAAAGACTTCCTTTTCCGTAAACGGAGGAAAATACGAGTTTCGCCGGCTTCCGTTTGGGTTGAAGAATGCTGCCAGCATCTTCCAAAGAACCATCGACGACATACTGCGAGAGCAGATTGGCAAATTTTGCTATGTCTATGTTGATGATGTCATCGTTTTCTCAGAAGACGAAAACGCCCACATACGGCATGTGGATTGGGTTCTTAAGAGCCTGTACGATGCCAACATGAGGGTGTCAGCACAAAAATCGCGTTTCTTTAAAAAGAGCGTTAGTTTCTTGGGCTTTATTGTCACTAATAAAGGTGCCACAACAGACCCAGAAAAAACCAAGGCCATACAGGAATTCCCTGAACCGAAAAATGTATTCGAGGTGAGATCGTTCCTTGGCCTGGCCAGTTATTACCGATGCTTCATCAAAGATTTCGCATCAATAGCTAGGCCCATATCTGAAATACTTAAAGGGGAGCATGGAAGTGTCAGTAGGCACAGGTCCAAGAATATCCAGGTGCAATTTAGCGAGCAGCAACGGCTTGCTTTCCATAAGTTGCGTAACATTCTGGCTTCAGAGGATGTTATCCTCAGCTATCCCGACTACAAGAAGGCGTTCGATCTAACGACGGATGCCTCGGCACATGGCATTGGCGCAGTACTGTCCCAGGAGGGAAGACCCATTACTATGATATCCAGGACCCTGAAGGACCGAGAGGTTAACTACGCTACTAACGAGCGTGAACTGTTAGCCATAGTTTGGGCACTGGCCAAATTACGACATTACTTATATGCAGTAAAAGATATAAATATCTATACTGACCATCAACCGCTGACGTTCGCAGTATCGGAATCCAATCCGAATGCGAAAATCAAACGATGGAAAGCCCGCATCGACGAGTCCGGCGCCAAAATGTTTTACAAGCCCGGCAAAGAAAACCTCGTTGCGGATGCCCTCTCAAGACAGCAACTTAACGTTCTGGGGGAGGAAGAAGCTTTTTCTAGCGCAGCCACAATTCACAGTGAGCTGTCGCTCACCCACACAATTGAAACCACGGATAAGCCCCTGAATTGCTTTCAAAACCAGATAACTCTGGAGGAGACACGCTTTCCGTCGAAACGCAGCTTCGTACTCTTTGGAAACAAGAGACGACATAGCATCGACTTCACTTGCAAGGAGTCATTGCTCGAAGAGCTCGCGGATATTATCGTTCCTAAAAGCGTAAACGCCATGCATTGACAAATTCTCGAAATTTGCCATGGTCCAACCAATTCCCTCTAGAACCATAGAGGACCTGAAACCGGCATTACTACTGCTGATGAATGTTTTCCCTAAAGCCAAGGTCATATATTGCGACAACGAACCATCGTTAAACTCGCATACCATTTTGACCATGCTGGAAAACCATTTCGGCGTTAGCGTTTCAAACGCACCGCCCCTCCACAGTACCTCAAACGGACAAGTGGAGCGCTTCCACAGCACTCTGGTGGAGCTCGCCAGATGCCTTAAAATTTATAAGGGCATCAGTGACACCGTCGAGCTAATCTTACTGGCCACAGCCAAGTACAATAAATCTATCCATTCGGTCATCGACAAGAGGCCAGCCGACGTGATACAAACACAATCGGAAGAACCACTGTATGAGGTTCAGGATAAGATTAGGATCGCCCAAGATAAGCTCAGGAGCAGGGAAAATGCTTCCCGACAAAACAGGGTGTTCGAAGTTGGCGAAAAAGTCCTAGTAAAATCCAACAGGCGGCTAGGCAACAAACTCTCTCCATTGTGCGAAGAGAAAGTTGTAGAAGCGGACATGGGGACCACAGTCCTCATTAAGGGGAGGGTGGTCCACAAGGACAACCTTAGGTAGACGAGGCATGATCATGTCGACTTGATTCGTCTGATAATTTTTTAATATATTTTTTCATATTTTTTATTCCTAGCCACTTGGCATAAGTTTTTTATTTTTATTTGTCATTATCATTATTTTTACTTATGCTATTCTACGCTTTATTTTATATGTTTGGTGGTGGGCTTCTTAAATTTTGCAAAACATTACAATGAATCCAAAAATTACAGGTTCACTCCTTTACCTCTGTTATTCCTTTTGACCCTAACATCGGCACGCGTCACGGACTACTCGCAGGCCAAATACATTCCCATCATTGATGGTCGAGTATTAGTATGGGAAGAATTTGCATTCATAAGACACACGGCAAATCTCTCAGAATACAGGCGCGTGGTGGAAGAGACTAATGACATGATTCACATGTTTCCCCAGTCGCACATGCAGAAACTTTTGAGCGTAGATGTCACCTGCGTGACCTGCTCGAGTCACTGAGCATCCACCATAGAGTGGCAAGGAGTTTAGACTTCTTGGGAGCGGCGTTAAAGGTAGTGGCGGGAACGCCAGGCGCAGAGGATTTTGAAAAAATTAGACTTACCGAATTCCAGCTCATTAATGTAAACAATAGACAGGTCAATATTAACAGTAAAGTACAGGAACAGATAAATAACATTACTAGCACAGTCAATCAAATTCTGAGGTCGGCTAAAGAATCCCAAATTGATTCGGGACACCTATACGAGATGTTACTATCTCGGAATAGGATGATTACAATGGAGCTGCAGAATTTATTGCTTGCAATAGCGCTCGCAAAAATCAATATAGTTAGCCCTAGCATACTAGATCATGCAGACCTGGAAAGTATGTGGCTAGAGGAGCCCACAGATACCCCTATCAAGATATATTGTCCGTTGTGTCCGTTAAAGTTTTACAATCCACTAACATTATTCATTTCATTATTAAGTTTCCTAAAATTAAGTCAGCTTGCGTTAAAATCACAATTTTTCCCGTGTCACATCACGACACAATGCTCAGACTGGAGGACAAGGTCATAGCAGACTGCGGTGGAGAGATACACACGGTAAAAAACTGCTCCGTGTCATCAGGAGTCACATTTTGCCAACTGGCGCTGAGAAGATCTTGCGCCCAGGAACTCCACGCGGGAGGGATTGCGCACTGCGACATCCAGCATAGCGACCTGCATCCCATCACCCATGTGGACGAGGGAGCCCTCATCATAAACGATCGCCCGGCTCGTGTGAGCGTGGACAATGGCACTTACGTCCACTTGCAAGAAACACACCTTATCACCTTCATCGAGAGTGCCACGGTTAATGAAACCCGATATATCAATCATGATATGGCCCAGAAGAGGGCACCAGGATTAGCCAGCTCACCTTCCCTGAACATTTCTCTAGAGCACAATATTCTTAGCCTCCCATACCTTCACCGCTTGAGTGAACGTAACCTGGAGCATATCAAGAGATTTGGAGAGGAAGTCAACAATTACCGCTCGCACCAGATAGTGCTAGTCGCGGGAGCAGTTTGCTGCGCGTTGATTTGTATCGGCCTCACTTATCGGCGAGTCACCCAGGCCAGGAGATCCACGGCCCAACTAAAGGAGGTGATTGCCCAAATAGGGTCGGCCGAGGGCGGCCTTGATCTTGAAGGGGGAGTAGTTAACTAAGTCAACCGGGCGACGGCAATGACCGATCGTCCGAAAGCTCGCTCCGGCCAAATTGCTGACCCAGCGTCTGGCCGGAAGCTCGTGCATAGCCGGCAAGCACTGCCCATTGGAGTGACCGCTATGAGTTCCACTTTTGTTAGTTCTTAAGTTTAGTTCATTTTGATATCCCAATAAAGACAGAGCCATCGCTCTTGGATTTGAATTCCGGCTCAGCCGTTACACATTTTTTATTATTGGTTGTTGTGCCTCAAGGGCCAACGATAACGGAGGTAGTTCCTCCCTACATAATTCCTGACGAAGAAGGAAGACCGCTAGGCTGACTTGCCTGACACAACCCCTCCCGCTGCCGACACATCGATTGCTGCCAGGAGACATCTATTAATTTATACAAATCAGCAAATATCAGCAGCTACACTTAACATTTTTATTACCTTAAAACATTGACAAATACCCTGAAAAAACTCATATAATGGGGGGATCGGGGGGCAACATATCTAAAAAACAGAGAAAATGACGATCACAATTCACTGAAAATTAGTATTCATTCAAATTAACAATAACAAATAATAAATATTTCAAATTAATGTCAGTAAAAGAACTTATTAAAGTAAATACCTTCATCTTTAATATCCATTTTAAATAACTAAATTTGGTTAATTTTTGAGAACGTCCGACCACTTTGAACTTCACTTTTGTTGTGACGAAAAGCTCACTAAACGCAGCTGCAGCAGCAAAATTGAAGACGTGTTCACACTTTGCATTCTATTTTTAGAATGTCCCGTTAGATTTCCAGAGAAAACTAGCTTGCAATGACACTTTTGAGACAAGTTCTTTACATTTTGACTAATTATTTTTAAGTCGATTTTTCGATTTATGGCCTACGGTCGCAACCACTGTGCAGTGCAAGATCCACGTTTTCTGGCAAATATAGGCATGAATTTCGCATTTATACCTACATCGGTCAAGGTTTCAAAATCACAACGGCCTACGTCTGCGTTTTTTTCTGCTTCAGTACCCGGGCCATTAACCTTAATGGTTGACGACAAAGACATTTTTGGCCGCACTTTCCTGCTTTTCCTCACGACGTGGGTGTAAAAAACACGTCTACTCTGATAACGTGCGTCGCGCAGACGAGCACAAATAGATTTTAGGTAGTACAAAGAGGTATAAAAAAACGAATTGGAGACATACCATATGAAAAAGAATAAGAAAAATTTGGCCGGACAAGATCATTCGATTTGGTCCGATATATAAGTTAACATTACTGAAGGATAACAAAGAGTCGGTAGAAATCTCGGATGATTCTTGGATTACCCTAGCGTTTCTAGATGCCGACTCAGCATGCTGCCTTTGTTGGCCGTGCCTGGGTCCCATTGGTTCCAGGTATGGTGAGTTATGCTCATTTTGTAATCATCAGCATTTTCTGCCTGCCGACCAAGCTAGCGTTTTCGTACAATTAAGTGCCGCAGTTCTGCTTTACATTTATTTGAATAAAGAACACTTGGCTCGTAAACTTGACTCCAGCCATCGCCGTCAACTTATTTGCATTCGCCCACTGAGCTTAAGGCCAGGGGCGTAGGGGGGCAGTCACCCTCTCACCATAAACTGACACAGTAGCAAGCACTATACAGGTGCCACATCATCAGCGGCTATCTAGGAGCAACATTATTGCCAACCGCTGCCACCCAGGAAGCACCCTGGCGGTGCCGCTTCATCAGCAGCCAACCAGCCGCTGCCACCTAACAAGCACCCTGCCGGTGCCACATAATCAGCAGCCATCCAGCGGCTGCCATACCTTCCTGCGGGCACCCTACCGGTGCCACGTCTTCATCCGCCCGTTCGAGAGCAGCACCGCCACCGGGCCACCAACCTTTTCCATTATTGGCACCCAACGATCAATCGAACTAGCGACCCATAAAAATTTAGAAAAAAAACATGTAAGTGGGCTGATTAATAAATTTACGGCTTCACAAAACAAACATAAAAATAGTATACATTAAAAGTGTGCCTTATAATTAAAAAAAAAAATAAATAAAAAAAAAAAATAAAAAATTTTTCAATTGTGACTTGCAGCCCATACAACATTTTTATTTGTACATTGAACCTCGTATGATTTAGGTGGCATAAGTACAAGTTTTCAATGAGCTTTCCAGGTCCATATTGAGAAGTTAAAAGGGAAGCTATAAGTGATAGTGAAGAAGAAGAGATCCAAGGCCTTAGACAAATCACCATGTGATATACCGCTCCAGTCAGTGCCAGATTTTAATGGTGATCAAGACGAGTATGTAGCGTGGAGAAAATCTGCCACGGACGCATACGAACTCTTGAAGCCTTACCATTATCAAGCCGATACCATAATCAAGAATAAAATTCAAAAAATTCAGATAGGATAACTGACCAAAGGCGCCAGCAGCTTAACAACATCGCAGACCGCCAGTGCCAAAGACCAAGAGTATGACAGCGCTGCGGTAGCCGCGCTGAGCGCAATCGAAGACAACAGCTACTGAGTCGACTCCCATGACCTTCTCAATTTTGTAGTGAGCGATCCTGGCTACCGTTCATCAAACGGCGGCTGGCTGGGAGAAATTTAAAAGATCTTGTTGACACAGGGGCAGCGAAAAGTTATATAAAGCCCATAAAGAAGCTTAAAAATATAACTCCAGTAGCCTCGCCGTTTCGCGTGGATTCAATTCACGGGTCCAACTACATAAATAAAAAGTGCCTTATCAGCGTCTTGGGAACAATTTCCCCATTTTTTTTATTAGATTCCCTATCAAAATTTGATGGAAACATAGGCTTCGACTTGCTAACGCAGGTGGGAGCAACCATCAATATGCAAACTAAAAAGATTCTGTATGGTTCCGTGTCTTAGGACCTGCAGTTTCATGATTGTGACAAAGTAAACATTACCAACATAGAGGACATAGTCGTTCCAGAGTCAGTGAAAAAGGAGTTCATCGAAATGACGAAAAAAAGATCTAAGGTCTTTTCTGACGCAACTCAAACCTTGCCTTATAACATAAAAGTTGTGGTAACTATTCGCCCTGAGGATAACAACCCAGTGCACTGGGCAAATTCCCCATCAACTGCGTCTGCAGGTTCTTCTTGTGGATGACACAAACTAGGGACGAGTGAATTGTTTATTTCACCAACCCCCTAATCGTCGGAATTCAGAATTTGGAACGAATCAGTCGGACCAACCTCCCATGAGATATGGGATGGGTAAACCGAACTTGAAGTTTCGCGAGCCTACAGCGTGCTGGGATGATGATCGGATGCTTCTTATCATAACTAAGCATATCCGATGCTTGTAAGCGGCCGTTTACTTGTAAATCACCCGTCGAGAAGGGGATTTAAGTTAGAAATTGTGCTAGAGGATGAAATTTGAAGCTTGATGCTCAAAGTCTTATAGTCTACTGGGAACTTATTTTTTTAGGTGAGCAAAATTAACCTCTTTTATACTTTGGACAGTTTTGCCACAGTGAGTTCTGCTTCTGGGTCTATTGTTTTTTACATCTTCTCGCAAGCCGTATTGCGTAAGCGAGCACCCGAAAAGCCCTATCGAAAGCGGACAAACGCTCCCGGATTTCAATTGCAGAAAGCACTATGACATTGTGAAATTTTACGGATCGTTGCTCAATCTCAGTTTCAAAAACAGTCAATGAGCCAATGGCCCAGTCAAGCCATCCCGTGCCACTAAAATGTCCTATCTTTAAGCTCTTTGGATGAGACGGCCCTGTTTGCAAGATCAGCTGGATTGTCTTTGGATCGGACATGTCCCCACAGCACTGCTCTGCACAATTTCAGGCGTGGAATGCTGATGGACCTGATTGGAGCGACTAGGGCTTTAGATGAATGCAGAAGTGTGCAGCAGCCGTCAGTCGTTTCAATACGGACAAAGATGGTAGCCCCATATGCGTCTTGTGAATGTAATTTGGCTGGAGGATAGTACCGTACCCATCTCGGAATACGAATTTGCTTCAAGGTCGGATATTCCTTTAAGAACTTTTGCTAACTGGTTACGAGGTCAATGGGGAGTGTCTGATCCCAGCCCAGCTCTCAGGGACAAATTTCCAGCATTACGGTCTCGGCACGGATGGCGATAACCATACTTCCGGGCGAACAGTTTGACTAGCTTGCCAACGATTTCCGAGAGTTTTCGCCGTACTAGCATCTTTCAGTTCCAAACAGTCATGAAATCTTTTCAATTGCTTGCAGGACTCTCCTCTCGTTGGAGGTCCACTTGCGCAAGAGAAAACCGCACTCTTGAGAACCAGCTCCTTGTTTGTAAAAAATGACGACTGCTGAACTAATATGAGCGAACCTTCGTCGTGGTGCTCTCTGGTTTAATGATCGCGGGACGAGGCAAATAAAAATGCCTGGAATCGCCGCTCGGAGAAACTTGGTGCATATGACCTAAATCTAAATATTCCGGTATGTCCCAAATTAATGTTGTCAGGCTTTTTTAAGGGCAAGAACACAACATATCTCCCCTCTTTATTCCTTTCGGTGAATTGGGTAAATAATAAGGTGGATTCCTCAATCAACTTCTCTGGAACATCCTTTATCTGCCAAAACTTGGTTGTAATGCAGTCTAGTTTGGACTCGGTGACAGATTACCAAGATAAGAATGAACATATTCTGCTCGTGGGATTCGTAGCGATTGGGCCGCATAGAATCCATCCGGATACAGTCTCTTAATGCTAGAGCGTTCCAAATATATTGGAATGGAAGACCCAAAGAACGGTTGATAGAAGGATATCGGCTCTAATAAGCACTAACATTCGTACAACAGCGGACATATAAGGAGAGAATGGTTCTCTTATGAACACAATTTACAGGATTGTGGATTTGCCCTAATTCTGTTCTCAAAAGTTTGGATTGTCCGCGAGTTGTTATCAGCCCGTAGAGATTTGAGCGCTCGAGTTCGGCTTAAATTCTTCAATCGGGTCAGGCGTTTGATGACGATTCTGTCTAAAATCATTGAATTCTGACCAGTGTGGAGTATCTGATTTGCTCAGAAGGAAGTGTTTCCATAGGGACAAAGTTAACTTTGGCAACTTGGAGGAGCACTTAACAAGGGGAAGGCAGTTCCAATTAGTGCTCCAGATTTTTTGCTATTTCCAAACAACCTTCGATGGTGCTCTCAAAATGTTTCAAAGATTTGCCAGAATCCTGGGCAGCAAAATTTTAACTTGGTTGTTGACCAGCAGCCTCTTATTTTCAAAAAGATTCCGTAAGTTTTTCCATGCAGATTCAAACACATAATTGGTTAAGGGTGATAAGGCAACAATGAATTTGGCCTCAACGCAAGTTTTAGCATTGAGATGGAACAATTTCTTAACGTCCCAAAGCCAAAGATTATTTGGATAGATAGCAGAAAAAAGGTCCCGAAACGTGGGCCATTGAACATAGGGCCCACTGAAAATTTCTCACTCGACTAGGGGTAAAGGACACCCACCTTGAGAAGATGCAGAAATGGAAGACTGAACCGCTGGTTAAGGGCGTGAATTTTCAACGGTCTCGTTGACGCTGACTGCTCATCGCTCTTAAATGACATAACAGTATTCATACATGAATTGCACGATTGTTATTGTGTCTGTGCATTCTAGACCGGGCAGAACTTCAGAGCACATCTCGTATTCTTTTTCCACCTTGTCCCAGAGACCCTACAACCCTACTTGTGCGGACTGACGAAATTGTGTCTGCCAGAGAGTTGACTGTGGTTTTGAACTGGCTCACCATATCGGTAGTTGTAGTGAATTTCAACAAATCCTTGTCTCCTTTGCTTTGGTTATGTGGGGTGACAAGACAGCTTTTTTGGATGATACAAACAGTAGAACTTGGAGAGACGTGTTCATGGATTTTAGTGGAGTTGTAGCTGTCACTTGGCTTCTGCTTCGACTGGTATTATCGCTGTTTGAGGGCACAGAGGGCTCGCTCTTGGCACTGGCTCGGCCTAAAGCTTCCGCCTTAGAGACAGTCAAATTGGTTTTTAATTCATCACCATCGCCAATTGCGGCATAAATAAGATAAAAGGAAAAATATTTAAAGTCACGTGCAAACCGGGGATCGGTTTGAATTTAACTTATCAGCCCGCGCGTTCCGTGACGGCAGAAGAGCCGATCACACCGATGTGGCCAAATTAATAATAAATGAATTAACTACGCCTCGCCGGATCGCTATAAAAGGCGGATCTGAAAATTTGTGACCTCGTCACACTCAAAAATTTTTAACCCCCTTACACTCACCCCCCACCCACTTTCGGAGGGGGTGAAGAAACGTAAGGCCGCTTCCGACCCGGTTAAGTTGCACCCAAATCCTCCTCGATATCCTCCAGATATCGAACGGCTCGGCGCAGTGTCCTTTCGACGCACTGCTGGAAATGCTGGGTGAGCGGGGAAGGTAGCGTCCAGTTGGCTCCGCATCCGAAGATCTCGTTCCGTTCGGCGTTCGTCGTCGGATGACGCATCGGTGTCCGCCCAGGGTGCACTCCGGCGGCGTCGTCGTCGGCGATGTCGGTGGACGTACCTCGTTGGCATGCGTTGGCAGCGCATCGGCAGGCGTTGGCAGCGGCATATTCGTTGAGTAGCGGTGTTTGCCTATGCCCAAGCGCCGGGTTGGCGATGCACCGTACTCGGGGATGCCCGGTGTCGAGGAAAATCTCTTCGTAGCAGGGCGTGGTGGCCCGGCGATCTGGCTAGAACTCGGAGCGGCGCTTGAGGCTGGCAGGGCTTGTCATCCCTGGAGCCCAGAGCCATGAATCTAGAGGACACTCGTCCGAAAGGGCATGGGACGTAGTCTCCCGCGTGCGATCGTAGACCTCAACTACATCGCTGCTGGGATTGTGGGTGACCTCGAGCTCAGGTCCAGCTCATCACCGGTGATTGGCTCTGTGCCCTGTGAAAGTCAGGCAAGTGGGTTCCCACCTCGTGCGCCATTTATTGAACAGCCTGTCGAGACGCTGACACCACTGGGTATGGCTGACGGCGCTGGTGAAGAAGCGGCCGATGTTTGCTGACGGCGCTGGCGAAGTGGGGCTTGGCGGTTGCTGGTGAATCTGGGACGCAGGTGCAGCGGCGTTCCGGCGTTTGATATCAAGGGGAGACTTCTTCGTTGCGATAGGGGTGCCTCTCGTAGTACCCTACGAAGGGGTATGAAGGACCAATCGCAGTCGGACTTTTTAGCCAGATTCCTCATAATTCTCATGCGGAATCGTTCACTGCCTAGGGCCCACTGTTTATGTAAAGTTTCCATTTAATTTATATTTAGCAATGGCTAAATAAGAGTACCGCATTGTACAGCATTTACTTATACGTTTCATACTTATAAAATTATGCCACATTTCATAAATTTAAACATTTCTTTGGGTTTTTCGTTTCTTACACATTTTTAACCAAAATGTATTAAATGTAATTACTTTTTTCTACATATATAATAATTACAATGTTATTTTTAAGTAGACAAGCTTGAAAATATAAGATTAAGTTCATATTAATACGATAATGTTCTATAGATCTTTTCCAATTTTTATTTACAGGAATTCTACGTAGTTTAAAAAGCAGAACGTTAGATACATGCGGTGAATTTCTTGTTTTTTATCAGCATATTTCGTGTTAAAAAAAAGCGTAACAGTACAGAATTCTAGGTAGAACCGAGCAGCGTTCGATTCAGGTACCTCAATGTTGCGCTTGCCACCTTGCTGAACAGGGAACCATGCATAGGGTCATCTCTGCTCAAACTTGTTTTCTATCGAGAATCGCTCACCGCATGAAGCGAAGTGCGACTGGGATTTTTTATCGCTATGGGGGGTCGAAACGTTAGACAGACGCGCTTTTCAGAAAGTGGCCCTTGCGAAACCATGGCCTCCTTCGTCATTGTCGTGGACTTTTGGCTTAGCGATGGCGGCGCGAGCGTTGCTTTCCCCTGGCTTTGAGACGCGTTGCTACGGATGTCCTCGGCTTGATCTTCTCTGCGGTTGGTACCGACGATCGCGGCGTAGTTGTCCTTGTTGTAGCCGTTCTCTTCGTCGTCGTCCTCTCCATCTGGCTCAAGCTTGCTGTTCGCCGATGGCGGCTGCCGGGCACGTGTACTTAGAAGATGTTTGGTGATGGAAACTTTACGTTCTGAAAGGGTCCCTTATACTTCACGGCCAGTTTGGCGGCGAATCCCTTGGAGGCGTTAGACAAGGAGTGGCGTTTTACCAGTACCAGTGATCCTACCAGTGGCTCCCATGTCCGTTGTTGTAGGTTGTAGCGATGGGCGTTGCTTGGCAAGACTCCGAAGATGTTGTGGAGCTGCTTACTTCGCTCGGTTGGAGCAACCCCTAGGGTGGAGGACGTCTGACATCACTAGTAGAGATGAGGGCGTCTGTTTGTTCCCGAGGTGAATGTTTGCTTCTAGGGCCCGGGTGAGTTCTCGGCATATAAGGATGCTCGCGACGGATTGGGGTCTCGCAGGATCCCCTTCCAAATAAGGGAAAAGTATGAGATAATCAATTTCAGAAGGAGTAAACACAGAGCGTCAGCACAATACCTGAGCACACAGCCAGAAGTACCATCGCGACCTGGCGAATAATCTGGCTTGACACGATGAAGATCTGAAAGAAGAGAGTATTCGTTTAAGTTAGGACTAAAAATTAAATTAGATTTGAGCATGACGTAGGAATAAGTCTGATTTGAATCGAAAGAGTTTGAATAAATTGACTATTGACTGATCATTATTTGCGGTAGTATTTTTAAATAAACACGAGGAAAGATTTGTTTTAGGCTATCGTTTAGTGTTAACAAAATTATAAAACAATTTGGGTCCTGTGACAAATACTTTTTATTTTTAAGTTGTCTTACCTCTTTAGTAAACCACGGAGGTTTATTCGAGATTGTATATATACATTTAGTAAAGAATTATGGCATGTTATTGGCATTGTTAAAAGTAGCTTCGGCAATTGCCATGTCAGTGCACATCTATAGATCGGACCAATTAAATTCATATATAAAAATATTCAGCCGTACAAAGTCCATCTTGCGAAAAGAGGTCTTTGGCTTGAAGGTTAGATGTTGGTTGATTGGTTAAGCCAGTTATAACTTGATAGTTTAGGGCGAAGGCGGGAGCGCAATAAAACTTTCTCGCGCTCGTCGCCTCGCCTTTGCCAACCGTAGTGTAAGCTAGGCTAAGCAAAAGCATGGAAAAATTGAGGATTCGTAAATTCTAAATTGAACCGCGAACTCGTATTTCGTTGTCGTTGCCAAAATCTTGCCACTAAGTCAGATTATTATATAAATAAAAAAAGATTAATCTAATTAAATATTTCATGACGCTCCCGGGTGGAAAATATTTAATTAGAATTGGCAACATAAAAAATAGTGACAGTGAAACATATATACATGTATAACAAAAAGTGCAAATTAAATTTTTGGCCGCGACGCGCTGCTGTGTTAATCTGAATAAATAAACAAAACAATCGTGTCCGTCGCGAACACTTTGACCTGCGCCCAATTGCTGCCATCAACGAGGGATCTCCAGCGTGAAGGAAAGTGACTGCTGGAATATATGTATCAGGAATCAGGGGTATTTGTGCAAAAAATTAAAAGCTGGAATTGGAGACAAATTAATTGTTGATTTTCTTGTGGTGCAATATTGAACCTCGCTTTCAATTCTTGACACATACATATCCATATAGTAGAGATAGATTGCATGAATAATTTATTGAATTATAAATATTGTTTAAAAAATTACATACAAACATATATTAAAATTGAACCGCTCTTGGACGCAACATTTATTTATTTTATTTATTGTGCCGTAAAATTGCAATCACTGTCGCCCCCTTCCCCCTCTCTCTCGTTAAAACTCGCTTTAATAGTGGGGAAACTTCCCAATCTTAGCTTGCGAATTAATACATAAAGCCATAATACCAGCAGCTGCAGCGGTGAACTTTTTCGTCTTCGTTTTTGCTTGTGTACCGGTACAGGCGTTGTTGTTGTTGGGCGCTCTTCGTTTGGCGCGCTTAGATTTGTTGACCGTGTTGAGGGGGGCGATCCTGCCCGCAAAGATTCCTTGTCGTAGGCCACAAAAAAATTCCCACGTCGCGAAACGAAGATTTAACCCGTCAGCTTTATTAATTAATTTATTTTTAAGATTGGGCACGTCAGCTTTATTTTGCTGCATACATAAGACTAAAACTTAACATAGAACCGATCTCCTGGTCGCTTTGCCCCGTTAAAGCGGGAGCGGGAGATCGTCGGTACTCGGGGTGCGAAATCAAGCCGGGGAGCGAAAGCTCGCTCCTGAGCAGAGGCGGCACAGTGGGCCCCTCACGTAAACATCCTGCCCCCCCTTGCAATCACTCGGATTGCAAAATGGTCGTTGCCGCGGTCTGCAGGGTATCCTGACGAGCGGCGGAAAAAATGCCGTGGAGTGGGGAATGCCGGGAAGAGGCGAATAATCCTGGGGGGACGTCAACGTCCGAAGCGGATGAAGTCCAGGGGCAGACTCGGCATTGGTTGGATTGGACCTCTCGTACGTCTGCCCCCGAAACTTTTGCGTGGTGCGACGCGAAGGCATCTTCTGGAAAACATATATAAGTTAGAAGAGTGGTCAGTAAATAACGCGAGTTAGGAGCCCGGTGTGATCCGATGCTGCGATCGGGTTGCTGGAACTGGACTTCCAGGCAGGAGCGTGTGGTGATTCTGATTGCACGTCTTGCATCGGTCACCTTTACGGCACTTGCCTTGGGAGTGTTCGTGTGCCAAACAGTTGGAACAGTAACGGTTGGTGGACACCGTGCTGAGCCTCTTCTCAGCACTAAGCATGAGGAACTTTTGGCATCTTCCAAGCGGATTGATTCCGCTGCAGACTCGTGGGCGGTAGGAGTGAATGACTGTGGTACGCCTGCTTTTGATGCTGTCGGACCCAGTAATTGGCGGAATTGGGAGAAGTTACAACTCGAGCGGAGAACGACGAGATTCTTGGGAGCGATGTGGTTACTGGGTTCGAAGGTTCAGGTTCTGAACGTTGGAGGAACCGTTGCTGGGATGCAGCAAGGTGTGATGCCGTCTGCGGCACGTAAGGCAAGAGTGGGAACGTGGGCAATCCCGCTGCTGGTGACCTCGTGACAAACAATTCAAGCAGAGTTGCTTTCTTCGGACGATATTTGATCGCTCGAATACGGTCATTTCGAGAAAACGGGGACATATACGAAGGGGTTGATTTTTCTGGAACACAGGTCACACCTTTTGGGTGCTGGAATCACTCTGAAATCGGAAGAATGAAAGCGGGGCTGTGGGGTGCTCTTAGTAGCTGACCTCGGCTGGAAATGCCCTGAACCGGCAGGCGTGGCGTCGTCGATGGCCTCCAGCGTACGATGGCGTTCGGTCAGAAACGCGTCTAGCTCTTTCCAAGTTGAAATGTTGGCCTTATTATGGATAGATTGCTCTCACAGGGAAAGCGTTAGTTTTGGAAGCTTGGAGGAAATCATATAAACGTGAAGAGAGTCCCAAGCCTCAACTTGAATAGAGGACATCTCTAAGGCGGTGAGGCAATTTTGGATATTGCCTCGTAATTCTTTCAGCGCGTCTTCGGACTCTAAGGAGATAGCCTGGATGTTGAAAAGGATTTTCAACTGGCTATTGACCAACAACCGCTGATTCGCGAAGCGGTCGGTGAGGCTTCGCCAAGTTGAGACGAACACTTCATTGGTGAGCGGGGCTTTGGAAATAATGGTGTGCGCATCGCCAGTTGTTTTGGATAGTAGGTGGAACAGTTTCTCCATCGGGGTGAGACGCGAGTTGTGAATATATACCGCAGTGAAAGGGTCTCTGAACGTGGGCCACCGAAGATAGTCACCATCGAAAGCTTCGGCGTCCACCGGTGCAGAGAACAACCCTCGGAAGGGGGTGGTGGCAAGCTGTCGGAAGTCTGAGTGGACTGGGAGGCGCCCTTCTCTGCTGTTTCTTGAAGTTGGGCAACACATCTTGAATAAACGGAGTAACAATCGTTGTATTTGGATTCAAGCACTGTCGCGGCGGACGGTGCAGCTCTCGTAGCTCTTTTCCACCTTTTCCCACAAGCCTCCAATCTGCTTGCGATGGACTTGGATTATGAAGGGAGAAAAATTTGCAGATTCGGAAGTGGCGGAAGTGTGAATGTGTGACTCAAATTGATTCACC
The DNA here is from genome assembly GCA_035046265.1 of Drosophila bunnanda. Classification (NCBI taxonomy): domain Eukaryota; kingdom Metazoa; phylum Arthropoda; class Insecta; order Diptera; family Drosophilidae; genus Drosophila; species Drosophila bunnanda. Next base: position 379,965 of record JAWNOB010000107.1, read on the forward strand.
CAGTCAGTTGTGCCAATAAACTTTCTTAACGCAATGTCAACTGCGGTTTGAGCCATCTTTCTGCGGTGGAATAAGTGAGTCTCAAAGAAGGGTTCACGGAATTTTCTCTAATTGCTCGTGGAATTACGGTAGTGGGCCTCGGAATCAGCTGGGACGGCGGCGGAGATGCGGATTGGAAATTCGTTTACACTAGTCCCGAGGGAAAAATTTGGGCAAGAGGTTGGCCGTAGTTAAAAAAATTACAAAGAATAATAACGGAATGCTGAAATAATTTGAGCGCCGATTTAAATAAAACGAATTGTGGCGGCAGAACCAATTTAATTGTTGCCGCTGGAGTGCAGGCGTTGGAGTGGACAGATTGTCCGACGAAGAGGTTGATTTTTTCTTCTTTTTTTTTAAATTTAAAAGCCGAAATGGTGGAAATAAACCCTTGGCTTCTGTTCAGGATAAAAAATCAGTGGGTTATGCCGTCGTCAAAGCAGTGCGTAGGTGCGGGACTAAGAAAACCCGAACGGCATCAACAACAACGTAGCCACTGCGGCGGCTAGGTTGAATCAATGGGAAAAAAATCGAGGTCGCTTCCGTGCGGGATTAAATTCAAATTCTGGACTTTTTGGTGGGTGTTGAACTATTTGTAAATTTCGAAAATTATCAACCACAGATTTTCAACCATTTCAGCGCTGGAAAGGTGGAATCAAAACATCAGCTTTTGGTCGTGGACAAAGTTGAAAACAATTAAAACGCTTCCGTTTGTGTTTTGTTGCTAATTGTTTCGTTCACTTTGAATTTTGAAATTATAGTATCGGGATTAGTTCCTGAAATATATGGGCATGCATGTAACAATGTGTACGGGCACAGTGGAGCGTCGAGAAGTGGACTGTATTGAACTCCGCGAACATAAATATTTTGTATGGACACGGCACAAAAGACGACAAAAAAATATATCGCGGCAGCCGCGGACTGTTCGGCGAACAGGGTGAACTGCGAAACAAATGCATACCGGCTGTCCGACATTTATTATGCCACTGTTCACGGTGGGGTTATTTTATGCACGGAATTATGATGTGCAAGAGGTTAGCATTGTCGTGTGTGTGTGTGTGTGTGTGTGTGTATGGGGCTGCACATAAGCGTCGACCGTTGACAACTGGGTACAAAATAATAAATAAACAGAACAAGCGCAGTCGCACCTGTGTTGATTGAATTTGTATGTCTGTTATGCTTGTACTTGTATAACAAATGTTAATGTCATCAACTGCAGGCCGCAAATGTTGAATTGTTCCGAGCCGAAGAGCTGGGTTCTTGATCGCGAAGAAAAGCTCGTTATGCCGACGGCAAGCGGTGCCTATGTGAGGGCCCCAAGAAACGAAACGGCAACAACAACAACACGGCTTCTGCGGAGGCGAAGTTAAAAAGGAATTAAACACTCGCGTTTGCGTTGGGCCTTTATTGGTGGCGCTTTGCGTACTTTAGATTCAATTAATCATAATTATTTATAATATCAGAGGGTGTTTGTAGGTTTCTGAAATCGGAGGTAGAAAATATCATACATGCATGTAATTAAGAAGTTGGAGTATGGGTAGGAGCCTGTGTTGGCACAGTGGAGCGTCGAGAAATGGACTGTATTAAACTTGAGCGAACAGAATATTGAGTATGGAGACGGCACAAAAGTCAGGAAAACAAATCTGGCGGCAGCGGTGGACTGTTCTGCGAATAGAGGAAAACTCCCGAAAACAGCGCACACCAGCGGGCCGATATTAATAATTCCTTTTGTCCGCTACACTTATTTCACTGTTCACTGCCTATGCACGGATCGGTGTACATATATACATATGGATGTGCAAGAGGTTCGCCTTCGTATCGCTGCACATAGGCCTCGGCCGTTGGCAAGTTGATGGGCAACGGGCAATGGAAGAAACGGCGAGGAAAATGGTGGCGCACACAAGCGGACACCGATGGAAATGTTCGAGGAACGGAGGCGAATAGAAATTGGAGTTCCTCAACTGCCTTGGTGTCAGAAAAACTCGGACTGGGAGTTGACACGAATGAAAAAAGGAAATCTTGCGAGAGTGCGACCAAAATTGAGTGTTCGGCCCACTGTTGCAGATCGGCAGCGAGGATAGACGGAGAAGGAAAACTGGTACTTATCTTGGCGGACAGATGCCTGGAACTGCTGGTGACCTGGAGGATATCCTGCAAGGAATCCGGCTCGAAGGACCAAATGTGTAGTTGGACGATCCTGCCCGCAAAGATTCCTTGTTGGAGGCCAAATATTTCCCAAGTCGCGAGTTGAAGATTTAACCCGTCAGGGTTGAAAATGAAAGGCGTGGGCGTCGTGGGGTAATTGGGCACGTCAGCTTTATTTCGCTGCATACATAAGACTAAAACTTAACATAGAACCGATCTCCCGGTCGCTTTGCCCCGTTAAAGCGGGAGCGGGAGATCGTCGGTACTCGGGGTGCGAGATCAAGCCGTGGACGGAAAGCTCGCTCCCGAGCAGAGCCGGCACAGTGGGCCCCTCACGTAAACAGACCGCTACTCTGTTTTCATTGGGTATACACTTTTTCGGTCATTTGATTGGCTGACCGCCAAGTGACGCGCTACCCTGTATTCGTCGGATATACACTTTCCACTATTAATATTGATACTGCGTGACTTGGTTTTCAATTTAAATAATTTTTTTTTCCCATCAGAAAAAAAAAAATTAATAAACTTTTCGAACAAAACTAATAAAAATTTATTACATTAAAATATAAATATATATATTTTGTTTAATAAATTTATACTTTGATTCGAAAGTTATTATAAAAAGTTAATTTTTAAGTCGTCGTTCTGATTACAAAAAAAAAAGAATTAAATAACTTCCGACTATTATTTATTATTCTTTATTAATTTATTCAATTAATTTACACAAGATGAGCAAAGATACAAAAAGTAAATTGGGGATCGATTCCGATTTTAGAGGAAGAATTAAAATGTCGTCTCGAAAACTTAAATGCTTCAATTAATAAGGTAAATCAATTGCAAGAACAGATAGAAGACATAGATAGTGGCGATGAATATGGCGACCAGTTGGAAGAACTTAACATAGACCAAGGCAAAATTAATGTCGCTATTATCTGCTATAAAGACAGAAGCCAGTAGCGAAACTTCGGGATCAGCTGCTGTAGCACCAAATCGTGCGCGACTTCCGAATTTGGCATTGCCAAAATTTAGTGGAAATTATTATTCAGAATTTAAAAATTTTATCAGCCTTTTAGAAACTTCGTATCATAAAGATGCCAGCATTGCAGTTATAGAAAAATATAACCATTTAATTTCATGTCTCTCTGGTGAAACTTTAGGAAGAATAAAAGCTTACCAAGTCACCGAGTGGTATTACGAAACGGCGATAGCTAGTTTAAAAAAGGTTTACGATACCGAATGCCTCATCTTTATTTATTTTATTCATTTAGTCTTGCGAAAATATCGCATCAGTACGCATCCTTTTTGAGAAATCTTAGCATCACTGTTTCGTCGATTTACGGATCTTTGCTATCGATAGGAGATTATACAAAAATTTCGAACGCAATGTTGATATATTTGGTATTAAATAGAGTCGAGCCAGTGACCAAACAAAAATGGGAGGAACAGCTCGATTATGAGAAATTGCCACTTTGGTCCGATTGGGAGCAAATGTTAAATCGCCGATACCAGTATTTATCGGCTGAATCAACAAAACAAAAAAAAAAGGAGGAAGAAGCACCATTGAGCAAACCAAATAATCGTAGCTCATTTTTGTGTTCCTCCTCCAACAGCAAGCCTCAGCAAACTTGTAGGTATTGCAATGCAGCAAATCATTCGCTACAGGTTTGCAGCCCGATTGGAGGTCTCTCTGTAATCCAAAGGTTTGAGTTTGTCAAGTCTGCCTCCTTATGCTTCAATTGTCTGCAAAAAGGTCATACTGTGTCAAAATGCAAATGCAAAACTTTTAGCCTTGCCGGCTAGGAGAAGGGGTACGAGAGAGCCACTAGAGCAAACGAGAGCGCAAGCTCGTGCGAAAGCACTAGCTCCAACAATGCCGCAACATCCCCCCCCCCCCCTGGCGCACGCAAAGCATCATTAGGCCTCTCGGCAGGCTCCGGAGATCGTCCATCCGAATACTGTGCTCTGGGTGACGGGCAACCCATCCTCCAATCTCAGGAACCCCCTACCTGACGGTAGCCTATACGCCGCCGCCAGCGACCGATGGATGCTGCTGACCGCCATGCACGGGCCAATAATTCGCATCTCAAAGGACGTCGTCCCGATGTCCAGCTCCACGCAGGCCGTCGGGAGTATGTGGACGACCTTCTTGTGCAGCAACGGTGCCACAGATAATGACGGAGTGGAAACCAATGGGCGGACCCCTGGCAGTTTACTTGCGCACAGGAAGACCAGCAGACAATCCCAGTTCTCAGTGGATATTTGGGAATGTGCCAGCGCGGTTAAACAGCCCTGAACTGTAGACTGAAGCTCCTTTAGAGCCTGACCAGACTCTTGAGAAATGGAATTCAAGTTAAAAAGGAGCTTGAATTGGCTTTTGAATAGAAATCGTTTGTTTTGGAACCGATCTTGAAGCGCCTCCCACGCCGAAGCGAAACCGTCATTTGAATGCGGGGATTTTGTGAGGAGATGAAATAGCTTCTTGACCGGCGTCACCTTGGGGTTAAAGACATAAACTACCGTGAACAGATCCCTGAAAGTGGGCCATCGGGGGTAGTCCTCTTCGAAAACTTCCGTATCACACGAAGGTAAACGACAACCGAACAAAAATTGAAGTTAGCACGACTGGAGGCGTTACCTTTTCTAGGGTTTTACTGATTTGTGCTACACATGCCTCATAAACGGAATAGCAATAATCGTATTTGGACTGCAGCAGAGGCAATATGCTGAAGAATGCCCCTTCTAGGGCAATTAAGTCAGAGCATGTCTCATACTCTTTTTCAACTTTTTTCCATAAGGCTCGCACTTATTGTAGTACACTTGCAGTGTATGCGGGGACAGAGAAGCTTGACCAGGAGTGTTGATTTTTCCTTGAAAAAGGCTTTCGCGGTTGCTGACAGCAATTAACTTGTGCAACGCAGCGGTTGTGGCCGTTGGCTGATCGAAGGACGCCATTTTTCTATTAACTGCGCGTGTAACACTTAGAAACCCACCGAAGTGGAGGGATTGTCTGGCTTAATTGCAATAGAAGATTTGCTACATGCTTTCGCCAATGCTTGGGAAATGACAACACGATGAGTGGTCTTCGAACTTGTCGACGAAAGATCCTTTCCTTGAGGAGTGGACAACGCTGAGGCGGCTCTTCCTTTCGGATTTGCGGACTTGGGTGCTGGCCTTGACTCCGAAGCGGAGTGGATGGGTTGGCTTTTGGTTATTTTTCTAGCGCAGATGTCGGTTTTGCATTTCCCCCGATTGGCATGTTCAATTATGCCCTGACGAAATCGAAGCCAACTAGCTCACGCGCCGCCAAACAGTAAAAAAGAACTGCGAAAAAAAACATGTTCCAGGATGAACAACCCAGTGCAAATCTCAATTTGAGTTAAACTTGAAACTAACGCACGAAAAACAACTCAGAATCGTTTTCCTTACTGGTGCAATAGCATAAAAAATTATCTAAAATAACTAAAATGTAGCTAAAAATGGCTCGGCCTTAGCTAAAAATAGTCAAAAAATATACCTAACCTCGGTAAAAAATATCCCAGCTAAAATCTCTGTCGTGCAGCTACAATAGATTAAAGGTAGATTTTTAACTTGCTAAAGACCCAAAATTGGGCCAAAAAGAAAAAAATAGTAGCAGACAATCGGCTACAATCTGTGGGAATCAGCTACAATAGCGTAAAGTTAGCAAAAAAAATAAAAAAAATAATTAGCTTTGAAATTGGCTAAAAACCTAAAAGTAGAAAAGACAAAAAATATTTGAAACTTGGCGAAAACCAAACAACAAGCTAATGGAATTAGCTATACGCGTATGGGGCAGATTACTTGACAATTGATTGCAATCGGCAGCCCTGTCTCGATTTTAGCTTCCGGACTACGACGGATGATTGCAGAAGGAATGTGAGCACGAAAACAAAAAAACACACCAAACAACAGAAAAAACGACAAAATTCTAGATGGAAAACCAGCTAGAAAATAGCTAAAGAAAGTGTAGGTTGTAGTAGGCAGTAATTTGAAATTATTTGGATCATTTTAAATCCTCGGTTCTCGGAACTTATTTTTTTTAAAGTTGTAGGTGGCGGATTTCGTTTCGTCGGCACTGTACGGCTGCTCGGTCACTGAGGAATGTATGAGTGCAGGTGCTTGTGCACGCTGTAGTCATAAAGAGGAGACGAAAAAATTACAAATAAGTTTTCGATATGCTCGATTTGATATTGAAGCGATGTGCAGATCGTTGCTCGCGAAGCTTGTCTAATATATGTATGTATGTATTTAAATAGGTAGGCTTTGCAGCTCAGCTCAGAATAGTGCGAAGCTTTCCCAAAATATGTATGTATGAAATAAGTAGGGTTTGCTGCTCAGCTCAGAATAGTGCGAAGCTTGCCCAACGTATGTATGTATGTAAATATTTGGAGAACTATTTATTTATTGTTGAAACAAATCTCTTGCAATTTGAATGTATTAATATATATATATTTGGTATATATATATATAATAACGAAATTTGTATTTGTATATACATTATACAAATACAAATTTCGTTCGAACTAATTACAAGCACATTTAACATACATACATACTACTATGTAAATAAATATAAAAATAAATATTAATATATATAAAATAACCAAAAATAATAACATTTAAGATAAACTTTATATTTATATATATATATATTATTATTTATATATATATATATAGTTCCGGCTCGAAGGACCATGAAATGGAGTCGGCGGATTAGTCGTCAAATATAAGCCGGCGTCGTTTGGGGCTCGTCGGCGGCCGCTGCTTAGATGCACTGTTGTTGTTGTTTGTTGGTTAAAGGGGGTCCCGCAGCAATAAGTCATTGCAGGCGTCTTTAATTCACGCTCGCTTTATTTCAGTACCAATCTAAGTCTTAAGCTAAAGGGCTGCTGGGACCGGGGAGTGGTGACTTCGCTGGCTAGAAAGGGCGCGAGAGAGCCACGAACGGGAGCGAGCAAGAGCAAAAGCCTTGCGAAAGCACTAGCTCCCACACTGCCGTTCGAAACTAAGCGCCCTTGTGGTGTGTGTTAAATGACAGAACCCAGACCATTGCCCCACTCCACTTCCTCATGTCAGCAGAATATGCATATGCGCTTGACCTGGTAATTGATATTCTACTTTTATGACAAATACATATTGCTGCGACTGTAGAGTTATTATATTGTTATATATGAATATTAGTCCTTATATCTACTGCCACGACTTAACATTCTTTCGGTCGTTGATCAGGTTTTTAATCTTCACTAATGTCGAAGGAAAACTCCGTGGGGTAGGTTCCGGTGTTGATTGTTCAGCAGTCTGCCTGGGTTTGGATGTCCGGCGCAGTGGTGTTCATTTTCAGGGCTTCCGTCCTAGAACCCATGCGATGAACAATAATATTGAGATTGCTAAGGCCACATAGGCAGCTATTTAAAGATGCTGTAAAGTGCTGATTTGATTATCTCATTTGTTTATTCTTAAGTTTGGCCAGCTGATGTTGTATAACGTATAGTTCGTCTAGGTTGAATACCTTGGCTATATTTTCTTTACCTTGCTGGGACATCTCTTTTATGCCTATCTTTGTGATCATAGTGCTGAATATGCTTACGCTGATTTTTAAAGTGCGTGCAGTGCAGGCTGGTTAGAGTGATAATAAGCCCGTTACTTTAAGGTGCACTGTGGAAGGTATACCGTTGCACACAGCTTGAAGCTCTATGGGACTGTGAGTGGCAAACACCCATCTAAGTCGTTGATGAGTTTTTAGCCACAATAGCTCGGACCTTAATTGAGCGATCTCACAAAGCGTTTCAGTAATGTTGTTAAACAACTAAAATTCACATCGATTTTTCACTCTAAATATAGATTGGCAACTCTAGACACTCCTTGGTGAATCCCATGAATAGATCTCAATCATTTCTGTTTTAAGGCTGAACTGTTGCCAGCTTCCTGCCTTCCTGCCGTGTTGGAATGTGGATGATGTTAAAGACTTCATGCTGCTGACATGTGCCTTCGCTATGTATGATCCTGTAATGTTTGATTACATTATCCGATGATACCGGCAGTATCTGGAGGGATATGTTCCCGAATCTGATCTAGTTGATCGCTTAATTGCTTCGGAGATACTAACATGAGACTAATGGTTCGATGGTGAATGTCGGTAAGCACTCTAGCTATCTCATTTTGCATACGTTGCATCTTGTTATGACCATAAAAGTTTTCTGTAAGTAGTCACCTAAATATATTTTTTTTTCTTTGTTGATAGTTTCTAGCTGTTGCTCTGGATATTTGATGCTCTCGTCGGTGGCTTAACTGCTCTTTCTTGAAATCAAAAATTGATGTTTGATTCTTCAATAGACTCATTAATACGTCTTCGTTGGATTTGACGTCTTTTATGACTTTGAACATGTCTTCATCATATTTTGAGTCTAACACGCCAAATAACGACTTCGCCACGTTTACGACTATATCAAGTGGTGATCTCAGTTGTCGATAGTGATTAATCAGATGTTTTACTGACAGCTCGCCGTGTAAATATTGAAAATGTTAATATTTTGAACGGACGCTTAAGATCCCAGAACATTACCAAGTACAAAGTTTTTCATGACAACAAACTTCTTGGTTGGGATGACTTCTGAGTGCCATACTAAGAGAAGATCCCTTTTTGCTACTGACATTGTGCCTAAAAAGTACCATAGTTTGAAGGCTAGCAGGTAATAGCAGTTTTATTACACATTTTGGCTTATAAAAGAGTTAGACTGAATCCACTTGAATCCGGTAAGTTCAATTATACGAAAAACAGGTGTCTATACACTGAATTAACACTTTGTTTTTTTAGCTACATATTTATAGACCGGTAACAATCATTGATTTTTTTGTAGTGCATACCTTAAAGATAATAAAAAGCCAACCTTTTAATAAATTTTATAAAAATTGTTCATTTCTGAGGAAGTCGAAATCAATGCGCGCAGAAAGAAAAAATTTTGTAAAGCTCATTGCATAATTATATGATGAGTTTGTCCTTTCACAGCTGATGATCAGCTGATCGTAGCGCTTTTAAATAGCTTCGATAAATCTAATCAAAGCATCATAATTAACACTATGTTTTTTTAGCTACACATTTATAGACCGGTAACAATCATTGATTTTCTTGTAGTGCATACCTTGAAGATAATAAAAAGCCAACCTTTTAATAAATTTTATAAAAATTGTACATTTCTGAGGAAGTCGAAATCAATGCGCGCAGAAAGAAAAAATTTTGTAAAGCTCATTGCATAATTATATGATGAGTTTGTCCTTTCACAGCTGATGATCAGCTGATCGTAGCGCTTTTAAATAGCTTCGATAAATCTAATCAAAGCATCATAATTAACACTGTGTTTTTTTAGCTACACATGTATAGACCGGTAACAATCATTGATTTTCTTGTAGTGCATACCTTAAAGATAATAAAAAGCCAACCTTTTAATAAATTTTATAAAAATTGTTCATTTCTGAGGAAGTCGAAATCAATGCGCGCAGAAAGAAAAAATTTTGTAAAGCTCATTGCATAATTATATGATGAGTTTGTCCTTTCACAGCTGATGATCAGCTGATCGTAGCGCTTTTAAATAGCTTCGATAAATCTAATCAAAGCATCATAATTAACACTATGTTTTTTTAGCTACACATTTATAGACCGGTAACAATCATTGATTTTCTTGTAGTGCATACCTTGAAGATAATAAAAAGCCAACCTTTTAATAAATTTTATAAAAATTGTTCATTTCTGAGGAAGTCGAAATCAATGCGCGCAGAAAGAAAAATTTTGTAAAGCTCATTGCATAATTATATGATGAGTTTGTCCTTTCACAGCTGATGATCAGCTGATCGTAGCGCTTTTAAATAGCTTCGATAAATCTAATCAAAGCATCATAATTAACACTGTGTTTTTTTAGCTACACATTTATAGACCGGTAACAATCATTGATTTTCTTGTAGTGCATACCTTAAAGATAATAAAAAGCCAACCTTTTAATAAATTTTATAAAAATTGTACATTTCTGAGGAAGTCGAAATCAATGCGCGCAGAAAGAAAAAATTTTGTAAAGCTCATTGCATAATTATATGATGAGTTTGTCCTTTCACAGCTGATGATCAGCTGATCGTAGCGCTTTTAAATAGCTTCGATAAATCTAATCAAAGCATCATAATTAACACTGTGTTTTTTTAGCTACACATTTATAGACCGGTAACAATCATTGATTTTCTTGTAGTGCATACCTTGAAGATAATAAAAAGCCAACCTTTTAATAAATTTTATAAAAATTGTTCATTTCTGAGGAAGTCGAAATCAATGCGCGCAGAAAGAAAAAATTTTGTAAAGCTCATTGCATAATTATATGATGAGTTTGTCCTTTCACAGCTGATGATCAGCTGATCGTAGCGCTTTTAAATAGCTTCGATAAATCTAATCAAAGCATCAGTTATCGACTTTCGTATTTCTGAACACTTGTTATCAACGCCTTTTTAAATTTGCAAAATTTAATTAAATGCCGCTAGAGAAACCAAATCGTTCTATCGGGTCATACACGTTTTTTTTTTTAAGAAATTCGTATAGGTCGTAAGGTCGTATATAAAATAACCAAAAATAATAACATTTAAGATAAACTTTATATTTATATATATATATATTATTATTTATATATATATATATAGTTCCGGCTCGAAGGACCATGAAATGGAGTCGGCGGATTAGTCGTCAAATATAAGCCAGCGTCGTTTGGGGCTCGTCGGCGGCCGCTGCTTAGATGCACTGTTGTTGTTGTTTGTTGGTTAAAGGGGGTCCCGCAGCAATAAGTCATTGCAGGCGTCTTTAATTCACGCTCTCTTTATTTCAGTACCAATCTAAGTCTTAAGCTAAAGGGCTGCTGGGACCGGGGAGTGGTGACTTCGCTGGCTAGAAAGGGCGCGAGAGAGCCACGAACGGGAGCGAGCAAGAGCAAAAGCCTTGCGAAAGCACTAGCTCCCACACTGCCGTTCGAAACTAAGCGCCCTTGTGGTGTGTGTTAAATGACAGAACCCAGACCATTGCCCCACTCCACTTCCTCATGTCAGCAGAATATGCATATGCGCTTGACCTGGTAATTGATTTTCTACTTTTATGACAAATACATATTGCTGCGACTGTAGAGTTATTATATTGTTATATATGAATATTAGTCCTTATATCTACTGCCACGACTTAACATTCTTTCGGTCGTTGATCAGGTTTTTAATCTTCACTAATGTCGAAGGAAAACTCCGTGGGGTAGGTTCTGGTGTTGATTGTTCAGCAGTCTGCCTGGGTTTGGATGTCCGGCGCAGTGGTGTTCATTTTCAGGGCTTCCGTCCTAGAACCCATGCGATGAACAATAATATTGAGATTGCTAAGGCCACATAGGCAGCTATTTAAAGATGCTGTAAAGTGCTGATTTGATTATCTCATTTGTTTATTCTTAAGTTTGGCCAGCTGATGTTGTATAACGTATAGTTCGTCTAGGTTGAATACCTTGGCTATATTTTCTTTACCTTGCTGGGACATCTCTTTTATGCCTATCTTTGTGATCATAGTGCTGAATATGCTTACGCTGATTTTTAAAGTGCGTGCAGTGCAGGCTGGTTAGAGTGATAATAAGCCCGTTACTTTAAGGTGCACTGTGGAAGGTATACCGTTGCACACAGCTTGAAGCTCTATGGGACTGTGAGTGGCAAACACCCATCTAAGTCGTTGATGAGTTTTTAGCCACAATAGCTCGGACCTTAATTGAGCGATCTCACAAAGCGTTTCAGTAATGTTGTTAAACAACTAAAATTCACATCGATTTTTCACTCTAAATATAGATTGGCAACTCTAGACACTCCTTGGTGAATCCCATGAATTGATCTCAATCATTTCTGTTTTAAGGCTGAACTGTTGCCAGCTTCCTGCCTTCCTGCCGTGTTGGAATGTGGATGATGTTAAAGACTTCATGCTGCTGACATGTGCCTTCGCTATGTATGATCCTGTAATGTTTGATTACATTATCCGATGATACCGGCAGTATCTGGAGGGATATGTTCCCGAATCTGATCTAGTTGATCGCTTAATTGCTTCGGAGATACTAACATGAGACTAATGGTTCGATGGTGAATGTCGGTAAGCACTCTAGCTATCTCATTTTGCATACGTTGCATCTTGTTATGACCATAAAAGTTTTCTGTAAGTAGTCACCTAAATATATTTTTTTTCTTTGTTGATAGTTTCTAGCTGTTGCTCTGGATATTTGATGCTCATTGCATAATTATATGATGAGTTTGTCCTTTCACAGCTGATGATCAGCTGATCGTAGCGCTTTTAAATAGCTTCGATAAATCTAATCAAAGCATCAGTTATCGACTTTCGTATTTCTGAACACTTGTTATCAACGCCTTTTTAAATTTGCAAAATTTAATTAAATGCCGCTAGAGAAACCAAATCGTTCTATCGGGTCATACACGTTTTTTTTTTTAAGAAATTCGTATAGGTCGTAAGGTCGTTCTATCGGGTCATACAGGCTTCTTTTTTTTTAAGAAATAAGGTAATTAGGTCGTAAGTTGGCTTTTTTAAAGTATCTAGCTATCTTTCTGAAAGCAATAAGCACGTCAGTCAGTTCTTGTGTTTCCTCGAACGATTTATCCAGTACATTAGCATATAAATGGCTACTGCAATATAGACGAGTGTTATTCTATAATGCTTTAACAATATTTGTACCGCGGTCTGTTATAAATTTTATGTTGTTGTTGATTTAAAAGCGAATTTAATTTTACAGAACATTCGTAGAAGTCTTTTAAGATGAATATTATTAAAAATTATTATTAAAAATTTTTTTTCAAAATCACAATGCATTTTGAAAAAGAAAGTGAATTTCACATAGTTGTTCGTTCATAAGTTTAAAGTAAGGGAAGCTTCACCACATCTTTCAACTGATTGCTTAGCTCTGCTGTTTTATCGTCAGCTTTTTTTTACCATTTACGCGAAATAGTTGTTCTCCGTACGTAGCAGTGATCTTAATAATAAAATTGCACCATAGCCTTAAATTCTGAGCCACTAATAGACAAAAATGAACGGCAATTTTCAACGACCCATCTGGAAATAGTATTTAACACTTCAGTTCCTGGCAGCATTTGTGACGGCTGAAATTGAAAGTTTGATTACCAACATATTTTAAAACCAATCTACACGAAGAGCCGTAAAAAATCTACTACTAATGAACTGTCTTCTTTTACAATTTCACAGATTACGTTCCATATAAAGCTATTCCCCTTTCTCCGCGGGAACGAAGAGTAAACACCACAGACATTTTTTAAATTGACTGAATTTTTACTTAGACGTATGCTTCGCGTAATCAATAGCGAATTAACGATTTTTTTCTGAAACCAGCACTGGCAAAGAAGCATGCATAAAAAAACCAAACTATTGCTTCATCATATTGATCACATACTTCCAATACCCATCACATACATGCAATTTCATTCTAGTATACTGCGTAGAAACACCGCATAAAGAAATTTAAGCGTAAAAGAATGTCAGAATTTAACTGTAGGTATTTAAGCAGGTTAATATTTGTTCTTATGCGCTGGCACCGCATTTGTTGTATCTGCATATTCGTTTCTGATGCGGTAAGATGGTGAACGCCTACTATGCGGAGTATACACCATTGCCACTGCAAAATAGTGCGAACATCTATTATTTTCTCTTTTCTAGAGAAGACCGAGCACAAAGATGTACAGTTAGTAATTTTCTAAATTAAATAGGGTTTTTCTCTTCCGTTGCTCTTTCCGTTTCAAGAATTAGGTTTTTTGTCGAGCTGGAATGCTGCTCATGTAGCATTGGATTCCGACATTTATGTTTTTCGAAACAATCGAACGACAAGCAACCAAAACCTCTCCGAAAGTTCTCACAAAAAAGTTTACTTTTCTTCAAAAAAAAAAAAAAAAAAAAAAAAAAAAAAAAAAAAAAATAGTCGTAGGCGTGAAGTCTTCCAGAGCAAATGTATCAAATGTATACACTTATTGGTATACATACACTTATTAGCCTTGTTGAGAACTTCAAAACCCATATTGCTTTCGTAGATATTGACCCTTTACTATTCTATTCTATTATACTATAATTAATATTTTTAAATGATCCCTAATGACATGACTGCCACTAATAACTGACTGCAGGAGCTGCCTGAAGACTGCAGCACTTATTTCTAAATAAAAAAAAAAATAAAAAAAATTTTCTCAATGATATTAAATAAAGTTATGGCTGGAAAAAGTATGATTTTTTTAAACATCGATTATTAATCGATCGTTTTCACGAAAGTAATCACAAATATCAATGCAAGTAAACATCGATGTTTCTCCAGCTATATTGCAAAAATCAAGAGTTTAATACTAGCTTCAAAAGCTTCGTTGGTATGCATACAATTTATGTACTGAAATGTTTAGAAGGCGGAGTTTATGAAAGTCTTTTATTTAAGTATGCAGATGTTAGTATATATATACATACATATAGTGACTTATTCACATAAACAATCCATAACCGGAGCTAACGACCCCATCTCAATTAAAACAAACAATTCTTGAAATCAATCAGTGACGGACCCTAAGTGACAGTCGCAGTCTAAATTAAAGTATACAATCAATATGGCAATCTCGCTACCAAATTCGTGTAAACAAAGGGCAATAGAATTAAAATTTTGTACCACAGAATTCAGTGTTAAGCTGATATCAATCGAATAAAGAAACACAAAACCAACCCGTTGTTAAATTTAATCTCAGCGTTGTTCTTAGTCAACTGACGGAAGATTAATTCGATTCACAATAAATTTGACTATATATACATATTGCATAGGTGGGCAATAGAGTGGATAGTGTGGTATGCACATTTCGAATTTACACTGTAACCAGAGTAACACTAAATACTTAAGCAGCTCTCTGTTGTTACCCGGAACACATAAAAATAAGACATTGTCACTTTAATGTAAAAAAAACAACAAATGCCCTGCGCAGTTCAAGTGCACTGCAATATGATGTCACTTGAACTGCAGCCGACACATCAAAAAGCCGCGTCAGCATAAACGCCGGTCACTGACCGCTGTCTGTCAGCGGGTGTGCATACACATGCTCCTTTATATACATATATATAATTATATATTAAATAACACTTATGTATAATAAGCAGCGAAGCAGCGACTTACCAACGTCTCAACTAGTTTACTTAAAATTTAGAACGAATGTAAGAAAGCTATCGGAAAATAAACGTCCACTGAAGCGAACCTTCGCTCGTGGCCTTAAACAAACATCCCAGCGTTCACTCATTCCATAAGTTTGGCACCGTACTAATTGGAATATTCGGCTCGATGGATCAAAATGATGTCGTCAGGGCCTACTAAACTGCAATTCCAAAAATCTCACAATAATTTACACACAAACACGGCGGCTTTGTGCCCCGCCACAAAACCGGTAAATTGCTGAGCAGCAAACGGGTTTTCTGAAATCTTTTTTTTAGAATGAACAATTACTTAGAGTTATATAAAACTCAAGCATAAGTCTGAGAAAGCCAAACGGAAACCCTTGTCAGAATTGAGAAAGTGAATTCGACAGAGCTTTAGTGGTGTGAAACTTTTCGAGGCCGCGACAGCAAACCTAAGAAAAATTATTTTTATTAAATTAGTATCTTGATAATTATTGAAATAATATACATTTTAAGGCGGCATGGCAGGAGGGCAGCTTGTAGCTTATTCGGCAGACTCATCTCAGAGTCTGTACAGTATATGGCGTATAAGTACATATATGTTGAAGGATTGAGCATGGTCCTGAATCGTTTTCCAGTCTTCGGGTCACATGAATGTCGTTTTTTTCACGTCAAGCAAGCTCTAGGTATCATATCGACCAATTGAATTGTGGCCGAATCCTTGTTGCGATAAATTTCCTGATGCAACTAGGCGTTGTGATGCCTTTCCTCCAGTCAGCTGCGCGGGAATATCTAGGAGAGAAGCAAATCATATTATGGTTTCAAGTGCTTTCGTGGGGGTTTATCTCAGCTCCCCTGATATGCAGAGCAGTCTGCAGCTGGCTTCTCTTCATAAGTGTTTTGTATGTTTTCTTTTCCATGGCTTGCACCACACTAAGACTTCATACAGCGGTTTCGGACGTACCACCAGTATGTAGACCCAGTGCATCAAAATGGGCGAGAGGTATTTGACTTGAAATCTGAAACACACCTTTTACATCGGTTTTCCAAAGAGTGACGTAGAATTTATTTTTCGATTTAATGTATAACACTTTTTTATGCAACTATCTATGCAAAGTATGCGTAAAATATTAAAAAGGGGTAGTAAACATAGGTAATGGGAAATTTGTGGAAAGAAAGAAATACATGCTCCACAATATTCAGGATCACAAGGGTCAGATCAGATGTAATGACGGAGAAGTTGGTTGCATCTTTCCCTCGGTTCGTCTCCAAAAGAGGGTGTCTACGACAAGTCCATTAAGGCAACGGGGAAACTTTATATGACTACTCGATGGTACACATTCGAAGAACTTTTTAGGCTTCTAGCGGAAATGGAAGCTTGTTTAGGCTCCAGGCCATTTGTTTTAAAACGTAAGGTTTATTTTTGCTTGATCTTTCATAACTACAAGCTTGGGCTTATCAAAGATATCTTACTTAAAAGCTTTCTTTACTTCACATTGGACAAAACTCGATTTATAGATTTAATTATGTGTTCTTTATTGTAGTAAGTGGTAATTAAAACCAGGCATTATATTCCAATTTTAGTACTGTATTTGTGGGAAGCGCTGAGGAAGGGTCCATGACTCTAGTTGTATGTTTACACCTCGGTGTTGGTAGTGGCCATGCAGTGATATTGTCTGACTCGCGAGTAGGGCCTCTAAGTAACACTTATTTCACCATATTAAAAGCTCCATATAATATCATCACAGTTTTTGTTCGTTGTAACACCAATCTTGAAAACTGATTTTTCTGAAATGAATAAATAAAGATAAACATAAAATATATGTTTACTGTTCATCTTTGAAATATAGATCTTTTATTTATCGCTTTCAATATCCATATCCCGATTATCTGAGTTTTTGTTAATATTGCTGTAACATTGCTTGAATTTAAAAAGACAACAAAATAAACCGATAAATAGGCGAATAATAACCTAATATAATTTAATTAATTTTGGTGAATAATTTAGAAAAAGGTTAAAAACAATTGCTTTTGAGTCGAGATGTGTATGCCAAATTGGAAGTCTTTTGGCCAAACCCCATGTTTTGAAAGTTGGCAAAATATAGTGATTTTGCTCTCCATAGATTTAAATTACAGTGGCCATCAACGTGTCACAATCGAAATAGTCATAGGTGGCGCTATTGTCACGCACGAGGCTGTAAAATGTGCGCAAAAAAAACTTTTACAGTTTTACAGTTTACAACAAATTTTTTTTTATTTAATTAGTAATGTTGAACAACTTAGACTTATTACAAGCGAAACTGTTATATTTTTTTATAACTTAATTAGTGATTTTTAAACTATTTGTATTGTACTATGAAATGTCCGAAGTTGTTTTGATATTTTAATACCCTTGCAGCGTATTATTATTTTAGTCAGCAGTTTCCAACGCAGTGAAGGAGTCATCTCCGACCATGTAAAGTATATATATTCGTAATCAACATCATCAGCCGAGCCGATCTAGCCATGTCCGTCTGTCCTTTTGCACGTTTGCCTGTCCATTTCTACGCAAACTAGTCTCTTAGTTTTTAAGCTATCTGAATAAAACTATACAGTTAGGATTCTATTATATTGTATTAAATTGTAACGATCGAATTGCAATCTGCAATGGTATACAAACTTTGGCGTGCTAAAGTTAGCTTCTTTTCTTGTTGTAAATTGAAGTTTAATTTAATACATGTTTATTTTTATAGTGAAAAAAATCACATTGAATAGATTTCCTGGAATTATTTTTATTTAAGTGCTCTTATATTTTTTCTCAACTCCAAGTACGCGATTTCGGACACAACAGCAATAAAAAATATATACGTATATCAATTTTGCTTTGTGTAACTCTATTTTTCCATATCGTGCATGCCACTTTATGAATAGCAGTTCCTTTTGCACCCGCGTTACTTTCTTGATAACACCTTGACTGTAGCTGAAGGCTCTGGTAAATATACTTTATGTGGACCTGTACTGAATGCGATCTCTACCTTTGGATCTTCTCTTATCTTCGAGTTTGTTGCTTGTCTACGTCGACCAACAACGTCGAACAACATTCAACGATTGCTGGAGTTTCCCAAAGGAGACCCTAAGTGTAGTCCCTAAAAAACTTGTTTTTGTTTCTCGCCTCAATCTATACTCATTTAAGCAAAAAATTGAATTATGAATTATGGCACCGAATTCAATCACTTCAATTTTAAGCAATGATATATCTTTGGACGAAATTGCACTTTATGATGTACTCTTTGCCCTTTGCCCTGATCATGCCATTGATCATGAAATTGCTAACAAAATTAATCTTCAGTGTCACCGCCTCTAGACTTCCGTAACAATGAATCTAAAAAACTAAAGGAATCCTATTTCTACATTATCAGTATACTAGGCACGCCATCATCCTTCAATATCAATATAATTTCTTTTAGTAAAACGTGGCTTAAATCCTTTGTGTCTAACTATTTGCAGGCAACTATGTCGTCTATAGACGTGACCGTCCCATTCATATAGTAGGCGGTGTTTCTATAATGGTTAAGTTCGATCCACTTTCTAAATTGCTCCCGATAACCAGCTCGTATTCGATTTCACGATTAATTTGTTAATGTCTCATGCTCGTATATCCCACACCTGCCCGACACTAATATATATCAACAGCATTTATCTTTAATCCTAAAAAATGCATTAGACGCTTGCACTATGTGGAATTTGACCCGTTTTCGTGGCTAACTGCAGTCTTCTATATACTCTCACTCGTATATATGACGGAACGGGCCGGATCGGAACTTTTTCAGTTTTCAACAGATTTTTATATAATTTGAGTAATAGCCATTTTGTATTGTTCTAGTATTTCGATTAAAATTTTATGAAAATCCGAAACTTATATGATATAGCTGCCATAGAAACTATCATTAAATATAGAGAAAAATGCCAATGAAAGTGAGAATTACTTCCTTGATTTTTAACAGAAATGTATATCATTTATATTGTATTAATTATAAATGATCGAATTTCAATCTGCAAGGGTGTACAAAATTCGGTGTGTCGAAGTTAGCTTTCTTTCTAGTTTTGTTTAGTATCTGAGCCTTTCTCTTTTAACGCACACAACACTCTGCTCACCACTTTCTTGTATTTCATTTTATTTTTCTTTGTTATTAGTTCTAGTACAGGTCCAGGTCTGGGTTAACCATAGTCACGGTCAGCGGCTTGACTAAACTCTAGGCACTAGTGGCTAATTATGTTTTGGTGTACTTATGTACTTATGTAAATATGTAAATACCACAATGATATAGATATTTCAAATTCACAAAACTCAGAGATTTAAACAGACGATATCTCAGCCACCAATGAGGATTGTTTTAAGGTTAAAAACGTACTTTGAGATAAAACAATTCATTGAGATACTGGAGTCACATTCTAACTCTGCAGGCAAATATTTTCGGGAAAATATGTTCTGCGTCTTGGTTCTACAAATCGTTTTGAAAATAAGTTCTGCGTCTTGGTTCTACAAATCGTTTTGAACTATCTAATGCATCCAAAAATATACTTTTTTCACTTTTAAAGCTTAACTATTTCAAAACTATTTATAGGGGCTATTCTGGGATTTTCGTCCCCTTATTTATCTTGGTTTCATATACATATGTATGTATATTAAAAACAACACACAATTCTCAAAGCTCTTAACAATTTAGTAATGCACCAGGACCACAAGAACTCAAAGGACCTGGATCCATCAACCACGAAGTAACTGCCCCCAGACCACCAACTACATCATACGCTGACCTCCACCCTAACAACAACTTAACTCATACCATCACACCTCCCACAAACACTAAATCCCCAAACAAATACATTAAAATTTTACCCCTAAACACATCCAAACGATTAATTGTTTTTATGAAAAAAGTCGCTAAAAAATCAAAACCAAACACCAAAAATATCTGATGGATCAAGCGACTTATGGGAGATAGACACCTGTTAACCTGCTAACAAAATAAAAGTCACACAACTAATTTAAAATATGTCAAAACTACTACAATGGAACATTAAAGGCTACAGAAACAACTACATAGAATTACAAATACTCTTAAAACAATAGCACCCCCAATCATAGCACTGCAAGAATCCCATCTCAGCAATATAGTTGCCCTACCAATCCCCATAAACTTCTCCCTATACTGCAGTGACAGCACCAATGCTTTCGGAGAAGCAGCACTTTTGGTGGATAACTCCATCTCCCACCCCCAAAAAACCATCATCCCAGACTTTGAAGCTATTGGAATCACTATAAACTCAAAAACAAAAATAGACCTCATATCTACTTACATTTCCCCGTCCAAGCAGTTCAACCTAAAAAACTTAGAAAATGTTTTAACCACGTCGTCTCCCTCTACTATCGTACTAGGAGACTTTAACAGCTGGCATCCATACTGGGACTCCTCGAGTCAACTCTAGAGGCAACTAAATTGCAAAATTTATCGACAGATCCATCTACATGCTACTAAATGACAAGTCTCCTACAGACTATTCGACTCACATTTTCGCACATCGTCCTCTCTCTCTCGCCACAGCCAACATTTCCCCCGAGATCTCCTGGAGAATCCTTAATGATCTCTACAGTAGGGACCACTTCCCTATTCTTATCTCAATATTCCCCCTCCCCACCAACACTCATATCCAATCCCCCCTCACACCTCAAAACAATTCTTACGCACACAACCCAGTAGCAATACAAACAAAAAAGCAGCTACCATTAAAAAACTCTGATCCAATCTGCCCACCTATCCATAGCAATAACTCCACCTTCTCTCTCCCTCAATCTGTTCCCTGGTGAAACAAAGACCTTGCCCTCCTAAAAAAAAAACCTAAAAAATAATTACAGGCTCCATCAACATTCCTACTATAAACTCAACAAAAATCCGAGGCCTCACAAGTAACAATCGTTACAACTGGAACAATATAAGCAACCTTAAAACATCCCACTCCCGCCCCAACATTATTTAACACCTCTCCTCAAAAAAATATAACTGTAACACAACCTTCCTCATCCAAATTAATAACTCACTCATCTCCAAAATATATCACTGCCTACCCATATACGGGAAAGCCTCAACCTCCATTTTAAATCAGCTCAAATCCTGCCAAAACTCCGCAATAAGGGCAGCCTTTGAGGCCTTCAGAACAACGCTAACGAACAATCTTCTTCTCCTTACAGGAAAACTTTCATCCAAACTCATTTACTCTCATGACTCCCCAATTGGCAAATTATTCAAACCCACAAAAAGAAAATACAGATACCCCAGCAAAAGACCTGCCCTTTCTGCAATAATGCATCAATATACACACAACACATATTATTAGACAGTACTGCACTTTCCCAACCCAGAACCAAAACCTTCTCTCGTGAAAACCCAATCCAACTCCATTGCGAACCCAACAGAAAATTCTATTAAAAAAAAACTCTCCTTACACAAAGCCAACCTCACCCACAAAATCTAGTTCATAAGCCCACCATCAAAAACTAAAACATGTACACATCCAATCGAACGGTAGGCATCCAATGCTAAAAAACTTTAAGTTAGCTTCTAGTTTAATGCTATCTGTTAGCTTTATATAAATGAAGGAATAAATAAATTCCTACTTTTATTACAGTCATATATATATTTACAGTTGTTTTACATTCACAGTTTGGCATTTTCCTCTATATTTAATGATAGGTTCTTTGGCAGCTATTTCATATAGTAGTCCCATTTTCATTAAATTTAAATCGAAATTGTAATATAATACAAAATGGCTATATCTTAAATTTGATGAAAATCCGTTGAAAATGGAAATGTTACAATTTTTACTTGTATTAATTTCTGGATCATTTCTATGGTGGCTATATGATTTAGTAGTCCGATTTTCAAAAAACTAAATCCGAAATTCTAGAATAACACAAATGGCAATAACTTAAATTTGATGAAAATCTTTTGAAAACTATGGCAGATATATGATATAGTCGTCCGATCCGGCCCGTTCCGACATAGAGTCTGCGTAGAAACGGACAGACGGACATGGCCAGATCGACACGGATATTGATGCTGATCGAGAATATATATATGAATATTTATATGGTCAGAGATGACTTCTTCACTGCGTTGCAAACTTCTGACTGAAGTTATAAAACCCTGCAGGGGTGTAAAAAATAGCTGCTTAAACAAAATACATTATTAAGATAATTCATTGCCTATAATATTAAAATGAATTGCATTAAAATTGATCATCGCTAAAATCAGAGCTTGAACTGGGTTTTTGCAAATGTGACTTCTGTTTCTGTCGCGTGCGAATGCAGTACATTTTAGTGAATATCTTTAAAACGTGCGAATGTCGCATTCGACATCAGAGAAGTACCCATATGTAGATTGTGTAATCCACATGCGTAATCCATAGCCGAAAGACAAAAACTTAAAATGTATTAAAATAACGATTGTGAAATGCAGCATCCACTATCGCAGCTTATAGACTTTTGTAGTTATTTGTTGGAAACGTGAATCATCATTTATCATCATGCAGATCATTCATTTAAACCAAGTTATAATACTTACCTTCTTCAATTTTTGAGGTAGCCAAATCAAAACTGATATCTTTCAAATTTTCCGAAATACTAGTATTACGGCATTGCTTCAAAAAGGAGTGTGTCACTAATTTTGATGCAGACCAACGAGATATTGGACTTTTAGTTAAACATAGCTCAACGAACTGGTAGAAATTGTCTGAAAACATTTTTTTCACCAATAAATCACGTGAAAATTTTCTGTTATTACAATGAAAAAGGCTTGATCCTGCAAAAAGTTAGAAAAAAAAAAACATAATTAATCACTTTGTAAATTAATAAAAACTTTCAATAATACATCCACAACATAATCATTTCGATTTCGATTTCGATTTGGGGGAAATCGTTTGATTTTTTAATGTTTCGTTTTCTCATCGTTTCCTCATGCTCAATCGCTGACTTGTTAATGTGTCAACAGCAAACAACAGTAAAAAATTATATTTTATATTTAAAATGAGCAATTAACAATATTTTTGTACTAACAATTGCATAAATGAATTCAACTTTAAACAGCAGTTTCCAAATACAGAAAAGGGCTGCCACATTTTTCACAATTTAAATTTCTATGGTCCCAAATACTTATTTACTGCATTTGTACCATTTAAGAAATTAACTTAAACGGCATTATTCGTAAAATCTCTTTTAAAATTATTGATGCACTATTTTACATTTTATAAAATAATTAACTGACTGTGTCATTCCACTAACAGTGTTGCAATCCTTGCGATGGACGTATCGACCACTGGCCAAATCGAAATTTATAAATTCGCTACGTTCCAGAATAATCAACTTATGGTGCGGAATAAACATCAATTGACCACTAAGTAAACTATTTTCTCCCTTGGAAAATAAGATCTTATTTGATGTTTTAAAAAGCATTTACTTTTCAAAACAATAAAAATAAATAAACACAATATTTCGGCAACACTTTTGGTGGCATATATGGAATCGACAGGACGCACCCGCCAACCGACCCACCGTTATAAATACCATGACAGACGGTTTACCTATCGGAATCTTCGGTGAAACCGCACCCGTGCCAGGAATGCATTCGCGACAAGGGTGGCTTTAAAATATAAGCATTTTTGGTCGGAGGAGAAGCGTTGCTCCGCATTGGCTAGCGGCCATAACTTTGCACATTTAACACCCCAGTGGAGCTCCAAAACTATGGTCGGTCGTTTTTTCAAAATTATTATTATTATTTAAATACAAATATCAATATATACACTGTAACCAAATGTTTAGGCTTTGTTCTGACTGTGTAGTATATTGTTTATGAGAAGTTTGTATAAAATCGGTCTCGCGGTTCTTCATTTATTACATTTTTTGGTGACCACCAAAAAGTTATTATTTAAATACAAATATCAATATATACAATGTAATGATAAACAAAATTAAAATAAAACAAGAAAGGAAGCTAACTTCAGAACGCCGAAGTTTGTATACAGATTACAGATTTCAATTCGATTACTACGAGTTAATTCAATGCCTACTTAAATTAAATATACATGCATTGTCCTCTTTCCATAATGATGTAACACCGGCTTTGATTTATTGCTATTGTTTAATCCATTCAACTTATAACTTAAATTTAACAAAAACGTGTATTTGTGCTTCTCTACATTTTAGAACATCTCAGCAAAGTGAGATTGTGGCGGCAACTGCTTTTGCGAGGAGTTGCCAGCCGAGAGAGAGTTGTTGTCGTCGGACCCGAAAGTCAACCAGAGACAGGTGAATCGGTGAGCCGAGCCGTATACCGTGACCCTAAAGTCGTCCGGCAGAGTTATGTGTTAATAGGAACTACGGGGAGCTAACTACAATGTATAATCGGACTCGATCCACGAATCTTGTCCAACCAAAAAGTGATTTTGCTGCTGACTACTGGAGACTGACTAACCTCTTCCAATCGCTGTCGGTGGCTGAGTGACGAAATACGGCTGAGGTCCGTTTTATTCAGGGCTTAGCGAAGTCTAGTAAGCCCGCTGCCTGCGCGGGATTTGCCCTCTAGTGTGCGCATTCCTTCTTTGGTCTAGTGTGACCGCATTTGATTAAAATTCCTCTTATTCATTTTCTTATGTCGCTAATTCTTCCAATTATTCCGTTCAGTAATATATAAAATCAGTGTGTGCGCGTCTCCGCGTTACATGGTTTAATATACTCTGCAACTGTCGTAACCCTATATGACCCTTCTTCTTGTCCTATTCTCTGCACATCGTAAAGTCCATGATTATTGACTTTGACTGCTTTATATGGTCTTAAATACGGTTCTTTTAGCTTCAAATCTGTTTTATATTTGGTGCGTTTAATAGCAACTAAATCGTCAATCTCACACTTACGTTCCACCTTTCTTATAGAGTCAAATGCCATTTTATTTTCTATTTGAATATCCTGAATATTCTGCCTTGCTGCTCTCGTAATTTTTTCCTTTCATCGTCTAGCTCGGAAATCAAACACTCTTCGATTAGTTCCTTTAACTCTTGATGACTTGAAACACGCATATCCAGGCCGGTTAGCAGTTTGAATGGGGAAACTTTCGTGCTCCTCGGCTCTGTGTTTTTAATCGTCTTTTGTACTCTGCCCACCCGCTTATATCAGAATCCTGGATTTTTCTGTAGGAAGTTCTGAATTTTCTCTCTTTCTCAATACTCCATAAACAGGTGTGAAGTGAATGCAGCCTCTTGATCTGACACGATTCTGATTGGGTAACCGAAAAGAACTCATTGGCGTTAAAAAAAAAACTCAAATTTTCTTCAACTCCAGTGCTCCGTGTAGGGTATAACTAAAGACAATATAATTACTAAGATGAGTAACGGCCATAAATTCGTTTTGCAATATGAAGCTATTTTTCTTAAAAGCAACGACAATCGCGCTTATGAATGAGTAAACACAAGAACGAGCAAGTGCGTATGTGTGCGTGAATATGTGTGTGCTTCTGTTCGCAAGCGCCAATACTAAAAATTGAATCTGTTGTCTTGCATAATTTTCATACGTACCCTAATGTTCCAATGTGACGTCATGATTAAAATATATTGTGTATTATTATATACGTATATCCATCATTACTATTAAAGGTACTATATTGGAATAATTGTTATATTAAATAATATTGTTTTAATATGGGAGGCAACATATGCCTTCCAAAATGAACTTAGGACTTATAAAGTAAAGGGTATCTTTTGATCCATGAGAATACGTATGCACACAAACAATCGGCGGCAATCGCTGCATGCTAACAAGAGATCGACTGGCTCTAGAGCGCTCTCTTACTGGCTTGTCAGAGAGCCTCCAGCCAGTTCAAAAGTAAGTACGAAAAAATCGTGTGCAAAAAAATCGTATGGCGTTACTCTTCATAATAATTCTATTGACTTTGGTATAACCATACATACTTAGAAAAAGCATCGACTATAACGAGAATCTGGTTATAGCGCTTCTTGGTTATCTCCATCGGGTCAACATGGTCAATGTGGTATGTAACCAACGGTTTGTCAACGGTTTTGTCTATCGGTATCAAAAGCCCTTCCTGCCTTCCAACACTCTACTCTACACAGCTCTCAATAATTTAAGCTATCTTCTCTTTCATCTTGGGAATGTAATAAGACTTCTCAATCGACTGAATGAATGATGAATGAATGAATGAGTCATTTTTGATGAAAAGTGTCCTTGCATGTGGGCGTTTCGTATTATTGCGTCTTCCATAAGCAACGGAACTACAAGCAACTTTCGATTCCTATCTTTGAATAAGATTCCATTCGACATATAGACCCCTTCATACTCTTTTCTTTAGACAACACTCTTCACTGCCTAGGTCCAATAATCTGATAGCTGTGCTTCTCGCAAACAGGGTATTAAGCTATCTGTCACAACAAACCAAAAAAAAAACACCCTGTTCATCTTGTTACCTGACCTATGTTCGATTTCATAATCGAAGTCTTGCAGGTACATTGCCCAACGTGAAACCCTAAGCGGAATCTCCTTCTTCCTTATAGTCATGGCAAACGCATTGCAGTTTGTGACTATTTTTTGAATCTTTTCCCAAGAATGTAAACTCGCCACTTAATCAAAGTCTTAATAACTGCGAGCACTTGAAGTTCATAAGAATGATACTTCTCTTCGCACGGCTTGGTCTTCCGACTCATAAAAAGTTTGGGTGCCACAAACTATCTTATTTGTCTCGCTGAAGCAACACAGCTCGGAATCCGAATTTTGAAACGCCAGTATGAATTTCCGTTTCGAGTCATACAACAGAACAGGCCCATTGATTAGAGGTACTTTAAATTTATCAAACGCTTTTAGTGGCTTTTCTTTGAACTAAATCTTAGCTTCTTTTCTTTAGATCAGACAATGGCTTAGCAATCACTGAGTAGTTCTCTACGAAACTTCTAAAATACGAAGTCAAACCTAATAACCTTTGGATTCCCTTTGTATCTCGAGGGATTGGAAAATCAGCAACCGCTTTTTTCTCCTTACCTTCTTCGATACCTGAACAACTTTCTTTTGCCACTTTCAATGCTCGTTTTTATTTCTCCACGCCCTGTTCTACACCCTTGCAAACAATGATCACATCGTCCATGTACATTACTGCATCATCGTTTCTTATCACCTCTCGAAAGACGGCCATTATAAACCTGGTAAACATTGCTGGTAAATTTGTCTGCCCACTCAAAGTTACAAATGATGTATACTTCTGACATACTGGTGGCACGGGAACATAAAAGAATCCATTTGTTAAATCCAGAGTCGTGAAAATCTCACCACCTTGAAGTTTTTCTAAATCGCAATCCACGTAAGTTTCCAGTAATAGCGTCACAAACGCTTCTTCCCATTCTTCTTATCTACCAAACCAACTGGCGAAGCAAACTCTGACGTACTTGCCTTGATTATTCCTTCCCTAAGCCATTCGTAGTCTTGAACACTACTACTATCTTTTGATCAAAATAGGCCAAACGCCTTGGATGTTGAAACACCGGCAACTCGTTAGTCATCAAAATTTTCATCCCTACAGGCGAACTATGGTCTCTTATCGGTTTGTAATTTTCCACTTTAACTACGACATTTTCACTTAAATGATCAAATTTCAAGCTTGAGCTTGTTAAGCTCGGGGCTGCCAAATTCGTTCATAAGCTGCATACAGGAACTTTCTCTTGCCTGAACCTCTTCTAGCTGCACACTTTGAACCCTTTTTGAAAACACGGTTCCTTTCTTTGTGACCATCATGTATACGTTTTCCGAAATTGTAGTGCCTAAAATTGCATTAAACTTCATGTCCTCATCTGGGATCACGTGGAACTCGATCCACATTTCTATGCCATCTATATTAACTGGCGCATTGAAGCTGGTAAAAGTCAACACCAGACATTCTCCAATCCCAGTCAAAACTGTTTGCCTGCTCATCAAACTGCCAACGCCTACATCAAGCTTTAAAAATACACACCTACGCATCACACAATTCTGCTTCTTTATCTACAAGTTTTTTGAATTCAACATTCAAACAAAATACGGACTTTACTTCTAAACCACAAGAAGCACGATAGTGCTTCGGAATTAATTTCTCTGCCTGGACCACATTAGTTCTTTCTTCCGTTTTGATTTGATCCTCTATCCCTGGACGATTCCACTTGAAACGTTTCTCTTGTACTGGACAGTCTCTTCATATGAGACCTCAAAGATGTCCTAACCGAATCTGTTGTCTTTTTGTTGACCGAGTCTTTGGCTACCTTACTTTGGCTACTGCCTTGGAAAGTGTAGTTGTTGTCTGGCTTATACAAGCTTCTTGCCTTCTGGTATGCTCCAAACTGCCACTTCAACTCTTTGAGATTTCTAGCCTGATATAACATTGATTTATTCGATCTTAGATTTTCATCTTCCAGACGTATAGGCTTACCTATCTCCATTAGAGCATATAAATTCCCTTGCAATGATTCACCCTTTTGCTAACGACGTTTTCCCAGCCTCCGATGAATCTCGGCAGTAATTACCGTCACTTCGAACTCTAGTAGCAGTCCTTAATATTTCCCTGGCTACGTACAAACATTTTGCATCTTAATATTTGGACACCTGAGCCTGAGAACTGAGAAACACTTGCTTCTACATCTTTTAAAGTAAACCACGATCTAGATTGCATTAAACTGCAGTTCTGACAACATCCGTCGCAATTCTTCTACTCGCAATGCCAAGGTATCACTTCTCTCCATTTTACAAAAATAACCTGCTGAAAGTTAAAGTTAATATGATGACAAAATTGTGATTTAACACTAATTCTCTTCTTCTTCACACATACATGCAGACCTGCGACGACCCTGTTTCGCCTCTTGCTATCTCGCTTCTTTTCACGAACACCGCTTTCTGCAGCATTCGCATTCTTCTTCTCCACACAGCTACCTACGACCCTGCAGTGCCTCCTTGTCCTTGTTCTGCTATTTTACTGCTCTGCAACTATACTGCTGCTTCCGAGGAGGTTCTCAATCGGAATAAACTGTGTTCCAATCGTGGCCAAAACGTTCTTGCCCGCATGCACAGTTAACGCCACCTGTCTTATCTGTTCTCGCCTCCTGCTTTCTCCAGCCAATCCGCTGCTCTTTGCCAAACTGATCCGATGCATCTACATTTGGACGTCGCCACTTGGTTTCGTCGTCGTCACTTGCTGTTTCCGTCTCACTCGCCCACGTGTATGTCTGCTTTTCGCCTTCCGATGAATTTCTTTACGCCTTGTGATGAAATTCTTTGCGCGTCTATTGCTGTCTCTGTTACTCGTTGACCATGTCATTCGTATATCTTTTCCAAACTAAATCAGTTTCAAATTGTTCTAAATCTATCATCCACCTCACTACACAATGTTTTGTTAATTATATTTCTCATTTAATTATATTTTATTTAAGGTCAAGCTGGCAAATATCCCGGTTGAGCGCCCAAAAATGCAGTGTGCTCTTTCAATAAAGTTATAACACCGGCTTTGATTTATTGCTATTGTTTAATCCAAATACTTCTCTTCATTTTAGAACGTCTGAGCGAAGCGAGATACTATTGGTGACTGCTTTTGCAAGGATTACTCCCTTTAGTATATTCTATCAAAGGGAGTCAGAGACTAGTATGTGAGTCCGCTTCTGCTAACTTTGGCCACCTTACCAACCCTACCGGATCCCACATACATATAAATATACAGTTTTACAGTTACTGTATTGCATTTCCCTCTATATGTACCAATCGTTTGTATGGCCACTATATGATATAGTTGTCCGATCCAGATCGTTTCAACATATATATAAGTGAGAGTAATAATAATTGGCTATTCGGCGTAGTAATGTGCGCTACGATGGTGATACCCTATAATTATCAACCAATGGAGAAAGATAAAGGCGGCAAATACGTAAAAGACCGTCTATTAGTCCACAATATGGTGGAAGTCGATGACAAGGACAAGCAGAAATCACGAGATCCTCAAGAATCATCGTGACGGTGACGTGTGACGGTGACCACAAACTAGAGTAATGTAAAGGATTCTTGGGCATATCAATCAACTGAAACTAAGGCATAGTTGGGATAATTGTGTTCTTTAACATCCGCGCCAAGATCATCCTACAAAATATACGGAGACCTGGAGTGTATCGGACAAGAATGACTGGGTGGTTTGGCAGGATCTACTCCCCAAATTGATCTACGCATTCCACGCTATATGTTCAGTTCAACTTCTGTCAAAAGCTGTGTGTATTCGTTGACGCTAGACCAAATATTTCGGTCTTTAACTTGGAGACGGAATCCGATGTTCTCTGGTGGCAGAGTGTCCTCTTTGAAACCGATATCAGTGCCTCGAATGGAATTGATGGCATCAATTTTGGGCTCGCGCTTGACAACATTTTTGGAGTTTGAGCCGTCAACACAGATTGAAAAGTTCATACATTGGACTGATGCTCAAGACGTTTTGTTATGGGTAAGGTCTAACAGCCGAAAGTACCCTCCATTCCTGGCCTTACGTTTTGGAGAGACCCCTGAGGGATTGGAGATTGAGGATTGACGCTGGGTACCAGCGGAACAAAATGTAACTGATGAAGGGACCAACTGGATGAAGAAATGTGAAATATACAGCTCAATAAGTTGATTTACTGGGCCAGAAAACGCCAGGAAATGTGGAAGCGGAATTCATTATGCCGGACCCGCTTCGATTCAGTAGACTTCAAAAGACGAGTTCTGGATTTCTAACAAATTATATGTGTAAAACCGCGTGAGCCTTAACTGGTAAGACTATTTGAACTAAAACATAATGTGAAAATGAATACGGTCTACATACGGGTATACTAAGAGTCAGCGTTTGCTGGCGATAATGCTGTGTAAGGAAAGTAGACTGCATAACTAACCGGAAAAGCCTTATGCAAGGTCGAATATAAGCTATTCACAACGTGGAAGTGAACGTGAAGCATACGATTATCCTTCTACGATATCTCAGGGTAACGTATCTAATTGTATTGTTATCGCAAATATCATCATCTGCACGAAGAGATACCAGGTTTCCGAGCGGTTGTAAATGACTGTAATATAACTTCGGAGATGGAATGCAAGTATCCGGAAATGTTTTCATTCCGCCAGGATCACCGCTTGCGCTCTACAGTCAATCATTACAGAAATTTTGGCGAATGCTGGTCTAAAAGAAAAAATATTACGCGCGGCGCTAGCTGATTCCAAATGTACGTAAGCTCAAGGCCTTTGACATACATTCGTTGGAATCCGAGAATTCCGAAGATATAACGCCGAACCACTTCTTGGTCGATAACTCCAAACTTGGTGGGGAATGTTACGAGGCGGGCGAAAGTTGAGCACCCACGAGCTAGTTGCCTAATTTGAATAGTCGGTAGTTTTAGTTAAGAAAATGGTTTTGTTTGAATTGATACTGAACTTATGTAACACTGATTTATAATGGCTTACTTTAATATTTAATTAACACTGATTTGCGAAATCAAGACAAATATAGTAAGTAAGTGACATTGTAAAATTGAAGAGCGGCAAAATCACAAGTATAAGAATAAAAATCTGTAAAATCATATTATTTAATAATGAAATTGAATAAGGATTTCAACCTTAGCCTTGTTTTATTGGTAGGTTCACACACTATGCTCACCAAAAATTCTAAAGGAATTTAATAATTGCAGAAAAAAATGCCAAAGATTGTAAGAAAGTCAAATTGTTTTATATATACATATAGTTTTATAGTTTTTTACAATTTGTGCTAAAAATTTTAATTTTGTTCCAAAGTTTTTTACAGTTAGAAGTAACGACGACGAAACAAAATCGTTTTGAGTCTGATGGTCGCTCCTAGTATTGGACCAGAAATCCTAACATACAATCAACAAGTAATGTGCGACAAACGATAAAGCACGGTTGTGGCTCAATTATGTTCTGGGGGTGCATTTATAAAATTGAGTTGGTCCCTTGGTTGGTTCCATCGATTAACAGATGGAATAATGCAAAGAGAGCAATATTTGAACATTATAAAAGAAAATCTTCCAGAAGAAATCGGTATTAAAGGTCTTTTTGCTGAAAATGCATTTTCCACCGAGACAATGACCTAAAGCATACGTCCATTTTTGTCACAAATCGAATGCTACAAAAATAATTTTAGTCATTAAAGTAGCCACCACAATCTCCGGATATGAATCCTATAGAAAAAATATATAATAATAACAATAATTATTCGAATACAGTACATTTGATAGTAATGATCGGATATACTTATATAATAATACACACTACACTACACGCTACACCCAGTATGCCAAATTTCGTAGAAAAACTCGAAAAGTCGAAAAGAAAAAATTATAAATAACACGAAAGGAAGTTAGCTTCGTCACGCTGAAGTTTATATACCCTTGCAGATTGGAATTCGATCATTAATAATTAATACAGTATAAATTATATATATTTCTGTTAAAAATCAAGAAAGTAATTCCTACTTTCTTTACAGTCACATATACTTATATATAATAGTAAGCTTTATTGAAAGCTGTAAATGTAATTGTTAAAAAATTTGCTTATTGTCTATCGTATAGACAGATTGTAAATAAAATCGTTTTAAAAAAAAAAACATACTTCTTATATTGACAGTTATACAGTTACAGTTTTACATTCACAGTTTGGCATTTTCCTCTATATTTATACCGTTTCAGGGTATAATTTTATTCAGAAGTTTACAACGCAGTGAAGGAGACAATTCCGACCATATAAAATATATATATTCTTGGTCAGGATCAACAACCGAGTCGATCTATCCATATCCGTTTGTCCGTTTCTACGCAAATTAGTCTCTAAGTCTTATATATACTCTCACTCCTATATATGTCGGAACGGGCCGGATCGGACGACTTTATTATATAACTGCAATAGGAACGATAGGAAAATTTTTAGAAAAAAAAACTTTTCAGTTTTCAACAGATTTTTATCAAATTTGCGATATAGCCATTTTTCAATATTCTAAAATTTTGATTTAAATTTTATGAAAATCGGTCTACTATATTATAAGGCTGCCATATAAACGATCGGTACATATAACATAGAGGGAAATGCAACACCGTGATTTAAAAATGTAATCCTAAAACTATAAATTAATATCTACAGGTAAATGTAATTTAAGTAGTCATTTAATTAGTTCCTAGTGATCAAATTGAAATCTTTTAGGGTATACAATCTTTGCCGAGCCGAAATTAGCTTCCTTTCTTGTTTTTTTAACATAAATATATATAATTTATATTTAATTAATTATTAATGATTAATTTGCAATCTGCAAAGGTATACAAAAATCGGCTTTCAAAAGTCAGCTTCCTTTCTTGATATATTTATTGATTTTATAATAAACAGTTTGCCGTGACCAAAAGTGATTTCGCTGCTGACTACTAAGCAGCGAAATCACTTTTGTCGGACAAGATCGTCCGATCTGGTTCGGTACATACATTATAGTTAATTAGTTACCTGTAGTTTTCCTTCTAACTCCGCCGGTCGACTTTAGGGTCACGGTACACGGCGGCTCACCGATCCGCCTCTCTCTGGTTGACTTTCGAGGTCAACAACAACAACTTCTCCTGTGGATGACTTTCGGGTCCAACATTAATTCTTTCTGCGAGTCCAACAACAGCAATAACTCGTATGGATGACTTTCTAGTCCAACAATAGCATCTCTCTGGGAAGACTTTTGAGTCCAACAACAACTTCTCTCGCGGATGACTTTCGACTCCAAGAATAAACTCTCGCCGAGACGACTCCCGAGTTAAACAACAACAACAACTTCTTTCGTGGATGACTTTCGAGTCCGACTGTAAGTGCATTTACGGCATAGATCCACGGTGTTTTCCTTGGGAAATCCGGCCGGGATCTCAAATAAATTCCTGAGACGGACCCTGGCCGTCCCTGAGATACCCGAAAAACGACAGACCGTCACAATATTTTAAGTCAAAAGTTTGCATCGTAGAGAAAGAGCCATCTCCGACCATTTTGTTTTTATACCCTTGCAGGGTATTATAATTTTATTCAGAAATTTGCATTAGCATCAACCGCCGAGTCAATCTAGCTATGTCGGCCCATTTCCACGCAAACTACTCTATCAAGTATTAAGCTACCTGAATGAAACTTTGCAGTTAGTCTTCTATACTTTAACTCTTACATAAATATAATATATAAATCGGAACGGACGCCTATATAATATAGCTGCCAAATTTAAGATATAGCCACTTTTAATTATTCTAGCTGCCATTGGAACGATCGAAAAATTAATACAATTTTAAAAGTACAACTTTTTAAGTTTTCAACATATTTTTATTCCCTTGCGGGGTATAATAATTTTAGTCAGAAGTTTGGAACGCAGTGACGGAGTCATCTCCAACCAAAGTATATATATTTTTGATCATAATCAACAGTTGAGTCGATCTAGTCATATCCGTCGGTCCGTAATCCGCAGCTGTTTTGCATTGTAGTTGTGCTGTGTCTTTATGTTCGACTTTTGTGTTTTATATATTTATTCGGTTCAAATTTTAAGTTGTATAGCGGTTTTGTTAATCAATTTAATTTTGGTAGGTAACACTTCTTAATTTGTCTTCACTCCCTTATACATATTAAATTATTCGTGTACAGCAATCGGCACCATGCCGAAGGCCATCGATCACGTAAGCAGTAATATTGAAAACATTGTCTACGTCTCTGAGATGAGCGTGATAACGAAATATATTGGATATATTTGCAAAAAAATTTCTTCCTTTTGGACACAATATAAATGCTGCAGAGTCTAATACTAAGGACATCAAAATGTTTACAAGGCATCACACCCGGAAGACTTTTCGGATTGAAACAAATACAGACTTGATGCACAGATTGTTTCTGAGCTCAGATCCCTGTATCACTGGCCAAAGAAAGCTCCCACATTCAAAAAAGTCAGTTTTATCAGCGACAGCATTTTAACAAATCAATGACTTAAATTAAATATAATCTGTTAATATTACATTTTTTTAAATTTGGTTATCTTTTGCTATATTTTTATTTTCGTTTCTTATTATTATTGTTTTTTTAATGTAATTTTAACATTATAATACAAACTAACGGATTAATATAAAAGCCACGCCTTTTTATCTTAAAACATTATTTTAAAGAAATAATTCTTTAATAAAAAAGTTTAAAACTGAAACTATAGGATATAATCGGACGATATGTACTATTTTTTGTTGCTATAATTAAAATAATTTTATATAATTTTGGGGAAAATTTCGTAACGATATAACTAGAAGTATTTTTGTCCGCTGCTCCATACAACCACTGTGCATGTAACAATCGGAAAATATTTAGAAAAAAATTATAACTTTTCCAATTTTTAACAGATTCATAAAATTTGCGATATAGGCATTTTGCAATATTCTAGAATTTCGAATTAAATTTCATTAAAATTGGTACGATCTGTACATGTGCTCTGACATGGCAATAGCCTTGGCACATTTTTTACAGTGCCGTGAATGACGTTAAACTTTGCGGGCAGTATACGGTTAGTTTATGTCACTCAGAATTACAACGGTATCTTAACAACTATCAAGCGTGTTGTCCTGCTAACTCTTTGCATCTCAACAGCTCTAATTGCAAACTGATGACATTTTCACGAGGTACTCCTCTGTTTGCCACTTGTATGCTTAATGACTGCTTATTGGAAAGAATTTCTATTGTTGATGATCTAGGTGTCCGCCTATCTTTCTCCGAGCATATTTTTTGCATGGTTAACAAAGCCACAGGCGTGCTGGGATTTATTAAAAGGTGGTCGAAGGTTCCTAATGTAACTAAGTATTTTTCTTCTATCTAGAGTCCTCAATTCGGAGTTCATAATAATCGCATTGAATCTGTCCAAAATAATTTTTTGCTGTTTGCCCTCCGAGCCCTAACCTTGGATGCTGACGTAAGATTACCGTATAACTCTAGTAGACTTCTCCTAAATATGTTACCTTCCGTTTGTATTCATTTTAATATCACTTAATAATGTTTGTTTATAAGAAACAGCTGGCTTCACATCTCATTCTAACCATTTACGTTTTCTGGTTAATGAGTGAAATATATAGCGATTACGCTACAGCGGATTTATCTTATGTTATTACTAGGATATACAGCTAAAGTTTCACATGTAAAGTCAAAACATCTCCTGCTTTTACCTAGCATTAAAATGGAAGTTATATGAAAACAAGAAAGTGAGCTAAATCGTTTGTAAACCCTTGCAGATTTCAATTCGATCAATAACACTTAATATAATAGAAAATATATATTTGTGTTAAAGTCACCTATACATATTATATTTACAGTTTTACAGTAATAGTGTCTTCCCACAGAGATCTATCTACCTTCCTCCATAATGTTTTGCACCCTTTGACCAGAACGTTTTATTTAAGTTCCGAAGATAATTTATTTTTATATAGATCCCTAAGTTTTGTTATTTTCAATTCAATAATTAAGGACAGTCAGAAAAGAAATAAAATTATTAATTCGCTATTGTTTACGTGAGGGGCCCACTGTGCCGCCTCGGTTCAGGAGCGAGCTTTCTGTCCCCCGCCTTGCGCTTACACTCCGAGCACCACCGATCTCCCGCTCTCGCTTTCTGTCCCCCGCCTTGCGCTCACACTCCGAGCACCACCGATCTCCCGCTCTCGCTTTAACGAGGCAAAGCGACCGGGAGCTCGGCTTTATGTTAAGTTAGTCTTATGTATGCAGCGGAATAAAGCTGACGCTGAAATACCCCACGACGCCCCCGCTATTTTTATTTGGAACCCCGACGGGTTATTTCATCGTTTCGCGACGTGGGAATTTTTTGGCCTCCGACAAGGATTCTTTGCGGGCAGGATCGCCCCCCAAACATTTTGGTCCTTCGAGCTGGATTTGTGGAAGGATATCCTCCAGATTACCGGCATATCCGCCAAGCTAAGTACGACTTTTCCTTATTAGCCTATATTCACTGTCGATCTGCAACAGTGGGCCGAACACACAATTTCGGTCGCACTTTTGCAAAGATCTCCTTCTGTTGCGTTTCAACTCCCAGTCCGAGTTTTCCCCACACCAAGGCAGTGAAGAATTACAATTTCCACTCGCCTCCTTTCCGCGAAAATTCCCATCGGCGACCGCTTGTGTGCGCCGACATATTCCTCGTCGTCTCTTCCATTTTCCGTTGCCCATCAACTTGCCAACGGCCGAGGCCTATGTGCAGCCATACAACGGCGAACTTTTTTTTTGCACATACATGTGTACATATGCACACCGATCCGTGCATAGATAGTGAACAGTAAAATAAGTGTAGCGGACAAAAGCAATTATTATATATATTATATATATATATATATATATTATATCGGGCCGCTGGTGTGCGCTGTTTTCGGGAGTTTTACTCTGTTCGCAGAACAGGCTACCGCTGCCGCCAGATTTGATTTTTTGTGCCGTCTCCATACACAATTTTCTGTTCGCGCAGCTTAATACAGTCCACTCCTCGACGCTCCACTGTGCCAACACAAGCTCCTACCCATACTCCAAATTAATAATTCCATATATATATGATATTTTCTACCTCCGATTTCAGAAACAACACAATATAAAAATAAATAACCCAAACCCATATAATAATAAAACCAATTATTAATACCAACTATTAAGTAAATCTAAAGTCGCAGAGGCCGTGTTGTCGTTGCTGTTTTGCTTGCCGTCGGCATAACGCAGCGCGATTTTTATTCGCGACCAAGAATAGAGCTTTTAAGTCCAGCTCCTCGGATTGGAATAATTAAACATTTGCGGCTACCAGCATAACCAACATCCAAATTCAATCCGCACCGGTGCAACTGCGCTTGTTCTGTTTATTTATTATATCTCATCCACTTCGCCGCCGCAGAAGCCGTGCGTGTTGTTGTTGCCCCTTAATTTCCGGCCATCATATCAGCACCGCTCGCCGTCGGCATAACACAGCGAGTTTTTCTCCGCGACCAAGAACCGAGCTTTTAAGTCCAGCTCCTCGGTTGGGAACAATTAAATCCACAGCGCTGGGGTTGTTTATTTATTATTTCTCATCCACTTTGCCGCCGCAGAAGCCGTGCGTGTTGTTGTTGCCGCTTAAACTCTCGCCATCATATAGGCGAGCTTTACTTTCCCGAGACTAAGAACTGAGTTGTTTATTAATTCCACCCGTCCAATGCTGCACTCATCAAAATCTCACTGATTGATTTAATTCTGCTTCCTTTGATTTGTTTGCAGAAACCCGACCAGTACGTGGCGGCCTGGGCTCAGATACATCCCCATCTCAATAATTAACAATAAATACGTATCTACACTTAGTACCTCCATTCGATTGCGTTTAGTGTGACCGTCCTCCCGCTCGACAATTGGCAAGCACTGATCAGCAGCGTTTGCTTCCTAGAATGCCCACGGGAGACGATAAGAAACCGCGTCCGATTCCCTCCATCCGTTTGGATAGGTCCCAATCCGCATCCCCGCGGGCGTCTCAACTGAAGCCAAAGGCTACCGCTGCCATTCAAAGAGCAAGGAGCGACGAATCCGTCGACACACTATCTGGGTCCTCGCCTAGATTAACTCGGTCAGTAGTCAAAATGGCACAAAAAGCGATAGACGTCCCTCTCAAACGATTTATTGCCACAACAGACCGTGTCAGTCAATTCGAGGCGAATCTCCACACACCGGAGACTGAACAATTTTCCCCCTTCATGTGTAAAATCCATAGGGACCAAATAAGGGCCCTGTGGGAAAAGGTGGAGAAAAGTTATGAGAGCTGCTCCGAACTGCTCTCCGCGTCAGACGACGGCGCGGCCACCTCGACAGTGCTGGAGTCAAAGTACAGCTACTGCTATTCCGTTTATTCGAAGTGTGTTGCCAAACTTGAGGAAACAATTTCACAAGCCGCCTCTCAGTCTGTTTGGGCGGCTAATAGTGTCCACACACCCGCTCCCACCGGGTGTCGTTTGCCACCAGTGGACACAGAGGTTTTCGCGGGCGACTATCTTCGTTGGCCCACTTTCAGAGACCTGTTCACGGCGATATACATACACAACTTTCGTATCACCCCGGTTGAGAAGTTGTTCCACCTCCTTTCCAAGACCATTGGCGACGCGAATGCCATCGTGTCCAAGGCCCCCCTCACCAATGAAGGGTTCGCCTCAGCGTGGCGAAGCCTCACCGAACGCTTCGAAAATCGACGGTTGCTGGTCAACAGCCAGTTAAAGATCCTCTTCAATATCCAGGCTGTGCCTCAGGAATCCGGAGTCGCGCTGAAGGATCTGCAGGGCACAATTCAAAGCTGCCTGGCAGCCTTAGAGATGTCTTCGATTCAAGTCGAAGCTTGGGATTGTATCCTGGTCTATATGGTGTCCATCAAGC
This sequence comes from Drosophila bunnanda, assembly GCA_035046265.1. Taxonomy (NCBI): domain Eukaryota; kingdom Metazoa; phylum Arthropoda; class Insecta; order Diptera; family Drosophilidae; genus Drosophila; species Drosophila bunnanda. Next base: position 419,837 of record JAWNOB010000107.1, read on the forward strand.
TTCCCAAAATCACACTTTCGCTGTGGAACATGGAAGGAGTTAGATGTCTTTTTGACAGAGCGTCATCGCACCCTGGAGGCCATCGACGACGTTAGGCCTAGCGGTTCCGGGCCAGTTCCGCCGAGATCGGCACCCACGAGCGCGCCAATTCGCAGGCTCAACTCGTACGAGACCCGAGTGGCTTCTGCCCCCAAGGGGTGCGATCTCTGTCCTGGCGAGAATCACCCTGCTCGATTATGTCCACGTTTTCTTGAAATGGATGTGAGTGGTCGCTCCGACTATATCAAGAGGAAGCAGCTCTGCCTAAACTGTTTCGCACGAGGGCATCAGCAACGGGACTGCACGAGTGCCCACAGCTGCTCTATCTGCCATAGCCGGCATCACACTCTTCTACACCGCGGTAACCCCTTCGCAACCGCTCCAAGTCCGTCGGCGTCAACGAGACACCAACCCGCGTCCACTTCCAGCGGTTCCGGTGGCTCACACGAACACTCTGACGTACAAGCGTGCTTCGCTTCTGGTTCGGGAGCCGTCCTATTGGGCACCGCCCTCATTAACGTGTGTCATCTCGGGTGCAACTTCCAAGCACGAGCCTTAATAGACTCAGGGTCCGAAGCGACTTTCATCACGGAAAGGCTGTTCAACTTGATTAAGCACCCTTTTAAGATAATTCAAGCCCAAAGCTCCGGCCTTAATCAGTCCATTTCTGCGCAGTCTACCAAATTATGCCACTTTTCAATTCGGTCACCTGCCAGACCCGTGTTACAATTAGAGACTGCAGCATATGTGCTGCCGCAACTGGCTGGCAACCTGCCCTCGTATCCGATTCCGCGAGATCTTCTAAAGGGGCTGCCCGACATCCCCCTGGCAGATCCCAAGTTCTTCGAGAGCTCCCAAATTGCCGTACTGATAGGAGCCGATATTCTGCCGTCTGTCCTCCTTGGCAACTTCAAAACTAACATCTGCGGGTCGCTTCTCGAACAGGAGAATATTTTTGGATGGGTGTTGACAGGCCCTTTGTCTCCTGCCACCACCCGCAGTGTGAGTGCCTTCTCCACACGAGTGGCTTGCAGCCAAGACGATTCGCTGGACCAGCTTCTCACAAAATTCTGGGAGGTGGAGGAAAGCCCCACACGTATCGTCCCGGTTCCGAACTAGCGTCCTCACGATCGCTCGCCCTGGGCCAGTTCCTGCGTAACGAGCAACGCCTTAAAAAAGACCCCCCCCCCCTTAAGGCCCGGTATGACGCAGTAATTCAAGAATACCTCGACTTGGGTCACATGAAAGAAGTTTCTCGAACAAGCCATTCAGCTTCCTACTATCTTCCGCACCATGCGGTGTTCAAACCCGACAGTACGACCACCAAGCTCCGGGTAGTATTTAATGCGTCTAGCCCTTCCGCAAACGGAACCAGTCTGAATGACATTCTTTATGCAGGCCCGGTCCTGCAGTCCGACTTGACCATTCAGATCCTAAAGTGGCGGTACTTTAAGTTTGTATTTAATGCTGACATCGAGAAGATGTATAGACAGATTTGGGTAAAACCTAAACACACACATCCTATTTCGCAGCCCCGATGGGAACATCCGCGACTACGAGCTAAAAACCGTCACCTTTGGAGTCAATTGCGCCCCTTTCCTTGCGATTCGTGTCCTGCAACAACTCGCCGACGACGAAGAGTCGAGGTATCCGCAGGCCAGTCAAATTATCCGACAATTTATGTATGTTGACGACGTTCTAGCAGGGGCAGACTCCAAAATTGAGGCGCAGAAGGCAGTCCGCGAGCTGGAGGGGGCCCTGGGTTCGGCAGGGTTCCCACTCAGAAAATGGACTTCCAATTGCAAGGCGATTCTGGCCGACATTCCGAGCGACCATCTCCTCCGGGCCGATTTCCTGGAGATAGACGCTGACAGCACAGCCAAGACTATTGGAATACGATGGAGAGCGACGACAGACGAGTTCTATTTCATTCCGCCGGAACTGACCACGAGGTCGTCCTTCACGAAACGCCAGGCCCTATCCCAGATTGCCAAGTTGTTCGATCCAGCGGGCTGGCTCGCCCCCTTTATTGTCCGGGCGATGATGTTCATGCAGGACATTTGGCTCCAGGCGTTAGGTTGGGATGACGTCCTCCCTCGCGATCTCTCTCAACGATGGGTGGATTTCCTAGGGAGTTACTCCGCGCTCGACCAAATCCGCATCCCTCGATGGGTCGCGTTCCGACCACATCTGAACATCGAGCACCATGGGTTCTGCGATGCTTCGGAAAAGGCATACGGGGCCGCCATTTATGTCCGCGTAGAGGTTGGGTCCACGGTTATGGCGAACCTGCTAACGGCAAGGACGCGAGTGGCCCCAATCAGAACGGTGTCACTCCCTCGGTTGGAGTTGTGCGGGGCCTTATTGTTATCCGAAATGGCAAATGCCGTTCTCCCCAAAATGCCAGGGCCGGCAGTCACCCTACACTGCTGGACCGACTCGACAATTGTCCTCGCCTGGTTGCAGAAACCAGCGTGTCACTGGACAACGTTCGTGGCCAATCGGGTGACAAGGATTACCCAGCTGACCGAGGTGGAGAGATGGGCACATGTTCGCTCCGATCAGAACCCAGCGGATCTCGCCAGCCGGGGGGTAACGCTCCAAGACCTCGCGGTCAGTCAATTGTGGTGGCACGGCCCCGCCTGGATGCAGAGGCCTCGCTCCGAGTGGCCCACTCGAGGCAGTGATTCTCCCGTGACTGAGCTCGAGAAGCGAGCCGTCAAGGTCCACGCCACGAAGGCTCCCCCAGAAGATATTCTTGAGCGGTTCTCCACTCTCGATAAGGCGTTACGGGTCTTCGCCTATGTCCATCGCTTCATTCAGCGCACTCGGGGGAACAAAGTTCCCTCCGAGGATTCCCTGACAGCCACTGAGATTGCGGCGGCCGAACGCCTCCTGGTGGCCGCCACGCAACGCCACGTTTTTTTCTCCGAGATTACATGCTTAAGCCAAAGGCGTCCACTACCAGCAGCCAGTCCCATGCTAAATTTGACCCCTTTTCTTGATTCGCAGGGGCTCATGAGAGCCTGCGGGCGGGTCACGGCCTCAGAAACTCTCCAATATGACGAGCACCACCCTATAATCCTTCCGTACAACTGCCATCTGTCTCGCCTTCTTGTCCACTTTACGCATCGCATAACGCTGCACGGCGGTAATCAGCTGACCATTCGTCTGATCCGTTCCAAATTCTGGATTCCGAGGGTGAGGAATTTGGTCAAATCAGTTATCTATTCGTGCGTCATCCACAAGAAGAAGGTGCAGACGCAACTCATGGGAGAGCTGCCGAAGGAGAGGACATCGTTCTCTCGTCCCTTCACCTACACCGGCATGGACTACGCCGGCCCCTTCGACATCAAGAATTACACGGGCCGAGCCTGTCTGATTACGAAGGGGTATGTGCTAGTGTTCGTGTGCGTTTGCCACGAAGGCCATCCATTTAGAGCCTACGTCCGACCTTACGACCGAGAAATTTCGCGCTGCTTTCGCACGTTTCGTGTCCCGCAGAGGATGCCCCCGCCAAGTTCAATCGGACAACGGGAAGACCTTTGTAGGGGCGGCTGCCCTACTCTCCCGCGATTTTCTCCAAAGCGTGAAAGAAGCGGTGACAAGCGCCTATTGCCATCAATAGCTCCTCTGGCATTTCATTCCTCCGGGGGCCCCCCACATGGGAGGCCTGTGGGAAGCAGGCGTCAAGAGCTTTAAGACCTTGTTCTATAAGTCCACGGCCACACGGAAGTACACCTTTGAAGAACTGGCCACGCTCCTGGCAAGAATCGAGACATTCCTGAATTCGCGCCCGATCGCTCCCATGTCCGAAGACCCCGCCGACTTGTTGGCTCTTACTCCGGGACATTTTCTTGTTGGAGGGCCCCTCCTCGCCACGGCGGAACCCGAAGTGAAGGAGGCCACAACGTCCATGGTCAACCGGTGGCAGCACTTGAAGGCTCTCCAGCAACAGTTCCGACTGCGATGGAAGGAAGAGTACCTCAAGGAACTCCACAAACGGAATAAGTGGCGGGCCCCCTCAAGAGACCTTCGTGTCGGGGACATGGTGGTTGTTAAAGAAGACAACCTTCCGTCCAATGAATGGCGGTTAGGGAGAATCGACGCAGTATTTCCGGGATCCGACGGCCGTGTTCGTGTGGTCGACATCCGCACTGCACCGGGACTCCTCAAGCGCCCTGTGGCAAAGGCTGTCCTCCTTCCGATGGACGCGCCCTGCCCACAATAGTCCCAATGGTCCGACGTCATGTGTTGTCTCGTAGTTACAATCCGTAGTTCTAACAAAATTCGCATGTACACTCATTTCCGTTATTTTTATGTCATTCCGGCAGTCAGACCCAGCACGATGTCTCCGCGTCCACGCACCGCTATCGCACAAGAGGGCAGATGTACTCGAGGTACTTTGTCCTACCGTTGCCGAGTCTGCCGGGGGATCCACCCACTGCGAAAATGCCGCCGTTTTTTGCACCTGAGCGCTGAGAAGCGGCTTCGGGCAGTACTGGCTAACCTCTACTGTCCGAGCTGTCTGGCCCACGAGCATTCGGACGGAGCATGCCGGCGAGGGGATTGCTGCAAAACGTGCGGCCAGGACCATCACACCCTGCTCCATCGAGCGACCATTGTCGACGCGCCGGCCTCGGCAGAATGCGCGTCGGTCTCGGGACGCCGTCGCCCCTTCTCGGCAACCGGCAGCAGCACCCCGGACGCCCTCCGCCACTCCACGGTCGACTCCCGCCCGTCCACCATCGTCCGACACCCGCCAGGGGCGCCTGCAAGGTGCAGCCTCAGCGCCGACGCTGTCATCGCTGCTGCAGCGACACAGCGTCAACGTCCTTCCGACTGCGCTGGTACGGTTGGACACCGGAGCGCGCATTTTCGACACCGCCGCGCTCATCGACCCGTGCACGCCTACGAGCTGCATCGGCGCGTCTCTGGCGGCCAGCCTCCGTCTACCCACCACTGACGTTGGCGGCGAGCCAATTTGTTCGGCCACGGTGGGCTCCAAGACGGACCGGAATATCCGTTTCGACGTGGTGTTCCGGGTCGAGCCTAACGTGCGCATCCGCACTCCAATCCGAGAGCTAAGCGAGACGGTGCGAGCCCACTTCTGCGACATCACTCTGGCCGACGACCGCTTCTACCTTCCGGCCACCATCTCCGTGGTCCTGGGCGCGGACATGTACCCACGGGTGATGCAGCCCGGATTCCTAAAGATCCAGGATGGACTGCCAGTGGCCCAAAGCACCGTCTTCGGCTGGGTCGTGTCGGGGGCCTGCCATCAGCCATAGCTGCAACGACCCAGTTGCAATCCGAGCGATTGCAAGGGGGGCAGGATGTTTACGAGCGAGCTTTCTGTCCCCCGCCTTGCGCTTACACTCCGAGCACCACCGATCTCCCGCTCTCGCTTTCTGTCCCCCGCCTTGCGCTCACACTCCGAGCACCACCGATCTCCCGCTCTCGCTTTAACGAGGCAAAGCGACCGGGAGCTCGGCTTTATGTTAAGTTAGTCTTATGTATGCAGCGGAATAAAGCTGACGCTGAAATACCCCACGACGCCCCCGCTATTTTTATTTGGAACCCCGACGGGTTATTTCATCGTTTCGCGACGTGGGAATTTTTTGGCCTCCGACAAGGATTCTTTGCGGGCAGGATCGCCCCCCAAACATTTTGGTCCTTCGAGCTGGATTTGTGGAAGGATATCCTCCAGATTACCGGCATATCCGCCAAGCTAAGTACGACTTTTCCTTATTAGCCTATATTCACTGTCGATCTGCAACAGTGGGCCGAACACACAATTTCGGTCGCACTTTTGCAAAGATCTCCTTCTGTTGCGTTTCAACTCCCAGTCCGAGTTTTCCCCACACCAAGGCAGTGAAGAATTACAATTTCCACTCGCCTCCTTTCCGCGAAAATTCCCATCGGCGACCGCTTGTGTGCGCCGACATATTCCTCGTCGTCTCTTCCATTTTCCGTTGCCCATCAACTTGCCAACGGCCGAGGCCTATGTGCAGCCATACAACGGCGAACTTTTTTTTTGCACATACATGTGTACATATGCACACCGATCCGTGCATAGATAGTGAACAGTAAAATAAGTGTAGCGGACAAAAGCAATTATTATATATATTATATATATATATATATATATTATATCGGGCCGCTGGTGTGCGCTGTTTTCGGGAGTTTTACTCTGTTCGTAGAACAGGCTACCGCTGCCGCCAGATTTGATTTTTTGTGCCGTCTCCATACACAATTTTCTGTTCGCGCAGCTTAATACAGTCCACTCCTCGACGCTCCACTGTGCCAACACAAGCTCCTACCCATACTCCAAATTAATAATTCCATATATATATGATATTTTCTACCTCCGATTTCAGAAACAACACAATATAAAAATAAATAACCCAAACCCATATAATAATAAAACCAATTATTAATACCAACTATTAAGTAAATCTAAAGTCGCAGAGGCCGTGTTGTCGTTGCTGTTTTGCTTGCCGTCGGCATAACGCAGCGCGATTTTTATTCGCGACCAAGAATAGAGCTTTTAAGTCCAGCTCCTCGGATTGGAATAATTAAACATTTGCGGCTACCAGCATAACCAACATCCAAATTCAATCCGCACCGGTGCAACTGCGCTTGTTCTGTTTATTTATTATATCTCATCCACTTCGCCGCCGCAGAAGCCGTGCGTGTTGTTGCTGCCCCTTAATTTCCGGCCATCATATCAGCACCGCTCGCCGTCGGCATAACACAGCTAGTTTTTCTCCGCGACCAAGAACCGAGCTTTTAAGTCCAGCTCCTCGGTTGGGAACAATTAAATCCACAGCGCTGGGGTTGTTTATTTATTATTTCTCATCCACTTTGCCGCCGCAGAAGCCGTGCGTGTTGTTGTTGCCGCTTAAACTCTCGCCATCATATAGGCGAGCTTTACTTTCCCGAGACTAAGAACTGAGTTGTTTATTAATTCCACCCGTCCAATGCTGCACTCATCAAAATCTCACTGATTGATTTAATTCTGCTTCCTTTGATTTGTTTGCAGAAACCCGACCAGTACGTGGCGGCCTGGGCTCAGATACATCCCCATCTCAATAATTAACAATAAATACGTATCTACACTTAGTACCTCCATTCGATTGCGTTTAGTGTGACCGTCCTCCCGCTCGACAATTGGCAAGCACTGATCAGCAGCGTTTGCTTCCTAGAATGCCCACGGGAGACGATAAGAAACCGCGTCCGATTCCCTCCATCCGTTTGGATAGGTCCCAATCCGCATCCCCGCGGGCGTCTCAACTGAAGCCAAAGGCTACCGCTGCCATTCAAAGAGCAAGGAGCGACGAATCCGTCGACACACTATCTGGGTCCTCGCCTAGATTAACTCGGTCAGTAGTCAAAATGGCACAAAAAGCGATAGACGTCCCTCTCAAACGATTTATTGCCACAACAGACCGTGTCAGTCAATTCGAGGCGAATCTCCACACACCGGAGACTGAACAATTTTCCCCCTTCATGTGTAAAATCCATAGGGACCAAATAAGGGCCCTGTGGGAAAAGGTGGAGAAAAGTTATGAGAGCTGCTCCGAACTGCTCTCCGCGTCAGACGACGGCGCGGCCACCTCGACAGTGCTGGAGTCAAAGTACAGCTACTGCTATTCCGTTTATTCGAAGTGTGTTGCCAAACTTGAGGAAACAATTTCACAAGCCGCCTCTCAGTCTGTTTGGGCGGCTAATAGTGTCCACACACCCGCTCCCACCGGGTGTCGTTTGCCACCAGTGGACACAGAGGTTTTCGCGGGCGACTATCTTCGTTGGCCCACTTTCAGAGACCTGTTCACGGCGATATACATACACAACTCTCGTATCACCCCAGTTGAGAAGTTGTTCCACCTCCTTTCCAAGACCATTGGCGACGCGAATGCCATCGTGTCCAAGGCCCCCCTCACCAATGAAGGGTTCGCCTCAGCGTGGCGAAGCCTCACCGAACGCTTCGAAAATCGACGGTTGCTGGTCAACAGCCAGTTAAAGATCCTCTTCAATATCCAGGCTGTGCCTCAGGAATCCGGAGTCGCGCTGAAGGATCTGCAGGGCACAATTCAAAGCTGCCTGGCAGCCTTAGAGATGTCTTCGATTCAAGTCGAAGCTTGGGATTGTATCCTGGTCTATATGGTGTCCATCAAGCTTCCCAAAATCACACTTTCGCTGTGGAACATGGAAGGAGTTAGATGTCTTTTTGACAGAGCGTCATCGCACCCTGGAGGCCATCGACGACGTTAGGCCTAGCGGTTCCGGGCCAGTTCCGCCGAGATCGGCACCCACGAGCGCGCCAATTCGCAGGCTCAACTCGTACGAGACCCGAGTGGCTTCTGCCCCCAAGGGGTGCGATCTCTGTCCTGGCGAGAATCACCCTGCTCGATTATGTCCACGTTTTCTTGAAATGGATGTGAGTGGTCGCTCCGACTATATCAAGAGGAAGCAGCTCTGCCTAAACTGTTTCGCACGAGGGCATCAGCAACGGGACTGCACGAGTGCCCACAGCTGCTCTATCTGCCATAGCCGGCATCACACTCTTCTACACCGCGGTAACCCCTTCGCAACCGCTCCAAGTCCGTCGGCGTCAACGAGACACCAACCCGCGTCCACTTCCAGCGGTTCCGGTGGCTCACACGAACACTCTGACGTACAAGCGTGCTTCGCTTCTGGTTCGGGAGCCGTCCTATTGGGCACCGCCCTCATTAACGTGTGTCATCTCGGGTGCAACTTCCAAGCACGAGCCTTAATAGACTCAGGGTCCGAAGCGACTTTCATCACGGAAAGGCTGTTCAACTTGATTAAGCACCCTTTTAAGATAATTCAAGCCCAAAGCTCCGGCCTTAATCAGTCCATTTCTGCGCAGTCTACCAAATTATGCCACTTTTCAATTCGGTCACCTGCCAGACCCGTGTTACAATTAGAGACTGCAGCATATGTGCTGCCGCAACTGGCTGGCAACCTGCCCTCGTATCCGATTCCGCGAGATCTTCTAAAGGGGCTGCCCGACATCCCCCTGGCAGATCCCAAGTTCTTCGAGAGCTCCCAAATTGCCGTACTGATAGGAGCCGATATTCTGCCGTCTGTCCTCCTTGGCAACTTCAAAACTAACATCTGCGGGTCGCTTCTCGAACAGGAGAATATTTTTGGATGGGTGTTGACAGGCCCTTTGTCTCCTGCCACCCCCCGCAGTGTGAGTGCCTTCTCCACACGAGTGGCTTGCAGCCAAGACGATTCGCTGGACCAGCTTCTCACAAAATTCTGGGAGGTGGAGGAAAGCCCCACACGTATCGTCCCGGTTCCGAACTAGCGTCCTCACGATCGCTCGCCCTGGGCCAGTTCCTGCGTAACGAGCAACGCCTTAAAAAAGACCCCCCCCCCCCCTTAAGGCCCGGTATGACGCAGTAATTCAAGAATACCTCGACTTGGGTCACATGAAAGAAGTTTCTCGAACAAGCCATTCAGCTTCCTACTATCTTCCGCACCATGCGGTGTTCAAACCCGACAGTACGACCACCAAGCTCCGGGTAGTATTTAATGCGTCTAGCCCTTCCGCAAACGGAACCAGTCTGAATGACATTCTTTATGCAGGCCCGGTCCTGCAGTCCGACTTGACCATTCAGATCCTAAAGTGGCGGTACTTTAAGTTTGTATTCAATGCTGACATCGAGAAGATGTATAGACAGATTTGGGTAAAACCTAAACACACACATCCTATTTCGCAGCCCCGATGGGAACATCCGCGACTACGAGCTAAAAACCGTCACCTTTGGAGTCAATTGCGCCCCTTTCCTTGCGATTCGTGTCCTGCAACAACTCGCCGACGACGAAGAGTCGAGGTATCCGCAGGCCAGTCAAATTATCCGACAATTTATGTATGTTGACGACGTTCTAGCAGGGGCAGACTCCAAAATTGAGGCGCAGAAGGCAGTCCACGAGCTGGAGGGGGCCCTGGGTTCGGCAGGGTTCCCACTCAGAAAATGGACTTCCAATTGCAAGGCGATTCTGGCCGACATTCCGAGCGACCATCTCCTCCGGGCCGATTTCCTGGAGATAGACGCTGACAGCACAGCCAAGACTATTGGAATACGATGGAGAGCGACGACAGACGAGTTCTATTTCATTCCGCCGGAACTGACCACGAGGTCGTCCTTCACGAAACGCCAGGCCCTATCCCAGATTGCCAAGTTGTTCGATCCAGCGGGCTGGCTCGCCCCCTTTATTGTCCGGGCGATGATGTTCATGCAGGACATTTGGCTCCAGGCGTTAGGTTGGGATGACGTCCTCCCTCGCGATCTCTCTCAACGATGGGTGGATTTCCTAGGGAGTTACTCCGCGCTCGACCAAATCCGCATCCCTCGATGGGTCGCGTTCCGACCACATCTGAACATCGAGCACCATGGGTTCTGCGATGCTTCGGAAAAGGCATACGGGGCCGCCATTTATGTCCGCGTAGAGGTTGGGTCCACGGTTATGGCGAACCTGCTAACGGCAAGGACGCGAGTGGCCCCAATCAGAACGGTGTCACTCCCTCGGTTGGAGTTGTGCGGGGCCTTATTGTTATCCGAAATGGCAAATGCCGTTCTCCCCAAAATGCCAGGGCCGGCAGTCACCCTACACTGCTGGACCGACTCGACAATTGTCCTCGCCTGGTTGCAGAAACCAGCGTGTCACTGGACAACGTTCGTGGCCAATCGGGTGACAAGGATTACCCAGCTGACCGAGGTGGAGAGATGGGCACATGTTCGCTCCGATCAGAACCCAGCGGATCTCGCCAGCCGGGGGGTAACGCTCCAAGACCTCGCGGTCAGTCAATTGTGGTGGCACGGCCCCGCCTGGATGCAGAGGCCTCGCTCCGAGTGGCCCACTCGAGGCAGTGATTCTCCCGTGACTGAGCTCGAGAAGCGAGCCGTCAAGGTCCACGCCACGAAGGCTCCCCCAGAAGATATTCTTGAGCGGTTCTCCACTCTCGATAAGGCGTTACGGGTCTTCGCCTATGTCCATCGCTTCATTCAGCGCACTCGGGGGAACAAAGTTCCCTCCGAGGATTCCCTGACAGCCACTGAGATTGCGGCGGCCGAACGCCTCCTGGTGGCCGCCACGCAACGCCACGTTTTTTTCTCCGAGATTACATGCTTAAGCCAAAGGCGTCCACTACCAGCAGCCAGTCCCATGCTAAATTTGACCCCTTTTCTTGATTCGCAGGGGCTCATGAGAGCCTGCGGGCGGGTCACGGCCTCAGAAACTCTCCAATATGACGAGCACCACCCTATAATCCTTCCGTACAACTGCCATCTGTCTCGCCTTCTTGTCCACTTTACGCATCGCATAACGCTGCACGGCGGTAATCAGCTGACCATTCGTCTGATCCGTTCCAAATTCTGGATTCCGAGGGTGAGGAATTTGGTCAAATCAGTTATCTATTCGTGCGTCATCCACAAGAAGAAGGTGCAGACGCAACTCATGGGAGAGCTGCCGAAGGAGAGGACATCGTTCTCTCGTCCCTTCACCTACACCGGCATGGACTACGCCGGCCCCTTCGACATCAAGAATTACACGGGCCGAGCCTGTCTGATTACGAAGGGGTATGTGCTAGTGTTCGTGTGCGTTTGCCACGAAGGCCATCCATTTAGAGCCTACGTCCGACCTTACGACCGAGAAATTTCGCGCTGCTTTCGCACGTTTCGTGTCCCGCAGAGGATGCCCCCGCCAAGTTCAATCGGACAACGGGAAGACCTTTGTAGGGGCGGCTGCCCTACTCTCCCGCGATTTTCTCCAAAGCGTGAAAGAAGCGGTGACAAGCGCCTATTGCCATCAATAGCTCCTCTGGCATTTCATTCCTCCGGGGGCCCCCCACATGGGAGGCCTGTGGGAAGCAGGCGTCAAGAGCTTTAAGACCTTGTTCTATAAGTCCACGGCCACACGGAAGTACACCTTTGAAGAACTGGCCACGCTCCTGGCAAGAATCGAGACATTCCTGAATTCGCGCCCGATCGCTCCCATGTCCGAAGACCCCGCCGACTTGTTGGCTCTTACTCCGGGACATTTTCTTGTTGGAGGGCCCCTCCTCGCCACGGCGGAACCCGAAGTGAAGGGGGCCACAACGTCCATGGTCAACCGGTGGCAGCACTTGAAGGCTCTCCAGCAACAGTTCCGACTGCGATGGAAGGAAGAGTACCTCAAGGAACTCCACAAACGGAATAAGTGGCGGGCCCCCTCAAGAGACCTTCGTGTCGGGGACATGGTGGTTGTTAAAGAAGACAACCTTCCGTCCAATGAATGGCGGTTAGGGAGAATCGACGCAGTATTTCCGGGATCCGACGGCCGTGTTCGTGTGGTCGACATCCGCACTGCACCGGGACTCCTCAAGCGCCCTGTGGCAAAGGCTGTCCTCCTTCCGATGGACGCGCCCTGCCCACAATAGTCCCAATGGTCCGACGTCATGTGTTGTCTCGTAGTTACAATCCGTAGTTCTAACAAAATTCGCATGTACACTCATTTCCGTTATTTTTATGTCATTCCGGCAGTCAGACCCAGCACGATGTCTCCGCGTCCACGCACCGCTATCGCACAAGAGGGCAGATGTACTCGAGGTACTTTGTCCTACCGTTGCCGAGTCTGCCGGGGGATCCACCCACTGCGAAAATGCCGCCGTTTTTTGCACCTGAGCGCTGAGAAGCGGCTTCGGGCAGTACTGGCTAACCTCTACTGTCCGAGCTGTCTGGCCCACGAGCATTCGGACGGAGCATGCCGGCGAGGGGATTGCTGCAAAACGTGCGGCCAGGACCATCACACCCTGCTCCATCGAGCGACCATTGTCGACGCGCCGGCCTCGGCAGAATGCGCGTCGGTCTCGGGACGCCGTCGCCCCTTCTCGGCAACCGGCAGCAGCACCCCGGACGCCCTCCGCCACTCCACGGTCGACTCCCGCCCGTCCACCATCGTCCGACACCCGCCAGGGGCGCCTGCAAGGTGCAGCCTCAGCGCCGACGCTGTCATCGCTGCTGCAGCGACACAGCGTCAACGTCCTTCCGACTGCGCTGGTACGGTTGGACACCGGAGCGCGCATTTTCGACACCGCCGCGCTCATCGACCCGTGCACGCCTACGAGCTGCATCGGCGCGTCTCTGGCGGCCAGCCTCCGTCTACCCACCACTGACGTTGGCGGCGAGCCAATTTGTTCGGCCACGGTGGGCTCCAAGACGGACCGGAATATCCGTTTCGACGTGGTGTTCCGGGTCGAGCCTAACGTGCGCATCCGCACTCCAATCCGAGAGCTAAGCGAGACGGTGCGAGCCCACTTCTGCGACATCACTCTGGCCGACGACCGCTTCTACCTTCCGGCCACCATCTCCGTGGTCCTGGGCGCGGACATGTACCCACGGGTGATGCAGCCCGGATTCCTAAAGATCCAGGATGGACTGCCAGTGGCCCAAAGCACCGTCTTCGGCTGGGTCGTGTCGGGGGCCTGCCATCAGCCATAGCTGCAACGACCCAGTTGCAATCCGAGCGATTGCAAGGGGGGCAGGATGTTTACGAGCGAGCTTTCTGTCCCCCGCCTTGCGCTTACACTCCGAGCACCACCGATCTCCCGCTCTCGCTTTCTGTCCCCCGCCTTGCGCTCACACTCCGAGCACCACCGATCTCCCGCTCTCGCTTTAACGAGGCAAAGCGACCGGGAGCTCGGCTTTATGTTAAGTTAGTCTTATGTATGCAGCGGAATAAAGCTGACGCTGAAATACCCCACGACGCCCCCGCTATTTTTATTTGGAACCCCGACGGGTTATTTCATCGTTTCGCGACGTGGGAATTTTTTGGCCTCCGACAAGGATTCTTTGCGGGCAGGATCGCCCCCCAAACAGCTATCAGCAGATAAATCTCTTCGAAATGATAAGTCCGGTGTTAGCTGTGCAGCGACTAAAAAACACTCATTTCCAGTGGTCGACCAAGAATTTTAAGCGAACGATACTGCTAAAACTAGGCTGTAGTTTGCAAATAATGAATTGCTAACTATTAAAAAGGATTTAAGGTCGGACGAAACAAGAATTAATTAAGATTATATGAATCCAATAGAAAATAAATGGAGTCATGGCAAAAAGCAATTGGCCAAATATGCAGCTCCTCCGAATGAAATGATGGAGCTGTGGAAAGGAAAAAGGATGTATGGTTTGCTATTCACCCTAAATTGGTCAAACGTTACACACGCAGTATGCCAAATCTCGTAGGAGAACTCAAAAAAGTCAATGGGGTTCTGGGCACAAAATTTGTTTAAAAGCAACCACTGTGCATTTTGTATCCAATTAAAAATGGCATAAAATGTTTGGTAAACATAGTGTGTTAATCTACCAACAAAACAAGGCACAGTGGCCGAAATATTAAAAGTTGAGGCATAAAATAAAATACAGTTCCCAGGGACTTAAAAATCGGTACAGTTGACGGTTATGATGTATATATAAATTGGAAAAACTTTGAGATTGATCGGACCACGCCCACTTTTACCTCCCATATTAACCATATTAAAATGTTTTGAATTTAATACTAATTCACATATATACTTTTTGTATTATATATTTAAACATCAACAAATATTTTTTTATTAATTTTCTTCAGCATCTATCTCAAAAGAAGAGGAATATATATATTCATTATCAGAATCTGAATCGATATCAGATTCAATATGATCGTCATTTACTATAACGTCAGTGAAAAGAGCAATCACTTCTGACGGTAGCTTGTCCTTATATTTTTTAAGCATTTTATTTGAATAAAGGCTCGATATTAAGGGATCTGAAGTATCCATAGCTCGGTGAAATATGTCCTCTATATTAATACGACTATTTTATCGTGCGTGAGATATTCTGTCGCATTTATAATATTTGCTTCGAGCCTCGGAGGCGTTTTCGCCTAAACACCCGACGGTAACAAGAGAGGAAGAAAATATTTGTGATCCATGGACCAAGATCTTATGATTGTTATTTTCCTTTGGCATTTTGGCAAATATTTATTAATGTATGAGGTGAAATTGGATATTTGTCTCATAATTTGCTGTTTCTTGTCTAGCTGTACATTTTTAGAAAGCTTCCCAAATATAAAATTGGAAATCGACTCCGTTTTGCGACCACCTTGAATCCAAATCTCAACCAATTCGTCGTGACTGAATTCGAACGCGTCTGCAACATCATCTAATATTTAACAAATGCGCAAAAAGGCGCAATAACTATTAGTTAAATAATGCTAAGCACATATTGAACATAAATGCATTATTAGTTTCGAGAAGGAGCTAGAATACTGCCTACTTTTACTCCACAAAGCACATGGTTTATAGGTTAGGTTTTCCTAAAAAAAAAACACCACGACAATAACACGGTAAAACGAAGACATAAAATAACATAACACAAACATTAATGTACATTTAAAGATCTGCATACCCTTATTGGTGTTTTCCATTTTAAATTAATGTTTCTTGACAACGGGAAAAAACTAGTTTAGCAGCGTCAAAGAACACGAAAATAATGCAGCTTTTAAAGAGCAGACTTTAAGGGCCCACCAAAAATTCCAGGGTTGCGCAAACATTTTTTTTCAAATTGTATATTTTTTTTATGTCTATATTCTACCATAATACTTAAATCGATTTTCTGTAGATCAAGATTTATTTTTTGACTTTCTGCCTCAACTTTGGCAAATCCGGCCACTGTGCAAGGCTAAGATTTCAGAATGCATACATTAGAACATAAGATATAGACATTTGAAATTATCGAATATTAAACTCGTATTACAGTTTTGTCGCCATTGTATATAATATAGTCTTCCAAGCCCGCCCGTTAAGAATTATATACTAATAAGACTATAAGAAAACTTACTACACAGTTTCATTCAGATAGACAGATGACTTTTATTCACATGCAAGAATAGCAAGGGTGGGCGGCATCAGTATTAGTATTACAAGTGGATGCGTCTAAGTGGACTTCAAGCGAACTAAACCTTGATCCTCAAGGACTTCAAAACCGCGTAACAAACTCCGGGTCAGAGGCCATATTCACCTAAGTATGGGCCAACGAGGGCTGTTCGGTTTAACCTTACCTAACCTATGACATAGGAGCAGACCCAAATTAACTTATACCAATTGAAAATGCGGTCAAAATGGCTACCACTTTTTGTTAATACATAAATAAAATAAGCAATTTCTGTCTTTATATTGCCTCAGAAAAACAACTAAAACTCATTTTACTATTGAAAACGACCAAGTCAGCTCTCTGGGTAGTCACAAATATTAACGATTTAAAAAAATTAAGTGATACCCGAAGCACCTAAAAACGAAATCGAACAACTTCGCCCAAAACGGAAATAATATGGCCCCCTATTTTATAAATAAAACAAAATATAAAATATTTACCTTGTTCCTCCATTACAGTGCTTCTACTATCCATTAAAAGTGGAAGATTCCCACGAATTTTTTCTACATACATATATGTAAGCTCTGTGTCTTTAAATGGTTGAAATCCATTTGCCATTTCGCAACAAGTGATTCCAAGTGCATATATGTCTATTTTTTCTGTGTACCCACAAAGGCTTTGGTGTAAAACTTCGGGAGCTGTCCAGTTTAATTGTTTTTCTTTTCCTTTAGTGGATCCATATAGAAACTGTGCTTTTCTTCCATGGTTAACAAAGGTTTGATAGTCACCAAAATTGGATATTGAAGCTTTCATTGAATTTAATAAAATGAGTTTAGCTCGTATAGATCCATGTACAAAATGATGAGAATGAATATATATAAGCGCTGACAATACATCTCTAACAATTAGTGCTATCAAGGTTTCGGGAAATCCTGAAAAAAAAATTAAAATACATATCTATTAGGGAATGAAGTCAAATCAGTATTATAGCATCGTATAATTAAAAAATAATATAATTTACGAAGTTATTTGTATTTGAAAGAATTTCATGTGGTGTAGTTAGAATTTTATAACTTTTTAAAATCGCTTTGTTATCGGAATGTATATTATTTAAGAGGTTAAATTGCACTGAAAATTAGAAAACAATGTTTTTTTACACAATCTCGATGCCTATATTCTTACGGTCATTTTAAATATCTCCTTATTTGTGCAGTCTTCGACTATCTCTAGTTGCGAGCGGACGTCTCTTATCTCCCAACAGCGGTTCTCGATCGGCCTTTATTTTTATCGACCCTCGTGGTCTATATTTTTCCGATCTCCCAATTCTCATGCTTTGCCGTCCACCGTGCCTTAAAAATGATCTCCAAAAACATTGTGTCTATTTCGAACCTCCGGGACGGAAATTTACTAATGCTAGTAAAAAGCCAAGCCGATGCTGAAAAGTTTATTAACACTACTGAACTCACTGGTTTATGCAAAATGAAGTGCAAGCTCTATGAGGCTCTCAATTTTGTAAAAGGAACGGTTTATGCTCCTTATCTCTCCGACATCCCCTTTGAAGAAATTGTCAACGAACTTAAAACACAAAAAGTGACGGACGTGTACAAATTTATGAAGTCAAACGATGGTTTTTCCTAGCCGAGCGGAGTCATCCTATTAACCTTTGAACTCTATAGCCTCCCAGCTAAAGTTTAAATTTCCTGGCACTCCGTTAAAGTTCGCGAGTACACACCAAACCCTATGCGTTGTAAGACGTGCCAATTGCTGGGCCACACAGCCAAGCACTGTAAAAACTCTCCTCTCTGCTCCGAATGTGCCCTTCCCCCGCACACCCCTAGTAAATGCACGAAAACAAGCTGCGCCAATTGCGGTGGTGAGCACCCCGCCTCCTCCCGACTATGCCCAAAGCACCAAGAACAAAAGGAAATACTAAGAATTAAAACAACAAAAAAATGTAACATGCGGGAGGCCAAAACAATATTCAAGACAACGTCAAATTTTTCTTCGGTAGCTAAATTATCACATCAACGCAGCGAAAACGCAAACCAAAACAAAACAAATGACAAAATCAAAAACATCTCCTCCGATGAAACCCCAAACAACTCCCATTCTGTTTCCCCTTCCCCTTCCCCACCATCTCCCTCCTTCCCCCATTCCCCTATCTAGGCAAGCTCTTATCAGTCCAACCGAACCTATCTACCTGATCAAAACAAATATAACATATCCCCTGCATCTTTTGCACTATTACAACAAATTCATGCTGAACACGAAGCAAACAGTCCAACAACATCTTCTAACCATGATATATCAACTTCAAACACAAATAAATCGAATACCCAAAAATATAAAAATGACCTGTCTGACGATGCAATGAGTGATTCTTAATTTCGTTTAATCCAGATCTCAACGCAATAATATTCAATTTCTTTTCCCGCTTATGTCCATTACACTAGTACAATGGAACATTAATGGTTACTTTAACAATTATCACGAACTACAACTTTTAATTAACGTTACCAACCCGGATATTATTTGCCTGAAGGAAACGCATATAAAAGCCAACCTTACGAATGTTGCTTCCCCCAAACAATTTACTGCATATTTCTACAACTCAATCTCTAATGCCAACTCTAAGCAAGGTATAAGCATACTCATCCGGAAAGACATTCCTCACAAGCCTATACCAATAAGGGGCAGTACATGCTCTTTAGGTATCGAAATCCTACAACCCAATATCTGTATTTTCAATACGTATATACCTCCATCCCAACTCGTGACAGCCAACGAAATACTCCAAATAGTAAATCTTACCAGGAAACTAATCCTTTATGTTGGGGACTTCAATGCTTGGAGTCCAATGTGGGGGTCAACTTCATATAACTCAAGAGGGTTTCAAATAGAAGAGGTAATTACCAAATCAATCTTGACTATTCTCAATGATGGCTGAGCTACCCATCATTCTGCCCACAACTCCTTGACCTTACTTTAGCATCCGCATCATTGCTCCCTTTCTGTAAGTGGTCCGTAAAAGACTCTCTATAAGGAAGTGATGACTATCCTATAGTTACACACATACATTTGCAAACCAATCTCAAAAACTTTCCATCACCTCCGAAATTTAAATTAGATAAGGCAAACTGGAATCTGTACCGCGCCGTATGCAAAGTTTGCTTTAATTTTCCTTCAACCAACGATCTAAATCTGTTTGCAGCCAAAATCACAAAAGGAATTAAAGCAGCAGCTAAAGTAGCAATTCCGCAAACCAAACCCTGTCCGCATCAGCGAACTGTTCCTTGGTGGAGCCAAACGCTTCAAGATCTAAGGAATCTAAAGCAATCCCTTTGGCATACTTATATACAAACTAGGAACGCTGCTGCTTTGATCTCTTTCAGGAAATCCAATGCCCTATTTAAATACAAATCTAAAAAAAACAAAACGGGAATCCTTTGAACGATTTACATCAAATATTAACCCTTTATCTTCTACTAAGAAGACATGGTCCGATCTAAATCGCCTAATTGGTAATTCCTCATATAGCCTCAGAACAATTAAATACGCTTTTGGGAACTTCTGGTCGGAATATTCCAAGGACGAAAACTTCTCCCAACAATACAAGACCCGCAAAGTAGAAATTCTCTCGCAGGATTACACAGTAACCAATTTGTCCGCACCAAAAGGCCAAAAAGCTTATGTAGTTTATTACAGCCCCCACCAAACAGCTTTAAAACAACAGCATAGCACCCTTGATTCTCTTCTGCATCTCCATCATTATGCATCTGATGCCCTTTCCACCAAAAATCATGTTACCTTTCTGGCAACTGATTTCGAAAGGGCTTTTGATCGCATAGGGGTTCACACAGTACTGGATCAACTTTCCCGGTGGGGGGTAGGTCAAAAGACCTTCAACTTAGCGAAGGCTTTCATGATCAACCGTTCATTCCGAGTAAGAGTAAACAACACTCTATCTAAGTTTTATACTCTCCACAATGGCATCCCACAAGGATCGCCCCTTTCTGTCGTGTTATTCATGATTGCCTTCCAATCCTTAAATAACAAGCAATAAGCAAATTAACCTTTATCTATCAAGCTATGCAGATGATGCCATTATTTTTAGCAAATGTAAGAATACCAATTCGCTCAACAATAAGTTCACAGATATTCTTAAAGAAATCCAAATATGGGGAAATACTTCCGGTGCTACCCTAGCTGTAAATAAATTTAAACTCTTTCATATTTGCAAAAAACAACACTGTACATATCCATCATTATCTTTCAATAACATAAACAGAACTCTTAACATTTCTCAAAATTCTCGGCCTGACTTTCGATAAACGACTCACATTCAAACAACATTGTATAGATCTCAGAATAAAACTTATAAATAGGCTTAACATTATTAAATTCTTAACAACTAAGCGCTCATTAATTCACCTCAGGGAAAGAAGTATATGTGCACTTTTTAATTTGCTTGTATTTTCTCTAAAGTTAACGGTACAGTTTTTGTAAGTACGCAGTTTTGTAGTCTTATCTTTAATGAACATATCCTAATTCAATGGTCCTCTTTGGACTTTATTCGTTGTACCGTTTCTAAGAACATGTGCTGAAACTTGTGATTTTAATAGGAAATAAGTATATGTGCATATTGAGATTATTCTGTTATTGATAGCGAGTAAGCTAAGAAGTGTGATCTAAAAATATTTTTTAGTCAGCGGAACGTAAGTAAAATATATTTTTTACCTTTGTATAATAAAATAATTAATATTTAGTTTGATTTTAGGGTAAAATGCCACGTGGTTTACATTTGTCAGAGGAAGATCGCGGCATGATCAAAGGACTGGCTGAATCTGGCCAGACCATTTCTTATATTGCTGCCAGATTAAATAGGCACAGGAATACAATTAGTAACTTCCTTAAAAATCCAGAAAGTTATGGAAAAATAAAGCGAAGTGGCAGTCCAACTGAAATCGACGTGCGGTGCAAGAGACAAATTCGGCGTCTAGCAGTTCAAGACTACAAGCCTTGCATGGAGATAAAAGGTCAACTGAATCTTGAAGTATCCAAAAGACGTATAAACCAAATTTTAAACCAAAACAAAATGGTTACATATGGTTCACGCGACCCTGTACCAAGGCTATTAAAGCGCCACATAACCACTCGTCTACAATTTGCTGAGAAATACAAATTTTGGTCGGAGGAGTTTAAAAAAGTTATATTTTCGGACAAAAAAAAAATAAAACTTAGACGGCCCTGACTCCTGTCAAAAGTACTGGCGCGAGAAAAGGCAACCACGGCAGGTCTGCCATAAACGAAACCACGGTGGAGGATCATTAATGGTTTGGGCCGGATTTGGGTATGCTGGGAAGTCTCCACTTTGTTTTATACCGACTAGAACAAATACAGAAATTTATATAGAGTTACTAGAAACAGTGCTGATTGAATTTGCTGGAGACATTTATGGGGATGAGTGGATATTCCAGCAGGACAACGCGCCAATCCACACAGCTCGTAAAACAAAAGACTTTCTGGCAGCTAGAAAATTACCGCTATTGCAATGACCAGCGATCAGCCCGGACCTAAACCCAATAGAAGATCTTTGGGGAATTCTTTCTAATAAAGTTTACAAGAATGGTCGCCAGTTCGACACAGTTAATGACCTTAAAAAGGCTTTGATCAAGGAATGGGATCAAATTAATCCGACAACTCTGAAAAACTTAGCAAATTCAATGCCCAATCGGATTAATCAAATTTTTATTAAGAAAGGAAGTCATATAAATTATTGGGAAGTGTACTTAAAATTGTTGAAAAATTTTCCAACATGTATTTCGAATTTTCGGCCAGTATGCACATATACTTATTTCATATGAAATTAAAATTCTTTATTTAATTTAAAGTTAACCAAAACGTTTACGAAAACTATATTGTTATTTTTTTGTTAATATGTGTTCCAGCAATATAAATAAATTTAATCAAAAACCTAATATAATTATTTTATGTTTTTTTTATTTAAATAATTTCAATGCACATATACTTCTTTCCCTGACGTAGTACCCTCCAATTTTCAGGCGTTTAGTGTGGTGTAACCCGTTAAACTGCCCAAAGACCTGGCTTCGTTATTTTCAGTAGTAAATTGTGTTTTAGTTGTTAAATTGTTTGTCTAGAAGCAATATACAGGCAGAAATGGGAAATCGTCTCAACTCATTTTTTCTGCGTTTTTACTTCTTTCCTTTGTATCTCGGCAAGACAGTTGCTCGTTTTGCAAATCGGAAAAGTAATTTCCGTTTTCAAAAGCGAAAATGGTAGAATTTTGTAAAAGTAAAAAACCGGACCAGGCTTGTAAGACTTTGAACTCTATTAACTGTACTTTTAAGATATTAAATACAACATAAAACCTGTCGTAACTTTAACATATTCATATTCTGAGAAATCGAAAGATAGGCTAGGAAGAACAAAAGTTGACGTAGTACGTTCGCCCCTTCATTATTTCAAGGGAAGCTTTCTTGCAAATCTATCTGTAATGGGCTACCGCTGAAAGGGACTAGGGCCATATCCTGGCTTTAATCAGAACCAATCCCAAAAATTCTGCACCTTTCACACAGAAGGGACTATTCAGTAGCTCAAATAAAAAAGGTTAATCTCCAAGTTACGTAATGTGCTTAACGAGGGTTTAAAATTGAAGTAAGCCTTTGATTTTTATTGTAAATCAAAAGAAGAGTGAGTTTTTCAATAAAATATGTTATAAGGGATAATGTTATTCGAAATGATGAGTTAAAATTTAACTTTTTTTAGTTTTGGTGGTACTTAATGTACCGTATGGATGAAAACCAATAAGGCTTTTGGTCTTACAAATTTAGCCCCAACCGTTAAACGTATGTGGACATTTGGAGTCTGAAAACGAGAATGCATTTTTGTCTTGACATGGACCCATGACACATGAACATAGCTCGTATTTGGTTAACAAGTGGGGTTTTTACAACTGAAAGCGATAGCATACGCCTACACCGTCTTCAGATTTCAATCCCATTAACCGCATTTGGAATTTGATAAATACCAGAATTAGAAACACTATCATCAACAAATAATTACATTTTATGAAATGAAAAATATAAAAACTGACATTAATTATATAAAGAATTTAAGCATTACATAAACATTCGGTTTTAAAATTTACCTATTACTAAATACTACTAAGTACTCAAATAATACAAAATAGCTAAAGTAGATGAAACTATATTCAAAACTGGAAGTCATATTTTTACTACAAATTTTCCGATCGTATCTATAACAGCTACATAAATGATATAGTCGTACGATTTTCATTAAATTTTAAAATAATACAAAATAATTATATTTTAACTAGGATGGAAATTTGCTGAAAACTGGGAAATTTATTATTTTCATAACATTTTTAGATTTTTTCTATGGCAGCAAGTTCCAACCCTTGTATATAGTGAGAGTATATAGAAGACGAACTGCAAAGTTTTATTATTATTAAACTATATTTACATTCATATAAAACTTAAAAACTGTAAATAAGGTATGTAAAGGTGAATGTAACGAAAATAGGTATTACTTCGATGATTTTACAGCAAACTTTGGGCTGCCGAAGTTAGCTGCCTGTCTTGTTCCTAATTTATTTGTTAAACAATTAGTATTTTTATTATTTTGTCTTTAAGTAAACTACTATAAAACTTTTCCTTATTAAATATATATATATCATATTATTGATATAGAAAATATTACATTACAACTTGATCTGCGTCATTTGGCATTAAGGTGAAGAACTAGAATGTACTTAAAATTTATTTTCCCACTGTATGTATGTACATGTTGAATGGTTGTAATTATAAAACTACTTATTTACCAGAAGTATAAACATTTTCAAGAAGTATTTGACAGTTTCCAAAGCTCATATATGGGTACATCAAATAAGCATACTCCTTATGTATGAAGCAGTGGATGATAGTATTTATATTTCGATGTTTAAACTGACGAACGTTTAATACTTGTTTACAGATTAAATCGAACTTTTCCATTTGCTGATCCAGTAATATTTTTTCAATAACCACATTTCTACCAGAATTTTTGTAATTTGCTTTGTAAACGGTTCCAAACAGTCCATCTTTAAATTGCGCCAGGAACTTATAGTGGTCTATATTGCTGCTAAACATCAGAAGGGACACTCTATAAACTACTATCCATACGAATCTATTGTTTTTTTAATGGTCAAGATAACTCCGAATTCAAGGCAACATTAATAGAACAATGAAGTATGCAAATAGCCCTCCGTTTTCCAATTCCTCATCTTTGTCTAAAGCTGTGTTGCCAGGTTATGAAAGAACAATTTGAAGAAGTGGGAAAATAACTAAGCTAACGCCAATAGTGGCCATTGCAGCGCAGCTGGTACTTTTATGTTCGATCACACACAAGAGAAGAAAATACAAGAAAATATTTGAAATTATGGTAACAACAACACACATAGTATGAAAAATATATAAATTTCTTATAAAATAAATCGTTGATGTCATGAATGTTATTAAAATGCGCTATTTTTAAGGCTACATGTTAGTTAAAAAATTGCATATACTTTTCCACTTTCAAATATGCTAGATTTAGCTTGAAATAAGCCAAACGGGCAGCATGTCCTAGAGTAATAGATTCGTAATGGGGAATATATAGGAATCTGTGATATTTTACCGTTGTAATCGGGTGTTTTGGAACTTTTTCAGCTTAAAATACTGAATTAACTATAGTTTCACTAACGAATTAAGAGCACCGTAAGGTTTTAGCTAAAAAATAAGATGTATCTAATATTTCTCTCGGGCGGTTATTAACTAAAGGTAATTTATTCCGAGCGATAAATTTAATGTGTTGCCGGATCAAAAACCCAAACAGCTGTTATTTTGCAAGCGATATAATTAAATCGTACATGTTAAAACCAAGAGGAAGGAAAGTTTAAAACATAAAATCATTACTCGCATGCAGCGTTTTTCTAGCAGGCAAGAATGGTTTGAATTAATAAATGCCGTAATGACAAGTTCCTAAATGTGAGATTTGTTGCATTTCGGAGTTCGGATGGGCAAGAGGCTATCGATGTATCGATAGCGAGAGGCAGGATCGGTGGGCCCAGGGGGGGATGAGGAAGCTGAGCGAACCGGGAACTTTGAATGCGGAAGGGCAAGAAAGAAATGAAAAAGTAACGGCGTGGAGCTTTGGAACACGAAAAGGAACGGAGGTAATAAAGGGAGGTGCTGGGGGAAAAAAACGAGGAGTCAGGAATTTGAAAGAAAACGTGCGCGAGGTTTTTGGAGAAACAAAAATCGATCGCTGCCTGAGAGTGCGCGCTTGCGTCACCAGTGCCACCGCCTCAGCACCGCTCTGTGCCGCCGCGTACCATTCTGTGGACACCGCCTCCGCGCCGCCCAGTGCCGCCACCAGAGCCCAGAGCCGCGTACCGTTCTGTGGACACCGCCTCCGCGCCGCCCAGTGCCGCCGCCAAAGCCCAGAGCCACCGTAGCGTCGCGAGTGCCACCGACTCGGCACCGCCCGTGCCGCCGCTATAACCATCAGGAGGGCATGCGATCCCACTGAGAGCCCAGAGCCGCAGTACCGCCGCCTTAGCACCGCCCGTGCCGCCACTTCAGCGCCGCCTGAGCCGTAGAGCCGAAGCCAGAGTCGCCGCCGCAGAAAGACAGCGCGCCGTACGCTCCGACGCCGAAGCCGCCAAGGGCTAATCCGGTGAGTCCGTTCCGGGTGGAGGGCCATACAAAACAGAAGGAAGTTAAATTAGATTAGAATAGGTTGTAGAATTTGTGTATTGTAAGGTTATCTTTGTTCTCCGCTTGGCCGTATCCTGGGTCCGGGATTGGTGCAACACAAGTGCTGTGACCAAAGGGGGAACGGGGAAGAAGGCCGGTCCTTGTTTTTTCTGATTATATTTTGTTTTTTTTTTTTGTCGTGAACCCCTGTACCCTATATTTCTATTGGAGCTCCAGCAGGGATTAGGGACCCCAAAGAGGGAGTAATTATTTTTGTGGCCGATTGAGTCCAAATGTTTAAGGCGCTCGTTAATGTTTATGGCCACGCTCTCGCCGGAAGTGGAGAAATACCACATAGAAAAAAAAGAATTGTATAATAAATATTAATATGGAATAAATAATGAAAGTGAAAATGGAGTAGAGTCATTTACCTGGGGGAGATGGGTCGGTCGCCAGACCGCCTAGAATAGGCTCCGGTCCGCCGGAGATGGGTGATGCCCCTAGATACTCAGGAGGCATCACAGAATGGGTGGGTGCGTCGTGGCAAAACCACCAATGCCACCAATTGTTCCAACAGTGTAGTCGGTTTATATTTGTTGTTTATTTACTTGTGTTTTGTATTTAGAGATGATAGTTTTGTTAGTGAGGAGTATGACGTCCGAATGGTCCAGTATTTTATTGTGCGGACTCCGGGCATTGGGTCGAACCCAGCCCTGGGCCTCCTTAGCTAGCCCGGCGTTGCCCAAGAAAGCAGTTTCGTAACAATATGGCGCCAAAATCAAAAAAACAAATAAGATAAGCGGAATGACGATGTCTCGTAAGGTCGCGTCCCGGGGCATCCAGCCCCTGCAATCGGTGCCTTGCATGGCCTATATTGACGGCCTGCAATTGCACCGAGGACCGGGGACTGGCGGCCCAGACGTACGTGTTGTTTTTTTGTTTTCTTTCCCAGTAAAGACGGGAGGCTTGCTCCGCAGAAGGACGGGCAATTGCTCCTGTAGACGTTCGCAAGATTTGCATACCTCGCCCCACAGATCCGTGCATGAAGCACGAGATTAGAACAACGATGAGACAATTTAGGAGAAAGTGATAAATGTTGTTTATTTAATTTAACGTAAAGATGTTTGTTTTCCATGTAATGTAAATTTGTGCAGATCCTTGGGTTTTCCTGGTGGAAGGGGCTTCCTGGTATCATCCTGTTAGTGAAGTCGTGACCCGCAGGTCTCACTGCGCGCTGCACGACCACAACAATCAGAGCTTCGGAGTCCCAGCCATCAAGGAAAATCCTACGGGATACTGCTGAAGGCCCATGTCCTTAACTGGCGACTTTCAGCCCAGCTGAAAGTTAGCCCAGTTGACGAATGGCCGGATTAGGGACGACACGGGACAATTGAAGACGCAAGTATCTGGTGCGGAGTCCACCGGCGGTTGATCGGCCATCTCCCCTGAAATTAAAAGAAAATATTAATAATTAATTGTTTATATTGCAGAAATAATTAATTTTCTTATCGACTTGTTATTTATTGCTATTTGACGCCGATCCAAATCCCGGGAGTTGCCATCTAACTCCACCGTGCTCCACCGAAACAAGAAATACCAAATCTTGTAGCGTATCCAACACTCGGACTTGAAGTGTGGTAATGAGCTTATAGTGGCGGTGCGTGCGTTTTATTCTGTTGAGGAGTAGTACAAACTTAGAATTAACCTCAACCTATTTCACTTTAACATACCGCAGTTTCTCCTCCCTTCTCTGCTGGGATCGCCGATCGGAATAAATCGTGGCGCCGAATTTAACATAGCTTTCGGCCATAAACAGTGTGGCCGATTACAAACTTAGTTCAAATACCGAATACATACTTAACGAAGGTTCGCCTTAGTGGCGCGTAATTCAAGCTTGACTGACTATCGATATTCTAGCGGGTTAACTTATCCGTTCCGCGACATCCCCGCCCCCGTGAAGCAGCCGCATTCACCACATCCAGAACAGTTAGCTTCCAATCGGGACGAATCATCCTGGCTCGACCGTACCGCCGCTCGCCCGGGCACTCCATCTACTCCAGTGAACACCTCCTCTACGAATCCTCGTTTCCACTCTCGACGTGGTATGGCCGGATCACAGATGAACACTAAGTCTCCTCGGCGCAGGGGCTCGACATGTGAGCACCATTTCTCCCTGCGCACAAGAGTAGGCAGGTACTCGTGCACCCATCGCTTCCAGAAGCGGTCTCGCATCAACCTGGCCAGTCGCCACTGCTTCTTCGTGGCGCACCTCTCCAACGGCTGTCCATTGTCTCCGGGTAGATCCGGCAGATTTGGTACTCCTCTCAGCAAGTCGTTGGGAGTCAGTGGAGCCTCCTGATCCACAGTAACTGGCAGATGCGTTAGTGGGCGGGAATTCACTATGTTCTCCGCCTCGATCAACAAGTTCTCCAGAACATGTTCCATGGGAGCCAGCTCCCTCATCGTATGTGCCAGCACCTTCTTCACGCACTGGACCATCCTTTCCCAGGCGCCACCCTCAGCTGGGTTCGCTGGGCAGTTGAAAATCCACTCGATTCCTTTGGACGACAGCTCGCCCTGGATCTTCTCTGGCTCGAAAACCTCGTCGAATCTCCTGGCCTCTCGATTGGCTCCAACGAAGTTCTTTCCATTATCGCTCCTAATCTTGACCACCGGTCCTCGCCGGCTCATGAAGTTCCTCATAGCGATGATACAGGAATCCGTAGATAAATCATGGGCCATCTCCAAATGGATGGCCCTCGTGGTTAGGCAGGTGAACAGTGCCACCCACCTCTTCTCGATGCGACGTCCAATCTTCACGTGCAACGGTCCAAAATAATCCAAGCCCGTGCGCTTGAATGGCCATCCGTTGGCCTCCAGTCGGTCTTCTGGCAAAGGACCCATTATTGGCTGCATCGGCTGTGCCCTCCGCAGCTTGCATATCTGGCAGTCAGCCACTACCTTCCGTAGCAGCCTCCGTAAGTTCGTTATCCAGAACTTCTTCCGTATCTCGCCTATGGTCGCATCGTGGTTCTGATGACCCATCTTCTGGTGGTAGTGGTGTACTACCATCACCGTCAGCGTGTGTCTGTGAGACAGTATAATGGGGCGCCGGGCGCTGTATGGCACACAAGCGGCGGCGTCGATCCTTCCCCTAACACGCATGACTCCATCCTTGTCGAAATACGGGGACAGCCCTCGCAATTGGCTGCCTTCTTTCGAGATCCTTCCAGCTTTGTCCCTCTCTTCTCCGGAGAACGCTTCACTTTGCGCCTGCCGGATCAATATGCGCTCCGCGTTGGCGCATTCGTTTGCCGTGAGTCCATATTTCTCACGGTCGCTATACTGGCCGCGGCACCGTCGGACGAATCTAAGGACCCAAGCCGTGGTCCTTACCAGCCGGTTGTAGTTTGAGAACCTCTGGAAAGATATAAAAAATCCGTTTGCTGTCACTAGCGCAAACTCACATGGCATCTCTTCCTCGTCGGTGGCTCTCGTGCAGCCACTACCATTAGAAGAGCTTTCTGGCCAGTTCTCTTCTGGTTCCCGCAGGAACGTCGGCCCGCTTAGCCATCGTGACCCTTGACTGAGGTCCACATGGCGTTGCGGCCTGGTTGCGTCGTCTGCCACGTTCTCAGCAGTTGGTACCCATCTCCATTGGGATACTTCCGTCGTCTCCAGGATTTCTGCCACCCGGTTTCCAACAAACTGTTTATACCGCCGGTGGGTGCTGCTTATCCAGTGCAGCACTGTTTTGGAATCCGTCCAGAGTACGTATCTGCTTATCTCTACACTGTGTTCCTGTTTCACAGTGTTCATCAGCCGTGTTAACAGCACGGCTGCCTGTAGTTCCAATCTCGGGACTGACATTGTCCTCATCGGAGCACATTTCGTTTTGGCACATACGAAATGCACCCGCACGTCGTCGTTTGCGTAGGTGGTCCGCCAATACGCCGTCGCAGCAAACGCGGACTGGCTGGAGTCCACGAAGACGTGCAGCTGGAGTGCTCGTACTCGTCCAGTACCAAAATAGTAACGTGGACATCGAAACTCCTTCACATGGCTCATCTCTTGCCGCCAGCTCTCAAATGCCGTGGCTAGCTCGTCTGGCAATGGCTCATCCCATGTGACTCCTTTCCGCCAAATCTCTCGCATAAGTAGCTTGGCGGTTACCATGTAGCAGCTCAAGAACCCAATCGGATCAAACGTGGACATCACCAAGCTGAGGAACTCCCTCTTGGTAGGGACACGTTCCCCCGTCATCACGCTGCTGGGAACCCGATGGTACTTGACGCTGAATCTGAAGTCATCTGTAGCCGGGTGCCAATACATGCCCAATATCTTCTGCTCGGATTCGGTCCACTCGACGTTCTTGTTGGTGCCTAACGGATTTAAGGCTCTGACCAATCTCGCCGAGCTGGAAGAAAACCGACACAAATCAAAACCGGCACTTGCGTGTATCTCTCTTACTCGTTTTGAGACGGCTATAGCTTCATCCTCGTCTGCGAAGCTATCTACGTAATCGTAATCTACTGGTACTCATTAATGGCCAGGACCGCTCGGGGATCAGTGTGCATGTGCCTTAAAGCATTTACTGACTTCACGTGTTGCGCTGAGCATGGCGAACAAGCTGCTCCAAACGTCATCACTGTCATCTCGTAGATCTCCGGGTCTTTGCGGTCGTCTCCTTGCCTCCACAAGAATCTCTGGGCGCATCTATCTTGTGGCTGCATCAATACCTGGTGGAACATCTCCTTGATGTCCGCACAGACTCCCACGGCTCCTTCCCTAAAGTGGAAGAGGACAGCCGGGAGTGACTTGTAGTTCTGGGGGCCTTTCAGTAGTGCTGAATTCAGGGATACGCCGTTCACTTTGGCTGCTGCATCGAAAACTAGACGGATCTTCCCAGGCTTGTTTGGGTTTTCGACCCCGAAATGCGGCAGGTACCACAACTTGTCACTGCTACCATAAGTGACCTCCTGCTGCTCTAGTCGTCGTGCGTATCCCTTCTTGACGTAGTCATCCATGATCGCATTGTAGGCCTGCGCGAAGTTCGCATCGCGCTTCATTTTCCGTTCGATGTTGACGAGTCGCCGTAGTGCCATGTTGTAACTGTCTGGCAGTCTCGTCTCGTCATCCTTCCATAGCAGCCCAGTCTGGTATCGTTGACCTATCCGTTTAGTCGTCCTCTCCAAGATGCCCAGAGCCCATTCATCGTCGCTGGCTGCGACCGGTGGCGCTGGCTTCACTCCGAAGTTCTCTATTTCGAAATAATCGCTGACCATCTTCTCCAGAGCGTCATCCTGGGTAACGGCTAGTAGGCACGATCTCTCCGTCAGTGGACTCGCTTGACGTCTCACTGGTCCATATACTGCCCATCCTAATTTGGTAGCTGCTGCGTATGGTCCTCCTGCGCCGAAGCTTCTGGTCTGCAGGGGAATTCCTAGGTGCGCGTGATCCAGTCCAATAAGGATCCTTGGCGCTGCATTGTTGTACGGCTTCACGCCGGGGCGCTTGCCCTTGCCGTCTTGACATCTTCCCGACGTAAACTCTGCATCGGAAGACTCAGGTTGCTTACTGCGTACACGTTCCTCAAACCGTGCCGCTTCGGTTTGCCCGCTCCACTGATCTGCAGGCTAACCCTTCTCGTAGGCTCTCTGGCGGACTTACCGCCAAACCACTGCACGTTTAGTTGTCGACTCTCACCCTTTAGGTGTAGGCTTCGGACGAGCTCGTCGTCTATGAGCGTCACAGACGATCCCTCGTCGAGCAGTGCGTACGTGTCCACCTGTTGCTTCTCCCCGTACAGCGTCACGGGCAGAACTCGAAACAGCAGGTGGCCTCCATCCGAATCGACACAACTAAGGTTTCGATGCGGCGTCTCCTGTCCGCTTTGGTTCTCATTTTCCATGCGCCCAGCGCTTCTCAGGCTTGTTGCTTGGGCCATGGAAATGTTACTCACTGTTGGATCCGCTGACTGCGGCATCCGCTTGCGTTGGCTGATGACCTCGTGTGGCTCCCGTCTGTGGTTGCTCCGTAGCTCCCTCCTGTGGCCACCATCTGACTGTTGTGACCGTCTGGGGCTATCGGCTTCATCATGCAGCAAGTAGTGATGCTTCCTCTGGCATCCGTAGACGTTGCACTTACGGCTCCTCTTGCAGAACCGTACCATGTGCCCGGTTTCAAGGCACGCGAAACAGATCCGCCGCTTCTTGGCGAACTCCAATCACGTCCTGACAGGGGCGTTGTTGAATACCTTGCAATCCTTGATGGCGTGTTGCCCTTCACACATGAGGCAACCGCTGGGGTGGTCATTATACCCCTTCTGTTCCATGTCTTCCTGATGCTCATCATGCATCGGAAGCTCCAGATTCGTGTTTGCATGTAACACCCTTCGCTTTGGGGTTTTACTGCTCATGTCCGTAATGGTGCATACCAGCTTAGCGAGCACTTAGGTGCCCTATCGTCGGATATGGTCCCATAGCGACCGCGTATCTGGCCCAGTCCAACCTCTTACTTAGGGGCAACTTGGCGATCAGCTCCTCCATCAGGGTGGGATTTCCTATATGCTGGTCGCCGCTGTCGGTTGACTGCAGAAACGCTGCAAGATTGCTCACCCTCGTGGCGAATGATACAATCCTGCCTTTGTTGTGCTCCTGAATTGGCTGTAGCTCCCGCACGCTCTCCAGTTGGCTCCGGATCAATTGCTCCGGACGCCCATAGCGAAAGCGAAGCTGTTCCATTACGGCCTGTACGTTGTTGGGATGAATAAGCAGTGATTTGACTGCCGTCCTCCCTTCACCCTTCAATGCCTTCACTAGCCTTTGGTTATTTTCCAATGCTGTACACTGATACGCCGCCGTCGTCTCCAAGAACGCGCACTGGAATATTGGCCATTCCTCTGGCTGACCTTCGAAATCTGGAAGATAAGGCAATCTGCGTGGCGTCCATTCATTGGCCACACCCGCTGTTCCATAGGATCCGGGTGATGGCGTGGGCACAGCGAATCTGCGTTGTGGCTCCCGTGGTGCGGGAACATAACCTCGTTCTGGCTGCACCGTGGCCGTCACGCAGCATGGCGGCGAGTAGCTTACAGTTGTACAGTCTGTCTGTGTGACTCGTTGCCCTATTGCCGCATTACCACTCAAATATGGCGGCAAACTTCCACTCAATTGTGGCAGCAGATTTGCACTCAATTGTGCCGGCAACTGTTCATCATAAGATGGCGTCACTGACGCTAGTGGTCCCGTTGGCAGATTTGCACTCAATTGCTGCCTTACCGTTGCGCTCAAACATGGCGCCTCTCCTAGCGGTGTATTCGCCGCACCGCTTACTCCGACGCCACTCGACCCGTTCCTAACGGGATTCCTGGCGGGCGCCGCAAGTCCTTCAATTGCCCTTGCCTGTTGGAGCTCCTTCTCTAGATTTGCGATCCTTGCCATAAGCTTCGCAATCTGTGAAGTCGTGGGGTCCACATCCTGTCCCAGCGCTTCCGCTTGGGCAGGTCCAGTGGTGCGTTTTACCCCGATTCCTTCCTCTGGAGTCCGTGGCCGCTGTGGGCCACCGTCCGCATACGCCAAGCCGGCCGGTGTGCCGGATGCTGCAGATGTGGTCGTAGCTGCGGTAAACTTAGGTTGATTAAGTCTGGGACTCCGTCTGGGCGAATGTGTCGTCGGCATATTACGCGTTTAACTCCGTACGTGTTTTCCAAATGCCGTTAGAGTTCCGACTCTAATGCGAACTCAAGGAATGCGAATAAAAGAAATGACGCCGATCCAAATCCCGGGAGTTGCCATCTAACTCCACCGTGCTCCACCGAAACAAGAAATACCAAATCTTGTAGCGTATCCAACACTCGGACTTGAAGTGTGGTAATGAGCTTATAGTGGCGGTGCGTGCGTTTTATTCTGTTGAGGAGTAGTACAAACTTAGAATTAACCTCAACCTATTTCACTTTAACATACCGCAGTTTCTCCTCCCTTCTCTGCTGGGATCGCCGATCGGAATAAATCGTGGCGCCGAATTTAACATAGCTTTCGGCCATAAACAGTGTGGCCGATTACAAACTTAGTTCAAATACCGAATACATACTTAACGAAGGTTCGCCTTAGTGGCGCGTAATTCAAACTTGACAACCTATCGATATTCTAGCGGGTTAACTTATCCGTTCCGCGACACTATTATTTATTTCATTGTTTATTTATTTATTTATTTAATTGTCTATTTATTTATTAAATTAATTATTCATTTGTTGCCTGTGGATTTATTTACGTTGAGATATTTATTTAGTAAGAATCAAGCCGTTAGCTGTCAGGAATTAATGAAATTGGATTATGGAAGGGAACAAGGGAAATAATTACCAGCTCAGGTCGAAGGGTCCTTCAGCCCAGGAAGAGGAGTTGTGGTCCACGGATGTGGAGAGTGCTGTCGGGTTCGCGCCGCCGCGGGCCTCAATGGGATTGCAGAGGACACCCCCATCTCGGCGACAGGAGCGGCCACCGGAGGAACATGTCCATCCAAAGCAGCTGGACTTCGATGCGATCGGGGCAGCAGTTGAACACCTGGTAGAGATGGATCCCGCTCAGCGTTCGGTACATTTCCAGAAGCCGCCAGTAGATTCCACAGCCAAGTCGGCGGTGAACCTTGCCCTGGCTCAGGCGGCAGAAACGTATCGCAAGTCCCAAGAAGCTGGGATCAGCCAGAGCTTGCGGGTCGAGATGCGGGCCGGATTTCTGGAAATGATGCAATTAATGAACGAGGTGCTGAGACCCTCCACAAAGCCGCAACACGTTCCAGGCGGGGAGCGCGGAGCAGCAACCGATGACGGCAGGACCACAACAATGTCAACAGCAGCAGCCACCGCCATTTGGACGATCAAGGGAAGCTGTATAAGACGCTCGCGGAGCTATACCCAAGCAAGGGCAGACGGCTGCCGGGCAAGCGACGCGGCCGACTCCACGAGTCCCACCGAAGCCACCCCGGAGGGCACCCGATCCAGCAGAGAGCTTTTCCAACAGCCCAGACGGTTCCACCGAGACTGAGGAAACGCGTAGAGATGACTGCGCGGGCCGGAACTGGCGCGTGGAGGACCGCCGAGCTGGCGATTTCCGTGACGAGCGGATGTACGTCAACTGGAACGCAGGAGACAGTTCCTCATTCAGCGGCTTCCTGTTCCGCTTGGAGTATCTCCAGAGGCAATCTCGTTGCTCGTAGACCGAAGTGATGCGTAACTTCCACACGTTGCTGACGGGCAGGGCGTTGGAGTGGTTTTGGATCCACGTGCAGCAGCACCGACTGGACAGTTGGCATCAGCTGCGCCGAGCGCTGATCGATAGGTTCCAGAGCCATGAGACGGAGCATCAACGAATGCATCAGCTTTTGCAGCGGGAGCAGCAGTCCGGGGAGAGCGTCGATGATTATCTGCACGCGATGCAAACCCTTGCTTCCCGCGTGAGGAAGCCAATGCCGGAGCGCCACCTGGTAAAGGTTATGAAAAAGGGTTTAAGAGAGGGTATTGCTCGCTTTGTATATGCCATGGAGCTACTCACCGTCGATGAGCTGCGGCAAGAGAGCCTTGAGGTGGAGCGTAGTTTCGGACGCAAAGCCCGGACCCAATTCCTGCCACCAACGCGCTACCGCGGGAAATGGAACACTACGCAGACCTGGAGGAAGACGACGAGGAGAAGGCGGACCCGGAATCCTGGACACTATCCGAAGCCGAGACCCGGGAGCTGGAAGACATTAAGAAGGTGTTTCTCACCTTCGAGAATGACGGCTTGGGTACCACTGGACTGGAAAAGCACACCATCGAGCTAGTGGTAGGCGCGAAAGCTTTTAAAGACCGGCCCTATCCGATGTCTCCGGTGAAGCAGAAGGTGGTCGAGGACGAGGTCGACAAAATGCTAGCCCTGGGAGTCATCGAGGAGAGCAAGAGTCCTTGGAGCAACCGGACGACAGTCGTGTCGAAGCCTGGAAAGGATAGATTCTGCCTAGACGCCAGGAAACTGAACGACGTGACCGTCAAGGACGCTGACCCCTTGCCTAGTATCGATGGAATCCTGTCCAGAATCGATCAAACCCACTTCATCTCCAGTGTGGATTTGAAATTCGCGTTCTGGCAGATCGAACTGGACGAGAAAAGCAAGGAGTTGACGGCGTTCACGGTGCCTGGTCGTCCCCTCTACCAATTCAGGGTGATGCCGTTCGGTCTCTGTAATGCGGCACAGAGGTTGGTGAGACTCATGGACAGAGTAATCCCAGCCGAAATCCGATCCAATGTGTTCGTATACCTGGACTATCTGCTCGTACTGGTTCCGGACATAAAGACGTACTTCCGGTACCTACGACGGGTCGCTGAATGCCTAAAAGAAGCAGGATTAACCATCGGCCTCAAAAAAAAAAAAATTCTGCTTCAAGTCCTTGACGTACTTAGGTTTTGTCGTAGGTGGAGGTCGTCTGAGCATGGATCCCGGTCGAGTGGCAGCAATCAGGAGGATGCCGGAGCCGAGGTCGAAGAAGGAGGTGCGCGCGTTCCTGGGTACCGCTGGCTGGTATCGACGTTTCGTCAGGAACTTAGCGACGCTGGCAGCGCCGCTAACCGAATCCCTCAAGAAGACTGGGAACAAGTTTTCTTTGAGTCCGGAAGCGGAGCAGGCTGTAGAACGTTGAAGGTGGCGCTAACCACGGCACCAGTCCTGGTGCACGTGGACTTCAAGCGACACTTCTACATCCAGTGTGACGCATCGCACGTCGGGTTTGGGGCCGTTCTTTTCCAAAAGAACGAGGACGACCAAGAGCAGCCGATTGCCTTCTTCTCGGCGAAGATGAACAGGCACCAGGTGAAGTACACCGTCACCGAGAAAGAGTGTCTTTACCTGCATCACCGTTCACGCTAGTCTAAAATGGTTGATGTCCATGATGGATCTGTCGGGACGCCTGGCCAGGTGGTCTCTGCAGCTCCAGGGCTTCAACTTTAACATCGAACACCGGAAAGGCAGCGAGACCGTGGTGGCAGACACACTTTCGCGATGCGTGGACGAGATCGCAGTGGACCCGACCAAGTTGCTGGGTTTTGAGACCACCGAGTTTGCTGGAGATGAGTATAAGGAGTTAGTCCGAGATATTCTGGAAAACAAGGACAACTTACCGGATCTTAGGATTGAGGACGGACTCATCTTCAAGCGAACCTCCCTAGCAACTGTGGACGACGAGGTGGACGGATCGACATGGAAGCTCTGGATACCGCAGAGTCTGACCCACAGCCTGGTTGAGCGAGCCCATTCAGACCCAAAGGCAGCTCACGGCGGAATGGGGAAGACTCTGGAGATCCTTCGGCGGCAGTTCTACTGGCCTGGGATGGTACTGCAGGTGCGGGAATTTGTCCGAAGATGCCAGGTCTGCAAGGAATCGAAGGCACCGAATCACCGGATAATGGTCGGGATCGACGAAGCTGTACATCGACTTCCTGGGCAAGTACCCGAGGTCGAGGAAAGGACACGCCTGGATCTTTATCGTGGTGGACCACTTTACAAAGTGCACGTTCCTGAAGGCCATGAGGGAAGCGACAGCTTCGAACGTTGTGGATTTCCTCATCAATGAGGTCTTCTACAAGTTCGGGGTGCCAGAAATCTTACACTCGGACAATGGACGACAGTTTACGTCGAGGATTTTCGAGGAGTCCATGGAGATCCTCGGGATCCGACACGTAAAGACTCCGATATACTCTCCACAGAGCAACGCAGCGGAACGGGTGAACCGGAGCGTACTGGCGGCTATCCGAGGGTTCCTGGAGAGCGACCATCGGGATTGGGATGCCTATCTTCCCGAGATAGAGGTGGCCATCCGGAACGCAGTCCATTCGGCTACGGCTGAAGCGCCGTTTTTCACGCTTTTCGGACACCACATGTTCCTGCATGTTCCAGCTACCGACTGGCCAGGAAGCTGCAGTCGCTGTGCGACCACGAGATGGCCGGCATGCCGACTGCCGACAAGCTCCGAGTGGTACAGGAGAAGGTGCGAAAGTGTCTGGAATCCGCATCCGCAGTCGTCGACGTTACGATCAGAGGGCCAGAGTGTTTGCTGCAAGACCAGGTCAGGAGGTATATCGCCGAAACTTCGTCCTTAGCGAATTCGGAAAACAGTTTAATGCCAAGTTTGCCAAGAAGTTCCTGAAGGCCAGAGTGGTGAAGGCATTAGACGGAAATGCGTACGAACTGGAGGACCTGGACGGCAGGAGTTTGGGCGTGTACCACGCCAAGGATATCCGCGTATGACCTGGAAGAGGGAGCAAAAAGTACACATGGGCAAGACCAAATAAGGAGATGTACTTCCCGTAGGACGTGGGCCCCGCGTTGGGCACCGTTCGGAACTGCGCTGGAGATGCCATTCAAATGCTCCCAATGATCTTGTCGAGACGGCTCCTAGTAGCACCTCTCCAAATCCTTGTAGAATTTGTGTTGTAGTATGCACATATATTGAATACCCACTGTACCGAAAATACTTAAAGGGTACGCACTGTAACACTTTGTTGCAGTGTTTACATATTTCAAGTCCCGGTCATAACCCCTAAGTGGCCGAAATATAATCCGATCGTTATGGCTTAACCCACACACAGGAAATGCTAGCGTCGGCATAACTGCAACGAACGGATAGCATATGCCTACCCCTCGCGCCTACACTTGAGAGCGCATAGCAATATACATAAGTATATAGATACATAGCCGTCTCTCTGCCGCTGCCTGCGAGCAGCGCAGCTATGAGACCTAGCCTTAATTAGACTTAAAGAATATTGTAAAAATCAGAGACATTTCGATCGTTGGAGCGGCACCATTGCTGCTCCAACCAAATAAAAATACAAATATAAAAACCTAAAACTTTTAAATGGAATGTTAACTTAAATTACCATAAATACAACGACAAGGGTCAACGAGGGATATACTTCATGGCGACCGTGACATGAGTCCTGAAGGAGATACGAAAAAACACGTCTGAGTGAGTAGAGTGTGCGCAATGGTACGTGGAGGTCTAAAAAAAAATCAACAAAAGAATAGCTCGCATAAAGTGGCTTCTATTTGCTCAAGCAACACCGCCCGCATGGACGACGGCGCAAAAGCTATATAACG
The DNA here is from genome assembly GCA_035046265.1 of Drosophila bunnanda. Lineage (NCBI taxonomy): Eukaryota > Metazoa > Arthropoda > Insecta > Diptera > Drosophilidae > Drosophila > Drosophila bunnanda. The sequence goes on from JAWNOB010000107.1 coordinate 458,675, forward strand.
AGCTTGAATTTTTAAGAGAAACCCTCCAAAACAGAGTACCACAGAGCACAACTCACTCGGAAAATCAAATAAAAGTGAAAAACCAAAAACTTATATCGAAACAAAATATTTCCAAGCCTCTGCCGAAACGACTACAGGTCTGCCCGACCGACTGCCCCGGACCTCTCAACTCTGCAGCATGCAATGGCACATGCGTAAAGCCGAAGACTAGTACGAAGACCAACCCAGAACAGTAGCAGAAAATAGCGTGAGAGGCACGACCGCCACCTGCGCCCTCGAGGGAGCGTCAGCGTAGCCAAACCGGCGACGACCAGCTGACTTGGATGGAAGGAAGAAGTAAACCAAGCCTGGGAGCAAAAAAAATTTTTTTCCCATGCACTGCGTTGCATAATTTTTTTGATTGCACTGCGATGCATATTTTTTTTATATCCATAATATAATATTTTGTAAAATTGAGCGGAACCTTTTCTGCTCGATTAGACGTGTAGCCTGTAAAGCTACGCAAAAAACTAGGTAGGAAGCTTGTTAACTTAAATGCGCAGTAATGCGATAAGTAAATTGCCAACAGAAGATCTTTATAATTTTAATGAAACACAAATAAAAGCATATGCAAAACCCACCAAAATGACGTTGGATATAAAAACAGTGGATTCCACTGCCAATGTCATCAACAAGGTAGAAACTACCAACGTTGATCTATATTGGGTACATGTACTTTTAATAATCATTGTCGTTATTATGTGCGCCGCTGTTTTTTATAAGATTTACAAGCTGCATAATAATTGTCTGAAAAAAAGGTATATGAGCCGGGGAAATGACCTGGATAAAATATAAGCAGCAAAATAAATAAAAATAAGAAAAAATATATATAGCACAAACAACAGATTACACATAAATGTTAACACCTAAAAATCTAAAAAAAAAAAAAATGAAATAAAAAATAAAATAAAATAAAATAATAAATATAAAATACTTCAATATATTCCTCTCACAAAGTACGGCCAAACTAAAGGCATGGAATGGAACAAATTGTACACAGAATTATCAAACATTAAAACTAATTTTGACAGATCATATAAGTCACTAACCCAGAATAGACCTATCCAAAAGAACACGGTTAGGAAGCATGTTGAAATATTAGTAGAGTGCTTTAATGAAGCACGAATGCTAATACATAATCACAGGGAAAGGTTAAATCAAGATCATTGGTCACAGGTATCGAAACTTTTGATTCGACTACGATCTAATTTAATATTTGTTAAACAAAAGTACAGTTTCGAAATATCGGTACCAACCGTACTAAACACCCCAATAGCAGTTGACACTGTACCTGACCCAGAATCAACAGAAGCGAATGAATCAGAGTCAGAAGAGCTTCCCAAAGTAAACCTCAAAATAGAGGATGAAGATTTGAATAATCTTACTATTCCAGCGGTATACACTGAACTGGACAATTCAACAGATTCAGATACCTCCAGTGTAATAGAACACAAAATAAATAACTTTGTCACAATGGCACAATCAAATATTGATTTTATTAATACAGCATCCAAGCTTATACCAGTTTTTGATGGTAAGGCTGAAAATTTAACAAGTTTCATTGATGCTTTACAAATAATAGAATCAATAAAAGGCGAGCACGAAGAATTAGCTGTCTCCATAATAAAAACAAAGCTAAAAGGTGTCGCCAGAAATCTAATCGGTAATGAAACAACAATTACTGAAGTGATTTCTAAACTAAGAGGCAACGTCAAGGGCGAAACTGTAGAAGTATTATCAGCAAAGCTGATAAACCTACAGCAGCGCAATAAAACTGCTAAACAATATACCCAAGAAATTGAGCAGATGACGAAAGCTTAGAAGGTGCATATATAACGGATGGTTTATCTTTAGAGCTAGCCAGAAGTTATTCCACGCAGCATGCAGTCAAAGCAATGACTAAAAATTGCACAATCGATAAGGTAAAACTTATCATGCAAGCTGGCACCTTTAGTACTATGAACGATGCTGTTTCCAAATTTGTCAATAGTTGCACTGAAGCAACTGGACAGCCAAATACTGTCCTATATTTCAAGAAGCGCGGCTCAAATCGCGGACGTGGAAATTATAGAGGTAATTCTCGTGGTAATTACAATAACTACAACAACAATTACCAAAATAACAATAACTACAACAACCAAAATAACAGGGGAGGACGAGGCCAATATAGAGGAAACTATAGAGGCGGTGGAAACTCGTACCGAGGCCCCAATGGCAATAATCAAAGTAATGTCAGAATTACACAAAGTACTAACCAAAACACTTCGGGAAACTCCCAAAGCCCTTTAAATACTCAATAATAAAAGAAGTCAGAGTTCACACCATTAATCTCAGCCAAAATATATTCGTTTCATTTTTCAATGTAGCTACTGGAAAAGAGCTTATCTTTTTAATAGATACAGGTGCAGACATTTCCATTTTAAAAGAAACTTCGGATAACTTCCAAAACATCCAAGATGATCACATCATAGACATAAAAGGCATAAGTCAAGAAATAACCAAATCCAAAGGTTTAGTTTCTTTGGAGATACAGACAACTAAATACATAATTCCATACGATTTTCATATCCTAAATTCACATTTCCCAATTCCATGCGATGGAATAATAGGCATCGACTTTATAAAAAAATTCAACTGTCAATTAGACTTCAAGCCATCTGAAGATTGGCTTATAATTAGACCCAATAATTTAAAATTTCCAATTAATGTACCAATAACTTATAGTTCTGGCAATAATTCAATACTTCTGCCAGCAAGATCCCAAGTTGTTCGGAAAATTGAGCTTAACTCAAAAGAAGACAGTGTATTCATTCCAAATCAGGAAATTCAGCATGGCATTTATATTGCAAATACCATAGCAACATCTAATAATGCCTTCATAAGACTACTAAACACAACAAATACCGACCAATTAGTCAGTACTAATAACCTAACATATGAATCACTTTCGAACTACGATGTAGTCAACACAAATTCAGACAATAGAAAAAAATCCGTACTATCACAACTTTCAAAAAACTTCCCTCCACAGTTCAAGTCACAGCTTTCTAGCTTATGCACCCAGTATAGCGATATATTCGGATTGGAAACCGAATCAATAACCACAAATAATTTTTATAAACAGAAACTGAGATTAAAAGATGATGAACCCGTATATATAAAGAACTATCGAAACCCACATAGTCAGGTGAACGAAATACAAAAGCAAGTAGGTAAATTAATCTCTGACGAGATTGTCGAACCGTCATTATCTGAATACAATAGCCCATTGTTACTTGTTCCTAAGAAATCATCCCCCGGGTCAAATGTAAAGAAATGGCGATTAGTAATTGACTACCGCCAGATAAATAAAAAATTACTATCTGATAAATTCCCATTACCTAGAATTGATGACATTTTGGATCAACTAGGTCGAGCAAAATACTTTTCATGTCTTGACTTAATGTCAGGATTCCATCAAATTGAACTAGAAAAAGGTTCAAGAGATATAACGTCTTTTTCAACGAGCAACGGCTCATATCGTTTCACGCGATTACCCTTCGGATTAAAAATAGCCCCTAATTCGTTTCAGAGAATGATGACTATTGCGTTCTCTGGTCTAGAACCTTCTCAAGCATTCCTTTATATGGATGAATTAATAGTAATTGGCTGTTCCGAAAAACATATGCTTAAGAACTTAACATATGTTTTTGAGAAATGTAGGAAATACAACCTAAAGTTACATCCAGAAAAATGTTCATTTTTTATGCATGAAGTGACTTTTCTAGGTCATAAATGCACTGATAAAGGAATACTTCCAGATGACAAGAAATACGATGTCATTATGAACTACCCAGTTCCGCACGACGCGGACAGTGCTAGACATTTCGTAGCATTTTGTAACTATTATAGACGTTTTATAAAAAATTTCGCCGACTATTCACGGCACATAACAAGATTATGTAAAAAGAATGTTCCTTTTAAATGGACGGATGAGTGTGAAAATGCATTTCAATACTTAAAAACAAAACTTATGGAACCTACCTTGCTACAATACCCAGATTTCACTAAAGAATTCTGTATAATAACAGATGCAAGTAAGCAAGCATGTGGAGCGGTTTTAACTCAAAACCATAATGGTCTCCAACTTCCCATTGCATACGCATCAAGAGCATTTACAAAAGGTGAAAGTAACAAATGTACTACTGAGCAGGAATTAGCTGCAATTCATTGGGCGATATTACATTTCAGACCATATATATGGTAAGTTAACTAAGTCAACCGGGCGACGGCAATGACCGATCGTCCGAAAGCTCGCTCCGGCCAAATTGCTGACCCAGCGTCTGGCCGGAAGCTCGTGCATAGCCGGCAAGCACTGCCCATTGGAGTGGCCGCTATGAGTTCCACTTTTGTTAGTTCTTAAGTTCAGTTCTGATTTCATGCTTGATAAATAAAGAGCCATCGCTCCTAAAACAAACTCCGACAATCCGTCGTTAAACCCTTATAATTGCAAATCTGTCTGAGTCCCTAGGCCAGCAGATAAAGAGGAACAGTTATTCCTCCAACATAATCTTCCTAATTGGATAATCTACGGCCAGCCGGCTAGAAAAAATCAAAGGACCTGTTGTCCGCCCCCAGCTTTACATCTCCAACCTCGAGGGACCACCCGTGACATTTGCCGACATCGATTCACCGTCTTGTCTGACGCACCAGAAATTTATTAATTGGCGCCCAACACCTAAAAGAACCCACTGTAACAAATTGGGGAAACATGTAAGTGAGCACCTCCAACTATATGCTTTCCTATATCTGCATTAGTTTAGCTTCAAACTAAATGAAATAAATCGCTGCCAGAATAATTTCCGCAGCTCCACTTTTATATTTTTGTGTTAACTTTATATTAAATAAAGATTAATTAACTCATTATTTGATTGACAATTTAATGGTGAATTATATGTGCGATAATAGTATTTGTTCTGTGCTGTCTGTGTATTGTTTGCATTTTATTGCCAAAAATAGGTACAGATGCTAGATATCTCTAGCACTAGGCCACCGTTAACGAACAAATTAGTCGTGAATTTATTTAAAATTATTTTTCACTTAATATCGGCGTTTAATTCTGCCGTTTGGATATTCATAAATTGTGAAATTATTTATATTATTCGTTGTGTCTTTTTGCTTAGACCCTAAATTCTTAGTATTTGCCTCGCAATACATTTATTTTTTTTATTGCCCTCACTCCACTGCTGGGAACCCGATACTGCTGCATATGCATTTGTGTGGCAAATTGTTGTTATTCACTTCTTTGTTTCTCATAGCGGAGGCTCGGTCCCCGCATACCCCTGACCCTATCGCTGCTTGACAGGGCACCGGCTCGATTCGACGAGCTCATTTACTTTGTTGCTAGAGCGGCGTCTCCGACCCCGCACACCCCTTGCCATGCCAACTGCCTTCATGGGCAGAATAGCTTGAACAAGCATTCCTCTACCAGTGCGATTTAACTTGGCCACATATGAGCTCTCCATTCCAGCAGTACAGGGAGAATAAACCATACGCTAGTGACTCAGAGTCTGATAGTGAAGGGCCCCCGCGTGCTAACCCAGTAGGAATTATGGACCCAGAGCAGCTTAAAATTATAATTCAGGCCGCGGTTAACCATGCCTTGGCAGAAAGGGTCAACAAAGAGCAGGAATTGCGCCAAGCCATAGAGCAGTTGGCCGCCCAGGTAGCAGCGGTGCAAGTCGCACCCACACAAGCAGAGGCTCCAAAAATCAAGGTTTATGAGCCCATTGATATCAAAGGCGATGTTCAATGCAACGAGCCTTTAGATGCCGTTAAATGCCTGCCCGAATTTACGGGGGCACAAGAAACATACGTCTCTTGGCGGCAAGCGGCAGTAGCCGCATATTACATTTTTAGGAATTATGTTAATAGCTCACGCCATTATCAGGCGGTAGTCATAATTAGGAGTAAGATTAGGGGCCCTGCCGATGCAGTGCTATCCTCGTTCGGCACAATATTGAATTTTGATGCGATTATAGACCGCCTCGATTTCACATATAGTGACAAGCGACAGATTCACGTCATAGAGCAGGAGATGGGTACCCTCAGACAGGGAAGCCTCACGCTTCTGCAATACTATGACGAGGTCGAGAAAAAACTCACCTTGCTTACTAATAAGGCAACTATGTCGTACGAAGCATCGGCGGCAAGAATTTTATGCGAAAAATTCCGGGATGATGCGCTCCGCATTTTTATTTTGGGCCTCAAGCGCAGCCTCTCCGATGTCCTTTTCTCGGCAAAGCCGAAGGACATGCCAACTGCGTTGGCATTGGCTCAAGAAGTGGAATCAAACCACGAGAGGTACACCTTCGCAGCATCGTTCGCGAAGAGCCTGGAGGATAGGGACAGGAAGCAAGTTCCAAAGGCGCAAGATCGCCAACAAACGTCCTATCAAGGGCACTCCCAAGTGAGTGCGGGCAAAAACCCGCACTTCACTAAACAACACAAGGCTCAGGTGCAGTCCGCTCCGAGCAGCGACAGGCGTCGTGAAAACACGCCAGAGCCAATGGATGTTGACCCTTCAATGTCTAGGATGCTCAAGCCATCTCAAGCGCCGGCCTACCAAAATAGAAAGCCGGCCGGATCCAATCGATCGATATGATTCGGACGCAATTAATTTTTTAGGGGAAAATCCCTGCTACCCGTCATCAGACGAAGAGTAGCGGGGGTAGATATTAGACTTTTAATAGATACGGGCGCGGCAAAAAATTTCATCCGTCCATACGAGGGATTGAAAGGTGTCCGCCCAGTAGAATCGCCATTCACGATACATTCGATCCATGGCGTCACCACTATCACTAAAAAGTGTTATGTTTCCCTATTTAACTTGAAGGCCACCTTCTTCATATTACCAGATTTGTCCTCCTTTGATGCCATAATTGGTCTTGACCTGTTAAAACAGGCAGGGGCATCGCTTTGTCTAGCTTCCGGCCACCTCAAATGGGGCTCCGAAGTAGAAAAGTTAGAGTTCCAATCGTGCCCCGACGTCAATTTTACCAACATTGATTGCTCAGACGCACCGCCTCTAGTTAAAGAGGCCTTTATCAAAATGCTTGGCGAACGAAAGAAAGCCTTTGCAAACCCCAACGAGGCCCTGCCTTACAACACGTCGGTGGTAGCTACCATCAGGACGGTAAGCGAGGAGCCCATTTATGCCAAGCTTTACCCATACCCAATGGGGGCTGCAGATTTTGTCAACAGCGAAATCCAAGAGCTGCTAAAAAATGGCATAATACAAAGGTCGAAGTCCCCCTACAATAACCCAATATGGGTAGTAGACAAAAAGGGCACTGACGAAGCGGGCAACCGCAAAATGCGACTCGTGTTGGACTTTCGCAAATTGAACGAGAGGACGATACCCGATCGCTATCCCATGCCAAATATCTCTATGATACTAGGGAATTTAGGCAAAGCCAAATACTTCACGACACTTGATCTGAAGTCAGGCTACCACCAGATCACTCTGGCAGAGCGTGACCGCGAAAAGACTTCCTTTTCCGTAAACGGAGGAAAATACGAGTTTCGCCGGCTTCCGTTTGGGTTGAAGAATGCTGCCAGCATCTTCCAAAGAACCACCGACGACATACTGCGAGAGCAGATTGGCAAATTTTGCTATGTCTATGTTGATGATGTCATCGTTTTTTCAGAAGACGAAAACGCCCACATACGGCATGTGGATTGGGTTCTTAAGAGCCTGTACGACGCCAACATGAGGGTGTCAGCACAAAAATCGCGTTTCTTTAAAAAGAGCGTTAGTTTCTTGGGCTTTATTGTCACTAATAAAGGTGCCACAACAGACCCAGAAAAAACCAAGGCCATACAGGAATTCCCTGAACCGAAAAATGTATTCGAGGTGAGATCGTTCCTTGGCCTGGCCAGTTATTACCGATGCTTCATCAAAGATTTCGCATCAATAGCTAGGCCCATATCTGAAATACTTAAAGGGGAGCATGGAAGTGTCAGTAGGCACAGGTCCAAGAATATCCAGGTGCAATTTAGCGAGCAGTAACGGCTTGCTTTCCATAAGTTGCGTAACATTCTGGCTTCAGAGGATGTTATCCTCAGCTATCCCGACTACAAGAAGGCGTTCGATCTAACGACGGATGTCTCGGCACATGGCATTGGCGCAGTACTGTCCCAGGAGGGAAGACCCATTACTATGATATCTAGGACCCTGAAGGACCGAGAGGTTAACTACGCTACTAACGAGCGTGAACTGTTAGCCATAGTTTGCGCACTGGCCAAATTACGACATTACTTATATGCAGTAAAAGATATAAATATCTATACTGATCATCAACCACTGACGTTCGCAGTATCGGAATCCAATCCGAATGCGAAAATCAAACGATGGAAAGCCCGCATCGACGAGTCCGGCGCCAAAATGTTTTACAAGCCCGGCAAAGAAAACCTCGTTGCGGATGCCCTCTCAAGACAGCAACTTAACGTTCCGGGGGGGGGGGGGGGGGGGGAAAAGCTTTTTCTAGCGCAGCCACAATTCACAGTGAGCTGTCGCTCACCCACACAATTGAAACCACGGATAAGCCCCTGAATTGCTTTCAAAACCAGTTAACTCTGGAGGAGGCACGCTTTCCGTCGAAACGCAGCTTCGTACTCTTTGGAAACAAGAGACGACATAGCATCGACTTCACTTGCAAAGAGTCATTGCTCGAAGAGCTCGCGGATATTATCGTTCCTAAAAGCGTAAACGCCATTCATTGCGATTTGCATACGCTAGCAATGATACAGGACGAATTGGTTCGGCAATTCCCGGCCACCAAGTTTTGGCACTGCAAAAACCGCGTGACGGATATTTTTGCAGTTGCTGAGAGGCGAGAAGTCCTCACCGTTGAGCACAACAGGGCTCACAGATCGGCCCAAGAAAATGTGAAGCAAGTACTCTCAGAATACTACTTCCCAAAAATGGCTAAACTAGCAAGCGAAATAGTCGCTAATTGTAGGACATGCGCTAAGGCGAAGTATGACAGACACCCCAAAAAGCATGAGCTTGGCGAGACACCACTCCCATCTCATGTAGGAGAAATGCTACACATAGACATTTTCTCCACGGACAAAAAATATTTCCTTACGTGCATTGACAAATTCTCGAAATTTGCCATGGTCCAACCAATTCCCTCTAGAACCATAGAGGACCTGAAACCGGCATTACTACTGCTGATGAATGTTTTCCCTAAAGCCAAGGTCATATATTGCGACAACGAACCATCGTTAAACTCGCATACCATTTTGACCATGCTGGAAAACCATTTCGGCGTTAGCGTTTCAAACGCACCGCCCCTCCACAGTGCCTCAAACGGACAAGTGGAGCGCTTCCACAGCACTCTGGTGGAGCTCGCCAGATGCCTTAAAATTGATAAGGGCATCAGTGACACCGTCGAGCTAATCTTACTGGCCACAGCCAGGTACAATAAATCTATCCATTCGGTCATCGACAAGAGGCCAGCCGACGTGATACAAACACAATCGGAAGAACCACTGTATGAGGTTCAGGATAAGATTAGGATCGCCCAAGATAAGCTCAGGAGCATGCTTCCCGACAAAACAGGGTGTTCGAAGTTGGCGAAAAAGTCCTAGTAAAATCCAACAGGCGGCTAGGCAACAAACTCTCTCCATTGTGCGAAGAGAAAGTTGTAGAAGCGGACATGGGGACCACAGTCCTCATTAAGGGGAGGGTGGTCCACAAGGACAACCTTAGGTAGACGAGGCATGATCATGTCGACTTGATTCGTCTGATAATTTTGTACCATATTTTTTCATATTTTTTATTCCTAGCCACTTGGCATAAGTTTTTTATTTTTATTTGTCATTATCATTATTTTTACTTATGCTATTCTACGCTTTATTTTATATGTTTGGTGGTGGGCTTCTTAAATTTTGCAAAACATTACAATGAATCCAAAAATTACAGGTTCACTCCTTTACCTCTGTTATTCCGTTTGACCCTAACATCGGCACGCGTCACGGACTACTCGCAGGCCAAATACATTCCCATCATTGATGGTCGAGTATTAGTATGGGAAGAATTTGCATTCATAAGACACACGGCAAATCTCTCAGAATACAGGCGCGTGGTGGAAGAGACTAATGACATGATTCACATGTTTCCCCAGTCGCACATGCAGAAACTTTTGAGCGTAGATGTCGCTCACCTGCGTGACCTGCTCGAGTCACTGAGCATCCACCATAGAGTGGCAAGGAGTTTAGACTTCTTGGGAGCGGCGTTAAAGGTAGTGGCGGGAACGCCAGACGCAGAGGATTTTGAAAAAATTAGACTTACCGAATTCCAGCTCATTAATGCAAACAACAGACAGGTCAATATTAACAGTAAAGTACAGGAACAGATAAATAACATTACTAGCACAGTCAATCAAATTCTGAGGTCGGCTAAAGAATCCCAAATTGATTCGGGACACCTATACGAGATGTTACTATCTCGGAATAGGATGATTACAATGGAGCTGCAGAATTTAATGCTTGCAATAGCGCTCGCCAAAATCAATATAGTTAGCCCTAGCATACTAGATCATGCAGACCTGGAAAGTATGTGGATAGAGGAGCCCACAGATACCCCCATCAAAGATATATTGTCCGTTGCGTCCGTTAAAGTTTTACAATCCACTAACATTATTCATTTCATTATTAAGTTTCCTAAAATTAAGTCAGCTTGCGTTAAAATCACAATTTTTCCCGTGTCACATCACGACACAATGCTCAGACTGGAGGACAAGGTCATAGCGGACTGCGATGGAGAGATACACACGGTAAAAAACTGCTCCGTGTCATCAGGAGTCACATTTTGCCAACTGGCGCTGAGAAGTTCTTGCGCCCAGGAACTCCACGCGGGAGGGGTTGCGCACTGCGACATCCAGCATAGCGACCTGCATCCCATCACCCATGAGCCCTCATCATAAACGATCGCCCGGCTCGTGTGAGTGTGGACAATGGCACTTACGTCCACTTGCACTTGAACACACCTTATCACCTTCATCGAGAGTGCCACGGTTAATGAAACCCGATATATCAATCATGATATGGCCCAGAAGAGGGCACCAGGATTAGCCAGCTCACCTTCCCTGAACATTTCTCTAGAGCACAATATTCTTAGCCTCCCATACCTTCACCGCTTGAGTGAACGTAACCTGGAGCATATCAAGAGATTTGGAGAGGAAGTCAACAATTACCGCTCGCACCAGATAGTGCTAGTCGCGGGAGCAGTTTGCTGCGCGTTGATTTGTATCGGCCTCACTTATCGGCGAGTCACCCAGGCCAGGAGATCCACGGCCCAACTAAAGGAGGTGATTGCCCAAATAGGGTCGGCCGAGGGCGGCCTTGATCTTGAAGGGGGAGTAGTTAACTAAGTCAACCGGGCGACGGCAATGACCGATCGTCCGAAAGCTCGCTCCGGCCAAATTGCTGACCCAGCGTCTGGCCGGAAGCTCGTGCATAGCCGGCACGCACTGCCCATTGGAGTGGCCGCTATGAGTTCCACTTTTGTTAGTTCTTAAGTTCAGTTCTGATTTCATGCTTGATAAATAAAGAGCCATCGCTCCTAAAACAAACTCCGACAATCCGTCGTTAAACCCTTATCATTGCAAATCTGTCTGAGTCCCTAGGCCAGCAGATAAAGAGGAACAGTTATTCCTCCAACATAATCTTCCTAATTGGATAATCTACGGCCAGCCGGCTAGAAGAAATCAAAGGACCTGTTGTCCGCCCCCAGCTTTACATCTCCAACCTCGAGGGACCACCCGTGAAGGAATATAATTTGCCGACATCGATTCACCGTCTTGTCTGACGCACCAGCAATTTATTAATTTATATATGGAAAACATTTCTTAATAAAAACAGACCACAGACCTTTAATATACCTTTTCTCAATGGTCAATCCCAGTTCTAAACTGACACGTATGAGGCTCGAACTAGAAGAATACGATTTTACAGTCGAATATTTAAAGGGAAAAGATAATTATGTAGCTGATGCTTTATCAAGGATAACCATCAAAGATCTACAAAGTATAACTAGAAATATATTGAAAATCACTACCAGATATCAAAGTAGACAAAAATTCCGGGCGGAAAATCAAAAACAAGAATTGCCTATGCAATCTTTAAATAAAGCTTCTAAGCCCAACGTATACGACGTCATAAACAATGATGAGGTACGTAAAGTAGTGACCTTGCAGATAAAAAATTCGTTATGTTTATTTAAACAAGGCAGAAAAATTACTGCAAGATATGATGTTAGCGATTTATATACTAATGGAGTTATGGACTTAGCTCAATTTTTCCAAAGGCTTGAAATGCAAGCCGGTATACATAAAATCAGCCAACTCAAAGTGGCACCGTGGGAAAATATCTTTGAACATACTTCAATAGATAATTTTAAATTAATGGGCAATAAAATCTTGAAAACATTAAGAGTAGCGCTACTCAACCCGGTGACCTAAATAACAAATTTAAAAGAGAAAGAAGCAATTTTGTCTACATTTCATGATGATTCAATTCAAGGAGGTCATACTGGCATATCAAAAACTTTGGCCAAAGTAAAAAGTCACTATTACTGGAAAGGCATGTCTAAAGATAGTTATAGTTATATATAGTTATAGTTATAGTTACGTATATATATATACGTAAGAAAATGTCAAAAACACATAAACACATAAAGACTCCTTTAACAATTACAGACACACCAATAAATGCTTTCGACAGAGTGATAGTGGACACCATTGGTCCACTGCCAAAATCAGAAAATGGCAATGAGTATGCAGTCACTTTAATATGTGATTTAACTAAGTATTTAGTTGCCATACCTGTTCCAAATAAAAATGCTAATACTGTCGCTAAAGCAATATTTGAATTTTTTATCCTGAAGTACGGTCCAATGAAGACGTTCATTACGGACATGGGAACAGAATATAAGAATTCAATTATAGACGATTTGTGCAAATATTTAAATATTGAAAGTATTACATCCACAGCACACCACCACCAGACAGTTGGAACAATAGAAAGAAGTCATAGAACTTTCAATGAGTACATACGATCTTACATATCGGTTGATAAAACTAATTGGGACGTATGGCTTCAATATTTTGTCTTTTGTTTCAACACGACCCCCTCTATGGCACATACTTATTGTCCATATGAGCTAGTATTCGGTAAAACAAGTAATTTACCGAAACATTTTAATAGCATAGATAGTATAGAAGCACTATATTATATAGATGACTATGCTAAGGAGAGTAAGTATAGATTAGAAGTAGCCTATAAAAGAGCTAGAGTTATGTTAGAAGCAAATAAGAATAGAAATAAAATACTATATGATCATAAAGTAAGGGATATAGATATATCAGTAGGTGACCAAGTTTTATTAAAAAACGAGACAGGTCATAAGTTAGATCCTAAATAGAGACAACCTTATAATAACCAATAATAAACATAGGAAACAAACAGTTCATAAGGATAGATTAAAAATCTTTATTTCATAAATTGTACTTAGTATGGCCATACAAAGACACACATATATAAATAAATAAATAACCATATTTTTTAATAATTTCATTTTCTTTAATTCTGATAAGATAATCGAAAAAAAAAGAATGTATTAATTAGAAATTTTTATTATAAAAATAACTTCATTATATTACGTTATTTTTCAAAAGGAGGGAGATGTAGAATTCACATATATTGAATACCCACTGTACCGAAAATACTTTGAGTGTACGCACTGTAACACTTTGTTGCAGTATTTACATATTTCAAGTCCCGGTCATAACCCCTAAGTGGCCGAAATATAATCCGATCGTTATGGCTTAGCCCACACACAGGAAATGCTAGCGTCGGCATAACTGCAACGAACGGATAGCATATGCATACCCCTCGCGCCTACACTTGAGAGCGCATAGCAATATACATAAGTATATAGATACATAGCCGTCTCTCTGCCGCTGCCTGCGAGCAGCGCAGCTATGAGACCTAGCCTTAATTAGGCTTAAAGAATATTGTAAAAAGCAGAGACATTTCGATCGTTGGAGCGCGGCACCATTGCTGCTCCAACCAAATAAAAATACAAATATAAAAACCTAAAACTTTTAAATGGAATGTTAACTTAAATTACTATAAATACAACGACAAGGGTACGAGGGATATACTTCAGTGTATTGTAAGGTTATCTTTGTTCTCCGCTTGGCCGTATCCTGGGTCCGGGATTGGTGCAACACAAGTGCTGTGACCAAAGGTGTTTTTTCTTGATTATATTTTGTTATTTTTTTTGTCGTGAACCCCTGTACCCTATATTTCTATTGGAGCTCCAGCAGAGGGTATTGCTCGCTTTGTATGTGCCATGGAGCTACTCACCGTCGATGAGCTGCGGCAAGAGAGCTTTGAAGTGGAGCGGAGTTTCGGACGCAAAGCTCGGACCCAATTCCTGCCACCAACGCGCTACCAAGGAGCGGAACGGAACCGAGTCATTGAGGCGTTTGCTTCAGAGCCGGAGGAGGATGAAGACGAGCAACCACTGCAAGTGCAGGAAGTCCGGGTGCGGCCTCGCAATCCTTTCCGGGCTGGCTGCTGGAATTGTGGAGCCATGGACAATGGTTTCCGGGATTGCGAGAAGGAGCTGAGCAAGGTTTTTTGTTTCCGCTGTGGAAAAGCGGACGTTGTTGCGCCGAAATGCCCGAATTGTGCGGGAAACGGATGGCTGGGCGAGCCGAAGGCGGGAGGATCACGCCCAGCGAGGAACACCGCCAAATAGAAGAGCCCGAAAAGAAACAAATATTAAATAAAGTAATAATACGGATAGGTTTAGATATTTAACCCCTGAAGAGCGCATGCGACGGTATTTAAAAGTAAGGAACTTGATTTTCGAGCAACACCAGTTAAGCGGTATGCGCAAGGTATCCCGAACTGTCTTGAAGGCCCGAGATCGCTTTAAGAAACGCCAGGAGAAGCGGAGAGAAGTCGTTGCGGCCGTCAAGCGGGGTGACACCCCCGATCCCAGGCCCTTCGCCCAAATAACGATTTTAGGCCAGCAGCTGACTGGGCTGTTAGACACCGGAGCAAGTGTCAGTCTGCTCGGGAAAGGCAGCAGGCAGCTGGTATACGCGTTGGGTGTCCCCGTGCAGAGGTATTTCCCGGTGGTACGAACAGCTGCTGGCGAAGATCGGTCGATCATCGGTCGGATCAAGGTACCTGTGAAATACAAAGGAAGGGTAGAGTATATCCTCTTCTATTTGTGCCCGTACCTGGAGCAGGCAGCAAACCTCGGCGTCGATTTTTGGCGGACATTTGAACTGGCCCCGGCTGTAGTGGGTAATTGCCCGGTGCAGGGCGTGAAGGTGGAGGAAATTCACGCTAGGGAAATGGAACACTACGCAGACCAGGAGGAAGACGACGAGGAGAAGGCGGACTCGGAATCCTGGACAGTATCCGAAGCCGAGACCCGGAAGCTGGAAGACATTAAGAAGGTGTTTCTCACCTTCGAGAATGACGGCTTGGGTACCACTGGACTGGAAAAGCACACCATCGAGCTAGTGGCAGGCGCGAAAGTTTTTAAAGACCGGCCCTATCCGATGTCTCCGGTGAAGCAGAAGGTGGTCGAGGACGAGGTTGACAAAATGCTAGCCCTGGGAGTCATCGAGGAGAGCAAGAGTCCTTGGAGTAACCGGACGACAGTCGTGTCGAAGCCTGGAAATGATAGATTCTGCCTAGACGCCAGGAAACTGAACGACGTGACCGTCAAGGACGCTTACCCCTTGCCTAGTATCAATGGAATCCTGTCCAGAATCGATCAAACCCACTTCATCTCCAGTGTGGATTTGAAATTCGCGTTCTGGCAGATCGAACTGGACGAGAAAAGCAAGGAGTTGACGGCGTTCACGGTGCCTGGTCGTCCCCTCTACCAATTCAGGGAGATGCCGTTCGGTCTCTGTAATGCGGCACAGAGGTTGGTGAGACTCATGGACAGAGTAATCCCAGCCGAAATCCGATCCAATGTGTTCGTATACCTGGACTATCTGCTCGTACTGGTTCCGGACATAAAGACGTACTTCCGGTACCTACGACGGGTCGCTGAATGCCTAAAAGAAGCAGGATTAACCATCGGCCTCAAAAAAAAAAAAAAATTCTGCTTCAAGTCCTTGACGTACTTAGGTTTTGTCGTAGGTGGAGGTCGTCTGAGCATGGATCCCGGTCGAGTGGCAGCAATCAGGAGGATGCCGGAGCCGAGGTCGAAGAAGGAGGTGCGCGCGTTCCTGGGTACCGCTGGCTGGTATCGACGTTTCGTCAGGAACTTAGCGACGCTGGCAGCGCCGCTAACCGAATCCCTCAAGAAGACTGGGAACAAGTTTTCTTTGAGTCCGGAAGCGGAGCAGGCTGTAGAACGTTGAAGGTGGCGCTAACCACGGCACCAGTCCTGGTGCACGTGGACTTCAAGCGACACTTCTACATCCAGTGTGACGCATCGCACGTCGGGTTTGGGGCCGTTCTTTTCCAAAAGAACGAGGACGACCAAGAGCAGCCGATTGCCTTCTTCTCGGCGAAGATGAACAGGCACCAGGTGAAGTACACCGTCACCGAGAAAGAGTGTCTTTACCTGCATCACCGTTCACGCTAGTCTAAAATGGTTGATGTCCATGATGGATCTGTCGGGACGCCTGGCCAGGTGGTCTCTGCAGCTCCAGGGCTTCAACTTTAACATCGAACACCGGAAAGGCAGCGAGACCGTGGTGGCAGACACACTTTCGCGATGCGTGGACGAGATCGCAGTGGACCCGACCAAGTTGCTGGGTTTTGAGACCACCGAGTTTGCTGGAGATGAGTATAAGGAGATAGTCCGAGATATTCTGGAAAACAAGGACAACTTACCGGATCTTAGGATTGAGGACGGACTCATCTTCAAGCGAACCTCCCTAGCAACTGTGGACGACGAGGTGGACGGATCGACATGGAAGCTCTGGATACCGCAGAGTCTGACCCAGAGCCTGGTTGAGCGAGCCCATTCAGACCCAAAGGCAGCTCACGGCGGAATGGGGAAGACTCTGGAGATCCTTCGGCGGCAGTTCTACTGGCCTGGGATGGTACTGCAGGTGCGGGAATTTGTCCGAAGATGCCAGGTCTGCAAGGAATCGAAGGCACCGAATCACCGGATGATGGTCGGGATCGACGAAGCTGTACATCGACTTCCTGGGCAAGTACCCGAGGTCGAGGAAAGGACACGCCTGGATCTTTATCGTGGTGGACCACTTTACAAAGTGCACGTTCCTGAAGGCCATGAGGGAAGCGACAGCTTCGAACGTTGTGGATTTCCTCATCAATGAGGTCTTCTACAAGTTCGGGGTGCCAGAAATCTTACACTCGGACAATGGACGACAGTTTACGTCGAGGATTTTCGAGGAGTCCATGGAGATCCTCGAGATCCGACACGTGAAGACTCCGATATACTCTCCACAGAGCAACGCAGCGGAACGGGTGAACCGGAGCGTACTGGCGGCTATCCGAGGGTTCCTGGAGAGCGACCATCGGGATTGGGATGCCTATCTTCCCGAGATAGAGGTGGCCATCCGGAACGCAGTCCATTCGGCTACGGCTGAAGCGCCGTTTTTCACGCTTTTCGGACACCACATGTTCCTGCATGTTCCAGCTACCGACTGGCCAGGAAGCTGCAGTCGCTGTGCGACCACGAGATGGCCGGCATGCCGACTGCCGACAAGCTCCGAGTGGTACAGGAGAAGGTGCGAAAGTGTCTGGAATCCGCATCCGCAGTCGTCGACGTTACGATCAGAGGGCCAGAGTGTTTGCTGCAAGGCCAGGTCAGGAGGTATATCGCCGAAACTTCGTCCTTAGCGAATTCGGAAAACAGTTTAATGCCAAGTTTGCCAAGAAGTTCCTTAAGGCCAGGGTGGTGAAGGCAATAGACGGAAACGCGTACGAACTGGAGGACCTGGACGGCAGGAGTTTGGGCGTGTACCATGCCAAGGATATCCGCGTATGACCTGGAAGAGGGAGCAAACAGTACACATGAACAAGACCAAATAAGGAGATGTACTTCCCGTAGGACGTGGGCCCCGCGTTGGGCACCGTTCGGAACTGCGCTGGAGGTTTTTGGAGAAACAAAAATTGACCCGATCGCTGCCTGAGAGTGCGCACTTGCGTCACCAGTGCCACCGCCTCAGCACCGCCCTGAGCCGCCGCGTACTGTTCTGTGGACACCGCCTCCGCGCCGCCCAGAGCCGCCGCCAGAGCCCAGAGCCACCGTAGCGTCGCGAGTGCCACCGACTCGGCACCGCCCGTGCCGCCGCCAGAACCATCAGGAGGGCACGCGATCCCACTGAGAGCCCAGAGCCGCAGTACCGCCGCCTTAGCACCGCCCGTGCCGCCACTTCAGCGCCGCCTGAGCCGTAGAGCCGAAGCCAGAGTCGCCGCCGCAGAAAGACAGCGCGCCGTACGCTCCGACGCCGAAGCCGCCAAGGGCTAATCCGGTGAGTCCGTTCCGGGTGGAGGGCCATACAAAACAGAAGGAAGTTAAATTAGATTAGAATAGGTTGTAGAATTTGTGTATTGTAAGGTTATCTTTGTTCTCCGCTTGGCCGTATCCTGGGTCCGGGATTGGTGCAACACAAGTGCTGTGACCAAAGGGGGAACGGGGAAGAAGGCCGGTCCTTGTTTTTTCTGATTATATTTTGTTTTTTTTTTTTTGTCGTGAACCCCTGTACCCTATATTTCTATTGGAGCTCCAGCAGGGATTAGGGACCCCAAAGAGGGAGTAATTATTTTTTTGGCCGATTGAGTCCAAATGTTTAAGGCGCTCGTTAATGTTTATGGCCACGCTCTCGCCGGAAGTGGAGAAATACCACATAGAAAAAAAAGAATTGTATAATAAATATTAATATGGAATAAATAATGAAAGTGAAAATGGAGTAGAGTCATTTACCTGGGGGAGATGGGTCGGTCGCCAGACCGCCTAGAATAGGCTCCGGTCCGCCGGAGATGGGTGATGCCCCTAGATACTCAGGAGGCATCACAGAATGGGTGGGTGCGTCGTGGCAAAACCACCAATGCCACCAATTGTTCCAACAGTGTAGTCGGTTTATATTTGTTGTTTATTTACTTGTGTTTTGTATTTAGAGATGATAGTTTTGTTAGTGAGGAGTATTAGTGAGACGTCCGAATGGTCCGGTATTTTATTGTGCGGACTGCGGGCATTGGGTGGAACCCAGCCCTGGGCCTCCTGAGCTAGCCCGGCGTTGCCCAAGAAAGTCGTTGCGGCCGTCAAGCGGGGTGACACCCATGATCACAGGCCCTTCGCCCAAATACGGATTTTAGGCCAGCAGCTGACTGGGCTGTTAGACACCGAAGCGAGTGTCAGTCTGCTCGGGAAAGGCAGCAGGCAGCTGGTAGACGCGTTGGGTGTCCCCGTGCAGAGGTATTTCCCGGTAGTACGAACAGCTGCTGGCGAAGATCGGTCGATCATCGGTCGGATCAAGGTACCTGTGAAATACAAAGGAAGGGTAGAGTATATCCTCTTCTATTTGTGCCCGTACCTGGAGCAGGCAGCAAACCTCGGCGTCGATTTTGGCGGACATTTGAACTGGCCCCGGCTGTAGTGGGAAATTGCTCAGTGCAGGGCGTGAAGGCCGAGGAAATTCACGCTAGGGAATTGGAACACTACCCAGACCAGGAGGAAGACGACGAGGAGAAGGCGGACTCGGAATCCTGGACAGTATCCGAAGCCGAGACCCGGGAGCTGGAAGACATTAAGAAGGTGTTTCTCACCTTCGAGAATGACGGCTTGGGTACCACTGGACTGGAAAAGCACACCATCGAGCTAGTGGCAGGCGCGAAAGTTTTTAAAGACCGGCCCAATCCGATGTCTCCGGCGAAGCAGAAGGTGGTCGAGGACGAGGTCGACAAAATGCTAGCCCTGGGAGTCATCGAGGAGAGCAAGAGTCCTTGGAGCAACCGGACGACAGTCGTGTCGAAGCCTGGAAAGGATAGATTCTGCCTAGACGCCAGGAAACTGAACGACGTGACCGTCAAGGACGCTTACCCCTTGCCTAGTATCAATGGAATCCTGTCCAGAATCGATCAAACCCACTTCATCTCCAGTGTGGATTTGAAATTCGCGTTCTGGCAGATCGAACTGGACGAGAAAAGCAAGGAGTTGACGGCGTTCACGGTGCCTGGTCGTCCCCTCTACCAATTCAGGGAGATGCCGTTCGGTCTCTGTAATGCGGCACAGAGGTTGGTGAGACTCATGGACAGAGTAATCCCAGCCGAAATCCGATCCAATGTGTTCGTATACCTGGACTATCTGCTCGTACTGGTTCCGGACATAAAGACGTACTTCCGGTACCTACGACGGGTCGCTGAATGCCTAAAAGAAGCAGGATTAACCATCGGCCTCAAAAAAAAATCAAAATTCTGCTTCAAGTCCTTGACGTACTTAGGTTTTGTCGTAGGTGGAGGTCGTCTGAGCATGGATCCCGGTCGAGTGGCAGCAATCAGGAGGATGCCGGAGCCGAGGTCGATGAAGGAGGTGCGCGCGTTCCTGGGTACCGCTGGCTGGTATCGACGTTTCGTCAGGAACTTCGCGACGCTGGCAGCGCCGCTAACCGAATCCCTCAAGAAGACTGGGAACAAGTTTTCTTTGAGTCCGGAAGCGCAGCAGGCTGTAGAACGTTGAAGGTGGCGCTAACCACGGCACCAGTCCTGGTGCACGTGGACTTCAAGCGACACTTCTACATCCAGTGTGCCGCATCGCACGTCGGAGTTGGGGCCGTTCTTTTCCAAAAGAACGAGGACGACCAAGAGCAGCCGATTGCCTTCTTCTCGGCGAAGATGAACAGGCACCAGGTGAAGTACACCGTCACCGAGAAAGAGTGTCTTTACCTGCATCACCGATCACGCTAGTCTAAAATGGTTGATGTCCATGAAGGATCTGTCGGGACGCCTGGCCAGGTGGTCTCTGCAGCTCCAGGGCTTCAACTTTAACATCGAACACCGGAAAGGCAGCGAGACCGCGGTGGCAGACACACTTTCGCGATGCGTGGACGAGATCGTAGTGGACCCGACCAAGTTGCTGGGTTTTGAGACCACCGAGTTTGCTGGAGATGAGTATAAGGAGTTAGTCCGAGATATTCTGGAAAACAAGGACAACTTACCGGATCTTAGGATTGAGGACGGACTCATCTTCAAGCGAACCTCCCTAGCAACTGTGGACGACGAGGTGGACAGATCGACATGAAAGCTCTGGATACCGCAGAGTCTGACCCACAGCCTGGTTGAGCGAGCCCATTCAGACCCAAAGGCAGCTCACGGCGGAATGGGGAAGACTCTGGAGATCCTTCGGCGGCAGTTCTACTGGCCTGGGATGGTACTGCAGGTGCGGGAATTTGTCCGAAGATGCCAGGTCTGCAAGGAATCGAAGGCACCGAATCACCGGATGATGGTCGGGATCGACGAAGCTGTACATCGACTTCCTGGGCAAGTACCCGAGGTCGAGGAAAGGACACGCCTGGATCTTTATCGTGGTGGACCACTTTACAAAGTGCACGTTCCTGAAGGCCATGAGGGAAGCGACAGCTTCGAACGTTGTGGATTTCCTCATCAATGAGGTCTTCTACAAGTTCGGGGTGCCAGAAATCTTACACTCGGACAATGGACGACAGTTTACGTCGAGGATTTTCGAGGAGTCCATGGAGATCCTCGAGATCCGACACGTGAAGACTCCGATATACTCTCCACAGAGCAACGCAGCGGAACGGGTGAACCGGAGCGTACTGGCGGCTATCCGAGGGTTCCTGGAGAGCGACCATCGGGATTGGGATGCCTATCTTCCCGAGATAGAGGTGGCCATCCGGAACGCAGTCCATTCGGCTACGGCCGAAGCGCCGTTTTTCACGCTTTTCGGACACCACAAGTTCCTGCATGGTTCCAGCTACCGACTGGTCAGGAAGCTGCAGTCGCTGTGCGACCACGAGATGGCCGGCATGCCGACTGCCGACAAGCTCCGAGTGGTACAGGAGAAGGTGCGAAAGTGTCTGGAATCCGCATACGATCGCAGTCGTCGACGTTACGATCAGACGGCCAGAGTGTTTGCTGCAAGGCCAGGTCAGGAGGAATATCGCCGAAACTTCATCCTTAGCGACTTCGGAAAACAGTTTAATGCCAAGTTTGCCAAGAAGTTCCTGAAGGCCAGGGTGGTGAAGGCAATAGGCGGAAACGCGTACGAACTGGAGGACTTGGACGGCAGGAGTTTGGGCGTGTACCACGCCAAGGATATCCGCGTATGACCTGGAAGAGGGAGCAAACAGTACACATGAACAAGACCAAATAAGGAGATGTACTTGCCGTAGGACGTGGGCCCCGCGTTGGGCACCGTTCGGAATTGCGCTGGAGATGCCATTCAAATGCTCCGAATGTTCTTGTCGAGCCGGTCCTAGTAGCACCTCTCCAAATCTTTGGGTGGTGTTGCATTTCGGAGTTCGGATGGGCAAGAGGCTATTGATGTATCGATAGCGAGAGGCAGGACGGGTGGGTGCGTCGTGGCGAAAACACCAATGCCACCAATTTATTCCATCAGTGTCATCGTTTTATATTTGTTGTTTATTTACTTTTGTTTTGTGTTTAGTGATGATAGTTTTTGTTAGCGAGGAGTATTAGTGAGACGTCCGAATGGTCCGATATTTTATTGTGCGGACTGCGGGCATTGGGTCGAACCCAGCCCTGAGCCTCCTGAGCTAGCCCGGCGTTGCCCAAGAAAGCAGTTCATTAACAAAATATTTTAGTAAAGAAAGTTGTTTTAGATCTTATTAGAGCCTAGGGGCGGAGAAATGTTATGAACGAATATTGGAGTTTCTGATATTTTTGGCAAACACAAAAAAAAAAACTGATGAAATTCCTTGTACAATTGCTGAAGTTGTCTCCAGAAGAGTTTGTGCTCTTTAGTGTATGAACATCAAAAACGAATTGAACTGAAAAGCTAACAAAAGTGAGATTCATAGCGTCCTCGCCAATATGCAGAGTTTATCGGCTATGCACGAGCTTCCGGTTAAACGCTGTGTCAGTAGTTTGGTCATCAGTCGATCGGTTGTTGCCGTGGCCCGGTTAACTGAAGTAACTTGCATACTTCGCAATCCAAATGTAAGTAGACCTATGTAAATACCCGTTGACCCCATTCAATACGAAATAAATCAGTACGGAAAGAAAAGTTCTCCGCTGCCCAATTTGTACTTTGCTTTTTGCAACGAATATTGCCACTATACTTTGCTTTAGGCACGCGAAAAACAAAACTAATTGCAGCATTAATATTTATTTGAATCCATAAATAAAAAAAATATAACCTTAAACCATAATAAGAAAAAAGAAAAACAAATAAAAAAAAAATTGTTTCTATTTCATGTAAAGTCTAAAATAAAATGTTGAGTAATGCATTATGAAATGTGCATTTTAATATGAAAATCCAAAAATATACTTAAGTGGGTGGGTGGTTCTTCGAAATATAAATCAGTATATTTAAGAATGGACGAAGGGAAAGATTTAACCGGGGCTCGAATATCAACCAAAACGTCGGTGGAAGGCATGAAGGGGAACGTGCAGGGACGGTCAAGCAAGGGGATGAATTCAAAGGCGCAGTACAAGTCGGCCTCAAGATCTAAAACAAGACGTCCCTTTCTCAAGAGAACAAGGCATATCTATCTTTGGCCGAGCAAAAGATTGAAAGGATTTGGAGGATTTGGCTTTGCCGAACTTCCCCACATGAGGTCGTCAGGTGGATTTCCCAAGAAGGTGGAAGAGATGCTTAACAGCAAATAGGAACGCTCAGCTGAGAGTGCCACAAAAGACGCTCTGGCGAGCAAGCGGTAACGCGGAAATACCCGAAGCGAAGAAGCCATTGAAGAAGGGAATGAAGCTCAGTGAGGTGTCCAAACGATATCTGATCGTGGCGCTTATTGACCGGAGTGACAAAAGTCAAGGTAATCGAGACGCGGTGGAAGGCGGTGAAAGCGCGACTCGTCAAATCGCTGTTTTGATCCTTCTATCAGAACCAGAGCTCGCTTGCACTCTCGTTGTGAGCACACCCGAAAAAGGTCATACTCTCTCTCTGAGCAAGAGACTCTTTCTGTCTTTATTTATGTTTTCTGTTGAGCGCTTTTCGTTGAGCTCTTTGTATGTCGCTCTTTCAATGAGCAGTCCGTAAAGAGCGGAACGAGAAATATTTATGTTAACAAGTTCCATTTCGATTCTATATTTGCAAACAACGAGAAACGGTAGACAGTTATTTGCGAGCTCTGATTAGAACTGACCACGATAAATTGACAGCTTTCACAGACTTTCCGCATCGAGGTTTTCTTAATTTTATGAGTTTATGTGGTTGGTAGCGTCTCCGTTGATTGACAACAAAGTGAAAGTTTTCTTTAATTCCCGAAGCATAAAAGCTTTTGAGTCGCTAAAGGCTTGCCTCTACGAAGCACCCGTCCTGTGTAATTCGGGCTTCACAATACCGTTCGCAAAACCGGATTTGGAGCTGTCCTGGTGCAGGTATCAGAGGAAGGAGATAAACGGCCAATTTCAAAGAAACTGGAACATGCATAGCGTAATTATCCTTAAGGATGAAGCCATAATTCTTTTTAGAAGCCACCCAGCATAACACAAAATTGGTCTGCTTACCTCCAGCATTCTTTATTGATTGAAAATTCTCTTAAACAGTTTTTTAGCTTTTTGTCTTAGCCTAAGCCCGCGAAGCTGACGTTAACGTCGGTAGAAGAGCGGGTCGCTTATCACTTATATGCATATTCTTATGCTATCAGAGAGAGAGAGAGAGGGTTGAATATGCAGTTGCATGTGCTAGACTTGAGCAGCGTGGGAACGCTGACCATGCAGTTTGGGCACTCACAGTCTGAATTTCTTTAATCTATGCTTATATACTTTTTGTTTTTTATTTTTTTTATCCCAGTTTTGTCAACTGATATATGTGAACGAATGTATTCATTGAATGTTCTATGACTTTTTTCTACAGTACCTACTGTCCTATGGTGGTGCGCGGTAGTTTTTATGTTTTTAATGTTTAAATGTTTACACAAAAAAGCATGCTTTTGCGACGGTGTTGGAACTTTTATTTGCAACGGGGATTGCTTAGTATCTATAGTATCTACTATCATTCTTTCGAAAATTTTTAGGGGAATTTCTGTTATTGTCAATGGTGTGTTAGTGTGTGCCGTTGTTTTTGATTTTTGGCACTTTTAACATTTGGGTACATATTTCCTGACATGACGAGTCATGTTTTTCCAATAATAGTTTCGTTTTATTTTTGTTAATATTTTTGTAATTCCTGTTTGATCTCCTTGGATGTGATCGTCATGATGCGTGAACAGTATTGCTTCATTATCTTTTTCGTTTCCTATCAAGGTAACCGGCTTGAGTAGCGCTACTGTTAAAGATTTTAATATTTTATTGCCCATATTTTTGAAAGAATTAATTGAGATAATGATGCGCTACTGTTAAATATTTTAATATTTTATTGCCCATATTTTTGAAAGAATTAGTTGAGGTTGAGGTGGCTAATACCTAATGTAGCGGCGACTTTTTCAAGCCTTTAGAAGAACTGACCTATGTCAAGGGTTCCATGGGTGCAAAGGTCGTCAACATTTATTCTTACTATAACTTTTATTCAATGTTTAATGAAACATTTATCTTTCATTATCAGCAAGGTCACTACTTTGCATACCTCGTCATTATAAATAGCTTCATGTACGTTGTGCCTAGAAGCGTCGACAATAGTTTGTATAGGCAAATTATTTTCTTCTTCTGCTCAAGAATTTTTCTGTTTACGTTGTTGCCTGGTAGTAATTTTAAGGAATTTTGCTTGTAAATATATTAGTTCACTTATTGTGATTCTGGACAGTGCATCTGCCACGAAATTGTCTCTTTAGATACTCAACTGTAAAATTCTACTCTTTTAGCTCAAGTCTTATTCTTCTTAGCTTAGAACAGGGGCTTAGCATCGAAAACAGGTATGTTACCCGTAGTAAATGCTCTTGATGCATAAGCAACTGGAAGTTGGAGTCCATCATCTCATACGCTTACTTACACTGGCATCTTTTATTATTATGGTAAATTCTTTAGTGAATTCTGGGTATTGCAACAAATTTTGATTAATCAGTGCAGATTTCGGATGATCAATCAACTATCCATTCAAATTTAACATCTTTCTTACATATTCTTGTTGAGTGACGGGAATATTCAGCGAAGTTCTTAATGAATCTTCTATATTAGTTGCAAAATGGAACGAAACGTCCAGCGCTGTCCGCATCATGAGCAACTGGGTAATTTTTTATGACATCATATTTTTTGTTATATGGCAAGATTCCCTTATCTGTGCATTTATGTCCCAAAAATTTGACTTTATGCATGAAAATCTTAACTTTTTTTTTTAATGTAAATTTAGGTTGTATTCTCTACATTTCTCAAAAACATCAATCAAGTTCTTAAGCATTTGTTTGTCGGAGCAAACAATGACTATTATATCCGGAGAATGCTTCAGTCGCATTAGGCTTTGTCTTTAAACCGAATGGTAATCGCGTGAAGCGGTATGAGCCATTTCGTTGATAACGATGTTATGTTTCTAGAACATTTTTTTAAGTTCAATTTGATGGAAACCTGAAATTAAGTCATGACATGAGAAATATTTTGCTCAGCCTAGTTGATCTAAAATGTCGTCAATTCTAGGGAGCGGGAATTTATTTGATAACAGCTTTTTATTTATTTGGCGATCTTAGTCGTCAAAACTGTTTTTTTTTTTTTTTTTTTGATGGCTAACTGCGGGAAAAATATGTGAATTGTAAAAAACGGGAATTCTGGCATTTTTAAAAATTGAGTTGGCTTTTTCCCGACTTTTTTTGTGTTGTTAACACTTAAGTACAAAATATAAAAAAAGTGGCAGCTTTACCATAGTCACTTACACACAAACCAGATAATGTGGTGTTGTAACGATTGTTTTTCTCGACAAGTTGTAAAATGCCGAAAGAATATAAACAAAAATGCTGCAATGTCTGTCTTAAAAGTGATGAGTTCAAGGCATGGATTCGCAGGGATGACACAGACCTGCAGAGGGTTCATTGCAACTATTGCAAGACTACTATTACAGTTGGTACACAAGTGCCATGACTTGCAAGTACATCCGAAAATTTTAATGTGCAAATTAAGGAAGCATCCTGTACCTTTTTTTGCACAGCATACAGCAGTGGCGGATATTGACCACTTGGGGAGCCTGTGCAAATAACGGTTGAACGAGGCAAATATAAATATGCACCGGACCAAATGCACATTTTAAAAAATGTATTAGGCACTAATAAAGTAATGAAAATCTTTAAAACAAAAATTAACTTAATAAATTGTTATTTTTTGGTAACGAATTTTGTTTCTTATAGATTTGTATTTAGCTTTTTATTGGATTTTTTTTTAGTGTTTTTCTTCACTCTTCCCGTCAAAAACTGCTTTTTTTGTTGGTCAAAAGTTGGCAGCAGTGCCAACAACAGTGGGCTGTTATATTCCGCTCTTTTATTTTCTATGAGTTTATTGACCTGATTCTTGATTTCTTCAAGATGGCTCTGTAGGCATCTATAATTTTTTGTGTACACTGGTTTTTTGTCCTTGAGTCTCAAATTTTGCTTGAAAAAATTGTTTGTAGTTATGGGCCTGCAAAAATTCTCCACCTGAACACTTCACGAGGGTGCCGGCTGGGCAATGGTCACTGTATTACCCCATACAATTGGAAATGCAGTGGCGCATGCTCTGTCCGGTGTAATCCAGTGTCTAGCTAAGGTATCGACTCAATTCCTCCCGCTCAAACGCCGGAGGAAATGAATCACTTAGCATCGCTGGAGATGCCTGGCGGCAGGAATAAATCGCAGGGTGGTAGTTCCCCTGAAACTAATCTGTTTTTTCGCTGGAATGGTGAATAAGAAAGAAACCGGGGCTGGGATGTCAGCCCAAACGTCGTGACTGCTACCACCGGCGGGCACGGAGGCAAGCATTCCTCTCTGCATTTTGCCAGCGGTCACACCTCTGTTTTAACGGGATCAGGTCACTTCCGTTGCAACGCTACTGCCACAAAAACGACGCAAAGGAGGCTAAGCCGCACGGGTGGTCTATATAGACTCGCACCTGGAGAGCGTGCAGCTTTCAAAAGAAGAGGAAGAAAGCCTTCTTCTCTCGCCGGAACCATGTACCGAGGGGACGGGTCGAAGCGTTTAAGCGAGGAAAAGACGGCAAAGGCTCAGTATGAAGCTGCCATTCATATCCAGAGCCGGCTTCAGACAAAAGCGGCCCTATCTGAAGAGGAGAAGGTAATGCTCACCTGGACCGAGCAAAGGATCGAAGAGAGCAGACTGCACCTCGCTAAGCTTCACAATATGGGTGGTTTCGCCAACTAAGTGGAGAAGATGCTTGACACCAAATGGCAACGCTCCGTCGAGAGTGCCATAAAAGACACTCCGGGGAGCAAGCGGCAATGCGGGCCCAAGGAAGCAGGCTCCCTTGAAAGCAAGGAGACGAGGATCGCGAAGGCCAATGAGGTGATCAAACGACACTTGTTCGTGGAATTCATTGACAAGAGCGATGAAAATGGCAAGATGACCACCATGTTGGAAAACGGTGCACGCGCGGCTCATTGAGTCATTAATTGCACAGATGGAGTAAGACCCTGTAGCGCCCATGACTACATTTGATGGTGTTGGGTGGCCGGATTTTTTTAAAAATCCTAAAGTGTATGGATGACCCGACGAGAAAGTGGATGACGCAAACAGTCTGCATGATGGAAGCGTTGTGGGACGGGTCCAAGCTGGAGGTGGTGAACAGGGAACCAATTCCAACGATCCCAAAACCGAAGGTTCTCTTCCCCATTGCTATTCAAGGGGTCCGAGCGCTGAAGCTTCTGCAGTGTCAGAATCCGGACATATCAACCGCAGACTGGAAGTACTGCATATCATGAACCCGTTACCCAAAGAGCCAATACGTGGTTCTTCAGATAAACAAGGAGGGGAAGGGCATCCTGTATCCCATATACGTGAAGATGGCGTGGCGTGGCGTGGCGTGCGCCTCAAAAAGCGCCACCCCGGGGATAAGGATGATCACTCCCTAAAGGCAGGCGAGGTGGAGAAGGACCTAGGTCTGGAACTGAACGTCGACGCCGACCAGGAACTGACACTGGATGAGTCCGAAGAGGAGGAAGACGGTGACCTGACGATAGTAGTCAACTCGTCGAGTGGAATTGAACCCGGTACCCATGTCCCTCAGGATGCTGCAGCTCAATCTCCATAAGAGCAAGGTCGCGACGGCGGAACTCCTCATTGCCAGGGAGCAAGGGTCCGCTGATGTAGCTGTAGTCCAAAAGCCATGGATTGCCTCAGGCAATGCCGTCGCCGGACTTAAGTCCTCAAACTACAATGCATTTTACCCACCATCGGTAAGCAGGAACAGAACCGTCGTACTCGTAGGGAAGAGTCTTCAAGATAACCTTATGCCTCATTACAGCTCGGATGACCTGACTGTGGTGTTGCTAGAAAGCAAGAAGAAGCACCTACTGATAGCTTCCTGCTCCATGGCACACATCCAGCTCCACCAGAAGGAGACTGGTAAAACCCAGCCCAAAGGACCAGCAACTGCTCATGGGTGCAGACGCCAACGCGCACCACAGCGTGTGGGGGAGCAACGATATAAGAGACAAAGGTGAGTGTTTTTAGACTTCATACTTTTAACTAATTTATATATAGCAAACGTGGGGTAGGAACACACCTTTGTAGGCCCCACCTCGTCCAACGTGTAGATATAACACACGTAGCGGTACAAAGCACTATGGAATCAGATTGGAAAGTCTTTGAGATACCATCCTTCTCAGACTAGTACATTCATTTCCAATACGAATTCGATCACTCTCCAAAACTAACAGTCTTTAGTCCCGGAATACTAACTGGGGAAAGTTAAAAAAAAGAATCGCTATTAAACTATAAGATATAGAAAAGTCCTTGGAGACCCTCTCAAAGGAATTACTAGGCGCATACCACGCATCATGCCCGATATCAAGAAGCAAGAAAAGGACCAGACCACCCTGTTGAAATAGGGACCTCTCGCTCCAACGCGATAACCCCAAAGAATTCTTTAAACTCGAGAAGCAGGCGAAGGATGATATAATCCTGCTAAGAAATTACAAGATGGAAATACGCAGGGCGCAAAGAAGCTCTTGGAGAAACTTCTGTTCCAACATAGAGACGGCCCCAGAAACGGCTAGACTAGGAAGTTGCCCACCATACAGAATCAGCTCAATCGCGACAACGGAAAGTGGACTGAGGGCAGCGAAGAGACTTTAACAGCACTAATGCCCGCGCACTTACCAAGTTGCACAGAGATGCCAACGAGCACCAGGTACTAGCAACTGGGGAAGAGCATCTCCCAAAAGTTCTCATATCCTCTAGAAGAATCCACTGGGCTATAGACTCCTTCGCGGGGATAAAAGCACCAATACTAGACGGAATGTTTCCAGCCATGCTGCAGGCGACCAAAGAAGTCATTACTCCATGGCTACACGCAATTTATGCAGCTCGTCTAAGTACGAGCTATGTCCCAACCCAATGGAGGACCTCGAGGATTGTCTTCCTCCCCAAAGCAGGAATGAGCAGCCACGTCAGTCCCAAGGACTACAGGTCGATAAGCCATACCTCCTTTCTACTCAAGACGCTAGAAAAGCTGCTGGACCTATACATTACAAACGATGTGGGCAGATTACTGTCAACACAAAAGGGAAATCAGTGGAGACGGCTCTCACTCGGTAGTAGCCTCAATTGAGAGAGCCCTACACAACAAGGAA
Organism: Drosophila bunnanda; assembly: GCA_035046265.1. Classification (NCBI taxonomy): domain Eukaryota; kingdom Metazoa; phylum Arthropoda; class Insecta; order Diptera; family Drosophilidae; genus Drosophila; species Drosophila bunnanda. Next base: position 489,636 of record JAWNOB010000107.1, read on the forward strand.
TATGCGATCGGAGTCTTTGTAGACATATCCGGGTCATTCAACAACGTAATCACAGACGCCATAATGAAGCGACCAACACGCACCCCGCCATCAACTTTTGGATAGAAAATTGACTAAGTTGCAGACGGGTACAATCAGAGTGGGGCACCGCTTCCATGGTGAAAGGAGAGGCACGCCGCAGGGCGGAGTTCTATCGCCCTAGTGGTCGACGACCTAATCAAAAGGTTCGAGAGGAAGGCCCCGAACATAACAGCCTATGCTGACGACATAAGCAAGTAATCACGGTAGTTCGATTATGCAATCAAGACTCAGGGAGATATGTGGGTGGACGGACAAGGTAGGACTCAATACCAACGCCGACAAGACGGACCTCATTCTCTTTACTATGAGGTACAAGGTACTGCCATAGATCCCACCAAAAATCAATACAACCAGGCTGACCCCCAAAACACAAGTCAAATACCTTGACACTGCACTAGACAGCAAGCTGGCATGGAAACCCAATGTACTAAAGAAGGTGAAAAAGGATCACCATTGCGCTATTTGCATCCAGGAATATGCTCAGATGCACTGGGTCTACTTATCGGTGCTGCGTCCAACACTGCTTTACGGAGTCTTAGTGTGGTGGCAAGCCATGGAAAAGAAGACATACAAAAAGCTTATGGAGAGAACCCAATGGCAGGCACTGCTCTGCATATCTGGGGCGCTAAGGTCAACTCCCACAAAAAGCACTAGGAACCATAATTGGAATTGATCCCCTAGATATCCACGCGCAACTGACTGCGGGAAAGGCTACACAATAGTAGCACAAGGAAATATGCCGCCACAGGGATACGGGCACAGCTCAATTGGTCGAACCATGAGCAGTATATCTGACTACATGACACCTAGAACTTGCCCTGTTAAAACATCAACATTCATGGGACCTGAAGACTGGAAAATGATTCAGGACCATGCTCAATACCTCAACATATACACGGACGGCTCCAAGATGGAAGGAGGAGTGGGAGCGGGCATATATTGTACAGACCCCGAGACGAGGCTGTCGTATAAGCTACCAAGCGAATGCAGCATATTACAGGCGGCAGTCATTGCCATCAGGAAGGCGGTAGAGCTTGCGCCTGTTTGTAGATAGTCAAGCGGCGATTAGATCCATGTAATCGTCAGCGGTCAGTTCCAAAAATGTACTGGCACGCAGGGACGCACTATATATCCTAAGCACGACAACGTCAGTGCGGATCTATTGAGTTTCCAGCCACCAGTGCATCGATGGCAACGAAACTTCAGACGAACAAATGGAGTCGGATTGGCTAACGAAAGAGCTGGAAACGTCCCAGTCTCTCTAAGAACGCTCCAAAGCGAGTTGGAGAGGCGGGCGGACGCAAAAGTAAAAGGCAGATGGAGAAGAAACTCCGCAACCTACAAAACATCAAAAATCATGTGCAATGAGCACAATGCTAAACTCAGCGACTACATACTGCACCTATCCCGAAAGGACTGTCCAATACCTTGGATATTTATGGTATTTTCTTTTTCAATGTTTTTAAAAGAGTCAGAGTTTTCATTTACCAACGAGACAAAAGTTTATAGTGTGTACATAATGTTCTAATGTTGATTTTCTAAACGGGACTGGGAGTTTCACGAATTTCCTTGTGTAACCCTGACATTGTTATTATTACCATTATTATTACTGTTGTAATTATTACGGTTTATTTTTCCTATATTGTTGTTCTTATACTGGTTATAGTTATTATTGTTGTAATTGCTATTTCGATAATTACCTTTTCCACGGTAATTACAGAATGCAGAACTGTGTTTGCTTGGTCAGTTGCCTGTACTGGCCTCCACGATGAGCTAATCAATGGTATAGTTTTTGGTCATTGCCTTTATGGCAAGGGGCATGCTATACTTTCAGGGTAAGTTCGTGGATAACCCATCGTGCAGAAGGTTAAGGAGTTTTACGGAAACTTTTTCCACTGATTCCCCCTTAATTTTAATTTTTAGTGCATCGCTTATCTCTACAACTTTTTGTTTCTAGCAACTGCAATGCATCTAAGAAGCTTTGTAGATTATATGCCCTGCCATCAAAATCTGGTAAGATTGATAAGGCTAATTTTTAAAAATTCTGGCTGTGACAGTCCCATTTTTATATCTCTATATACGGTCGGTTGGTCAACTATCAAAATTTCTAGAGTTCTTTCTTCGTTGTCTATATTTGTTCCTATTCATTCAGTTCTTCTAGCTGTGTTTCTCAAAATGTTGCGTGTAATTGTAAATTTTCTGGAACATCCACAATAATATTCCGTCTAGTGGCAATATTATTTAATTTATTGCTAAGACAAACTAACATCATTGTACACTACTGATAACTTTTCAATGTGTATGTTGACTATATCAACTATGTCATTGTATTGTTGTACAAAAATTTATAAATGACGAAGAAGAATGTTAATATTTATGACTGAGTCTCGATTTATGCATTTCTTTACTTTCATTGATTTCCTTTGCTATCTAGTTTCATTCCATTTTTCAGAAATGAACTAAAATTTTTAATAATTTTGTTTAGTTTTTATTTATTTATTTGGTATTAAAATTATTGTTTAATCTAATTATTACAAGCTAATGGGCGTTTACATTTTCATGTGTGTAACGATAATAAAATAGGTATTTTGTTATTTTGTTATATTTTCTAGGTTGAATATGCAATTTTCTCGATACATGACAACGAGCTTATTACTACTGTTTTTTTCAACCAACCCTTTCAATGGTGAGTTGTAATGATTATTATTCTACCTTCTTTAATTCCACTGGCATATCAAAAAATGTAATTATATCAGCTATTCTAGCTGGAAATTGAGAATTGAGGCTATCTCAGGAATTATTTCATCTAGATCCGGGAATAGGCCTCCAACATCAACCTTGTTAATTTTTTTATCATTTAATTCTTATTTCATGTGTTTTCTTTCCATGATTATTTATTTAAAACAAAAAAAATTCAAATATATTTTTGGGTTTTGTTTGCCTTTTTAACTTAGATTTTATCAAGGTCAGTTGCCTTGCTTAAGTACATCTTTTTAAGACTATATATTTTGAAAAATAGACTTGCACACATAAGTTTCACGATTACTATTATTATATTTTTGGTGAGTCCTAGATCAATGCTTGAAGACTCCACTTTATGGAATCCGCCGTATTATTGAAACCGGCCGTAGAATCTACGTTCTTCGTGTCAATTAAACCCATTGCGGGTACAAAAATTCTGTAATTCTGTTAAGAATGCATCGCAGTCCCTATGTATAATTAAGAGAAAAAACTTTGGAGCGTTGTCGGTTCCTTTCCCGTGGTTAGGCTAAAAGCGGCAGACGGCACCGGCTGCACAGGTGTACTCGCAATGAGCTGCATACAACGGTCCCTTGCAGTCCGCTGAGCAGGTCTTCTTTAAGGGGTTACATAGGTTTCGCCGGGCAAAAAACGGGCTTTTTTAACATTTTTCTTTGCATATAAAAATAAAATATTTTAATGAAACTTTTTATTATTTGAAAGATAAACATTTTGTGAAATAACAAAGAAAAATATGAAAAATGCACGTAACGATACAAATTTCTCGACATTTTTTTTTTAATAGTTGTAATTATAAAAATAATCATTCGTTTAAGACCTTGTAAATGATATCTCGAAGACCTGTGAAAAATCTCTTTAAGATCGGTTGAGTAGTTCGCGAGAAATCTTGTCAACCGACTTTGAAAACATAGTTTAGAGAAAAACGCGCGTAAAGTGCAGCTGCGCTATAGCTACTGCGTGCTCAGCCTATACCTGACTTCACACATCCACCTTTTCAAGGCTGTATCTCCGAAACTATTAGTCGGATAAACTTGAAAGTTTAGGACAACGTTCTAGATATGTTATGGAATTTAATAAGACAAAAATTTTAATTTTTGAAAACGTGATACCAGTGTAAACACTTCAGTATTGGCTTTGGAAGTGTTGGTATCAGTTTAATTGTGTCTTTTTTAATGTTTATTTTCACTGAGTGAATTTGAGTGCATGGCTTAGTATTTGGTTTTGATTTATCATGTAAATAGTCAAGGTCTGTTTGTCTCTTTTGAGGTGTTGACCAAGCGGGACGTGGATTTGCTGAGTATAGTGACCATTTCAGAGCTATTCTTTTTGTCAAACGTCTCGTCACATCCCAGCTATTTTTGCCATCATTTTACTAATTACTCACTTAGCTACTTTTTTTATAATCTTCCTTGGTGTCTTCTTTGGGGTAGTATTTTATTATTGATTGATACGCTATTTGATCTCCTCGCCTTCCAGAAGTATCCACAAAAATTCTTCGTAGCGCTAAATGTTTTTTTATAGTTTTTAGGCAGGAATGAAACCATGATTCTTTTTAGTAGCCACCCTGCATAACACAAAATTTGTCTGCTTAGCTCCAGCATTCTTTATTGATTGAAAATTCTCTTAAACAGTTTTTTAGCTTTTCGTCTTAGCTGTCTTGTACATATATTTACATTTATATGTTGATATATTTATGTTTATACGTGCACATCACAACGTAGTAACAGAGCAGGAGTGGCGGCTGTAGTTGGGGTGAAGATTTTTAGAGCCTATTGTTACGGGTCTTGATTCTTTCTCGGTTAGCTCGATGGTCAACAGTATTAGGAAAGCAAAAGTTTGAAATCAAAGATTGCGTTATGAAGACGAAGTAGCGCGGAAGATTTACATGAAGGATTACCACTAGATTTGACTTCAAAATATTTTAAATAGAACTCCTACAAGGATCTAGTGGAAAAGATCGTTGCGAATATGAAAAGTTTTCTTGATTTAAAAGCGGAAGAGCGACAAAGAGGATTCCCACTTATAATAGCCATTCAGCATGTCACGGAGGCATCCATATGACTGTGGAGCGGCTGGGGCGGTATGTCTATGCTTGCGAGATTTGCAAAATGACAAAGCCACCGAATCATGCTTAAAGGCTACCTTTAGGAAAAGTTCCGGTTAAATTTTATAAAACCATGTTAAGCTATAAATGCCATTAAGTTTCATAAATAAAAGCAGTAGGTGTCCTCACCAAACAAAAGCTCTTCTCAGTCACTTTCACCAAAGTCTGTCGCTGTGTCTTCCCTGAATCACGCATCAAACTAATCTTTCAGTCCACCTAGTTTGGACAACATAAGGCAGTATTTTATGCACTGCATCTGCCAGGCATTAAAGGGTACTCATTAACATTTTGGTTATCCCGACAGGAAAAGTTCTGTATCTCTTGGGAACTTTCCTGGACACTCTCAAAGTTTTCAACAAAGAAGACACTTTGAAGAACAATCCGTTTTCTAGAACTTAAATTTCTGGAAATCCCACAAATCTATTGGAATCGATTTGCGAATAATGATCATAATATTTTAGAGAAATAAAATCCGCGCAATTTTTAAAATTCTACACAGACAGTCGTGATTAATATGAAACGAAACTCTACATTGTCTGGAACCATGTGCTTCAGCTTTGGGAGCATGCCTTGTGATAGGGTATATGGGTATATTACTGATTTGGACTGATTCAACTGTAGCAGATATACTATCGAGAGGGATTGCCGCCAGCCATATGGACCGCCGTTTCTCGCGGTTCCCGTGACTAGTGGTCAAAAGTACCGATCATCCCCATCGTTGCCAGCGATTTGGAACGGTGGCTGAAGCTAGTAAGTTTGCTAGCATGTGAAGAGCATATTGGAAGAAAGCTATACAAAGCTTCAGTGTTCTGCTGATTTGTCACCAATGCAGTACATTTGGAGTTAATAAGCGACCTAAATACAGATGCATTCATAGCCACTCTTCTACGATTTTTGAGTCGACGAAGTGTCAAACCATTCACTGCGACAACGCAATAAACTTCATCGGTGCCAAAAATCAGTTAAGGGCTTTAGTAGCAGCAATCTTCAAGGAAATGGTCCAAGTTTATATCGCCCCAAGCGCCATCTTTGCCGGCCTACGGGAATCTGCGGAAAAATCTGTTATGCGGCTACTATTATCGGTCACAGCTACATCATCGTTACTCGGGGTCACTTTCTGATTGGTGAGACACTGACCGCTTCTCGACCTAACCGGAAAAATTACTCAAGAAAACATTCTGGAATGGATGGTCTATGAAATATATATAAGAACTTCAAATGCGCAAAAAACCCTGTCCCAGAATGTCAAAGAAGTACTACTGGTACTAATAAAAAAAAAGCAACGTGCCGGTGATGATTGGAAGGAAAATATATCCTGATAAGAACAGCCAAGCCCGAGTAATAGGTGTTGAAACTGCATCGGGGATATTTAAACGACCAGTAAGTCGACGATTAAACGTAAAGAATGCTTCTGTAAAAGAACCAGAAGTAAAAATGTGTGTCGATGTGTGGCTTGTGGCTGGTCTCCGGATGGGACTTCGGCAAACAATCAGGCCAGGATGAAGCCCATTTGGTTCCCTAGAAGTCGGCGGAGACAGCAGCAGTACGGATCGAAGTAATTGAGTGGATCCCGTCAATGAAGTGTTGCACTACGATGCTGCTATAAGACGCATCTGTCTAAGCGTTCCAGCTCAATTGCAAAGTCCACGAAAGATTTATCCGATTATGATTATGTTCGTGAAATATTCGCGCATAGTGGCGGTTAAGGCGTCATACGAGTGGAGCGTGGCTTCTGGGAGGTTGACGTGAAACGCTACGGAAGACTCGTATACAGCTTCCTACACTTCTTCCTTTCTGGCCAGTGGTATTCCTCGGCCATTGCTTCCAGGAGGCGTTGAAATTCCAGTCAGGGGCGTGTACCGCCGAAGGTGGGAGGTAGCTCAGCGTCCGACACTTACAGAATTTCCCAATTTAAGGTTAGGTCGGAGCCTGGAGGCGGTGCAGAAGTTGGCGCTTCTCCTAGCTCGGTGTCCATTCTCCGGTTAAACACCTGCTGCACTTGTCGCTCCATGCTGGCGGCACGCAGTGGAGACGCCGCGCCGGCTGGCCTCCGTTGTTTCCAGAGCTGTCGTTCAAAATGTTCCTCTTGAACTTACAGAATTTCCCAATTTAAGGTTAGGTCGGAGCCTGGAGGCGGTGCAGAAGTTGGCGCTTCTTCTAGCTCGGTGTCCATTCTCCGGTTAAACACCTGCTGCACTTGTCGCTCCATGCTGGCGGCACGCAGTGGAGACGCCGCGCCGGCTGGCCTCCGTTGTTTCCAGAGCTGTCGTTCAAAATGTTCCTCTTGAAAGTCGCCCACATTTGTGCAAACTTCTGCCCCAGCTTAAGGTGAAGCGACTGATCCAAAGCAACCACTTTTTGTTCTATAAGCCGGAACGAACGGTCGATGGCTCGGTCCACGTCGTACAGCGCAATGAAACGAAATTCACGAGTAGAGTTCACTAAGTAAAGCCGAGCGGAACTTTTTAATAGGTGTGGCTGCCTCGTTTACGCTTCTAACTGATCCAAAGCGTATTGGTGGATATTTCGTAACTTTTATTTATTGGTGTTAATAGGTGCGATCTTTTCCGGACACAGTGATAAGAAGAAAAGAGAGGAAAATGGGCGCACACAGTGACCAGGCATCCTAACTGTCAAAAGCTATCATAATGGTGCATATGAGGGAATTCGCGGCACCTCGCGTTGCCGATTTGCTTAAGTATCGGGGGCTCTTTGAATCTGGCGGCATTCATTAAAATATGAAAACTTTCATCTGATTAATGATCTGATTAATCACCTCCGACAACGCATATCACCACTTGGCGGAACGAACTTAATATTTGGCTGCTGGATTCAAAATATGTCGAATACATTTGTAAAGTCATAAAAGATGTCAAATGCAACTAACTCGAATTTATAATGCTATTGACAAATTAAACATAGCATCAACATCATCTATAAACGTAGTCAGTAAGAGCAATTCGGCCACCAACGAGAGCATCAAAACTTTAGAGGAACAGCTAGAAACCATTAACAAATAAAGAGTCAAATATCAAGGTGACTACCTACAGCAAACGTTTATGGTCCTAACAGCACAGCTAACTCTGTTGGCAACTGGGATGCAAAATAAGATAGTTAGTGTGCTTACCGTCATTCGCGATCGAACCATTAGTCCCATGCTAGTATCTCATATCTTTAAAATATCTCTACAGTTATTGTCCACAGCACAGCATGAAGTCTATAGCATCATTCCTATTCCGACATGAAAAGCAGCAACTATTCAGTCCTAAAGCAGAAATTATGCCCGCCAATACCCGTAGAGATCAATTCATGCGACTGACTAAGAATCAATTTGAGCAATGTCTAGAGTTGCCAAACGATGCGCACTTATGCTTCAATCACCAAGCCACATTTATAGTGGAAAATCGGTGTAAATTTTGTAACGCCCCTTCCAGGAGGCACACTAATGGCGCACGGTTTTCCCCGACAAGGAGTTGGCCTTTTTTATAGTTCCTTAGGTTTACATATTCATACTGATAATAAATAGTTTGTAAGGTTAGGATTTAGGGTTAATTAGATTCAGTAAGACTTAGTCGGTACTGAAGTGACCGTGTTACGGTTCCCTTATCTTAGAATTAAACCGCGCAACCACCCGCGCAACTACCCGCGACTCTGGCGCTTCTGGCGAAGATCTATTAGTCGATACGATAGCCAGGAACTAGTCCGCAATCCCAGATGTTTGCGCGGAGTGTGATCACCAAGAGGATCCATTCTTCGTTCACACCCGGAAACGACGATAGAATCAGTCAGACGTGCTCGCGACAAGTGCTCAGCTTTCAAATGAAACCACACACACGCAAACCACGCCACTACGTATTCCTTTCATTAACCGGCGACAACCGTAAGTTACCCCTACTTGTGAGGGCAGTATTAGGGACCTAGAGCTACCGATTAAAAACAATGGTGAAGATTCAAAATATATATATTAAAATATTATAACGGCAGTCCAGTGACCAAGGGGGGAGGAGGTCTCATATGCGACTAAGATTCTAGAAGATGCTAGAAGGAAGCTTACAAACAAAACGACTGTGTTGTGTGGAGAACAGAATAAGACTAAATAAAAAGTATGTATGTGTTTATGTATGAGTCTATGTATGAGTGTATATGTATGAGTGTATGTATGAATGTACCAGAATGTGTGTATTCGTCCGAGTTGCATGTTGTTGCACTAAGCTTGCAGTTGCCGGATCTGCGCTGTTTCCATGTTGCCGGAGTGAGGGGCTATCAATTACGTGGTCTATTAGTGTGTCGGTGTTAGTATAGTGCTGCTGTGTTTCTTTCAACTTTATTGTTTTAATGGATATTAACGGCTTCAACTGTAATGTATTGATTTAGTAGATATTCAATAAAATGTATTTTAGAGGTTAGTGAACATGTGACAGCAATAGATGTGAAGTTGTTTGTGGATTGTTCTATTGTTTTCATTTTCTTATTTATATTCTTCTTCAAATTTATATTTTATTTACATTTTTCTTTTATTTGTATTATTTTTTTGATTTTAAATAGATAGACTTTAAAACATGAGCGCGTGTTCATTTTCAAAGCGACTCGGAGCGCTACAAAATATGGCTAAGCCTACTTTCAATTGTTCTAGAAATTGCTTCAGCTTAAAAATTTTAATTATTTTCAATGGATTTTAAAGTTAAAGTTATTTTTTATATATTCTCAAATTAAATCAAAGTTTATTAGCTCTCGGCACAGCGACGCAGCAAGAATTTCACAAGCGAACACAGACACATAAATTTTTACATTTGCCGAAGAGAACAGTATCACTGTGTGTGATTATTATTTATCTTATTATTTATTCATTCGTTTTTTCAGTATTCTTGGTTTTGTGTATTTTATAATAGAAAATTTGCGTTAATATAAATTGATAAATGAAAACGGAAATGGAAATGGAACACCGATTGTCGTACACATATATGGTCGTTAATCACACAACTTACATTTATTTTTGTAAACCACTGTGTACGGATGGTCCCGGTGCTCTGTCGACGATTGATGTGCACATTGGCTCATAGGTGGTATTAGAGAGCACATGGTTATTATTATTTGCTTCTTGCGGAGCAAGTTTTGGTCACAAGTCTAATGTTCGATGTCTATCTGCTTATTGTCATTTTCTTGTGTGTAACGAGCCATACTTTGCGGCAGCGATGCCCGGCTATCGCCGCGACAAAACGGTTCTTCTCAAAACTAAAAAACAAACGCCGTTGCAATACTAGCCTATTTTTTCGTCCAATCTAGCTCACCGTGTCTCCCAAAATCTGGCAACACTGACTCGACGACAGCGACGCCAGGCTACCGTCGCTTCGCAACGGTTGTTCTCACAACTACAAAACCACAACAACCACTCGCAATACAATCACACTCTCTCAGGGCAATCACGTGCTTTCCGACACACACACACGGTCACCACACACAGTAGTTTAAGGTGCCGAATTTTTGTTTCTTTACCATTTTTCGTGGGTTTCTGGGTTTTAATGAGTTTCTGTGTATTGATGATCCCGGTGCTTTATCAGCTATTGATATACACATATACGGTCATCACACACAGCAACTTCTTGGTATAATTGTTGTAAATTGTCTTGCACAAGCTATCTTGGTGCCTTATCAGCGGTTGATGTTCACATATACGGTCGCTTTCGTTTTAGAATTTGATTTTGTTTGTTTCATTTGTTTAGTTACACATTTTTGTTTAAGTCTCCAGTCACGTCGCTTGTTGTGCCTTCCCTTTTGAACTCCTATTTGCACTTGCATGTAATTTTTCTTTAATGCAATTCGCGTCTATCTCTTCATAGCGGACGGTCGTGTTTTTGCGCTTCGAGTTTTAATATTTATTTGTGTTAAACCACCGGGGTTTCTTTCAATTGGTCATTAAATATTATTAATTACATATATACCATTTAGGTACCGCGCGTATATGTGCTTCTCTGTGTAGTTTAATATATTTATTAAAACTTTTAGTTTTGTGCAAAGATGGTTTTCTTACTTTTCTTTTGTTCTCATCCCGTTCAATTTTCTTATTTTTTCTTTTGCCCTTTGGCTGCAGCCAAGTGGATTGAAGCTCCCGCTTACGCTCTATTGTTCTCATGCTCTCTCTCTCTCTCTCTCTCTTTCTTAGTCTCCCGTATTTTTTTTTTTTTTTTGATTTGTTAACGTGCACAGTGGTTCAAAGGCTTGTGATAATGTGATAATGGTAAAAATTATCGTAAAGTTGTTTTGGCTGATCAGCCGAGTCTCTATTGCTGGCTTTGCGACTCGGTAGTGCATGCAAAATGCATTGGGGTCACTTGTCGCATAGTTGATGCAATTTCCAGCAAAAAGGGATTGTATTATTGCTGTGAGGCCAGTCGATCAGTTGAGAGGGAAATGTTGTCCTTCATGCACCAGACCATGAGCAGATTAAAAGATGTTATGGTCAACTTTCGCAAAGCGAATGATATGATCTCCGCGCTAGACACTCAGTTTAACAGTATGAAGCTTTTAAACGAGTCGCCAAAACGCTAAAAATTCGCTACTGGTCGGGCTCAACTGAGTGAGCCACAGATACCCAATACCTGCCACACCTCATCGCCACAGTTCCTGAATCTAATACCATGTCTAATGGTTCTGAGATTTGGAGCAAAAAAGGATGCGGAAACCGAATCGAGCGTGGGGATAACGGTAAAAGCTTCGCCAGTAAGTTTTTTTTGTTTTTTTTTCGTAGCGGTGTCAAATTCTTTGACTCCGCTTGATTCCAGCGAAATAATGACCCAGGGTCCATTAACGCCAGGGTCCATTAACAATACGTTACGTAAGACCCTTACAGCAGTTCCACTATCGAAAACTATATTTGTTTCGAGGCTTGCCCCTGATTTCGCATTGGAAGATGTTCTAGCCTATGTACAAAGCTAAACCCAAGCCGATAATGTCAAGGTCGAAACATTTAAATTTTCATATGCCATAGAAATTTCATCATTTAAGATAAGTGTCTTCTTCAAATTTTTCGACACTATTTGCTCGTCTGACTTTTGACCCGAGCACGTAGTAGTAGTTACCTTCAGTCCCAAAAAACTAACCTCTTCCTTCCTGCTTTCCTATCATAATATTAGGGGCTTACGCAGCAAGCTCACGAAGCTGTATTCTGATAGCTTCTCTTAATGGACGTTGATGCACTAATGTCAGTACACCAGGCACGTGCCTGCTTGGTTTAGGTGTTAGTTGGCGCGATGGAAAATATAGGACAGAATACGAGGAAATTGACTACCGGCGTGCTGCCAGATTGTTAGCTTGCATGCTTACTAAGTGTGTTAGTATTAAAGATTTTAATTTGGGAAGGGTACCTACGTTAGAGATTAGTGTGTACAAATCATTATAATTTGCACATAGCGCTCTAAAAAGTTCATGCAGTTCAAAGGAGGTTCTACAGTGGCGCAACACTAATGGGATATAGGATCTAGAGATCTACATGGTACATGGAAATTAAGCTGACTCAACAAGTCAGCACTTTCCACATCACCATGTATAAGGTTAAAAATAAAGGTTATCCCTAGCATCGTTCTACGATTGGCTAAGGACGGCAAGTTTATTAATAGGAGTCTACTAGAGTAGGAAGGTAATCTTTGGTTTGCATCCCAATTTAAACCGCGTAGAGCGAAAAGTAAAAAGTTCTTTTGAACCGACTCAATGCGTTTACTATGGATGCCGTACTGAGGGCTCCAAACGCAGCAACCATATTTTAGGATAGGACGAACTAAGGAATTAGTAACATAGGGGTCATTGAATTCCTTCGACCACCGTTTAATAAATCCGTCCAATAAAATCCTGGCTCTATTCATCATAGACGAAATATGATCAATAAAGTCAAGTTTTGTGTCCAAGCGGACGCCCAAATCGTCAACAGAATTAATTCTTTCCATAGAGCAGCAGTTCAGCGTGTAAGTAGCAATCTTAGGAACGACACGAGAGAATGTCATTAGCTTGCATTTCGAGCCATTTAAGTTTAATAAGTTTACACGGCACCAAGTTTGAAAATTATTAAGATCTGTTTGTAAATCCGACTGGCAGGCAACGTCATTGTATTGCACGCAAAGCTTGACGTCATCCGCGTACATAAGTACTCTGGAGTTAGTCAAGACTTTGGGCAGGTCATTTATAAATAATGTAAACAATAAGGGTCCCAAATGGCTGCCTTGCGGGACGCCAGATGTAACCCTTAAAACATTGGATAAATTATTCTTAAAGAGGACCTTTTGCGTCCTGCCATTCAAATAACTTGAGAACCAATTAAGAAGATCACTTGGAAAACACATTGAATCGAGTTTTCTAACGAGGAGAGAATGCTTAACAGTGTCAAATGCTTTACTGAAATCAGTATAGATTACATCTGTCTGACAATTATTATGGAAACCCTTTATAATATAGGAAGAGAGCTCCAAAAGATTTGTTGTTGTTGATCTTCGCTTAATAAAACCATATTGACATGGATAAATTACCGATCTACAAAGGTGCTGTAAGTGAGGGGTGATAATGTTTTCAAATAATTTAGGGATGGCCGACAACTTAGAGATTCCTCTATAATTGCTGGCATCCAATTTGCTACCTTTTTTGTGGAGAGGAATAATAAACGACTCCTTCCAAATAATGGGAAACTGGGAGGTTTCCAAGGACAAGGTAAACAATTTCAGAAGGGGATACCACAGGGCGTCGGCACAATACCTGAGCACACAGCCAGGAATTCCGTCGGGACCTGGCGAATAAACTGGCTTGACACGATGAAGATCTAAAAGGAGAGAGCTTTCGTTTAGGCTAGGACTAGGGTGTATCGTAGGAATAGGTCTGGTGTAGATACGAAGAGCTAGAATAGGTTGTTTGAAAAAACTGCGAAAATAGATCGGCTATTGCCTGATCATTATTTGCGGTAGTATTTTCAAATGAAAGCGAGAAAGGATTTGTTTTAGGCTTGCGTTTAGTGTTAACGAAATTATAAAACTGTTTTGGGTCCTGAGAGAACTGGGCCCTAAAACCCTACAGTAAATAGTTTTTATAACACTGCGCGTTCAGCACGGTAAAGTTTGACCGAACTGATAAATAATATGAAAGGGCAGATTGAGAACCGGTGTCAGTGCACATGTATAGATCGGACCAATTGAACTCGTTTATAAAATTATTCAGCCGTTCAAAGTCCGTTTTGCGAAAACATAGGACTTTATTGGCTGGACTGGAGTTGCATTCTGATAGGAAATACCTAAGGAGTAGGTTAGTTTTTTGGGTCGGGATTGGAAGACGTAGAAGGCGCAGTGGTATCATCAGGCCTGGGAAGAGTTATTCCTACAGGCTGCTTTTTCTTTTTCTTCGCCTCGAACTCCTTAACAACGATGTATTCTGGCCAGAAGCTGGGAGAGCAAATAGTGTTAAAGAGCTCGTTAGGGACATTTATTTTGAAAGATGAAATGTCCCTTGAGTAAGAAAATATGAACTTTTCCACCTTTGTCTTAGTTTTTTCGGCTCTGGTTTTGCCTTGTATAAAAGCGAGAACATCTTCCGATGTTTGGTCAGGAGAGAGCCGCGAGACAAAAATATGTCTCGTCGGTGGAACCGCTCCGTCCGAGCTGCAACTCCAATACAATTGGCGTGCATGACGTTGTCGCACAGCCAGCAGCCGATTGTAAGGTCACCTGCAGCAATTGCCTTTTTGCAGGTTTTGACAAAACAGCCAATATTTCCGGACATTATAAGGACTTACCACTGTACTTGTACTTGGAAAAAATAACAACAGAGCTATGCAGAAAGAAGTGAAGAGTCACAGCGAAAGCGAGAGAGCGGGAGAGCGAATGAGATCGAATAAGATAAGAAGTGCAGCGGCACAGCTAAAATGAGAGAGTGGGAGAGCGTGGGAGATAAGTAAATAAAACGTTTAGGTGTTGCGACGGCGCAAACAAATCTAGACGAAGAAGGCACAAAAAGGAATGCAAAATATGCAAAAGCTAGCACTAGCAGCACAACTAAATTGGAAAATAAATCCAATTACCATATATACACAAATTAGAATAGCTGCATGCACACGCGAAGTGAACGGGAAGTTATAAACACAAGTTAGAAAATTTAAGTTAACCCCGGTGGTTAGATTCAATCTTTAATACAAAACCAGAGCGCAAGAAAAAAACACGCCCGTTCACTTGGAAAGATGACCATATGATCGCATCCCAGATAATTTTGTTTACTGAGACTTTGTTAAAGCCGGAGATACTCTGCTTCGAAATTCTTCCGGGTAAGTACACAATTTATGGATGTTTACGTGAGGCGCCCACTGTGCCGTCGCCTCTGCTCAGGAGCGAGCTTTCTGTCCCCGGTTCGCTCTCGCACTCCGACTATCGACGATCTCCCGCTCTCGCTAACGAGGCAAAGCGGCCGAACACTCAATTTCGGTCGCACTCGCGCAAGATTTCCTTTTTCTTTCGTGTCAACTCCCAGTCCGAGTTTACCTGACACCAAGGCAGTTGAGAAACTCCAATTTCTATTCGCCTCCGTTTCTCGAAAATTTCCATCGGTGTCCGCTTGTGTGCGCCGCCATTTTTTCTCGCCGTTTCTTCCATTGCCCGTTTCCCATCAAATTGCCAACGGCCTACGTGCAGCCATACGAAGGTACACCGATCCGTTCATAGACAGTGAGCAGTGAAATAAGTGTAGCAGACAAGAGGAATAATTGATATCGGCCCGCTGGTGTGCGCTGTTTTCGGGAGTTCACTCTGTTCGCAGAACAGTCCACCGCTGCCGCGAGATTTATTTTCCTGACTTTTGTGCCGTCTCCATACACAATTTTCTGTTCGCGCAGCTTAATACAGTCCACTTCTCGACGCTCCACTGTGCCAACACATGCTCTTACCCATACACCAAATTCTTAATTACATGCACGTATAATATTTTCTAACTCCGATTTCAGAAACATACAAAAACCCTCTGATATTATAAATAATTATGATTAATTAAATCTTAAGTGAGCGCGAGTGTTTAATTCATTTTCAATTTCGCCGACCCAGAAGCCGTGTTGTTGTTGTAGCCGTTTCGTTTTTTTGGGGCTCTCATAAAGGCACCGCTTGCCTTCGGCATAACGCCGCGAGCTTTTCTTCGCGACCAAGAACCGAGCTTTTAAGTCCAGCTCTTCGGCTCGGAACAATCCAACAGTTGATGAAATTAACATTTGTTAGATAAGTACCAGCATTACCGACATCCAAATTCAATCAACACAAGTGCGACTGCGCTTGTTTTGTTTGTTTATTATTTTGTATCCACTTGCCAACGGTCGAGGCCTATGTGCAGCCACATACACAAACACACACACACGAATGCTAATCTCTTGCACATCATAATTCCATGATAAAAAAAGGTCACCGTGAACAGTGAAATCGTGTTGCGGTAAAAGAGGGCATAATAAATTTCGTACAGCGGGTGTGCACTTGCTTCGGGTGTTCACCCTGTTCGACGAACAGTCCGCAGCTGCCGCGATATATTTTTTGTCGTCTTTTGTGCCGTGTAAATACAAAATACTTCTGTTCGCGGAATTCAATACAGTCCACTTCTCGACGCTCCACTGTGCCCTTACACATTGTTCCTATTTACATGCATGCCCATATATTTTCCAACATACTTTCTGCCAACGACTCCCGGAACTATTCCCGATTATATAATTAAAAAAATCGCAGTGAACGAAACAATTAGCAACAAAACCCAAACGCAAACGCAAGTGTTTTAATTGTTTTCAGCCTAGCCGCCGCAGTTGCCGTATTGTTGATGCCGTTAGGGTTTCATTAGTCCCTCACATACGCACTGCTTTGACGACGGCATAACCCACTGAGTTTTTATCCCGAACAGAAGACAAGGGTTTATTTTCACCATTTCGGCTCTTAAATATTAATATTAAAAAATTCAACCTCTTATTCGGACAATCTTACTTGATCTGTGCTTCGTCTCTGATCCTGTAGGCGTAAACCTTAGTAGAGTTCCTTCATTGACGCAACCGGAAGATCCTTACCATCCAGCTTTCGAAGTGACTATCGATACGGGTAATATCATTGGAATTAAACTTAATCGAAAAGCTTACAAAGTCCGCTATTTTCGAAAAGCTGACTACCATAAGCTACATACTTTAATATCCGAATTTATTTGTTTCGGTCTGTACGTGTGCTCTGACATGGAAACCACCGTGGACATTTTTAAAGTGCCATGAACACTTTCTTTTCGTTAAGTGTTCTGGTAACCTATACATTGGTTTCTAATAAACCGTCATGGTTCAAAAAAGAGCTAACACGCCTAAAAAATGTTAAGTCTAAACTTTATAATAAATACAAGCTGAACGGTTCCTACACTGTTCTCTCTAGTTAGGGTTCAGTTTGTGTAGGTTTGTTGTAGGGTTCAGTTTGTGCAGAATCCACAAGAGTTTTATAACTTTTGTTAACACTAAGCGTAAACCTAATTTATACCCTGCCTCGCTTACATTTAAAAATACCATCGCAAACTGTGATCAGGCCATCGCCGATCTTTTTGTGGAGTTTTTTAAAACAACTTATTCTCCCTCTACCACTTCACGTCAGAGATATTCTTCTGCTACGCCCAGTTCGAACTTAATCTTCAGACCCATCTTGAACGAAAGCTCTTTTATTTTAGATCTTCAACGTGTTAAGTAAATATATTTACCAGGTCCCAATGGAATACCAGGCTGCGTGCTAAGGTATTGCGCCGAGGCTCCCCCTTCTCAAGTTGTTTACCTAATCTTTAGAATCCTCAGAATTTCCCCTTATTTGGAGGGAATCTTTTGTTATTCCTCTCCTAGTTATTCCTTTTGTTATTCCTCTCTAAGTTATCGGCAATCCCTAAACTTTTCGAGAATGTAATCACTCCCCACTTGAAACATTTATGTAATTCCGTTATTTCTCCATGTCTCCATGGTTTTATGAGGCGAAGAACAACTACACCTAATCTTTTGGAACTTACTTCATTTGTTATTAGAGGTTTCCAACGTAACCTTTAAACCGATGTGTTTTACACAGACTTTCGACTCTTCTTGTAAGGAAACTTGATTCTATAGAGTTTCCTGGTGATCTTCTTAAGTGGATTTCGAGTTATCTTAGTGACAGGACTCAAAGGATGGATCTCAACAACTTTCATGTGTGGTGTCACGCTAACTCTTTAAATCTCAAGAGCTCCAAATGCAAACTTATGACGTCTATCTGTTATGACGAGTCACTTTCTGTTTGCCACTTATATACTTAACGACTGCGCTTTGGAAAGAATATCTCTTGTTGACGATCTAGGTATCCGACTAGATCCTAAACTTTCGTTCTCCGAGCATATTTCTCGCATGGTTAACAAAGCCACAGGCATGGTGGGATTTATTTAAGGAATTTGATTCTCCTTATGTAACAAAGGCGCTCTTCACTTTACTAGCTCGCCCTTTATTGGAGTATGGTTCATCCGTTTGGAGTCCTAGATTCGGAGTCCATAGTAACCACATTTAATCTGTCCAAAAGAACTTTTTACTGTTTGCCCTCCGAGGTTTAACCTGGGATGCTGTTTTAAGATTACCGTCTTAGTCAAGTAGACTTCTCTTAATTAGTTAGCCCTTCCTAGCTAACCGTAGAACGATACTTGGCGTCGTCTCATTACAGAGACATGGAGAGCCCCTGTCTGCTTGGTCAGCATAATTTCCATGTTCCCCCACTAACATCTAGAACTTATTTTCCCTTAGTAGTACATCACTGAAGGAGAGAGTTTGAAGTACATTAACCATTTAAGGTTTTATGTGCCGATTACAATCGCCTCTTTAAATATATTTATGGCATCGGCAGTCTTTCTAAATTAAAAACCTTATTCCTTTTAGAATTAGCTCGTAATGTATTTTAATTTTCCTTGTTTTATTATCTATTTTCCTTCTCTCGCGTCTTTCTAGTACGTAAACGTGCCTCACGTTTCACGTATGCGCCCCTCGGTCGGTTGGGCGGGAGGTGGGTATGGGATTCGTTCGCGTACAAAAAAAAAAAAAACAAATAAAAAGTTGTTCTCTTTTTTGAGTATGTGTTATTATTATTTCACCATACACTTCTAAAATTTTCACAAACACCTCCGACACCTGTTTACTCACATCAGCTTGCAAGGAATTTAGAACGGAAAGCGTAGTGGGCATGGTCAATCCCTTGTTCGAAGCTCGGCTGCGCCAGTTACAGTCCAGTGACCGAGGGATAGAGGAGGTCCCATATGCGAGTAATATTCTAGCAGATTTTAGAAGGAGAACAGAATAAGACTAAATATTTATTAAAAAAGTATGTACGTTTGTATGAGTGTATGTATGAGTGATGGACTTCGGAATTTAGATATACTTTTGCATTTTTCAAATTGTTAAATGTCCATTTAACGTAAATGCAATGACAGCAAAACGTGGACGTTCTCTATTTGCAGACAACTTTACATTCCAGATACGATGTGTGCCCTGTACCAATTTTGGATTTATAAAACCATCCCAACTCCGGAATGCGAGTGGGAGAGTAGCTCCACTTTTTACTACATTAAACATTTTAATTTTAGCACTGTCACGAGGAACGATGTGGGGGATCTTCCAACATATGTCATGTATAGAAATGTTGTCTTTTTCTATCAACTGTTGTAAGCAAAAGAATGAGTTCATGTTTACAATTTAACACTACTTCCTTGTAGTCTTCAGCGAACCCCATCAACATTTTTAAAGGAACAGAAAAACTGAAATGTCCTCCCGACTCCACTCCACTCCACCCGGCATTACGACAAAGAATTCCTTCCTATTGGCCGACTGAGAGAAAGTAAAGATGTAAAGATGTGTTTCCTTTTAAAGCAATTGTTAGCGATGTACTCATTAAAAAGCTTAATTCTGAACTGACTTTCTTTCAATAACTTCACTATACTTAGATTATTATTTATTCGAGTATTATAAACTGATCAAATCTTTTTCTGTATTGTCCATTTTTCATATCATCATCCTTAGAGATTAGTTGAAAACCAAATTGGTATTTCCAACACGTTCTTGATACATTCATAAATGAATTATAATCCATATCATTGTTTATATGATCTCGAAATATACGACGCATGTTAAAGTCTTGCTGCTTAAGCATTATAATAAAATGTGCATTGTCTCGAATTAAATGTTTTGCAATATGTGTTTACGTTTGAGTTCAATAGAATAAATCAATTTTCCTAAGTCTTCCCATTCAAAAATAATCTCGAATATTATCTTGTATCGGATGCCACGTCGTCAAATATCATAAAAGAATTGTTTTTTGCTTCTTGCGGTGACAAACCGCTATCATTTGACGAAAAATATACCACCCCTATTATTGGTTTGACAAGATTTTCCAAAATACATAGATATTTTCAAGTTTTAATCTATTTGGACTTTCGATAAGGCTTATCACATTTGTTGTTTCACAATTGGATGGTCCAATAATTAAAGCTCTAATTGTGTTTGGTAGCAATGAACTGTGTCGTGGATGAGTAATTTCTTACTGTGATACTTTTATTTTGTTTTATAAACGCATTGTAATGTTGTATTTATATATTTTTCGTATGTCCCATATTATTTGTTTGTAAATCCAAAAGACGGGCACGTCTGTGCCGTTTTAATTCAGTTTTAGTTCTGTTTTTATTCAGTTGAAATTCTCTTTGACTTAGCCTAGGTACATAAGAGCTTAGGCTAAAGGCAGCTACGCCGGCAGCGGCGTGGCCTCTCATATTTCTATATACTTACTTATATGTAACTTCGGATATAGCGAGCGCTCATGCACATGTGTCGCATAAGTGGTCAGCGTGTGATTGCTGACTTAGCGTAATGCTCACTTGAGTTTGTTTATGCAACAACCTTGTTGCTATATGCAAAGGCATGCTGTTAGTACAGTGTGCCCTTGTTATGCGTGTATAGCATGTTTTAAAAATGAGAACTTCATTCAAGGACAATCATTCGTTGATTGAGGTTGTTATAAAATGGGGAAACATTTTTATAATATAACCAGTCATAAATCAAATTTCAAACAGGGTACTGGTCTCATAAATAATTTGATAAACACTCTGCCCTTTGAGGCTCATATACCTGGGTACAATTACTATGGATCTGGCACAAAGGTTAAGAAACGAATACTTTGCGGTGACCGGGGGATCAACGGTTTAGATGAAGCTTTTCGGGAACACGACATAGCACATTCAAATAACAAGGACCTGACTGAAAGCAGACTTGGTTTTAATTGATAGGCTAGGGATCATGTAAAAGCATTGAATAGTAGTATTAGTGAAAGAGATGCGGCGTATTTTGTAACAAACATGGAGCTAAAGAAAAAATATTGGATGGGAACAAAACACCAGTAAGAGAAAGTTGTAAAAAAAAACTCTTGCCTCAATCATCAGAAAGGTATAAATTTAATTGCGAAAGATAAGCCTCTTGGCTTATTGAAAGCAGTAAAAGTGGCTCGCTGCGTAGTATCTAATTCTATGAGGTGTAGGAATCATTTTGTAATTCCACGCCCCCAAACTTGATGGTTTTTTACCATAGGGGCCTATTTTAATAGCCTTAGCGCTGTAGGTAGTTTAGCCCCAGGTAGCGCTGCAATTGTTAAGTTTATTAACAATGCCAAGATGGCAAAGACAAAACTTGAGGAAAACCAGAGACACAATTACATAGAAAATGGAATGGATTGTACTCACAGCCATACAACTTTGATATATTGAAGTTTGTCTTTAATAATATTCTACATTTTCGGTGAGTTTAAATGAAAGACGAGATCACGAAAT
The DNA here is from genome assembly GCA_035046265.1 of Drosophila bunnanda. Classification (NCBI taxonomy): domain Eukaryota; kingdom Metazoa; phylum Arthropoda; class Insecta; order Diptera; family Drosophilidae; genus Drosophila; species Drosophila bunnanda. Next base: position 511,405 of record JAWNOB010000107.1, read on the forward strand.
TACGAAAAAAATCCCTTTTCTTTTTCACATATAAAAGTATTCTAACTAAAACATAGAATCAATTTGACCTCTATTGTTATTGTATAAAGTTCAGATCAAATTACAAGCACTAACTGTAATCTAAGAAATGTAGGTGTGGTCTTAACGTCAACAAGTAAATTTGCACTTTCTTACCGCTATACAAAGTTAAAATTCAATCATATCTATCAAAACAGTGTGCGTGTATGCGTTGGAGCACAGAATACGGCGTTGGAGGATTTAATGCCGTGTTCCGAAACTAAAAAAAAGTGATCGCGGACCCGACTAAAATATGTCGTTGGAGGATTTAATGCCGCGTTTCAAATCAAAAAAAAGTGATCGCGGAGCCGACTAAATTGAATAGTCACAAAATATAATAATTACAAATTTCAAAATTCAAGAACACATTGAGGATATATAAATCACTTGATTCGGCAACTAACCACCGGAATTTTTAAACTCGCTGGTTTTGACAGGATTGCCACCTCACAATCTATAATTAAAGGTTGGATCGGTAATTATAATGCCAACCGCGCACACGGTTAGCGATAAAAAAAACTACTAAACAACGTGTTAGAAGCAATTATATTGAAAGGAAAGTATAAAAGAGAAGATGTTCTCATACCGCGCATCCCAGTGATTCCGACTGATGTGCCATTTGAGTTTAAACGACTACAGTTTTCAGTGCGGCATGCTTTTGCTATGACCATAAACAAGTCCCAGGGGCAATCATTAAGTTTTTGTGGTATTAATTTGGAAAACCCATGTTTCTCACATGGTCAATTGTATGTTGCCTGTTCCCGTATTGGAAAACCATCAGATTTGTTTGTCTTTTTGCGCAAGGTAATCAAACAAAAAACATCGTTTATCACAAAGCACTACAATGAAAATAGAATTGATTTTTTTTGTTAATAATTATTATTTACATGATTAAAATAAATTACTTTTAAATGCTTAAAGTGTTTTATTTAATTATTTTTAATTCACACCGAATTATTACCAGGGTGACGGTTCTGTTCAGGATAATTTAATAAATTTAATAATTTAATAAAAAAGGTAGGAAGGAGAAATGTACTCCTAGATGGGTATAATATCAGGGACCTCGTCTAGGAAAAATATCATTCAGCGAAGAACAACCGCCACGGCCAGCTACCAGCATCAACACCAACATCAACCAGCTACATCACTGACTTCACCGAATCCACCGACTCCACCACCACCACCAATTTACCTGCAGGAGTAACGCAGGAGGATATAAACGTCCTGTTGAAGGACATAGAGGACGATCCGCTGCTGCTTGCCCTAAACAATTGCAGGATTAAAGGCGAAATATTTTCAGCCAAACGGGTAACAGGCAAGCTCGGGCCTAATGTAATGCTCGAACTGGTTAAGTATACTTACCCGATAGGTTTATTCATATTTCAGATGAGCCTTTTAAATATTGTTAAAATAATAAATAATGCTACACCCTTATAAAAAGGATGATAGCATTATAGATTTTAATTTTAAAAAGGAAAATGTTGAACAATAAAAAAATAATATATAAAATTAAATAAAAAAGTTTTTATTTTGGAAAAAAGGGCTTGGGGATCTTTCTTTCAGCATTTATTTTGAGTTTAAATAAAAACTTCTAAAATTTAAAAACTAAATAATAATAATGAATATTAAGTAAAAATTACAACTATTATCCAAATGAAAAAATAGGAAAACTTACACAAATTTTAAAATAAATAATAACATTGAATATTTAATAAAAATAAAAAGTTATTCAAATGAAAATAAAAATTATTTTTGGGAAAAAGGAATTGGGGATCTTTTTTCATCATTTATTTTTAGACCTGATAATAGCAGGTCTGTTTATCAGGCCTGATAATAGTTGAAAAGACCTGATAATAGATGATCAGTTCAGGTCTGATAAACAGATTAGGTCTTACAACCAGATCTGTTTATCAGAGCTAATAATACCAGGTCTGGTTATCAGACCTTATAATACCAGGACTGTTTATCAGAACTTAAAATATTATTGTGTTTATAAGATCTTTGTATTAGATCAGGTATATCTGCTCACGATTAATAAAATATTTCTCAGTGCATTCCCAACCCCAAAACTGAAATAACCACTGCTAATCTTCGAAATTAAAAATTTTAAAATTTCATCACAATGAACCAAAATATTTAATCACAATTAAAACTCGAAATGCTTTGAAAAAAGAATTCTTTGAGTTAAAACAATTTAAAACCCAGAATATTATGGGTTTGAAAGAAACATTTAAACCTATAACTGATCCATTAAATGAACTTGTTAATAATAATAATAACAACAAATTGCAGACCAATAGAGGGCGCAACAATCAAAATGATCAAACTGAATTTGGTAAAGAGAATAAAACTCCATTAATGAAAAAAGGAAACTAGCATTTTACACTGCAGCTATAAAATTCAAAACCTAAATATGATGAAAACAAACCTTTGGTTTGGATATTAAAAAGTGATGGCGATTATGGGAATATTCTTGGGGTGAGGAAGACGACAACGATCAACTTTATTCTCAATCAGCTATAGATGATGATACTTCATTCTCACCACCTGATCATCACTCACATCAATCATCATAGGTATTATCTAACCAAGCGACTGCTCACACATCTCAAACCTCCCCCCATACATCACCATTGATGATATCTCCACCACCAGTTTTCAAGAGAGTTCAAAAATTGTAATTTTAATTTTAGTGAACAGAGATCATATTTTGGATAAAACATATGGACCATACAAAAATGAATCTGGGCAATTAATTTTGGGGAATAATGAAATAAATGTATCAAATAATATATAAAATGAGTTTGATGATGGACAAAATTGGCAACTCACTAGCGGATTACAGTCTTTAATATTCCATCATCTTCTAAAAAATTATAATATAGATGATGTGGAACTATACAGAGAAATGTTACTACTACATAAGAAATTTTCTACCAAATGGACAAGTGAAAGAAAGAAGAGCATTAAAATATTCTCAAATTATTAAATCATTTTTAGCTAATTTACCCGTCACCAAGTCTACACCCAAAAAAGAAATCGTAACCGGGTCTGGTTTCATGACACTTAAAAGGAATAAACCTAATTATGTATACTGGGACGATCCGAATGAGTTAGTGGAACGACTTCAACTTTTAATAGCTTGGGAAACGGCTGGAAATTCAAATCACACAAACACATCGATAATTAAAGAACTCAGAGAGGCCAAAATTATATTCTAATTATGACAAGTTTGGACGTTATATTCATGAAAAGCATAAGACTACCATAATCATTTAAAACGATACGAGAAAACTGAGACAGGACTCTTTCTAGATACTGATGGGAATTTGAATATACAAAAAAAAAAAAACATAAAAAAATGTTGGCTTTTTAAAAAAGAACGAAGACATAGTCATCAAAGAATATGCTGATACTTCATTGATTACAAAATTTCAAGAAGAAATTGCACAAAGTTTTGATAGTCTTGGGATAGTCTTGGGGCAATCGATACTGATACAGAGGTTAATTATAATATTTAACGTGTAAAAAATGCGGGGATTCACAAAGAAATTGTAGATATAGTCAACAAGGAAAATGTCGACAAGCCTATAAAGAGCCTAAGGGATTCAATTATTTCACATCAACAAGAATTAATGATTAATATTCCTGTTGTCAAAACTGCAGTTATTGAAAATCGATTAGACAAGCTTGAGGTACTTATTTCAAGTATTATTGAAAAAGAAAGATTTTCCAAATAATTTGTTAGTCTTTCACCTGATAATGAATAGGCGGGGAATTATTAATGAATTACACGCTCCTGCAAGCAAACATTTTCTAATTTTTCAGTGCGTTATTGCATAAGGGATAAATTCGTTATGACAGGCTGATCTAGTGGAAATGGGAAAGTACTCCACCTCAAATAATGGATATCGCTTCCTAGTAACAGTAATTGTCACTTTCTCAAAATTTACGTGGCGTGAAGCACTTAAATTTAAGACTGGAAAAAATGTTGTAATACAGAAAATATTTATTTCTGAGCGTGGAGTACCAAGGAACATACAAACATATGATGGAAACGTGTTTTTTAACGTACAATTTATGTCTTTGATGAATCGACATCAAATAAATCATTATTCAACATTTAGTACACTGAAGGCTTCAATTGTTGAGAGATTAAATTAAACATAAAAATAACTTATGTAGAAAGAGTTTTCTTACAACGGGACCTATAATTGGGTTGATATGTACAAAGAGTTAATTAACTTGTACAACCACAAAATACACAGAACTATAAAAATTGGTTCCATCAAAGTGAACGCTAAGAATGAGAAACACATCTTGGAAACGGCATACAATGATTTTAAAATTTGTACAGCAAACTAAAAAATTGGTGACAATGTTCAAATTTCTAAATATAAGGGAGTATTTGAATGTTGACATTTTTGAGGTACACAAAGTTCAACAGCATATCTATTGAAAGATTTAAAGGGAAATCCCGTTAAGGATGGTTTCTAAAAGAAGGACTTGAAAAAAACTAGATTTCCCAATACTTACCTAGTTGAGAAGGTACTCAAAAGAGAAGGAAAAATATCTCTTGTACGTTGGTTAGGTTTCCCGACAACCAACAAAAGCTGGATAAATAACTCCGAAATTTTATAATAAAAAAATGTCACAAGCAGTTTTATTTTTTCTTTTGATTTTTGTTTTCTATGGTTTTACTCAATTTTAATCTTAATTTATTATTATATACACATTAGATTTAGTTTATTTATATTCTTAAAATAAGTATTTTTGAATTTAATATTATACTACAAAAAACTTCGTTTTATTTGAACACAATTTTCGGATTCCTCATTTTATCCATTGAAATATAGTGCCAAATTAAATTTTCTTCGAATTTGTCGAACGCACTTTCAGTATCCTTTAATATTCTTTTGAGAGTAACTCTCTCACCCTCATTATTTTTGGTGTGTTCTAGAGTAGACATTCGGCTAAGCCAAACCCTTGGAACTGCTTCTAGAGCAGTCATAAAGCATTCAATTTCCCTGCGAACTGTTTTATAATGACCTATTGCTAGGGTGGCAGTTCCATCATTACGTATTATTCTTTTGTCGTCCCTATTGTCTAATGTAATTTTCGTAATTTTTAATGTACTAATTCGATGCCCTCTAGACGTAAACATGTACATGCTATCACTTTTTTGCTGACCTGTGAACAAACAATTTTTGAAAGCTGGAGTCCCAAAAGGCATAGTACTTGGTTCGCTGTTTTACTGTACGTACACGGCGGATTTACCGCGACTCAGTATATGCAGCATATGCAGAGCCCTTCGTAGGCTCTTATTGGGACCTATGCTGACGACATTGCGGTCCTCTACAACAACAATTGCCACAACGAAGCTGCAGATGGGCTACAGAGGTACCTCGATACACTATCAGCAGGGAGCAGAAAATGGAACATGAATATCAACTTATAATTAACACTTCTAAGCTGCAGTTGGAAGGTACCACCCTCGAGCAACCCCAGGAAGCCAAATACCTTGGCATAACACTGGATAAGAGGCTTACATTTGGGCCACACCTAAAGGCGATAGCGAAAAAGTGCCGACACAGGATGCAGCAACTGCGTTGGCTAATGAACCCTAGAAGCACATTGCCCTTGAGCTGTAAATGGAAGGTGTATGTTTATGGGGTGCAGATCTGGGGCATTGCAGCCAAATCGAATTACAAACGTATCCAAGTTTTACAAAACCGTGCCTTACGGGCAATGACGAACTGCCCATGGTATGTGCGGGGATCCACCCTGCATCAGGATCTTAACCTCCAAACTGTTGAGGAGCAGATCCAGTTACACACTGGATATAAGGATCGACTCGAACAATACCGCAGTACGCTGGCCAGGGCACTACTACCGGACAGGCCTTTAAGGAAACTTTAAAGATTAGGTTTTGCCAAGACCAAACCAGTCAATCCATGCCAGAATAAATAACCCTCTGGTGGGATGCACGAGGTGGGGTTCATACAAATTTTGTACTTACATGTGTTGTTATGATGCTCTTTATGAATGTATGGGTTCAACACTTAATAATAATAATAAAAAATAAAAAAAAAAAAACTTTCAAAATTTGACCTGGCTAGGACGTCTACCCTGGGGACCCACAGGCGGGCCTTCTCATTCTGTTACTAGGCGTATAATAAGTATTTCTCGAAATTACTTTTAGCCCTACTCCCGTGCTCCATGTTAATATCGATATATTTTTTAAGCCAAGGTATCATTTTGAATTGTTGGATATCATGTACCTTATTGCGTTCTAACCCATTATCTATACACTGCTGTACAGTTTTGTAGTGTATGATATATTTACTTTTATCACAGAGATCGGCTATTAACTTTGGAGACTTTGAGGTTTTTCAAGGGAGTCTGATTACAGAACAGAAAGTGAGGTCATTATGTTAGCCGTGAAGGGAGTATGGATATTTCAAGTTTACCTCTAAAATATATCCAAACTCACTTTTTTCACAAATATAATTAATGTTAAACAACTCTATTTCTGATTGATTCAACCATTTAAAATTTCCATAAGATAGTGCTTCTGACTTTGTCCATCCATTATTTGTCTTTGCATCCACATACATTACATATTCCGACTCCTTACTCGGGTCAAAATCTTCAAGATAATTGTGGTTTGGTTTAGTTTATAAGTTAACTAAGTCAACCGGGTGACGGCAATGACCGATCGTCCGAAAGCTCGCTCCGGCCAAATTGCTGACCCAGCGTCTGGCCGGAAGCTCGTGCATAGCCGGCAAGCACTGCCCATTGGAGTGGCCGCTATGAGTTCCACTTTTGTTAGTTCTTAAGTTCAGTTCTGATTTCATGCTTGATAAATAAAGAGCCATCGCTCCTAAAACAAACTCCGACAATCCGTCGTTAAACCCTTATCATTGCAAATCTGTCTGAGTCCCTAGGCCAGCAGATAAAGAGGAACAGTTATTCCTCCAACATAATCTTCCTAATTGGATAATCTACGGCCAGCCGGCTAGAAGAAATCAAAGGACCTGTTGTCCGCCCCCAGCTTTACATCTCCAACCTCGAGGGACCACCCGTGAAGGAATATAATTTGCCGACATCGATTCACCGTCTTGTCTGACGCACCAGCAATTTATTAATTGGCGCCCAACACCTAAAAGTACCCACTGTAACAAATTGGGGAAATTTAGGATTAGTTTAGCTTCCAACTAAATGAAATAAATCGCTGCCAAAATAATTTCCGCAGCTCCACTTTTATATTTTTGTGTTAACTTTATATTAAATAAAGATTAATTAACTCATTATTTGATTGACAATTTAATGGTGAATTATATGTGCGATAATAGTATTTGTTCTGTGCTGTCTGTGTATTGTTTGCATTTTATTGCCAAAAATAGGTACAGATGCTAGATATCTCTAGCACTAGGCCACCGTTAACGAACAAATTAGTCGTGAATTTATTTAAAATTATTTTTCACTTAATATCGGCGTTTAATTCTGCCGTTTGGATATTCATAAATTGTGAAATTATCTATATTATTCGTTGTGTCTTTTTGCTTAGACCCTAAATTCTTAGTATTTGCCTCGCAATACATTTTTTTATTGCCCCCACTCCACTGCTGGGAACCCGATACTGCTGCATATGCATTTGTGTGGCAAATTGTTGTTATTCATTTCTTCTTATTTTTCCTCATAGCGGAGGCTCAGTTCCCGCATACCCCTGACCCTATCGCTGCTTGACAGGGCACCGGCTCGATTCGACGAGCTCATTTACTTTGTTGCTAGAGCGGCGTCTCCGACCCCGCACACCCTTTGCCATGCCAACTGCCTTCATGGGCAGAATAGCTTGAGCAAGCAATCCTCTACCAGTGCGATTTAACTTGGCCACATATGAGCTCTCCATTCCAGCAGTACAGGGAGAATAAACCATACGTTAGTGACTCAGAGTCTGATAGTGAAGGGCCCCCGCGTACTAGCACCACAGTAGGAATTATGGACCCAGAGCAGCTTAAAATTATAATTCAGGCCGCGGTTAACCATGCCTTGGCGGAAAGGGTCAACAAAGAGCAGGAATTGCGCCAAGCCATAGAGCAGTTGGCCGCCCAGGTAGCAGCGGTTTATGAGCCCATTGATATCAAAGGCGATGTTCAATGCAACGAGCCTTTAGATGCCGTTAAATGCCTGCCCAAATTTACGGGGGCACATGAAACATACGTCTCTTGGCGGCAAGCGGCAGTAGCGGCATATTACATTTTTAGGAATTATGTTAATAGCTCACGCCATTATCAGGCGGTAGTCATAATTAGGAGTAAGATTAGGGGCCCTGCCGATGCATGCTATCCTCGTTCGGCACAATATTGAATTTTGATGCGATTATAGACCGCCTCGATTTCACATATAGTGACAAGCGACAGATTCACGTCATAGAGCAGGAGATAGCTTCTGCAATACTATGACGAGGTCGAGAAAAAACTCACCTTGCTTACTAATAAGGCAACTATGTCGTACGAAGCATCGGCGGCAAGAATTTTATGCGAAAAATTCCGGGATGATGCGCTCCGCATTTTTATTTCGGGCCTCAAGCGCAGCCTCTCCGATGTCCTTTTCTCGGCAAAGCCGAAGGACATGCCAACTGCGTTGGCATTGGCTCAAGAAGTGGAATCAAACCACGAGAGGTACACCTTCGCAGCATCGTTCGCGAAGAGCCTGGAGGATAGGGACAGGAAGCAAGTTCCAAAGGCGCAAGATCGCCAACAAACGTCCTATCAAGGGCACTCCCAAGTGAGTGCGGGCAAAAACCCGCACTTCACTAAACAACACAAGGCTCAGGTGCAGTCCGCTCCGAGCAGCGACAGGCGTCGTGAAAACACGCCAGAGCCAATGGATGTTGACCCTTCAATGTCTAGGATGCTCAAGCCATCTCAAGCGCCGGCCTACCAAAATAGAAAGCCGGCCGGATCCGATCGATCCGGCCCGCACAAAAGGCAGAGGGTAAACCACATTACTCAGGGCCCAAACGAAACCGAAGATTACACCGCCGCAGCTTCAAGCGCGGCACAAGAAATCAGGGACGATGCTTTCCACGAATATGATTCGGACGCAATTAATTTTTTAGGGGAAAATCCCTGCTACCCGTCATCAGACGAAGAGTAGCGGGGGTAGATATTAGACTTTTAATAGATACGGGCGCGGCAAAAAATTTCATCCGTCCATACGAGGGATTGAAAGGTGTCCGCCCAGTAGAATCGCCATTCACGATACATTCGATCCATGGCGTCACCACTATCACTAAAAAGTGTTATGTTTCCCTATTTAACTTGAAGGCCACCTTCTTCATATTACCAGATTTGTCCTCCTTTGATGCCATAATTGGTCTTGACCTGTTAAAACAGGCAGGGGCATCGCTTTGTCTAGCTTCCGGCCACCTCAAATGGGGCTCCGAAGTAGAAAAGTTAGAGTTCCAATCGTGCCCCGACGTCAATTTTACCAACATTGATTGCTCAGACGCACCGCCTCTAGTTAAAGAGGCCTTTATCAAAATGCTTGGCGAACGAAAGAAAGCCTTTGCAAACCCCAACGAGGCCCTGCCTTACAACACGTCGGTGGTAGCTACCATCAGGACGGTAAGCGAGGAGCCCATTTATGCCAAGCTTTACCCATACCCAATGGGGGCTGCAGATTTTGTCAACAGCGAAATCCAAGAGCTGCTAAAAAATGGCATAATACAAAGGTCGTAGTCCCCCTACAATAACCCAATATGGGTAGTAGACAAAAAGGGCACTGACGAAGCGGGCAACCGCAAAATGCGACTCGTGTTGGACTTTCGCAAATTGAACGAGAGGACGATACCCGATCGCTATCCCATGCCAAATATCTCTATGATACTAGGGAATTTAGGCAAAGCCAAATACTTCACGACACTTGATCTGAAGTCAGGCTACCACCAGATCACTCTGGCAGAGCGTGACCGCGAAAAGACTTCCTTTTCCGTAAACGGAGGAAAATACGAGTTTCGCCGGCTTCCGTTTGGGTTGAAGAATGCTGCCAGCATCTTCCAAAGAACCACCGACGACATACTGCGAGAGCAGATTTGCAAATTTTGCTATGTCTATGTTGATGATGTCATCGTTTTTTCAGAAGACGAAAACGCCCACATACGGCATGTGGATTGGGTTCTTAAGAGCCTGTACGACGCCAACATGAGGGTGTCAGCACAAAAATCGCGTTTCTTTAAAAAGAGCGTTAGTTTCTTGGGCTTTATTGTCACTAATAAAGGTGCCACAACAGACCCAGAAAAAACCAAGGCCATACAGGAATTCCCTGAACCGAAAAATGTATTCGAGGTGAGATCGTTCCTTGGCCTGGCCAGTTATTACCGATGCTTCATCAAAGATTTCGCATCTGAAATACTTAAAGGGGAGCATGGAAGTGTCAGTAGGCACAGGTCCAAGAATATCCAGGTGCAATTTAGCGAGCAGTAACGGCTTGCTTTCCATAAGTTGCGTAACATTCTGGCTTCAGAGGATGTTATCCTCAGCTATCCCGACTACAAGAAGGCGTTCGATCTAACGATGGATGTCTCGGCACATGGCATTGGCGCAGTACTGTCCCAGGAGGGAAGACCCATTACTATGATATCTAGGACCCTGAAGGACCGAGAGGTTAACTACGCTACTAACGAGCATGAACTGTTAGCCATAGTTTGGGCACTGGCCAAATTACGACATTACTTATATGCAGTAAAAGATATAAATATATAAATATACTGACCATCAACCGCTGACGTTCGCAGTATCGGAATCCAATCCGAATGCGAAAATCAAACGATGGAAAGCCCGCATCGACGAGTCCGGCGCCAAAATGTTTTACAAGCCCGGCAAAGAAAACCTCGTTGCGGATGCCCTCTCAAGACAGCAACTTAACGTTCTGGGGGAGGAAGAAGCTTTTTCTAGCGCAGCCACAATTCACAGTGAGCTGTCGCTCACCCACACAATTGAAACCACGGATAAGCCCCAGAATTGCTTTCAAAACCAGATAACTCTGGAGGAGGCACGCTTTCTGTCGAAACGCAGCTTCGTACTCTTTGGAAACAAGAGACGACATAGCATCGACTTCACTTGCAAAGAGTCATTGCTCGAAGAGCTCGCGGATATTATCGTTCCTAAAAGCGTAAACGCCATTCATTGCGATTTGCATACGCTAGCAATGATACAGGACGAATTGGTTCGGCAATTCCCGGCCACCAAGTTTTGGCACTGCAAAAACCGCGTGACGGATATTTTTGCAGTTGCTGAGAGGCGAGAAGTCCTCACCGTTGAGCACAACAGGGCTCACAGATCGGCCCAAGAAAATGTAAAGCAAGTACTCTCAGAATACTACTTCCCAAAAATGGCTAAACTAGCAAGCGAAATAGTCGCTAATTGTAGGACATGCGCTAAGGCGAAGTATGACAGACACCCCAAAAAGCATGAGCTTGGCGAGACACCACTCCCATCTCATGTAGGAGAAATGCTACACATAGACATTTTCTCCACGGACAAAAAATATTTCCTTACGTGCATTGACAAATTCTCGAAATTTGCCATGGTCCAACCAATTCCCTCTAGAACCATAGAGGACCTGAAACCGGCATTACTACTGCTGATGAATGTTTTCCCTAAAGCCAAGGTCATATATTGCGACAACGAACCATCGTTAAACTCGCATACCATTTTGACCATGCTGGAAAACCATTTCGGCGTTAGCGTTTCAAACGCACCGCCCCTCCACAGTACCTCAAACGGACAAGTGGAGCGCTTCCACAGCACTCTGGTGGAGCTCGCCAGATGCCTTAAAATTGATAAGGGCATCAGTGACACCGTCGAGCTAATCTTACTGGCCACAGCCAGGTACAATAAATCTATCCATTCGGTCATCAACAAGAGGCCAGCCGACGTGATACAAACACAATCGGAAGAACCACTGTATGAGGTTCAGGATAAGATTAGGATCGCCCAAGATAAGCTCAGGAGCAGGGAAAATGCTTCCCGACAAAACTGGGTGTTCGAAGTTGGCGAAAAAGTCCTAGTAAAATCCAACAGGCGGCTAGGCAACAAACTCTCTCCATTGTGCGAAGAGAAAGTTGTAGAAGCGGACATGGGGACCACAGTCCTCATTAAGGGGAGGGTGGTCCACAAGGACAACCTTAGGTAGACGACATATTTTTTCATATTTTTTATTCCTAGCCACTTGGCATAAGTTTTTTATTTTTATTTGTCATTATCATTATTTTTACTTATGCTATTCTACGCTTTATTTTATATGTTTGGTGGTGGGCTTCTTAAATTTTGCAAAACATTACAATGAATCCAAAAATTACAGGTTCACTCCTATACCTCTGTTATTCCGTTTGACCCTAACATCGGCACGCGTCACGGACTACTCGCAGGCCAAATACATTCCCATCATTGATGGTCGAGTATTAGTATGGGAAGAATTTGCATTCATAAGACACACGGCAAATCTCTCAGAATACAGGCGCGTGGTGGAAGAGACTAATGACATGATTCACATGTTTCCCCAGTCGCACATGCAGAAACTTTTGAGCGTAGATGTCGCTCACCTGCGTGACCTGCTCGAGTCACTGAGCATCCACCATAGAGTGGCAAGGAGTTTAGACTTCTTGGGAGCGGCGTTAAAGGTAGTGGCGGGAACGCCAGGCGCAGAGGATTTTGAAAAAATTAGACTTACCGAATTCCAGCTCATTAATGTAAACAATAGACAGGTCAATATTAACAGTAAAGTACAGGAACAGATAAATAACATTACTAGCACAGTCAATCAAATTCTGAGGTCGGCTAAAGAATCCCAAATTGATTCGGGACACCTATACGAGATGTTACTATCTCGGAATAGGATGATTACAATGGAGCTGCAGAATTTAATGCTTGCAATAGCGCTCGCCAAAATCAATATAGTTAGCCCTAGCATACTAGATCATGCAGACCTGGAAAGTATGTGGATAGAGGAGCCCACAGATACCCCCATCAAAGATATATTGTCCGTTGCGTCCGTTAAAGTTTTACAATCCACTAACATTATTCATTTCATTATTAAGTTTCCTAAAATTAAGTCAGCTTGCGTTAAAATCACAATTTTTCCCGTGTCACATCACGACACAATGCTCAGACTGGAGGACAAGGTCATAGCGGACTGCGATGGAGAGATACACACGGTAAAAAAACTGCTCCGTGTCAACAGGAGTCACATTTTGCCAACTGGCGCTGAGAAGATCTTGCGCCCAGGAACTCCACGCGGGAGGGGTTGCGCACTGCGACATCCAGCATAGCGACCTGCATCCCATCACCCATGTGGACGAGGGAGCCCTCATCATAAACGATCGCCCGGCTCGTGTGAGTGTGGACAATGGCACTTACGTCCACGTGCAAGGAACACACCTTATCACCTTCATCGAGAGTGCCACGGTTAATGAAACCCGATATATCAATCATGATATGGCCCAGAAGAGGGCACCAGGATTAGCCAGCTCACCTTCCCTGAACATTTCTCTGGAGCACAATATTCTTAGCCTCCCATACCTTCACCGCTTGAGTGAACGTAACCTGGAGCATATCAAGAGATTTGGAGAGGAAGTCAACAATTACCGCTCGCACCAGATAGTGCTAGTCGCGGGAGCAGTTTGCTGCGCGTTGATTTGTATCGGCCTCACTTATCGGCGAGTCACCCCGGCCAGGAGATCCACGGCCCAACTAAAGGAGGTGATTGCCCAAATAGGGTCGGCCGAGGGCGGCCTTGATCTTGAAGGGGGAGTAGTTAACTAAGTCAACCGGGCGACGGCAATGACCGATCGTCCGAAAGCTCGCTCCGGCCAAATTGCTGACCCAGCGTCTGGCCGGAAGCTCGTGCATAGCCGGCAAGCACTGCCCATTGGAGTGGCCGCTATGAGTTCCACTTTTGTTAGTTCTTAAGTTCAGTTCTGATTTCATGCTTGATAAATAAAGAGCCATCGCTCCTAAAACAAACTCCGACAATCCGTCGTTAAACCCTTATCATTGCAAATCTGTCTGAGTCCCTAGGCCAGCAGATAAAGAGGAACAGTTATTCCTCCAACATAATCTTCCTAATTGGATAATCTACGGCCAGCCGGCTAGAAGAAATCAAAGGACCTGTTGTCCGCCCCCAGCTTTACATCTCCAACCTCGAGGGACCACCCGTGAAGGAATATAATTTGCCGACATCGATTCACCGTCTTGTCTGACGCACCAGCAATTTATTAATTGGCGCCCAACACCTAAAAGTACCCACTGTAACAAATTGGGGAAACATGTAAGTGAGCACCTCCAACTATATGCTTTCCTATATCTGCATTAGTTTAGCTTCAAACTAAATGAAATAAATCGCTGCCAGAATAATTTCCGCAGCTCCACTTTTATATTTTTGTGTTAACTTTATATTAAATAAAGATTAATTAACTCATTATTTGATTGACAATTTAATGGTGAATTATATGTGCGATAATAGTATTTGTTCTGTGCTGTCTGTGTATTGTTTGCATTTTATTGCCAAAAATAGGTACAGATGCTAGATATCTCTAGCACTAGGCCACCGTTAACGAACAAATTAGTCGTGAATTTATTTAAAATTATTTTTCACTTAATATCGGCGTTTAATTCTGCCGTTTGGATATTCATAAATTGTGAAATTATTTATATTATTCGTTGTGTCTTTTTGCTTAGACCCTAAATTCTTAGTATTTGCCTCGCAATACATTTATTTTTTTTATTGCCCTCACTCCACTGCTGGGAACCCGATACTGCTGCATATGCATTTGTGTGGCAAATTGTTGTTATTCACTTCTTTGTTTCTCATAGCGGAGGCTCGGTCCCCGCATACCCCTGACCCTATCGCTGCTTGACAGGGCACCGGCTCGATTCGACGAGCTCATTTACTTTGTTGCTAGAGCGGCGTCTCCGACCCCGCACACCCCTTGCCATGCCAACTGCCTTCATGGGCAGAATAGCTTGAACAAGCATTCTTCTACCAGTGCGATTTAACTTGGCCACATATGAGCTCTCCATTCCAACAGTACAGGGAGAATAAACCATACGCTAGTGACTCAGAGTCTGATAGTGAAGGGCCCCCGCGTGCTAACCCAGTAGGAATTATGGACCCGAGCAGCTTAAAATTATAATTCAGGCCGCGGTTAACCATGCCTTGGCAGAAAGGGTCAACAAAGAGCAGGAATTGCGCCAAGCCATAGAGCAGTTGGCCGCCCAGGTAGCAGCGGTTTATGAGCCCATTGATATCAAAGGCGATGTTCAATGCAACGAGCCTTTAGATGCCGTTAAATGCCTGCCCAAATTTAC
Source organism: Drosophila bunnanda (assembly GCA_035046265.1). NCBI lineage: Eukaryota > Metazoa > Arthropoda > Insecta > Diptera > Drosophilidae > Drosophila > Drosophila bunnanda. The sequence goes on from JAWNOB010000107.1 coordinate 526,836, forward strand.
GGGGGCACATGAAACATACGTCTCTTGGCGGCAAGCGGCAGTAGCGGCATATTACATTTTTAGGAATTATGTTAATAGCTCACGCCATTATCAGGCGGTAGTCATAATTAGGAGTAAGATTAGGGGCCCTGCCGATGCATGCTATCCTCGTTCGGCACAATATTGAATTTTGATGCGATTATAGACCGCCTCGATTTCACATATAGTGACAAGCGACAGATTCACGTCATAGAGCAGGAGATGGGTACCCTCAGACAGGGAAGCCTCACGCTTCTGCAATACTATGACGAGGTCGAGAAAAAACTCACCTTGCTTACTAATAAGGCAACTATGTCGTACGAAGCATCGGCGGCAAGAATTTTATGCGAAAAATTCCGGGATGATGCGCTCCGCATTTTTATTTCGGGCCTCAAGCGCAGCCTCTCCGATGTCCTTTTCTCGGCAAAGCCGAAGGACATGCCAACTGCGTTGGCATTGGCTCAAGAAGTGGAATCAAACCACGAGAGGTACACCTTCGCAGCATCGTTCGCGAAGAGCCTGGAGGATAGGGACAGGAAGCAAGTTCCAAAGGCGCAAGATCGCCAATAAACGTCCTATCAAGGGCACTCCCAAGTGAGTGCGGGCAAAAACCCGCACTTCACTAAACAACACAAGGCTCAGGTGCAGTCCGCTCCGAGCAGCGACAGGCGTCGTGAAAACACGCTAGAGCCAATGGATGTTGACCCTTCAATGTCTAGGATGCTCAAGCCATCTCAAGCGCCGGCCTACCAAAATAGAAAGCCGGCCGGATCCGATCGATCCGGCCCGCACAAAAGGCAGAGGGTAAACCACATTACTCAGGGCCCAAACGAAACCGAAGATTACACCGCCGCAGCTTCAAGCGCGGCACAAGAAATCAGGGACGATGCTTTCCACGAATATGATTCGGACGCAATTAATTTTTTAGGGGAAAATCCCTGCTACCCGTCATCAGACGAAGAGTAGCGGGGGTAGATATTAGACTTTTAATAGATACGGGCGCGGCAAAAAATTTCATCCGTCCATACGAGGGATTGAAAGGTGTCCGCCCAGTAGAATCGCCATTCACGATACATTCGATCCATGGCGTCACCACTATCACTAAAAAGTGTTATGTTTCCCTATTTAACTTGAAGGCCACCTTCTTCATATTACCAGATTTGTCCTCCTTTGATGCCATAATTGTTCTTGACCTGTTAAAACAGGCAGGGGCATCGCTTTGTCTAGCTTCCGGCCACCTCAAATGGGGCTCCGAAGTAGAAAAGTTAGAGTTCCAATCGTGCCCCGACGTCAATTTTACCAACATTGATTGCTCAGACGCACCGCCTCTAGTTAAAGAGGCCTTTATCAAAATGCTTGGCGAACGAAAGAAAGCCTTTGCAAACCCCAACGAGGCCCTGCCTTACAACACGTCGGTGGTAGCTACCATCAGGACGGTAAGCGAGGAGCCCATTTATGCCAAGCTTTACCCATACCCAATGGGGGCTGCAGATTTTGTCAACAGCGAAATCCAAGAGCTGCTAAAAAATGGCATAATACAAAGGTCGAAGTCCCCCTACAATAACCCAATATGGGTAGTAGACAAAAAGGGCACTGACGAAGCGGGCAACCGCAAAATGCGACTCGTGTTGGACTTTCGCAAATTGAACGAGAGGACGATACCCGATCGCTATCCCATGCCAAATATCTTTATGATACTAGGGAATTTAGGCAAAGCCAAATACTTCACGACACTTGATCTGAAGTCAGGCTACCACCAGATCACTCTGGCAGAGCGTGACCGCGAAAAGACTTCCTTTTCCGTAAACGGAGGAAAATACGAGTTTCGCCGGCTTCCGTTTGGGTTGAAGAATGCTGCCAGCATCTTCCAAAGAACCACCGACGACATACTGCGAGAGCAGATTGGCAAATTTTGCTATGTCTATGTTGATGATGTCATCGTTTTTTCAGAAGACGAAAACGCCCACATACGGCATGTGGATTGGGTTCTTAAGAGCCTGTACGACGCCAACATGAGGGTGTCAGCACAAAAATCGCGTTTCTTTAAAAAGAGCGTTAGTTTCTTGGGCTTTATTGTCACTAATAAAGGTGCCACAACAGACCCAGAAAAAACCAAGGCCATACAGGAATTCCCTGAACCGAAAAATGTATTCGAGGTGAGATCGTTCCTTGGCCTGGCCAGTTATTACCGATGCTTCATCAAAGATTTCGCATCAATAGCTAGGCCCATATCTGAAATACTTAAAGGGGAGCATGGAAGTGTCAGTAGGCACAGGTCCAAGAATATCCAGGTGCAATTTAGCGAGCAGTAACGGCTTGCTTTCCATAAGTTGCGTAACATTCTGGCTTCAGAGGATGTTATCCTCAGCTATCCCGACTACAAGAAGGCGTTCGATCTAACGATGGATGTCTCGGCACATGGCATTGGCGCAGTACTGTCCCAGGAGGGAAGACCCATTACTATGATATCTAGGACCCTGAAGGACCGAGAGGTTAACTACGCTACTAACGAGCATGAACTGTTAGCCATAGTTTGGGCACTGGCCAAATTACGACATTACTTATATGCAGTAAAAGATATAAATATATAAATATACTGACCATCAACCGCTGACGTTCGCAGTATCGGAATCCAATCCGAATGCGAAAATCAAACGATGGAAAGCCCGCATCGACGAGTCCGGCGCCAAAATGTTTTACAAGCCCGGCAAAGAAAACCTCGTTGTGGATGCCCTCTCAAGACAGCAACTTAACGTTCTGGGGGAGGAAGAAGCTTTTTCTAGCGCAGCCACAATTCACAGTGAGCTGTCGCTCACCCACACAATTGAAACCACGGATAAGCCCCAGAATTGCTTTCAAAACCAGATAACTCTGGAGGAGGCACGCTTTCTGTCGAAACGCAGCTTCGTACTCTTTGGAAACAAGAGACGACATAGCATCGACTTCACTTGCAAAGAGTCATTGCTCGAAGAGCTCGCGGATATTATCGTTCCTAAAAGCGTAAACGCCATTCATTGCGATTTGCATACGCTAGCAATGATACAGGACGAATTGGTTCGGCAATTCCCGGCCACCAAGTTTTGGCACTGCAAAAACCGCGTGACGGATATTTTTGCAGTTGCTGAGAGGCGAGAAGTCCTCACCGTTGAGCACAACAGGGCTCACAGATCGGCCCAAGAAAATGTAAAGCAAGTACTCTCAGAATACTACTTCCCAAAAATGGCTAAACTAGCAAGCGAAATAGTCGCTAATTGTAGGACATGCGCTAAGGCGAAGTATGACAGACACCCCAAAAAGCATGAGCTTGGCGAGACACCACTCCCATCTCATGTAGGAGAAATGCTACACATAGACATTTTCTCCACGGACAAAAAATATTTCCTTACGTGCATTGACAAATTCTCGAAATTTGCCATGGTCCAACCAATTCCCTCTAGAACCATAGAGGACCTGAAACCGGCATTACTACTGCTGATGAATGTTTTCCCTAAAGCCAAGGTCATATATTGCGACAACGAACCATCGTTAAACTCGCATACCATTTTGACCATGCTGGAAAACCATTTCGGCGTTAGCGTTTCAAACGCACCGCCCCTCCACAGTACCTCAAACGGACAAGTGGAGCGCTTCCACAGCACTCTGGTGGAGCTCGCCAGATGCCTTAAAATTGATAAGGGCATCAGTGACACCGTCGAGCTAATCTTACTGGCCACAGCCAGGTACAATAAATCTATCCATTCGGTCATCGACAAGAGGCCAGCCGACGTGATACAAACACAATCGGAAGAACCACTGTATGAGGTTCAGGATAAGATTAGGATCGCCCAAGATAAGCTCAGGAGCAGGGAAAATGCTTCCCGACAAAACAGGGTGTTCGAAGTTGGCGAAAAAGTCCTAGTAAAATCCAACAGGCGGCTAGGCAACAAACTCTCTCCATTGTGCGAAGAGAAAGTTGTAGAAGCGGACATGGGGACCACAGTCCTCATTAAGGGGAGGGTGGTCCACAAGGACAACCTTAGGTAGACGAGGCATGATCATGTCGACTTGATTCGTCTGATAATTTTTTAATATATTTTTTCATATTTTTTATTCCTAGCCACTTGGCATAAGTTTTTTATTTTTATTTGTCATTATCATTATTTTTACTTATGCTATTCTACGCTTTATTTTATATGTTTGGTGGTGGGCTTCTTAAATTTTGCAAAACATTACAATGAATCCAAAAATTACAGGTTCACTCCTTTACCTCTGTTATTCCTTTTGACCCTAACATCGGCACGCGTCACGGACTACTCGCAGGCCAAATACATTCCCATCATTGATGGTCGAGTATTAGTATGGGAAGAATTTGCATTCATAAGACACACGGCAAATCTCTCAGAATACAGGCGCGTGGTGGAAGAGACTAATGACATGATTCACATGTTTCCCCAGTCGCACATGCAGAAACTTTTGAGCGTAGATGTCGCTCACCTGCGTGACCTGCTCGAGTCACTGAGCATCCACCATAGAGTGGCAAGGAGTTTAGACTTCTTGGGAGCGGCGTTAAAGGTAGTGGCGGGAACGCCAGACGCAGAGGATTTTGAAAAAATTAGACTTACCGAATTCCAGCTCATTAATGCAAACAATAGACAGGTAAATATTAACAGTAAAGTACAGGAACAGATAAATAACATTACTAGCACAGTCAATCAAATTCTGAGGTCGGCTAAAGAATCCCAAATTGATTCGGGACACCTATACGAGATGTTACTATCTCGGAATAGGATGATTACAATGGAGCTGCAGAATTTAATGCTTGCAATAGCGCTCGCCAAAATCAATATAGTTAGCCCTAGCATACTAGATCATGCAGACCTGGAAAGTATGTGGATAGAGGAGCCCACAGATACCCCCATCAAAGATATATTGTCCGTTGCGTCCGTTAAAGTTTTACAATCCACTAACATTATTCATTTCATTATTAAGTTTCCTAAAATTAAGTCAGCTTGCGTTAAAATCACAATTTTTCCCGTGTCACATCACGACACAATGCTCAGACTGGAGGACAAGGTCATAGCGGACTGCGATGGAGAGATACACACGGTAAAAAAACTGCTCCGTGTCAACAGGAGTCACATTTTGCCAACTGGCGCTGAGAAGATCTTGCGCCCAGGAACTCCACGCGGGAGGGGTTGCGCACTGCGACATCCAGCATAGCGACCTGCATCCCATCACCCATGTGGACGAGGGAGCCCTCATCATAAACGATCGCCCGGCTCGTGTGAGTGTGGACAATGGCACTTACGTCCACGTGCAAGGAACACACCTTATCACCTTCATCGAGAGTGCCACGGTTAATGAAACCCGATATATCAATCATGATATGGCCCAGAAGAGGGCACCAGGATTAGCCAGCTCACCTTCCCTGAACATTTCTCTGGAGCACAATATTCTTAGCCTCCCATACCTTCACCGCTTGAGTGAACGTAACCTGGAGCATATCAAGAGATTTGGAGAGGAAGTCAACAATTACCGCTCGCACCAGATAGTGATAGTCGCGGGAGCAGTTTGCTGCGCGTTGATTTGTATCGGCCTCACTTATCGGCGAGTCACCCCGGCCAGGAGATCCACGGCCCAACTAAAGGAGGTGATTGCCCAAATAGGGTCGGCCGAGGGCGGCCTTGATCTTGAAGGGGGAGTAGTTAACTAAGTCAACCGGGCGACGGCAATGACCGATCGTCCGAAAGCTCGCTCCGGCCAAATTGCTGACCCAGCGTCTGGCCGGAAGCTCGTGCATAGCCGGCAAGCACTGCCCATTGGAGTGGCCGCTATGAGTTCCACTTTTGTTAGTTCTTAAGTTCAGTTCTGATTTCATGCTTGATAAATAAAGAGCCATCGCTCCTAAAACAAACTCCGACAATCCGTCGTTAAACCCTTATCATTGCAAATCTGTCTGAGTCCCTAGGCCAGCAGATAAAGAGGAACAGTTATTCCTCCAACATAATCTTCCTAATTGGATAATCTACGGCCAGCCGGCTAGAAGAAATCAAAGGACCTGTTGTCCGCCCCCAGCTTTACATCTCCAACCTCGAGGGACCACCCGTGAAGGAATATAATTTGCCGACATCGATTCACCGTCTTGTCTGACGCACCAGCAATTTATTAATTGGCGCCCAACACCTAAAAGTACCCACTGTAACAAATTGGGGAAACATGTAAGTGAGCACCTCCAACTATATGCTTTCCTATATCTGCATTAGTTTAGCTTCAAACTAAATGAAATAAATCGCTGCCAGAATAATTTCCGCAGCTCCACTTTTATATTTTTGTGTTAACTTTATATTAAATAAAGATTAATTAACTCATTATTTTATTGACAATTTGGTGAATTATATGTGCGATAATAGTATTTGTTCTGTGCTGTCTGTGTATTGTTTGCATTTTATTGCCAAAAATAGGTACAGATGCTAGATATCTCTAGCACTAGGCCACCGTTAACGAACAAATTAGTCGTGAATTTATTTAAAATTATTTTTCACTTAATATCGGCGTTTAATTCTGCCGTTTGGATATTCATAAATTGTGAAATTATTTATATTATTCGTTGTGTCTTTTTGCCTCGCAATACATTTATTTTTTTTATTGCCCTCACTCCACTGCTGGGAACCCGATACTGCTGCATATGCATTTGTGTGGCAAATTGTTGTTATTCACTTCTTTGTTTCTCATAGCGGAGGCTCGGTCCCCGCATACCCCTGACCCTATCGCTGCTTGACAGGGCACCGGCTCGATTCGACGAGCTCATTTACTTTGTTGCTAGAGCGGCGTCTCCGACCCCGCACACCCCTTGCCATGCCAACTGCCTTCATGGGCAGAATAGCTTGAACAAGCATTCTTCTACCAGTGCGATTTAACTTGGCCACATATGAGCTCTCCATTCCAGCAGTACAGGGAGAATAAACCATACGCTAGTGACTCAGAGTCTGATAGTGAAGGGCCCCCGCGTGCTAACCCAGTAGGAATTATGGACCCAGAGCAGCTTAAAATTATAATTCAGGCCGCGGTTAACCATGCCTTGGCAGAAAGGGTCAACAAAGAGCAGGAATTGCGCCAAGCCATAGAGCAGTTGGCCGCCCAGGTAGCAGCGGTGCAAGTCGCACCCACACAAGCAGAGGCTCCAAAAATCAAGGTTTATGAGCCCATTGATATCAAAGGCGATGTTCAATGCAACGAGCCTTTAGATGCCGTTAAATGCCTGCCCGAATTTACGGGGGTACAAGAAACATACGTCTCTTGGCGGCAAGCGGCAGTAGCCGCATATTACATTTTTAGGAATTATGTTAATAGCTCACGCCATTATCAGGCGGTAGTCATAATTAGGAGTAAGATTAGGGGCCCTGCCGATGCAGTGCTATCCTCGTTCGGCACAATATTGAATTTTGATGCGATTATAGACCGCCTCGATTTCACATATAGTGACAAGCGACAGATTCATACGAAGCATCGGCGGCAAGAATTTTATGCGAAAAATTCCGGGATGATGCGCTCCGCATTTTTATTTTGGGCCTCAAGCGCAGCCTCTCCGATGTCCTTTTCTCGGCAAAGCCGAAGGACATGCCAACTGCGTTGGCATTGGCTCAAGAAGTGGAATCAAACCACGAGAGGTACACCTTCGCAGCATCGTTCGCGAAGAGCCTGGAGGATAGGGACAGGAAGCAAGTTCCAAAGGCGCAAGATCGCCAACAAACGTCCTATCAAGGGCACTCCCAAGTGAGTGCGGGCAAAAACCCGCACTTCACTAAACAACACAAGGCTCAGGTGCAGTCCGCTCCGAGCAGCGACAGGCGTCGTGAAAACACGCCAGAGCCAATGGATGTTGACCCTTCAATGTCTAGGATGCTCAAGCCATCTCAAGCGCCGGCCTACCAAAATAGAAAGCCGGCCGGATCCGATCGATCCGGCCCGCACAAAAGGCAGAGGGTAAACCACATTACTCAGGGCCCAAACGAAACCGAAGATTACACCGCCGCAGCTTCAAGCGCGGCACAAGAAATCAGGGACGATGCTTTCCACGAATATGATTCGGACGCAATTAATTTTTTAGGGGAAAATCCCTGCTACCCGTCATCAGACGAAGAGTAGCGGGGGTAGATATTAGACTTTTAATAGATACGGGCGCGGCAAAAAATTTCATCCGTCCATACGAGGGATTGAAAGGTGTCCGCCCAGTAGAATCGCCATTCACGATACATTCGATCCATGGCGTCACCACTATCACTAAAAAGTGTTATGTTTCCCTATTTAACTTGAAGGCCACCTTCTTCATATTACCAGATTTGTCCTCCTTTGATGCCATAATTGGTCTTGACCTGTTAAAACAGGCAGGGGCATCGCTTTGTCTAGCTTCCGGCCACCTCAAATGGGGCTCCGAAGTAGAAAAGTTAGAGTTCCAATCGTGCCCCGACGTCAATTTTACCAACATTGATTGCTCAGACGCACCGCCTCTAGTTAAAGAGGCCTTTATCAAAATGCTTGGCGAACGAAAGAAAGCCTTTGCAAACCCCAACGAGGCCCTGCCTTACAACACGTCGGTGGTAGCTACCATCAGGACGGTAAGCGAGGAGCCCATTTATGCCAAGCTTTACCCATACCCAATGGGGGCTGCAGATTTTGTCAACAGCGAAATCCAAGAGCTGCTAAAAAATGGCATAATACAAAGGTCGAAGTCCCCCTACAATAACCCAATATGGGTAGTAGACAAAAAGGGCACTGACGAAGCGGGCAACCGCAAAATGCGACTCGTGTTGGACTTTCGCAAATTGAACGAGAGGACGATACCCGATCGCTATCCCATGCCAAATATCTCTATGATACTAGGGAATTTAGGCAAAGCCAAATACTTCACGACACTTGATCTGAAGTCAGGCTACCACCAGATCACTCTGGCAGAGCGTGACCGCGAAAAGACTTCCTTTTCCGTAAACGGAGGAAAATACGAGTTTCGCCGGCTTCCGTTTGGGTTGAAGAATGCTGCCAGCATCTTCCAAAGAACCACCGACGACATACTGCGAGAGCAGATTGGCAAATTTTGCTATGTCTATGTTGATGATGTCATCGTTTTTTCAGAAGACGAAAACGCCCACATACGGCATGTGGATTGGGTTCTTAAGAGCCTGTACGACGCCAACATGAGGGTGTCAGCACAAAAATCGCGTTTCTTTAAAAAGAGCGTTAGTTTCTTGGGCTTTATTGTCACTAATAAAGGTGCCACAACAGACCCAGAAAAAACCAAGGCCATACAGGAATTCCCTGAACCGAAAAATGTATTCGAGGTGAGATCGTTCCTTGGCCTGGCCAGTTATTACCGATGCTTCATCAAAGATTTCGCATCAATAGCTAGGCCCATATCTGAAATACTTAAAGGGGAGCATGGAAGTGTCAGTAGGCACAGGTCCAAGAATATCCAGGTGCAATTTAGCGAGCAGTAACGGCTTGCTTTCCATAAGTTGCGTAACATTCTGGCTTCAGAGGATGTTATCCTCAGCTATCCCGACTACAAGAAGGCGTTCGATCTAACGACGGATGTCTCGGCACATGGCATTGGCGCAGTACTGTCCCAGGAGGGAAGACCCATTACTATGATATCTAGGACCCTGAAGGACCGAGAGGTTAACTACGCTACTAACGAGCGTGAACTGTTAGCCATAGTTTGGGCACTGGCCAAATTACGACATTACTTATATGCAGTAAAAGATATAAATATATAAATATACTGACCATCAACCGCTGACGTTCGCAGTATCGGAATCCAATCCGAATGCGAAAATCAAACGATGGAAAGCCCGCATCGACGAGTCCGGCGCCAAAATGTTTTACAAGCCCGGCAAAGAAAACCTCGTTGCGGATGCCCTCTCAAGACAGCAACTTAACGTTCTGGGGGAGGAAGAAGCTTTTTCTAGCGCAGCCACAATTCACAGTGAGCTGTCGCTCACCCACACAATTGAAACCACGGATAAGCCCCAGAATTGCTTTCAAAACCAGATAACTCTGGAGGAGGCACGCTTTCTGTCGAAACGCAGCTTCGTACTATTTGGAAACAAGAGACGACATAGCATCGACTTCACTTGCAAAGAGTCATTGCTCGAAGAGCTCGCGGATATTATCGTTCCTAAAAGCGTAAACGCCATTCATTGCGATTTGCATACGCTAGCAATGATACAGGACGAATTGGTTCGGCAATTCCCGGCCACCAAGTTTTGGCACTGCAAAAACCGCGTGACGGATATTTTTGCAGTTGCTGAGAGGCGAGAAGTCCTCACCGTTGAGCACAACAGGGCTCACAGATCGGCCCAAGAAAATGTGAAGCAAGTACTCTCAGAATACTACTTCCCAAAAATGGCTAAACTAGCAAGCGAAATAGTCGCTAATTGTAGGACATGCGCTAAGGCGAAGTATGACAGACACCCCAAAAAGCATGAGCTTGGCGAGACACCACTCCCATCTCATGTAGGAGAAATGCTACACATAGACATTTTCTCCACGGACAAAAAATATTTCCTTACGTGCATTGACAAATTCTCGAAATTTGCCATGGTCCAACCAATTCCCTCTAGAACCATAGAGGACCTGAAACCGGCATTACTACTGCTGATGAATGTTTTCCCTAAAGCCAAGGCCATATTGCGACAACGAACCATCGTTAAACTCGCATACCATTTTGACCATGCTGGAAAACCATTTCGGCGTTAGCGTTTCAAACGCACCGCCCCTCCACAGTACCTCAAACGGACAAGTGGAGCGCTTCCACAGCACTCTGGTGGAGCTCGCCAGATGCCTTAAAATTGATAAGGGCATCAGTGACACCGTCGAGCTAATCTTACTGGCCACAACCAGGTACAATAAATCTATCCATTCGGTCATCGACAAGAGGCCAGCCGACGTGATACAAACACAATCGGAAGAACCACTGTATGAGGTTCAGGATAAGATTAGGATCGCCCAAGATAAGCTCAGGAGCAGGGAAAATGCTTCCCGACAAAACAGGGTGTTCGAAGTTGGCGAAAAAGTCCTAGTAAAATCCAACAGGCGGCTAGGCAACAAACTCTCTCCATTGTGCGAAGAGAAAGTTGTAGAAGCGGACATGGGGACCACAGTCCTCATTAAGGGGAGGGTGGTCCACAAGGACAACCTTAGGTAGACGAGGCATGATCATGTCGACTTGATTCGTCTGATAATTTTTTAATATATTTTTTCATATTTTTTATTCCTAGCCACTTGGCATAAGTTTTTTATTTTTATTTGTCATTATCATTATTTTTACTTATGCTATTCTACGCTTTATTTTATATGTTTGGTGGTGGGCTTCTTAAATTTTGCAAAACATTACAATGAATCCAAAAATTACAGGTTCACTCCTTTACCTCTGTTATTCCTTTTGACCCTAACATCGGCACGCGTCACGGACTACTCGCAGGCCAAATACATTCCCATCATTGATGGTCGAGTATTAGTATGGGAAGAATTTGCATTCATAAGACACACGGCAAATCTCTCAGAATACAGGCGCGTGGTGGAAGAGACTAATGACATGATTCACATGTTTCCCCAGTCGCACATGCAGAAACTTTTGAGCGTAGATGTCGCTCACCTGCGTGACCTGCTCGAGTCACTGAGCATCCACCATAGAGTGGCAAGGAGTTTAGACTTCTTGGGAGCGGCGTTAAAGGTAGTGGCGGGAACGCCAGACGCAGAGGATTTTGAAAAAATTAGACTTACCGAATTCCAGCTCATTAATGCAAACAATAGACAGGTAAATATTAACAGTAAAGTACAGGAACAGATAAATAACATTACTAGCACAGTCAATCAAATTCTGAGGTCGGCTAAAGAATCCCAAATTGATTCGGGACACCTATACGAGATGTTACTATCTCGGAATAGGATGATTACAATGGAGCTGCAGAATTTAATGCTTGCAATAGCGCTCGCCAAAATCAATATAGTTAGCCCTAGCATACTAGATCATGCAGACCTGGAAAGTATGTGGATAGAGGAGCCCACAGATACCCCCATCAAAGATATATTGTCCGTTGCGTCCGTTAAAGTTTTACAATCCACTAACATTATTCATTTCATTATTAAGTTTCCTAAAATTAAGTCAGCTTGCGTTAAAATCACAATTTTTCCCGTGTCACATCACGACACAATGCTCAGACTGGAGGACAAGGTCATAGCGGACTGCGATGGAGAGATACACACGGTAAAAAAACTGCTCCGTGTCAACAGGAGTCACATTTTGCCAACTGGCGCTGAGAAGATCTTGCGCCCAGGAACTCCACGCGGGAGGGGTTGCGCACTGCGACATCCAGCATAGCGACCTGCATCCCATCACCCATGTGGACGAGGGAGCCCTCATCATAAACGATCGCCCGGCTCGTGTGAGTGTGGACAATGGCACTTACGTCCACTTGCAAGGAACACACCTTATCACCTTCATCGAGAGTGCCACGGTTAATGAAACCCGATATATCAATCATGATATGGCCCAGAAGAGGGCACCAGGATTAGCCAGCTCACCTTCCCTGAACATTTCTCTGGAGCACAATATTCTTAGCCTCCCATACCTTCACCGCTTGAGTGAACGTAACCTGGAGCATATCAAGAGATTTGGAGAGGAAGTCAACAATTACCGCTCGCACCAGATAGTGATAGTCGCGGGAGCAGTTTGCTGCGCGTTGATTTGTATCGGCCTCACTTATCGGCGAGTCACCCCGGCCAGGAGATCCACGGCCCAACTAAAGGAGGTGATTGCCCAAATAGGGTCGGCCGAGGGCGGCCTTGATCTTGAAGGGGGAGTAGTTAACTAAGTCAACCGGGCGACGGCAATGACCGATCGTCCGAAAGCTCGCTCTGGCCAAATTGCTGACCCAGCGTCTGGCCGGAAGCTCGTGCATAGCCGGCAAGCACTGCCCATTGGAGTGGCCGCTATGAGTTCCACTTTTGTTAGTTCTTAAGTTCAGTTCTGATTTCATGCTTGATAAATAAAGAGCCATCGCTCCTAAAACAAACTCCGACAATCCGTCGTTAAACCCTTATCATTGCAAATCTGTCTGAGTCCCTAGGCCAGCAGATAAAGAGGAACAGTTATTCCTCCAACATAATCTTCCTAATTGGATAATCTACGGCCAGCCGGCTAGAAGAAATCAAAGGACCTGTTGTCCGCCCCCAGCTTTACATCTCCAACCTCGAGGGACCACCCGTGAAGGAATATAATTTGCCGACATCGATTCACCGTCTTGTCTGACGCACCAGCAATTTCTTAATTGGCGCCCAACACCTAAAAGTACCCACTGTAACAAATTGGGGAAACATGTAAGTGAGCACCTCCAACTATATGCTTTCCTATATCTGCATTAGTTTAGCTTCAAACTAAATGAAATAAATCGCTGCCAGAATAATTTCCGCAGCTCCACTTTTATATTTTTGTGTTAACTTTATATTAAATAAAGATTAATTAACTCATTATTTGATTGACAATTTAATGGTGAATTATATGTGCGATAATAGTATTTGTTCTGTGCTGTCTGTGTATTGTTTGCATTTTATTGCCAAAAATAGGTACAGATGCTAGATATCTCTAGCACTAGGCCACCGTTAACGAACAAATTAGTCGTGAATTTATTTAAAATTATTTTTCACTTAATATCGGCGTTTAATTCTGCCGTTTGGATATTCATAAATTGTGAAATTATTTATATTATTCGTTGTGTCTTTTTGCTTAGACCCTAAATTCTTAGTATTTGCCTCGCAATACATTTATTTTTTTTATTGCCCTCACTCCACTGCTGGGAACCCGATACTGCTGCATATGCATTTGTGTGGCAAATTGTTGTTATTCACTTCTTTGTTTCTCATAGCAGAGGCTCGGTCCCCGCATACCCCTGACCCTATCGCTGCTTGACAGGGCACCGGCTCGATTCGACGAGCTCATTTACTTTGTTGCTAGAGCGGCGTCTCCGACCCCGCACACCCCTTGCCATGCCAACTGCCTTCATGGGCAGAATAGCTTGAACAAGCATTCTTCTACCAGTGCGATTTAACTTGGCCACATATGAGCTCTCCATTCCAACAGTACAGGGAGAATAAACCATACGCTAGTGACTCAGAGTCTGATAGTGAAGGGCCCCCGCGTGCTAACCCAGTAGGAATTATGGACCCAGAGCAGCTTAAAATTATAATTCAGGCCGCGGTTAACCATGCCTTGGCAGAAAGGGTCAACAAAGAGCAGGAATTGCGCCAAGCCATAGAGCAGTTGGCCGCCCAGGTAGCAGCGGTGCAAGTCGCACCCACACAAGCAGAGGCTCCAAAAATCAAGGTTTATGAGCCCATTGATATCAAAGGCGATGTTCAATGCAACGAGCCTTTAGATGCCGTTAAATGCCTGCCCGAATTTACGGGGGTACAAGAAACATACGTCTCTTGGCGGCAAGCGGCAGTAGCCGCATATTACATTTTTAGGAATTATGTTAATAGCTCACGCCATTATCAGGCGGTAGTCATAATTAGGAGTAAGATTAGGGGCCCTGCCGATGCAGTGCTATCCTCGTTCGGCACAATATTGAATTTTGATGCGATTATAGACCGCCTCGATTTCACATATAGTGACAAGCGACAGATTCACGTCATAGAGCAGGAGATGGGTACCCTCAGACAGGGAAGCCTCACGCTTCTGCAATACTATGACGAGGTCGAGAAAAAACTCACCTTGCTTACTAATAAGGCAACTATGTCGTACGAAGCATCGGCGGCAAGAATTTTATGCGAAAAATTCCGGGATGATGCGCTCCGCATTTTTATTTTGGGCCTCAAGCGCAGCCTCTCCGATGTCCTTTTCTCGGCAAAGCCGAAGGACATGCCAACTGCGTTGGCATTGGCTCAAGAAGTGGAATCAAACCACGAGAGGTACACCTTCGCAGCATCGTTCGCGAAGAGCCTGGAGGATAGGGACAGGAAGCAAGTTCCAAAGGCGCAAGATCGCCAACAAACGTCCTATCAAGGGCACTCCCAAGTGAGTGCGGGCAAAAACCCGCACTTCACTAAACAACACAAGGCTCAGGTGCAGTCCGCTCCGAGCAGCGACAGGCGTCGTGAAAACACGCCAGAGCCAATGGATGTTGACCCTTCAATGTCTAGGATGCTCAAGCCATCTCAAGCGCCGGCCTACCAAAATAGAAAGCCGGCCGGATCCGATCGATCCGGCCCGCACAAAAGGCAGAGGGTAAACCACATTACTCAGGGCCCAAACGAAACCGAAGATTACACCGCCGCAGCTTCAAGCGCGGCACAAGAAATCAGGGACGATGCTTTCCACGAATATGATTCGGACGCAATTAATTTTTTAGGGGAAAATCCCTGCTACCCGTCATCAGACGAAGAGTAGCGGGGGTAGATATTAGACTTTTAATAGATACGGGCGCGGCAAAAAATTTCATCCGTCCATACGAGGGATTGAAAGGTGTCCGCCCAGTAGAATCGCCATTCACGATACATTCGATCCATGACGTCACCACTATCACTAAAAAGTGTTATGTTTCCCTATTTAACTTGAAGGCCACCTTCTTCATATTACCAGATTTGTCCTCCTTTGATGCCATAATTGGTCTTGACCTGTTAAAACAGGCAGGGGCATCGCTTTGTCTAGCTTCCGGCCACCTCAAATGGGGCTCCGAAGTAGAAAAGTTAGAGTTCCAATCGTGCCCCGACGTCAATTTTACCAACATTGATTGCTCAGACGCACCGCCTCTAGTTAAAGAGGCCTTTATCAAAATGCTTGGCGAACGAAAGAAAGCCTTTGCAAACCCCAACGAGGCCCTGCCTTACAACACGTCGGTGGTAGCTACCATCAGGACGGTAAGCGAGGAGCCCATTTATGCCAAGCTTTACCCATACCCAATGGGGGCTGCAGATTTTGTCAACAGCGAAATCCAAGAGCTGCTAAAAAATGGCATAATACAAAGGTCGAAGTCCCCCTACAATAACCCAATATGGGTAGTAGACAAAAAGGGCACTGACGAAGCGGGCAACCGCAAAATGCGACTCGTGTTGGACTTTCGCAAATTGAACGAGAGGACGATACCCGATCGCTATCCCATGCCAAATATCTCTATGATACTAGGGAATTTAGGCAAAGCCAAATACTTCACGACACTTGATCTGAAGTCAGGCTACCACCAGATCACTCTGGCAGAGCGTGACCGCGAAAAGACTTCCTTTTCCGTAAACGGAGGAAAATACGAGTTTCGCCGGCTTCCGTTTGGGTTGAAGAATGCTGCCAGCATCTTCCAAAGAACCACCGACGACATACTGCGAGAGCAGATTGGCAAATTTTGCTATGTCTATGTTGATGATGTCATCGTTTTTTCAGAAGACGAAAACGCCCACATACGGCATGTGGATTGGGTTCTTAAGAGCCTGTACGACGCCAACATGAGGGTGTCAGCACAAAAATCGCGTTTCTTTAAAAAGAGCGTTAGTTTCTTGGGCTTTATTGTCACTAATAAAGGTGCCACAACAGACCCAGAAAAAACCAAGGCCATACAGGAATTCCCTGAACCGAAAAATGTATTCGAGGTGAGATCGTTCCTTGGCCTGGCCAGTTATTACCGATGCTTCATCAAAGATTTCGCATCAATAGCTAGGCCCATATCTGAAATACTTAAAGGGGAGCATGGAAGTGTCAGTAGGCACAGGTCCAAGAATATCCAGGTGCAATTTAGCGAGCAGTAACGGCTTGCTTTCCATAAGTTGCGTAACATTCTGGCTTCAGAGGATGTTATCCTCAGCTATCCCGACTACAAGAAGGCGTTCGATCTAACGACGGATGTCTCGGCACATGGCATTGGCGCAGTACTGTCCCAGGAGGGAAGACCCATTACTATGATATCTAGGACCCTGAAGGACCGAGAGGTTAACTACGCTACTAACGAGCGTGAACTGTTAGCCATAGTTTGGGCACTGGCCAAATTACGACATTACTTATATGCAGTAAAAGATATAAATATATAAATATACTGACCATCAACCGCTGACGTTCGCAGTATCGGAATCCAATCCGAATGCGAAAATCAAACGATGGAAAGCCCGCATCGACGAGTCCGGCGCCAAAATGTTTTACAAGCCCGGCAAAGAAAACCTCGTTGCGGATGCCCTCTCAAGACAGCAACTTAACGTTCTGGGGGAGGAAGAAGCTTTTTCTAGCGCAGCCACAATTCACAGTGAGCTGTCGCTCACCCACACAATTGAAACCACGGATAAGCCCCAGAATTGCTTTCAAAACCAGATAACTCTGGAGGAGGCACGCTTTCTGTCGAAACGCAGCTTCGTACTCTTTGGAAACAAGAGACGACATAGCATCGACTTCACTTGCAAAGAGTCATTGCTCGAAGAGCTCGCGGATATTATCGTTCCTAAAAGCGTAAACGCCATTCATTGCGATTTGCATACGCTAGCAATGATACAGGACGAATTGGTTCGGCAATTCCCGGCCACCAAGTTTTGGCACTGCAAAAACCGCGTGACGGATATTTTTGCAGTTGCTGAGAGGCGAGAAGTGAAGCAAGTACTCTCAGAATACTACTTCCCAAAAATGGCTAAACTAGCAAGCGAAATAGTCGCTAATTGTAGGACATGCGCTAAGGCGAAGTATGACAGACACCCCAAAAAGCATGAGCTTGGCGAGACACCACTCCCATCTCATGTAGGAGAAATGCTACACATAGACATTTTCTCCACGGACAAAAAATATTTCCTTACGTGCATTGACAAATTCTCGAAATTTGCCATGGTCCAACCAATTCCCTCTAGAACCATAGAGGACCTGAAACCGGCATTACTACTGCTGATGAATGTTTTCCCTAAAGCCAAGGTCATATATTGCGACAACGAACCATCGTTAAACTCGCATACCATTTTGACCATGCTGGAAAACCATTTCGGCGTTAGCGTTTCAAACGCACCGCCCCTCCACAGTACCTCAAACGGACAAGTGGAGCGCTTCCACAGCACTCTGGTGGAGCTCGCCAGATGCCTTAAAATTGATAAGGGCATCAGTGACACCGTCGAGCTAATCTTACTGGCCACAGCCAAGTACAATAAATCTATCCATTCGGTCATCGACAAGAGGCCAGCCGACGTGATACAAACACAATCGGAAGAACCACTGTATGAGGTTCAGGATAAGATTAGGATCGCCCAAGATAAGCTCAGGAGCAGGGAAAATGCTTCCCGACAAAACAGGGTGTTCGAAGTTGGCGAAAAAGTCCTAGTAAAATCCAACAGGCGGCTAGGCAACAAACTCTCTCCATTGTGCGAAGAGAAAGTTGTAGAAGCGGACATGGGGACCACAGTCCTCATTAAGGGGAGGGTGGTCCACAAGGACAACCTTAGGTAGACGAGGCATGATCATGTCGACTTGATTCGTCTGATAATTTTTTAATATATTTTTTCATATTTTTTATTCCTAGCCACTTGGCATAAGTTTTTTATTTTTATTTGTCATTATCATTATTTTTACTTATGCTATTCTACGCTTTATTTTATATGTTTGGTGGTGGGCTTCTTAAATTTTGCAAAACATTACAATGAATCCAAAAATTACAGGTTCACTCCTTTACCTCTGTTATTCCTTTTGACCCTAACATCGGCACGCGTCACGGACTACTCGCAGGCCAAATACATTCCCATCATTGATGGTCGAGTATTAGTATGGGAAGAATTTGCATTCATAAGACACACGGCAAATCTCTCAGAATACAGGCGCGTGGTGGAAGAGACTAATGACATGATTCACATGTTTCCCCAGTCGCACATGCAGAAACTTTTGAGCGTAGATGTCGCTCACCTGCGTGACCTGCTCGAGTCACTGAGCATCCACCATAGAGTGGCAAGGAGTTTAGACTTCTTGGGAGCGGCGTTAAAGGTAGTGGCGGGAACGCCAGACGCAGAGGATTTTGAAAAAATTAGACTTACCGAATTCCAGCTCATTAATGCAAACAATAGACAGGTAAATATTAACAGTAAAGTACAGGAACAGATAAATAACATTACTAGCACAGTCAATCAAATTCTGAGGTCGGCTAAAGAATCCCAAATTGATTCAGGACACCTATACGAGATGTTACTATCTCGGAATAGGATGATTACAATGGAGCTGCAGAATTTAATGCTTGCAATAGCGCTCGCCAAAATCAATATAGTTAGCCCTAGCATACTAGATCATGCAGACCTGGAAAGTATGTGGATAGAGGAGCCCACAGATACCCCCATCAAAGATATATTGTCCGTTGCGTCCGTTAAAGTTTTACAATCCACTAACATTATTCATTTCATTATTAAGTTTCCTAAAATTAAGTCAGCTTGCGTTAAAATCACAATTTTTCCCGTGTCACATCACGACACAATGCTCAGACTGGAGGACAAGGTCATAGCGGACTGCGATGGAGAGATACACACGGTAAAAAACTGCTCCGTGTCATCAGGAGTCACATTTTGCCAACTGGCGCTGAGAAGATCTTGCGCCCAGGAACTCCACGCGGGAGGGGTTGCGCACTGCGACATCCAGCATAGCGACCTGCATCCCATCACCCATGTGGACGAGGGAGCCCTCATCATAAACGATCGCCCGGCTCGTGTGAGTGTGGACAATGGCACTTACGTCCACTTGCAAGGAACACACCTTATCACCTTCATCGAGAGTGCCACGGTTAATGAAACCCGATATATCAATCATGATATGGCCCAGAAGAGGGCACCAGGATTAGCCAGCTCACCTTCCCTGAACATTTCTCTGGAGCACAATATTCTTAGCCTCCCATACCTTCACCGCTTGAGTGAACGTAACCTGGAGCATATCAAGAGATTTGGAGAGGAAGTCAACAATTACCGCTCGCACCAGATAGTGCTAGTCGCGGGAGCAGTTTGCTGCGCGTTGATTTGTATCGGCCTCACTTATCGGCGAGTCACCCAGGCCAGGAGATCCACGGCCCAACTAAAGGAGGTGATTGCCCAAATAGGGTCGGCCGAGGGCGGCCTTGATCTTGAAGGGGGAGTAGTTAACTAAGTCAACCGGGCGACGGCAATGACCGATCGTCCGAAAGCTCGCTCCGGCCAAATTGCTGACCCAGCGTCTGGCCGGAAGCTCGTGCATAGCCGGCAAGCACTGCCCATTGGAGTGGCCGCTATGAGTTCCACTTTTGTTAGTTCTTAAGTTCAGTTCTGATTTCATGCTTGATAAATAAAGAGCCATCGCTCCTAAAACAAACTCCGACAATCCGTCGTTAAACCCTTATCATTGCAAATCTGTCTGAGTCCCTAGGCCAGCAGATAAAGAGGAACAGTTATTCCTCCAACATAATCTTCCTAATTGGATAATCTACGGCCAGCCGGCTAGAAGAAATCAAAGGACCTGTTGTCCGCCCCCAGCTTTTCATCTCCAACCTCGAGGGACCACCCGTGAAGGAATATAATTTGCCGACATCGATTCACCGTCTTGTCTGACGCACCAGCAATTTATTAATTTATATATGACTACTTTGAACAAGCCCCCCTCGAATTCCAGACTGAATATAAGTAATCATATCAATGTCAGACAATATTTTTATAGATATTCCTGTAGTTTTCAACATCGCATCCCATGACAGACCCGGAGTTGTATAATAATGGGCAGGATTGAGTTGGTAGATACTAGAAAAAATAGCCCTAAAGTTCTAAAAATCGTCTATGAGAAACAAAACATCTGTTTTTTAGGCAGAGTTCCAAATAATCCCTTAGTGTTTGACACTTAAAGTGACTCCAAACCTGAACGATATTCGGAGTCCGTTAATTTACTATTAAGTTTGTTCTTTGTTGGGAGAGAGGTTTCTGATCATTTTTGGTCAGAATCTAACTATTCATATGGGAATACACAATTCCTACGAAGTAGAGAGAAATCTTTTACATTCGGATATTTATTTCGAAGACCTTTGAAATCCCATCCATTTAAATTTACTGCAAGGGTGTCTAGGCTGTAGGGCATAAAACGAATGGTATAAAAAACCTTATTTCCATCTTATTTTTCCCTAACGAAATATATTTGGAAATGTAAATATATAGTTCCTTATTTAAAGGAATGATTTTAATTTCCCCCTCAATCCCTTCCCGAGTTCTTTTACATATTTTGAAAAGATTGTGGAAGAAATCAGAGATAAAATCTCTAGTCTTATATTTATGGTTGCACTCCTTATGGGCGGCACCTCGAAATTTCCCTGTAAAAAGACAGTGATCCCTGACTCTATCGCTACCTAAATTCCCTTACATATATGACAATAAAGGGCTTCGTCAAAATCAAAGGAGTCCTGTGCACTCATTTGAAGTGGTACTACATAATTCATGTAGTTTTGGTATATAGCTGACAAATCGGATGTTAAAGTATCTATAAAAGTGCGCCCGACATTCTATCCGGTCTTGGTTACAAGTTTTTCTAGTGAGGGGTAGAATCTTGAAGGATACGTCCCTTGTATTCATCAATAATTTGCTTCACTTAACCATCTAGGAGTCGGGTAGAAAAATATTTGTGCTGTTCGGTGCGAACATGGTTATGCCATTGCACATTAATGGGGAAGTTGATGTTGTTGTTATAGGCGTAAATTTTTGGGGATTGATGTTGATGATGATGATGGAGGTGAAGATGATGATTTTATTGTTTATTGATTATTGTGCACTTTTGAACTTTTTAAAAATTTTGTACATATTTTTTTATATAAATTTTTAAAAATTTTGTCCACTCCCGATCTTTCAAACCGCAAACTAGAAGTGATTCTTAGGACTTAACTATTCTATACGCGGACCCATGAAAATCGAAGCAAACACAAAAATGTTGAGCAAACACTTGACATCCTTTCTTACCATTTCCATCCATTTACAGCGTGCTCCGCCTTCGCTATGAAACCGTTATCCCTTTCACCCTCCAGCCCTATTTAGTTAAGCTAAGCGTGCATGTCATTACACGCATTCATCTAACTGCAGATGTAATGAGTGTGGGAAAACCCGCTTGGCCTGATCTTTTTTTAAGTGGGCGATTGTGGGTTACTCTCCTTCAATAGAAAAAACAAATAACCTTTTCAAGTATCCCACAAGGAAAATCACAATTCATTCGCTGCGGTGCAGGATCTCTACGGTGCCCCCTTTTTTAATTGCCTCCCTCCTCCTTTTTTATGTGAGGGGTTGTGGAAACTTTCACGTGCGCTCCAGGACCACTCCCTCCCAGTCGCACTCGTATCCACATCCTTGTGGGGTCGTTTGAACACTTGTTGACAAGTGTCCTTTTACACGCAGTGACCCTAATTAATTGTATCTTTATTACCCATCCATTGAGTACTAACCCTAACTAAATGCATTTTTATTACCCTTTTTGCCGATATCAAAGGTCCCGAAAATCGCGATTTTTATTTATTTATTTACAAACACAATAGCAATGTATCTGCCATTATTAACCTATGCTCTTACCTCTACATGACAAAAGGAGTGTTTTTTATTGATGTGATCCAACTCACATCAGGTGGCCAGAGGCAAGGAAAGGTGACTTCAAAAATTACGCACCTTAACTTCTATAGGCAGTTTAACATGTAACAGAAAATAATATTTATTGTTTTGCACACGTTAAGGTCAAGTGGCCAAAATCACGACAATGCCTTACACGAAATGAAAATTTGTCCGTTTATAAACTTAAACATGAACATCGCACAGGCGATGGCAGGTTCAACGATCCTTTAGGGTGCGAAAGCTTAAGAGTCGTAGCCTGTCGGCGAATGAAGGAAGACGATGGTCCCAGCTTAATCCTCGTAGAGCAAACAAAAAGAATTGTTTCTGAACGGAATCAATAAGGTCTTGATACTTTGAATATTAAGGACGAACGAGAGTAACGTAGACAGGATTTTTCAATAAATAAAATAATAAAATAAAATAAATAAATAAAATAATTTTAAATAAATTTTAGTTCTTATCTACTCAATTGACCTACAATTACAAAAAGAGCTAGTTACCTACAAAGTGTGGGTAGTAAAAGAGCGGTTGAAAGATTTACCAGTGAAATTTTGACTAAGTATAATCCCTTCAAGTCGAGAGAATGTCTAGGCGGAGTCACGCTAAAATTTGCTACGACTGAGGCTTGTATAAAATAATATACATAAGATAAGAACGTAAGAATATTCTATATAAATAAAATCTCTTCCACTTTATTTTTGAAGTATACTTCTCTGCTGTGGGTTGGCTTCTCATTATTTATCATTTTAAGCTGCTTCCTCGAGTTGTCTATTCCCTTTTAGGTAGGTAGGCTGAAGTGGTGAGGCCCATTCGAGCCTCAAATTAGGGCTCCTTTTTGAACCACACCCTCTGTTTCTTGTTATGGCTTTACCTCCTTCAGTACCATCCCGAGTCATTGAGGAAGGCAAGGATGGCTGCGATCTTGCGCTTCCCTACTTCCCCCAGCGATTCCAGTTGGTAGGCACCGAAGTGACGCATTTTGGTTTTATTTAATGCTGGGCAGTAACAGAGCAAGTGCTCCGGTGTCTCCTGCTCCGTTGGTGTTTTGCAACTTCTACATTTTGTGTTGTGGGGTAGCCCATGACGTGCCTCCCTATAGCCCAATGTCCAGTGGAGGCTGCCGTGATTCGAAAACCCCGGCCCCTACACCGCAGCTCATCTTAGAGCCATCGTTGTGGAGTGATACCGCATCTTGTTTGGTTACTCTGTCTCCCGTACACTCTTCCCTCGATGGGTAAACGGTTGTGTAGCCCTTGCCGAATCTCGTTTCGGTTATTTTGTAGTCTGTGATTGCGCTCGCTATTGATGTGACCTCATCAAGAATGCGACGATCTATCCAGCAACCGCTTGCTTTCAGTCTTACCGCACTTTGCGCCGCAGTATCTCTGATGAACAGGTCAATCGGCACAATGTTCACGATTAATTGAGCCAGAGCGGCCGCTGGGCAAGAGCGTAGCGCTCCAGTTGCTCCGGCGCAGGCTGTACGTTGTATCCTTGTTAGCTTGGTTGTTATGCAGGCTCTGGTGAGTGTCGGTCACCATTCCAGAGCCCCGTACGTCAGTAGTCTTACTACTGCCGTGTAGAGCCATATTATTGCTTTTCGGTACAGACCCCAATTCTTGCCAAAAATTTTTAGACAAGAGTAGAATGCTATTCCTGCTTTCCTGACTTTTTATTCGATGTTCCTTATTCATGCCTAGATATTTAGCCTGCTCTGAAAGTTTTAGTTCGATGCCATCTATCTTGGGTATGTTATACCTTGGGATTTTTGTACTTTTTGTAATAGCATTAGTTCCGTCTTCCTTGGGATCATACCGAATCCACAGGTTCTCACCCAGTTGTTTAAGTATTCCAGTACTCCCGACAATATGCTGCTTATAACATTGGGATAGGGTCCTAAAACCAGTACTACTACGTCGTCGGCGAACGCTACTGCTTTTAATCCTCCACGATTGAGTTCCTTCAATATGTGGTCATTTTGATTAGCCAGAGTAAGAGCGATAAGACCCTGGGGTGTGCCTCTCTTCACTGCTCACGTGAGGTGAGTGCCACCCAGTTTGGCTATGATCGTCCGACGAGTGAGCACAACACCTATCCACTCCCTGATGCCTCTCTCAATTCCTACTTCGTTAAGGGAGCTCAGGATGGACTCGGCGTTCACGTTGTTGAACGCACCTTCTATGTCCAATAAGGTTGCCTTCGTATATTGCTTGTTGATGAGTGACTTTTCGACGTGACTCACTACTTCATGCAGTGCTGTCTCTGTTGATCGACCCTTCCGGTATGCGTGTTGGGCATCCGATAGATTATAAACTTCCGCCTTGTCTCTTATGTGTATGTCCATTAGCCTTTCCATCGTCTTCAAGATGAAGGAGGTTAGACTGATGGGCCTATAGTCCTGAGCTAGGGTGTGTCCCCTTCTGCCAGGCTTAGGTATGAATAGGCCCGGGCTATTATATTTGTCAAAGGAGTCTATCGTCCATTAAATTTTTTTCAATTGTGACTATTTCCTCTGTTGACGTATGTAAATGCTTGGTGCATGACCTCTCGGACTCCGAGCTTTTTCGCACATTCCCCGAGTGTCTACCAGGATCTCTAGTGATTTTAAAACTGCCGTTGCTGGTGTGCCGTAAGGTTTATTTATTAAGGATGGCTTCGCTTGCCCTTTAGCAAGGATCTTACATAGTCTTGCCGTGTCCTTTATGTCCTCTATTGCTTCGCAGTAATTCTGCCAGGATTTTTTCTTTGCTTCGAATATTGCTTTCTTATATTGTTTCTGTACCTCTTTGTAGGGCGCCCATACCTTTGACGCATAGCTGGCGTTGATGACTACATGCCGTCCTTCTGAGGTCACTCAGCTCCTTTGTCCATCATGGTTGATACTGCTTCTTTGAGAATATAATTCTACATGTCTCATTGAAGGTTTTGTTTAATATATTTGTATGGTCTTCCACTGCCTTGTCGAGTGCCTTTTCTGAGGATTGATTCTTTATCCTCCGCTGAATTTGCCCCAGTTTGTTTTGCGTGGGTTGCGTCTTGGTGCCGGATTGCTGGCCGGCACCGTGATCTCGAAAAAAATGTATCGGTGGTCTGAAAACGAATGCTGCATTGACACATTTCAGTTTTCGACCCCGTAGTTGCTGTGTCCTACAAGAAGGGTTAGGTCTAGCACCTCTTCCAACCTTGGCAGCCCTCTGCGCTCGGGAATACTCACCTCTGCCTCACCTCTTTCTTGTCCACTTTGCCACTTTGGTCCGATTGTGAGAAAGTATTAAGTCGCCGATACCAGCATTTATCGGCTGAAGAATCCACAAAGCCAGAAGCAGGAAAAGTACCTTTGAGACCACATAACCACATAATCGTAGCTCATTTTCTTATTTCCTCCAACAGCAAGACTCAGCAAACTTGTAGCTATTGCAATGCGGCAGATCATTCGCTACAGATTTGCAGCCCGTTTGGGGGTCCCCCTGTAATGCAAAAGTTTGAGTTTGCCAAGTCTGCCTCCTAATGCTTCAATTGTCTGCGAAAAGGCCATATTGTACCAAAATGCAAAGGCAAAAACCCCGAAAATCATTGGACAGGGAGATTCGGGTTACGTCAATCCTAAGCGTGCGCACAAAAAGCGGTGAATACGTTTTAGCCCGAATACTTCTGGACTCTGGGTCTCAAATGAATTCTATAAAGGAACTTACAGATTTAGAGAGAGGAGTTGTGTATCAACTTGCTTGGTATTGGCGAGTCCAATTCTCAACTCAAGAAAAAGATACACACCGTGGTGAAGTCACGCATTAATGGTAGTGAGTTGTCGTTCGATTTCTGGCTCTTGAAAGTGATCTCCGGTTATTATACCGATCAATCGTTAAACGTCTGCTATTGGAAGTTCCCAAAGAACCTACCATTAGTAGACCACTATTTTTATAAGTCACAAAAAACTGATATGCTAATCGGAGCCGATTCATTTTTCGAATTTCTGGCCAAATTAGACAAGGTCCTGACTATCCAACTCTTCACAAGACCCTTTTGGTTGGGTTGTATCGGGAAGCTATAAATCTTCAGTTCCGAGTAGTGAAAAGTTTCAGTTGTAGTGAAGAACCGTCAGTGTCGATCGACACCACGTTACAAAATTTTGGTCACTGGAGAAAATGCCAACTCCAAAGAAATTTCTGTTGCCTGAGCACAAGTTGTAGATCATTACAGGAAGATAACTCAGGTATTGCCATCAGGTCGGTTTGAAGTAAGGCTGCCGTTTAAATGTGACCCTAATGGGTTGGGCAACTCCTTCGAAGTTAAAAATCGGCGGTCATCGAGTCTGGTGGCCTTAAATGATATCTTAATGGTGGGACCGACAGCCCAAGAATAGTTGTACTCCACTCTACTCCGCTTCCAGCTTCACAGGTACGCTCTGACTGCCGATGTTAAAAAGATGTATCGCCAAGTGATGGTTCATGAAGTGGATAGGCAGTTTCAACTTATAGTGTGGAGAGAGAGACCCCTCTGAATGCTTGAGATTATATAAGCTCAACACCATTACATATGTTACTGGACCAGCCCCATTTCTGACCATTCGGTGTTTAAAACGGATGAGTGAATCTGCGAAACATTCATTCCCTAGAGCTGCCGACGTAATTGGATCCGATTTTTTCGTCGATGACATGCTAACTGGTGCTGCATGCGTAGAGGAGCTACGGACAATCAAGTCTAAAGTGTCTCAGGTTCATCAAACAGCAGGTTTTGAATTGACAAAGTGATTTTCAAACTCACCTGAGGTCACTGCATCTGAGACCAATACCTATCTAGGACTCAGAGTCAACTGACGCGTTAGGGATATCTTAGATGCCTAGCGAAGATGCCTTCACGTTTAAGATTGACGATTCTGTCATGGGTCTCCGAGCGACAAAACGGAAAATTTTACCATATTAAGGCTTATTAAGTCCCATTGTAATTAAAGAAAAGATCCTATTTCAGGAACTTTGGCTTAATAAGTTAGATTGGGATAAGTCGATTTCGCTGCATTTGGAAACAACATGGAATATGTTGAAAAGCAGCCAGTACCAATTAGACGAGAAACCTATTCCTCGGTTTGTGTATACCAATCCGATGTCACCGGTGCAGTTACAAGCCTTGCCGACGCATCCATGAGAGCTTATGGAGCTTGCTGAAGATTTTAAATTGTCGTTGTTGACTTCAAAGTCAAAAGTAGCGAAGGTCAAGACCAAAACGCTACCAAGGCTTGAGTTATGTGCCGCTCACCTACTCGCAGATCTCTGCCAGAGAATAGTATAGTAAACTGGTAGGATTCGGAAGTTGCTCTCCATTGGATCCGATCTCATCCATCTTCACTATCGACATTCGTTTCGAACAGGGTTGCGGAGGTTCAAGAATGGTCAGGAGAAGCTACATGGAGGCATGTTCCAACAAAGCAGAGCCCAGCAGATATAGTTTCTGGGTGTTGTGACGTCGACGAAATTTGACAGTCGATCTGGTTCACCGGACCACTGGTTCTGAAGGACGAATAGGAGAACTGGCCCAAAAATGCGCATTTCGTACTGGATGAGGAAGTCTCGCTTCAGGAAGCAAGAAAGACTGTGGTCGGACTGACTGCTGCTGTGAAAACTTCCGATTTGCTAGACGTCATCGAGGAATTCTCGTCACACTTTAAACTGCTATGTCCCACTTTATAAGAAAATGTAAAGACAAGAGTATAGTTTTCGAAAAAACTCGGACACCGACTAAATATAATGAAGCATTTAATAAGATTGTCAAAAAAATTCTGAAGCACGAGTAAAAAGAATCGAAAAAATTCATAAAGGTCGGCACAAGTCTTCAACGATTGAGCCTATTCATCCATGAGGACGCGGGCAGTTGGTGCAACTTTTCTTTATTGCGAGTTGGGGGCGACTAGCGATCGCTACTATATCATACGATGTCAAGTTTCCTTTGCTGTAGACGAAACACTCCCAATTTGAAGAGTTACGTCCAGCATCTGCACCATACAAATTTTCATGCCGGTCCTCGAGCACTTGTAAATTCACGACAGCGTATTTTGATCATAAACGCTCAGGAAGTCTGCAGTCAGATGATCGTGTGTACTTTGCTTTAAATAGAAGCCCCGACTGATGACTCAAATTATGGGAAATCTTCCCGCAGATACTCTCCGTGTTTTCCGCCCATTTGCAATTTGTGGCGTTGCTTTTTGTGGCCCTGTTTATACGACATTGAAAATTCGAGGAATGCAGAAGAGCTAGGGACAGTCCTCGTCTGGGTAGAGGCTGTCACGAACTAGCTCTCAGCCAGGACCTAAGTGACGGAGAGGCGCTAACTGCGCCGAATACTGTATATTTTATATGTATATTGTTACAATATGCAAGTGCATTTATATGTTTGGAAGTTGAGAAGTACCCTGCACAGGTATAGCTGTCTCACATGCCAGACATGCTGACTAAGCACTTTATGGTCCCCATGGAATTCTTGTGTGGTCAAGTTACTGCACATTTGATATAAGTATAGGAATATATAGATGTATAACGTATATGTATACATGTTTATAGGCCGTATTTTTAAAATATAAGGTACTATGAAGTTATATGCTTACTGTTGTATATTTTCTTTCAAATGTATACGTGATAAAAATAGTCTTTTTTTTAAATTGCGTATAGTCATTATATTATACTTATTAGGATTGGTGTTTATATATGTTTTTATTACTTATTTGGCTGATCTGACTTTTACTATTTAATTCAATAATATTTTTGTGTTGTTCTTTTTTCAATATTATTATAATATATTTTTATTATGCATTTTTAAAGTGTTATTTCCTTTTTACTAACTTCTTTAATTAGTTTTTATACATTTTTAAGCTATTTACCTTTACTTTTTGCCTTTCATAACGGACGGTCCGTCTTTATTGGACCGCACTTTAGTACAAAAGATTCAAATATAGCCTTGTCTACCCATTTTGCGCTTTTATCTGCTACTGGTATCGTAACAAGATATTTGGTTAGTTCCCATATACTGGTAACTTCATTCTTATGACAGTTTTCTGTTCGAGGTAATAGTCCAATGGTATCTATAAGAACAGTATCGAAAGTTGCGTTGGGTGTTTCGGTCATTGGGCTTTTTGTATGTTATGTAGTTTTAGCTTTTTGGCATTTTATATATAGTAGTAAAATATTTATAAATAGTAGTCAAATATTTGAATTTTGAAAAGAGTACGCGTAATACCTATATGGTCACTTTCTTTAGGGCAGAGCCTTACATGTATATCAGAGCCACATACCGGCAGAGCCAATGATAGACAGAGCCACACATTCCGGCAAAGCCAACATCCCGGCAGAACCACATACAGGCAGAACCACATACCGGCAGAGCTACATATAACAGCGGAGCCATATACCAGCAGAGCCAATGATCGGCAGAGCCATAAATCCCGTTAGAGCCACATTCCGGCAGAGCCAACTTTCCGGCACAGACGCATACCGGCAGAGCCACACATCCCCGCAGAGCCAACAACCGGCAGAGCCAATGATCAGCAGAGCCACACATCCCGGCAGAGCCAACAACCGGCAATGCTGTATACCGGCAGAGCCTTGCATACCGCAAGAGCCTCTCGAATCGACAGAGCCGCAACCTTTAACGGCAAAGTCAAGACCCGGCAGAACCAACATACTGGCAGAAATACGACCAAGGGAAAGCAAAATTGGCAGTACACAGCCGCCAGCAAATGACAATTCCGAGCAGCGCAGATCGCGGCAGAGAAACTGCAGATCGAATTAGAAGCCCTAATGCGTAGCAGCCGGCTTTAGCCGATAGAGGGATTTGAGCGGCGGTCATTGCGGGCCGTCCCGTCCCGTGCAGCCTTCCGGGAGATCCCGCCACAGGATAATTCCGGGCGTGGATTAGGGGTGGCGGTCGCTAGAGAGTTCCAGGCCGTCGTTCTGACCTTTAAGCTAGGTACACACGATGCACACAATTTGCAGCAAGTTGATCGCTGCAATCAACTTTGTAAGTATAAACACGATTGAAGTCATTTTGCTGAAAGCAAAAAAACTCCAACATTTTTTTGCAGCAATATTTTTTGCTTATCGTCTGTATACATTTTTTTACCGCTATCTTGGTTGCGTCAGTTGCTTGCTTGTTTGCATGTGCTGTTTGCTTGCAGCCGGAATATTGCAGCAAGCAGAGCACATGAATTCTAGGAATATCATTCTGTCACAAGACTATAAAAATAAGCATAAAAAGCAAATTGCTTATTGCGCAATTGGTGAAGAATTAGGCAAAATTTTTTGATGGGCCTAAATTTATTAAAAATGACGACGGAAATATTTATAAAATTCCAAATTTGGTTAGTGTGCCATTTTTTTATCGATATTTTGATATGACAATTTTTTCGACAAATCAAAGTTTAACAAACTCTTAACTAAGCCAAAACAGCACTTATTTTAATTCGGGAAAGTTTACAGTGCTAGTTTTTTTAGGTTTAAAAATCTCTAATTAAAATTACAAAAAATTTAAAAAAATTCCCAATTTTTAACAATTTTATCAATGTAACCTCTTATAAAATTTTGATAAATTTGAAAAAAGAAATTATTTCCTTTTAAACTTGGCTAGATCGAATCGGCTCTTGATTCTGATTAAGAGTATATATGATTTTTAGGGTCAGGGCCTTCATACTGTTACGAGCTTCTGACTAAAATGATAATACCATTTTTTCAGTCGATATTTATCTATATTTTTATTTGACAATTTTTTACACAAATCAAAGTTTAAAAAACTCATTACTTAACCAAAAAAAAAGCATTAATTTTAATTCTGAAAGCTTTCCAATGTTAGTTTGTATTAGATTAAAAAGTCTGCATACTAAATTTAAAATAAAAAATTTTGTAAATATATCAATTTTTTTATTTATTTGTCAGACTTTAATCTGCTAACTTTCTACGTTTAATTAAAGTTGCTAATATAGCTAATATAGCCACACGTCGTTATTCCTTGACTTTCACAAAACAACAGAACTTGCAAATGAGCGTCAGAACTTGCAAACACGTGTAGACATTAATGCAATAAATTTGCGTGCAAAACAAAAATTGATTGAGGCATAAAATTTTTTTGCAATATTTGCATAGGTGTAAACATTTGTGCAAGCATTTGCTGCAAATTATTTTCAACTTTCTGCAAATTGTTTGCATCGTGTGTTCCTAGCTTTAGAGGAGGCATCTCGCTGGTGGAGCATTCTGGATGAAAATTATTGGCACCTTTAAGTTCTGGCGTCTTGAATTTAAAAATGTTCTGGGAGGGACTCTGGGCTGCTGAGGATCACACCGCCCGTAGAGACATCTTTACAGATGGCACCCGAGCAGGGACCGCCAGTACATAAAGATCTTTCCTCATTTTTAAGGGTTTTAAGCAACACCAGACAAGAACTACGATTTTTTAGAGTCAAAATAAGCAAAATTCACGGTTAGAGTGCCGGCGCCAGCCAGATATCCACGATGGAGAAACAAAAAGCAAATGCCGATAAAATGTTCCATCCTTCACGAGGAATCGAATAGGTAAATCGAGCATCGCCGTTTGATCAGAGTCATAAAACTTAACGTCGCTGCCAACATCGACGCCTTCAGAGAAAGTCCACGCCGCTGGCTGGGCGGGAGTCAATATTAGAATTTATCTTCCGTCCCAAGGAAACACTTGTCGATACCCTCTAGCCGGAGACACTTGTCGATACCCTCCGTGAACACTCGTACTTTAATTCTCGCCGTCGACATTTATCTTCACACAACGGGAAGATTTTCGCTATCCTTCCGAATAATCCCGCTAACGAATCCTTGACTACCAGTAAATACTCTACGGGTCCTGCGTGATCCTAACCAAATAAGAAACCAATTAGGGAGAGTACACAGGGGATCCTGCGAGACCCCACGACGTCGCGAGCATCCTTATAGTGCCTCAGTTTTTTTCGCTCTCGAGTATTATAATTCGTCGGTATCTCAAGTAACATCGTCGCATAATCTCCGATTCGTCTGCCGCGTACCCAATTAATTATACACCCATAACCTGGATGAGCTACCTCAAGAAGCTCGAGTTGGAGGCCCTCCTTAACGACTTTGGTCTCGAGCGAGGCTGTACTGTGGACAAGCAGCGCACTCGACGTATAGCGTTCGCGCGCCAGCCCAATAATACCGCACCAATAATACCGCACCAACCGGGGATACCAAGTTGCTCTCCCCGATGCAATTGGATCTTGATCTCAGCTCGCCAGGGCCTGCCGCGTCGCCCCTGACTGTTCTGCTACCACGTAGCATTTCACCCGCCGCAGGGCGACGCGTAATTCCGAAGGCGAAAGAATCTCCGCGTACCGCGACCGACCGCGCTGACTCCAACATGGGAGCCATGCTTTTGGCCCGAATGACCAAGTGGGGCCATTCGTTCTATGAGACGACAGAACCACTGGGACTCATTGTGTTTGGGGGGCGATCCTGCCCGCAAAGATTCCTTGTCGGAGGCCACAAGAAATTCCCACGTCGCGAAACGAAAATTTAACCCATCAGGGTTGAAAATGAAAGGCGGGGGCGTCGTGGGGTAATTGGGCACGTCAGCTTTATTTCGCTGCATACATGAGACTAAAATCGAGACAAAATCTTAACTTAGAACCGATCTCCCGGTCGCTTTGCCTCGTTAAAGCGGGAGCGGGAGATCGTCGGTACTCGGGGTGCGAGAGCAAGCCGAGGACCGAAAGCTCGCTCCTGAGCAGCGGCGTCACAGTGGGCCCCTCACGTAAACATTCTGCCCCCCCTTGCAATCACTCGGATTGCTAAATGGTCGTTGCCGCGGTCTTCCGGGTATCCTGGCGAGGGGCGGAAAAAAAAATGCCGTGGAGTGGCTGAGAAATGCCGGGGAGTGGCGAATAATCCTGGAGAGACGTCGACGTCAGAAGCGGATGAAGTTCAGGGGCAGACTCGGCATTGGTTGGACTGGACCTCTCGTACGTCTGCCCCCGAAACTTTTGCGTGGTGCGAAGCGAAGGCATCTTCTGGAAAACATATATAAGTTAGAAGAGTCAGTAAACAACGCGAGTTAGGAGCCCGGTGTGATTCGATGCTGCGATCGGGGACCTGGAAGTGGACTTCCAGGCATATGCAGGAGCGTATTAAATCATCCAACGACGTATTCTGTGCTCCAACGCACACACGCACACTGTTTTAAAAGATATGATTCAATTTTAACTTTGTATAGCGGTAAGAAAGTGCAAATTTACTTTTTGACGTTAGGAACACACCTACATTTCTTAGATAACAGTGACTGCTTGTAATTTGATATTAACTTTATACAATAGCATTCTACGTTTTAGTTAGAAAACTTTTATATGTGAAAAAGCAGAGGGCTTTTTTAGGGGTTTCCCGGCAATTATTCCAAAGAACCATCCTTGGACTTCAACGACCATTTTAAAAAAAGAATTGGCCAAATTGGTCCATGCGTTGTTGAGTTTTGCGCTTACCAACACATTTTGCGATTCATTTTTATATATAAAATTTAAGGAAATGAATAAGAGAAATAAGAATCTATTCGTGCATGCGCCAACGATCGAGCGCGGTCACACTAGACCAAAGAAGGAATGGTCACACACGCCGACAGCGATTGGACGAGGCAAGTCTTCAGTAGTCAGCAGCGGAATCACTTTTGGTCAGACAAGATCATTCGATCTGGTTCGCTATATACATACATTGTAGTTAGTTTCCTGTAGTTTTCCGCCTAACTCCGCCGAACGACTTAAGGGTCAGGGTATACGGTGGCTTACCAATCCGCCTCTTTCTGGTTGACGTTTGAGTCTAATAACAACACGTCTCTCTGGTTGACTTTCGAGGCCAACAGCAACAACTTCTTCCGTGGATGAACTTCGGGTCCAACAATTACTTTTCTCCGGAGTCCAACAACAACAACTTCTCTTATGGATGACTTTCGAGTCCAACAATAGCATCTCTCTGGGAAGACTTTTGATTCCAACAACAGCAACAACTTCTCTCGCGGATAACTTTCGGGTCCAAAAATAAGCTCTCGCCGAGAAGAGTCCCGATTCCAACAAACACAACTTTTCTCGTGGATGACTTTCTAGTCCGACTGGGAAATCGGGTCGGGATTTTTGGCCGTCCCTGAGCTTCCCGAAGAACATATTCAATTATTGGTGTACAGCAATCATCACCATGCAAAATTACGGAAGGCCATAATAGTGAAAACATTGGCAACGTATCCGAGATTAACGTGATAACGAAATGTATTGGATATATTTGCCAAAAAATTGCTTCGTTTTGGCAAGATTTTGGCTCCAGATGACATTAATAATACACTTGTGCCGATTGGAGAACTATTAGAAGCTGAAGAAATCATACGGATTAATATTTGTGTGCGGATAAAAACCCACGCCTTCTTTCTCTTAAAATATTATTTTAATGAAAATATAGACATGTACAATTTTTTTTTTTTTTGCTTTAATTAAAATAATTTTAAATAATATTGGAGAACATTTCGTAACGATATAACAACTAGAAGTCTTTTTGGCCACTGCTACGTACAAACCCAAACACTGTGTATAGGAACAATTGGAAAATGTTTCAAAAAAATTACAACCTTTTTTAGTTTTCAACAGATTTTCATTAAATTTGCGATATAGCCATTTTGAAATATTCCAGAATTTCTATTTTAATTTTATGAAAATCGGTTTACTATATCATATAACTTCCACAAAAAAGACTCGGTAGATATAACAGAGGGAAATGCAACACCGTGACCAAAAAACTGTAACTGTAAAACTGTAAATTTATATGTATAGGTAAAAGTAATTTAAGTAGACATTGAATTAATTCCTGGTGATCGAATTAAAATCTGCAAGGGTATACAATCTTCGGTGAATGTTGTAAGTTAGCTTCCTTTCTTGTTTTTTAACATAAATTACATATTTTAGAGTGTATTAATTATTAATGATCGATTTGCAATCTGCAATGATGTACAAGCAACGGCGTGCAAAAGTCAGCTTCCTTCATTAATATATTTATTGATTTTATAATAAACAGTTTGCCGTGACAAATTATGGATATTTATTCCATAAGTACGCAAGTTATATTTTGACACAACTTTTGCTCTTATACTCGTAATAATACTCAAATCAGATTTTACATTAAAAGTTTGTTTTTTTGTTTTATCGTTTAGAAAGACCTTTATATAATGTCTTGAACAATATTTCGCAATAGCTGAAAACAACTAAATCACGCGATGCCATTGCAAAAGTCGGTTTTTGTAAGCTACGCTGGTACTGGGCTTAAAATGTAAACACAACTGGAGCAACTGTTGGTGCCATTCACATGTCACTAAATAATCAACATGTTGCTGTTGAATCATTATGTACCACATGAATGGGAATTACCCATGAAGTCAGCAAAAATAGTTTTATGTACAGTTTGACCTATTTTATTGGTTTGAATATGGCCGGTTCTTTTTATAACACGCAAGACTACATAGAGGATTCTTTGATATAGAACAATTATATGCCTTGCGATTTCCACAACCGCTAATACAGCATAACTGTGCAGAAGGCGTAACCCGGGGTAATTGTGATTTTAATGGAAACTCGCAGCCTGGTGGTACTAATATAACGCTTCTTTCAATATTATTTATGTATGTTATTTTTGGATATGACGGCTTCTCTGATTGTTTAATACGAACTGCATAGCGCTGCCTATGGGATTCTTGTTTTTTTAACAAGCGCTCCATTGTTTTTAGCTTATCCTTTTCACGTCGCTCGTCCGCCTGCTGCTTCCGCTTTTGGGATTTAAGGACTGCCTTATTGATTTCCTCTGCCGTTTGAGGTTTTTCCTTTTCCTTATATCCGTTTGGAAGTGCAATAAGCTCTTCAGCAAATCCATTGTTTGGATCCTGTGTTCGTTCGTACATAGCGCGTTGGCGAGCAGTCATCAATTTAGGATTCTTGATTTTCTTTAATTCGTCATCGACCTCTTCTAGTTTACCAGTTTCTATTGCATGAAGCCAGCGTTCTTCATCACTGGATGTATCACTGCTGCGGCGTTTCTTATTTTTTTTTACGTTTGGCGATGTTGCGGTCTGCGTCAATTTATTCGTGCAAGTTCTTGTTCTTAAATAAGGGAATTTTAGCATATTTGTCGTTTGTACGACAGTAACAGGTTGCTCCAAATGCGAACTAGAATCTGAAACAGGTGAAGATTCTGCATGTTTTGCAGAACTAATAGCAACCGCCTCCTTCAATGATAGCATTGCTTTTAGAATTTTACATGCGAATAATATTAAAACTTTGTATTTAAACAAATACAAAAAAAAGATTATAGAATGATATATCATTAGTATAAAGATGTCCGTCAAATTAGCGTCGATAAGTTAGCGTCGAAATGGAACGGTGGAAAAATGGGCATGGAGGATTTAATTTATTTCGAAAGGCACTTAATGGAAAAAAATATGTTTTCAAATACTACAAAAAATTTACTATTGTTTTTTACTGGGTTTGAAAATATTCGACCTTTGGGTGTTTTCACGAATTTCTTAATATCTCGGCTAATCAAACGCGTGCAGTAATACCGGATGGAATCAGATGCAAAGCTTTAGTCTTCACTCGGAATCAAGTCCCGGAACAATTGTCTTAAAAAATCCAACTTTCTCTTATAGCGCTATGACACAGTAACACATTTTTCATTAATCCTTGAAAAATTTAACTATATCATGCATTTCACTTAGATTTTTTTGTAATGTGCTAAGAGTTATTCGGTTTTAAAAAGGTAAACAATAACTAAAGTTATAATTCAGAAAATATACAAATGCATATCCGAAGTCCTCGGCATGCAGTAATGTATTTGGAAGCCTTTAAATGAATGACATCCCTTCACCGTCCCAAAAAATAATTTTTGTTAATTTTTCAAAACAAAGAATCTAAAGTTAAAGAAGTATTTCCTTATAGGTAAAAATTCGTATCTAGAATATTTTATGTAGATCTATCGATTTTTACGTCTAATGCATTATCAATTAATTGCAATGCAACTAAAGTGCACTTGTGTAAGACCCTTTGGAGTTGTCAAATCTTTAATGAAATCTCTAGTTAAAGCGGTAATGTCATGGTAGTATTGGGGTAGAAACACGCAGTTTACTTATCCACCAATACATGAAATTAATCATTTGTTTTTAGTTTTGTTGCATTTTAATAAACCAACATGTATACATAAAGCTATTGTTAGAAGCTTTGGTTTACCAAAGAGTACTATGTTGCTTCTCTCACAAGTAAAAGTATCAAGTTCTTCGGCCTAGTATTAACGTAGGATAAATATTTTTTATATTTTTCTTTCTTTCTTTCGGTATATTCTAGCCCCAAATTTACTCGAGTTGATACTATTTTATATAAAACTTCGATTTCTATTTTATTTTGCGCATTCTAGCATCTTTGTGAGCCTACACTGTACTCTTCGGAGAATTTTCTCTTTGTTATAGAAAAATCACTCGATAATTTCCAATTCTACGTCCTCAGCTCATTTTAATATAGTACCAACATAATCTGCCGCAAAATGCGTGTTTTCTGTTGATTAACAGCCTAAAAAAATTTTAACTTTTACCAGCTTTGGATGAGCCA
Source organism: Drosophila bunnanda (assembly GCA_035046265.1). Taxonomy (NCBI): domain Eukaryota; kingdom Metazoa; phylum Arthropoda; class Insecta; order Diptera; family Drosophilidae; genus Drosophila; species Drosophila bunnanda. The sequence continues at coordinate 565,042 of JAWNOB010000107.1, forward strand.
CAGCGGTTCGATTAGCTATTATCGGATGGAAGATGGAGATGTAGCTTCAGGAACCGAAGTTTCACATCTGCGAAAAATCTCAACTGTTTCACACGGATGGACTGTGTGGGAAATCAGTATTTGGTGTCAGTGTGACCCGTTCTTTTGTCCCACTGGTTACAGAGTAAAATATATGTGCGTCAATTTGCGTCGGTGAGTTAGCGTCGAAATGGAATGGTGGGAAAATGGAACACGTGGCGCTTTTTTATTTTTAATTTATTTCGTAATTAAGGCACCAATTCGAACAAAATAAAGTTTGTATATGCTAAAAAATGAATTTACTATTGATTTTTACTGGGTTCAGAAAAAGAAACGGAAATTTCTAAAAATCTGTGTGTTTGAATTAATTGAGATTTTATATGAAGTTAGAGAATACTTTTCTCTATCGTTTGAGATACCGTGCAAGTTTGCACGCGTTCATTTAAGAGCGTAATAATTCTTTAAAAGTTAGCGTCGATTTTGCTGATTAGCGGGTCACACTTTCATACCACTGTGGTATATATTAGAATAATTGCAATAGTATTAAACAGCAATTTCTCCTTAACGACTGAACGTATTTTACTAAAACGCTTGCCAAATTGATTTGAATGACGTTTTCATTTATTGGCTAGTTACTTTAGTGAATGTTTCAGTCAACAATTTGTTATTGTTATTGAATGCAGTATTTTATTATCATGAGCTGGTTCAACTGGTTCTCTGCACATTCATATCTGGTTCCATTTTCATAGTTCGCGCCTCACTTATCAGCCCAAATGCACCACCCACTGTTATTTGATTTTTTCAAAATCTGTGGGTTAAAAACAAATGAAATTTTCACCAGATATTCCTTAATCTTCCCCTAGTTAGCCTATATACCGTGCATATGTGCACGCGTTTGTATATCGAAGTTATCAGCCATCCAAATTTTTCCGTCCTGTTTTGTATGCGGCCGACCTCGAGGTTGGTTCACTGTTATGCGATTTTCTCACAATCATAGGGTTTGAAATAAATGAAACTTTGCAGGCTAAAACTACAATAAATGGCCTTTATTCTGGCATATCGGGTATTGCTGCACGCGTTTGATAAGCCGAGATATAAGGAAATCCGTGAAGACATGATTTTGCACAGGCTTTTTTTTAATGTACCTAAACGTCAAACACTCTAAAACCCAGTAAAAATCAATAGTAAATTCATTTTTTAGCATATACAAACTTTATTTTGTTCGAATTTTTTCCTTAATTACGAAATAAATTAAAAATAGAAAAAACGCCACGTGTTCCATTTTCCCACCATTCCATTTCGACGCTAACTCACCGACGCTAATTTGACGCACATAAAATATATAGACATTTCGATTCTATTATTCTTCAAGCGGATTTATCTTATGTTAGTACTACGCTTAAGAGATACATTTCCAAAGCTCTTCTTAGACTCTACACGCAACAGGGATTTTTTAATAGTTTCGCAGAGAATTGGTTTTATCTCAGGTCCGCTCCGGCTTTTACTTTTGCAATATTTTACCGATTTCGATTTTGAAAACGAAAATCGGTGCTCACGTTTTCACTTTTACATAAATCTTGCGATTTGCGAAATGGGAACCATTGTAAGTAAATACATTTTTCTACATTAAATCAGATCTTATTCGCTAAGAGAAAAAAAGTATAATTTGAGTTCAAATAATGTTTATTCCGTACCATCAATAGATCATTCTGGCACTTAATTATTTTATACAAAATTTATTTCTGACCACAACCCAGATTTATAAAAAAAAAATTATTTTCTGGTCTAACACTTTCAGAACTTGTCCGGGATCGAGTTTATACTGTTTTCTAGTACTTTTGTAACAATTTTTTACCCATTCTTGATTAATAGTTTCTTTAAAATTTTTGAGTTTACATTTTTTTTTCCATTGGCATCATCCGGGCCGATAAGCTTCGATCGCAAAAGTGCCTCAAAATAATTGTTGAAATTTGAGCTGAAGCCGACGATCATCTTCTTCGTTCGGGGATTTATTTCGAATCATATAAAGACTGCGCTTGGATAGAACCAATGTTTTGTTGCTTGCATGAAAACTTTTTATAAAATCGTGGGAGCTCCGACAAACGTGTCTACGTTTCCAGAGTAGTTGTGTTGTTGCAAACCACGCTGTGAAAAAAAGCGGGAGAATGCGTAAAAAATCGCAGGTTGCTTTTAACAGGCTGCTTTACCATTTCCTCCGAGAAAGGGGTTGAAGTTAAAAATTGAGCTACAAGATGCAATTTAAGCCGCCGGGGCGTATCAGCGTACACATTGCCTGCCGCAACTGCGGCAGAAAACAGACGCCGTGAAACGGGCAAGAGTCTCGAGTATCAGAGAACTACCAGAGGATCCCGCCAAACGCCCAGAGAAACTGACCACCGCAATCCAACAGGATCATAGCTATATCCGGGCAGAGGGCACGGTCAACCTATCACCACCACCTTGGATACGGGGGCCTCGCGTAGCTTTATAAGCGAGCGCTTTGCCAGACGATTCGAAGACCAAAAGAACCTCCGAGTCGTGCTCTCCCACGTCAAGCTAGCAGATGGGACCGGCCAAGAGGTAACCCGAGCGCTTAGTTTAACCATCCAGCTGGGAAAAGCGCGCATCAGCCTCGATGGACGACCTCTTACCGGGATTGGTTTTTTTTGCTACGGAGCGGCAACACTTCAATGTTGTGAACACAGACTCACGCTCTAACCGCCCCTACAACTCTGAGCAACGAAAGGCATCGTGAAGATGCCCCCGCTGAGTGGAAAAGCCGCCGCAAAGGCGCACAATTGGATGGACCAAGCCGCCTCACAGGCGCAGACGCAGATACACCCGCCGAGGGAGCAAGCCGCCGTGAAGACGGCCCCGCTGAGGGGAAGAGCCGTATCATCCATACGACGACAGTAACAGCGACGACGAACACGATCGCCCTCTTGGAGCCTAGAAGACGCTCACCGAGGAGGACCATGTACTCGTGCCCTGGCCGAGGATACCAGTGCGTCATGGGGGCCACTTGCTGGCAAGCACGCTCGCTCAACATCCTTACCCCCACGGGAAGGAAGATCGGCGATGCCAAATCAAGCCATAACAGCAGGACCGATCGTATTGACAGCGATATCGATTATATTCGACAATAAGAATTCAAAGGGCCGATAAAACACGCAGTAGCCGACAAAACACACAGTAGCCGACAACACAACTGAGTAGCGATAGAACAACGACGACCAACACCCGAACCAACCAACAACCCGCACCAGCAGCAGGACATGCTGCACAACCGACAGCGGCAGGACTCGCCATGCCAGCCCCCGCACCAACCGGCACTGGAGCCAGCTGCCCAGCGGGGTGCTGGGCCTGGCCGCCAGCCGGAAGTGGACGGTGATAACAGTGCAACTTCTCTCGGCCATGGACGAATACCGGTGGCGTTTCCGCCGGCAGCATGAGTGAACCCGGGAAGGATCGCAGGAGGAGGACCAAGGACGCATTCCGTCGGACGTTATAAGTATCATACTATACTATTTTTTCATTTATATAATTATTTCAAAATATCTGAAAAACAAAAAATGGGCAATACAGAAGCTATCAAATAATTCTTTGCAAAATGAACACATTGGCTAAATTCGTAACGAAAACTTATAAACTATAGCAGTAAAGTTTCTAAAATTTGGTATGTTGTCCATTGGCATCTAATACAGCATTCAGGCGTCGAGGCATGGAATGTATAAGTTCCTCAAGGTCATAATATTCCGGTATTTTCTTCCACTCCTCTTGGATTGTCTTAATAAAAGCGTGTTTTTTGGTTGGTCCCCGTTTAGCCACATTCTTCTTCAATAAGCTTACAAATTTTCGATGGGGTTGGGGTTAGGACTCTGGGCAGGAGTGTCATTCACTATGGTGCAGTTGTATATCAGCCAGATCTTGTAAAGCGTCGACTTGTGTTTGGGGTCGTTGTCTTGAGAAAACTTGTAATTAAGTTTATGAGGGTTGACGAACCCAAAATTCTTCGCACTTTTAATCTGTAATTATATCTGTCAATATTCGAAACTCTCCAAATCATTACCGATACTTTGCAAAACTTTACTGTTAGTATTATATTCTTCTGTTTAATGGCTGCGTTGGCCGTTCTCCAAACTTTGATGGGACCATCATGATAAAATAACATTATCTTAATCTCACACAAAAAATTACGTCGTTTTAATACTCGGCCGGCGTTTTTGCATTGGCAATAGGAAATTTTAGCCACCTGTCAATGTTGAGAGCAGAAAGCAGCGGGTTCTTTCTGGCTACGTGTGACGAGTATTTGTGTGTGTTTAGCACTTTTCTAACGGTCTCGTGGCTCACTATTTTGTTGCAATTATTTTTGAAATCCAAGCCCAACTGCCTAAGAGTAGGTTGCGGATAATCGTTTATCTTCCAAATTTTTGAATGGTCACGTCTGGTAAGCTTTGGTGGCGTAGCGGTAGAATTGTTTAAATGTAAAATAAAAAATGAAATATATCGTATTTTTACTAGTTAAAATTTAACTTTAAAATGGATTGCAATGACGTTTTTCATTTTGCAAACAATTAGTTGACAAACTGTGTTCGCTTATTAGTTATGTATCAAAAAACTTGAAGTCTATTGTATGTTAGTTTAGGGCGACGGCGGGAGGGCAATAAAGCTCCCTCACGCTCTTCGCGAAGTCGCCTCGCTTTCGCCAACCGTAGTGTAAGCTAGACTAAGCAAAAGCATGAAAAAAGAGAGCATTTGCAAATTTGAAATTGAACCTCGAGCTCGTATTTTTCCTTCTTGCTGACAGAATCTTGCCACCAAGTCGTCGGTTATTAAACAAATACATTTTTAATAAACTAATTAAACAAAATCATTGCGACCCTGGGAGTACAAGATTTAATTTAGAATTGGCAACATAAAAAAGTAGTTTTATATATATACATATATATCAAAAAGAGCAAAGTTAGTGTTACCCGCGACGCGCTTCTGTGTTAATCTGAATAAATTAACAAAATAATCGTGTCGGTCGCGAACTCCGACCTGAAGGGTCTCCACCATTAAGGAAAGTGGCTGCTGGAATATATGTATTAACATGTATATATCAGGAATCAAAGGAATTTGTGCAAAAAATTGAAAGCTGGAGTTGGCGACAAATTAATTGTTTATTGTCTTGTGCTGCAATATTGCACCTCGCTTTTAATTCTTGGCACATACGTACAACTACTCCACCCGGCACAAGCTACAGTATCCACTGTTGTACCTTCAGTCCCAAAAAGCTAACCTCTTCCTTCCTGCTTTCCTATCAGAGTTCTAGGGGCTTACGTAGCAAGCTCTCGAAGATGTATTCTGAAAGCTTCTCTTTTGCATCCCAGGTAATTGTGCTCTGCTCTTTTTCTTTAAACGTATTAAGCCAATATATTTACCAGGTTCCGATGGAATACCAGGCTGCGTGCTAAGGTTTCTCTATGCCTCCCCCCTTCTTAGTTTGATTACCTTATCTTTTGAATTCTCAGAATTTCCCCTTATTTGGAGGTAATCTTTTGTTATTCCTCTCCACAAAAAAAGTAGCAAATCGGATGCCAGTAACCATAGGGGTCTCTCTAAGTAAAGTCTCTAAACTCTTCGAGAATGTAATTACTCCTCACTAGCAACAAATGTGCAGATCTGTCATTTCTCTATGTCGGCATGAGTTTATGAGGCAAAGATCAACAACTTCTAATCTTTTAGAATCGCATCTTTAAACATATTGATGGCATTGATTGCCTCTCTAAAATAAAAACCTTATTACTTGCAGAATTAGCTCGTGACGTATCCTAATTTTCCTTGGTATATTATATATTTTCCTTCTCTCACATTTATCTAGTACGTAAAAATGCCGTACGTCACACGGCTGCGCTGTGGGATTCGGTAGCAAAAAAAAAAATAAAAAAATATCAATCACTGTCGCCCCCTTCCCTCTCTCTCTCTCTCGCTTTAACAGTTGGGAAGTAAATTCAAGCTTGCGCACCAATACATAAAACGTTATATACCAGCAGCTGCAGTGGTGAATTTTTCGTATTCGTTTTGCTTGTGTACCGGAGCAGATGTTGTTGTTGTTGGGCCCTCTCCGTTAGGCGCGCTTAGATAAGTGGACCGCTACCGTGTATTCCTCGGGTATACACTTTTTGGCTTTAAATGCACCCACTATTAATATTGATACTGCGTGACTTGATTTTCAATTTAAATAAATTGTTTTCTCATCAGAAAAAAAAATTTTAACAAACTTTTCGAACAGATGTTGTTGTTGTTGGGCCCTCTCCGTTAGGCGCGCTTAGATAAGTGGACCGCTACCGTGTATTCCTCGGGTATACACTTTTTGGCTTTAAATGCACCCACTATTAATATTGATACTGCGTGACTTGATTTTCAATTTAAATAAATTGTTTTCTCATCAGAAAAAAAAATTTTAACAAACTTTTCGAACAAAACTATTAAATAATTCTTAAATTAAAAAGAATATATATTGTTTGAAGGGGGGCGATCCTGCCGCTAAAGATCCTTATAGTTGGAGCCAAACCAATTCCATGTCGCAAGACGAAGAAATAACCCGTCGGGGTTAGGAGTAAAAATAAGATGGAGTCGTGTGGTATTTTTAGCGTCAGCTTTACGTCCCTCAGCTCGCTTAGCAGCGAGTGAAGCTCGGGTACTCGGGAGCGGGTGGTAGCGAATATCGAAGATAGGAGAGTGCGCGAAGGGCCGACGTGCGGGAGTGGAAGAGCGGCCTAACTTTTGGAAGCTCGGTAGACAGAGGCGGCGCAGCAGCCGCCGCGATGGGCCTCGTGGAACTTTCATAAAGATGCCAGCATTCCAGTTATCGAAAAATTTAACCATTTAATTTCATGTCTCTTTGGTAAAGCTTTAGGAACAACTAAAGCTTACCAAGTCACCGAGAGTAATTACGAAGTTTAAAAAAGGTTTATGATAACGAATGCCTCATCTTTATGAATAATATTTTAAACATTATTTAGTCTTCCGAAAATATCGCATCAGTCCGCATCCTTCTTGAGAAATCTTATCGACACTGTTTCGTCGATTTAGGGTTCTCTGCTATCGATAGGAGATTACACAAAAATTTCGAACGCAATATTGATATATTTGGTATTCAATAGAGTCGGGTCAGTGACCAAACAAAAATGGGAGGAACAGCTCGATTATGAGAAATTGCCACTTTGGTCCGATTGTGAGAAAGTTTTAAATCGGCGATAGCAGCATTTATCGGCTGAATAATCAAGAAAGCCGAAGCAGGAAAAGTACCTTTGAGCAAACTACATAGCTCATTTTCGTGTTCCTTCTTCAACAGCAAGCCTCAGCAAACTTGTAGCTATTGCAACGCAGCAGATCCGTTTTGGCTTCTCTCTGTAATGCAAAAGTTTAGGTTTGTCAAGTCTGCCTCCTTATGCTTCAATTGTCTGCGAAAAGGCCATACTGTGTCAAAATTCAAAGGCAAAAAGTGTCGAGCTTGTGACCGCTCACACCATTTTCTGCTCCACAGATACACAGTGCCTGATAACAGCTTAACGTTGCCACTCCATCAAGAGAATATTTCTCCTCCTTTTAACGAAGATTAGCTTTCCACGTCACATGTTATGCATGCATCATTGGAAAGGGTTACGTCAATCGTAAGCGTGCGCACAAAAAGCGTCGAATACGTTTTAGCCCGAGTACTTCTGGACTCTGTTTCTCAAACGAATTTTATAACGGAAGAACTGGCAAACCGCTTACAGATTCGGAGAGAGGAGTCGTGTATCAACTTTCTTGATATTGGAGAGTCCAATTCTCAAGTCAAGAAAAAAATTCACACCGTGGTGAAGTCTCGAATAAATGGTAGTGAGTTCTCGTTCGATTTCTGGATCTTGAAATCGATCTCCGGTTATCATCCCGATCAATCGGTGAACGTCAGCGATTGGAAGATCCCAAAGAACCTACCATTATAAGACACTTATTTTTATAAGTCACAGAAAATTTATATGTTTGATTGATTGTATTGTATGATGTTGGTCAAATTAGACAAGGAAGAAGAAAATTCTGTCGCTTGAGCACAAGTTGTGTGAAGATCACTACAGGTATTGCTATCAGGCCGGCTTGAAGTAAGCCTGCCATTTAAATCTGACCCTAATGGGTTGGGCAATTCCTTCGAAGTTGCAAAACGGCGGTTTTTGTCGCTTGAGAGAAGGTTGTCTCGAGATTCTGATATGAAGACCATGTACTTGGAATTCATGGAAGAATATCTCGCCTTACGTCATGTGTCGCCTACAGACAACAAAATTACTTCCATTCCACATTATGTCATTCCCTGTGTTCTCTCTCCGCTTCCGGCTGCACAGGTACGCCCTGACTGCCGATGTTAAAATGGTTCATGAAGCGGATAGGCAGTTTCAACTTATAGTGTGGAGAAGAGACCCCTATGAATCCGTGAGATAATACAAGCTCAACACCGTTACATATGGTAGTGGACCTTCCCGCTTTCAGGCTATTTGGTGTTTAAAAAGCTTGAGTGAATCTGCGAAAATTTCATTTCCTAGAGCTGCCGACGTAATTAAATCCGATTTTTATGACGATTACATGCTAATTGGTGCAGCATGCGTAGAGGAGCTACAGACAATCAAGTCTGAAGTGTCTCAGGTAACTAGCAAACGCTCCTATATCATACGATGCCAAGTTTCCCTTGCTGTTGACGACACACTCCCAATTTGTGCAGAGCTACGTCCGGCATCTGCACCATACAAATTTTCATGTCGGCCGTCGAGCACTTGTGAGCAGTGTACTTGGACCATAAATGCTCAAGACCTCTGCAGTCAGACAGTTCGATCATGTGAACGCTGCTTTTAATACAAGCCCCGACAGATGACTTAAATTGTGGGAAATCTTCCCACAGATAGACTCTGTGCTCTCCGCCCATTTGCAATATGTGGCGTTGATTTTTGTGCCCCGGTTTATACGACATTAAAAGTTTAAGGAAGGCCTTCATATAGTCCTATGTTGCCTTATTTGTATGTTTTGCGTCAAAGGCAGTTCACTTAGAAATTGCTTTAGATCTAAGCACTGGCTCCTTTTTATTGGCTTTTCAAAGGTTAAGTGGTCGGCGAGGATGTTCCCAGACCGTTCATTGCGACAACGCGACGAACTTTGTCGAAGCGAGTCGCCACTTCCATGCTCTTCGCGAGAGGCTCGAGGAACAGGCGAACGCGATCTTGATGAACTCATGATGAGATTATGAAGTCACGACCCCTCCGAGCTCTCAGCCAGGACCCAAGCGACGGAGAGGCGCTCATGCCCGGACACCTGCTGACAGGTGGGCCCCTCGTCTCAGTACCAGCACTTCGGACCCCGGACCAGGCTGTTCTCTGCTGCTTGCGGCGATGGCGGCTTGTCTTGTTAGTCAGCAAATGTTTCGGCGGCAATGGTCCCGGCAGTATGTCCAGAGCCTACAGATCCGAGGCAAGTGGCACCACCAGCAGGACATCGTCGAGTAGGTACAGCTCGTCGTCGGTGCAGAGGACAACCTGCCGTCCCAACAGTGGCTGCTAGGGCGGATCGTCGCGACGTACGCAGGACGGCATGGTCAGGGTCGTCGACCTTAGACGGAGTGATGAAGCCGTCTTCCGAAGGGCGATCCACAAGCTGGCGCCGCTTCCATTATGTTGAAGCCGTGGAGGCATTCAACGGGGCCGGTGTTAGCTGATTAGTTAATTAGTTATGATAACGAATGCCTCATCTTTATGATTAATATTTTAAACTTTATTTAGTCTTCCGAAAATATCGCATCAGTCCGCATCCTTCTTGAGAAATCTTATCGACACTGTTTCGTCGACTTAGGGTTCTCTGCTATCGATAGGAGATTACACAAAAATTTCGAACGCAATATTGATATATTTGGTATTCAATAGAGTCGGGTCAGTGACCAAACAAAAATGGGAGGAACAGCTCGATTATGAGAAATTGCCACTTTGGTCCGATTGTGAGAAAGTATTAAATCGGCGATAGCAGCATTTATCGGCTGAATAATCAAGAAAGCCGAAGCAGGAAAAGTACCTTTGAGCAAACTACATAGCTCATTTTCGTGTTCCTTCTTCAACAGCAAGCCTCAGCAAACTTGTAGCTATTGCAACGCAGCAGATCCGTTTTGGCTTCTCTCTGTAATGCAAAAGTTTAGGTTTGTCAAGTCTGCCTCCTTATGCTTCAATTGTCTGCGAAAAGGCCATACTGTGTCAAAATTCAAAGGCAAAAAGTGTCGAGCTTGTGACCGCTCACACCATTTTCTGCTCCACAGATACACAGTGCCTGATAACAGCTTAACGTTGCCACTCCATCAAGAGAATATTTCTCCTCCTTTTAACGAAGATTAGCTTTCCACGTCACATGTTATGCATGCGACATCATTGGAAAGGGTTACGTCAATCGTAAGCGTGCGCACAAAAAGCGTCGAATACGTTTTAGCCCGAGTACTTCTGGACTCTGTTTCTCAAACGAATTTTATAACGGAAGAACTGGCAAACCGCTTACAGATTCGGAGAGAGGAGTCGTGTATCAACTTTCTTGATATTGGAGAGTCCAATTCTCAAGTCAAGAAAAAAATTCACACCGTGGTGAAGTCTCGAATAAATGGTAGTGAGTTCTCGTTCGATTTCTGGATCTTGAAATCGATCTCCGGTTATCATCCCGATCAATCGGTGAACGTCAGCGATTGGAAGATCCCAAAGAACCTACCATTATCAGACACTTATTTTTATAAGTCACAGAAAATTTATATGTTTGATTGATTGTATTGTATGATGTTGGTCAAATTAGACAAGGAAGAAGAAAATTCTGTCGCTTGAGCACAAGTTGTGTGAAGATCACTACAGGTATTGCTATCAGGCCGGCGTGAAGTAAGCCTGCCATTTAAATCTGACCCTAATGGGTTGGGCAATTCCTTCGAAGTTGCAAAACGGCGGTTTTTGTCGCTTGAGAGAAGGTTGTCTCGAGATTCTGATATGAAGACCATGTACTTGGAATTCATGGAAGAATATCTCGCCTTACGTCATGTGTCGCCTACAGACAACAAAATTACTTCCATTCCACATTATGTCATTCCCTGTGTTCTCTCTCCGCTTCCGGCTGCACAGGTACGCCCTGACTGCCGATGTTAAAATGGTTCATGAAGCGGATAGGCAGTTTCAACTTATAGTGTGGAGAAGAGACCCCTATGAATCCGTGAGATAATACAAGCTCAACACCGTTACATATGGTAGTGGACCTTCCCGCTTTCAGGCTATTTGGTGTTTAAAAAGCTTGAGTGAATCTGCGAAAATTTCATTTCCTAGAGCTGCCGACGTAATTAAATCCGATTTTTATGACGATTACATGCTAATTGGTGCAGCATGCGTAGAGGAGCTACAGACAATCAAGTCTGAAGTGTCTCAGGTAACTAGCAAACGCTCCTATATCATACGATGCCAAGTTTCCCTTGCTGTTGACGACACACTCCCAATTTGTGCAGAGCTACGTCCGGCATCTGCACCATACAAATTTTCATGTCGGCCGTCGAGCACTTGTGAGCAGTGTACTTGGACCATAAATGCTCAAGACCTCTGCAGTCAGACAGTTCGATCATGTGAACGCTGCTTTTAATACAAGCCCCGACAGATGACTTACATTGTGGGAAATCTTCCCACAGATAGACTCTGTGCTCTCCGCCCATTTGCAATATGTGGCGTTGATTTTTGTGCCCCGGTTTATACGACATTAAAAGTTTAAGGAAGGCCTTCATATAGTCCTATGTTGCCTTATTTGTATGTTTTGCGTCAAAGGCAGTTCACTTAGAAATTGCTTTAGATCTAAGCACTGGCTCCTTTTTATTGGCTTTTCAAAGGTTAAGTGGTCGGCGAGGATGTTCCCAGACCGTTCATTGCGACAACGCGACGAACTTTGTCGAAGCGAGTCGCCACTTCCATGCTCTTCGCGAGAGGCTCGAGGAACAGGCGAACGCGATCTTGATGAACTCATGATGAGATTATGAAGTCACGACCCCTCCGAGCTCTCAGCCAGGACCCAAGCGACGGAGAGGCGCTCATGCCCGGACACCTGCTGACAGGTGGGCCCCTCGTCTCAGTACCAGCACTTCGGACCCCGGACCAGGCTGTTCTCTGCTGCTTGCGGCGATGGCGGCTTGTCTTGTTAGTCAGCAAATGTTTCGGCGGCAATGGTCCCGGCAGTATGTCCAGAGCCTACAGATCCGAGGCAAGTGGCACCACCAGCAGGACATCGTCGAGTAGGTACAGCTCGTCGTCGGTGCAGAGGACAACCTGCCGTCCCAACAGTGGCTGCTAGGGCGGATCGTCGCGACGTACGCAGGACGGCATGGTCAGGGTCGTCGACCTTAGACGGAGTGATGGAGCCGTCTTCCGAAGGGCGATCCACAAGCTGGCGCCGCTTCCATTATGTTGAAGCCGTGGAGGCATTCAACGGGGCCGGTGTTAGCTGATTAGTTAATTAGTTATGATAACGAATGCCTCATCTTTATGATTAATATTTTAAACTTTATTTAGTCTTCCGAAAATATCGCATCAGTCCGCATCCTTCTTGAGAAATCTTATCGACACTGTTTCGTCGACTTAGGGTTCTCTGCTATCGATAGGAGATTACACAAAAATTTCGAACGCAATATTGATATATTTGGTATTCAATAGAGTCGGGTCAGTGACCAAACAAAAATGGGAGGAACAGCTCGATTATGAGAAATTGCCACTTTGGTCCGATTGTGAGAAAGTATTAAATCGGAGATAGCAGCATTTATCGGCTGAATAATCAAGAAAGCCGAAGCAGGAAAAGTACCTTTGAGCAAACTACATAGCTCATTTTCGTGTTCCTTCTTCAACAGCAAGCCTCAGCAAACTTGTAGCTATTGCAACGCAGCAGATCCGTTTTGGCTTCTCTCTGTAATGCAAAAGTTTAGGTTTGTCAAGTCTGCCTCCTTATGCTTCAATTGTCTGCGAAAAGGCCATACTGTGTCAAAATTCAAAGGCAAAAAGTGTCGAGCTTGTGACCGCTCACACCATTTTCTGCTCCACAGATACACAGTGCCTGATAACAGCTTAACGTTGCCACTCCATCAAGAGAATATTTCTCCTCCTTTTAACGAAGATTAGCTTTCCACGTCACATGTTATGCATGCGACATCATTGGAAAGGGTTACGTCAATCGTAAGCGTGCGCACAAAAAGCGTCGAATACGTTTTAGCCCGAGTACTTCTGGACTCTGTTTCTCAAACGAATTTTATAACGGAAGAACTGGCAAACCGCTTACAGATTCGGAGAGAGGAGTCGTGTATCAACTTTCTTGATATTGGAGAGTCCAATTCTCAAGTCAAGAAAAAAATTCACACCGTGGTGAAGTCTCGAATAAATGGTAGTGAGTTCTCGTTCGATTTCTGGATCTTGAAATCGATCTCCGGTTATCATCCCGATCAATCGGTGAACGTCAGCGATTGGAAGATCCCAAAGAACCTACCATTATCAGACACTTATTTTTATAAGTCACAGAAAATTTATATGTTTGATTGATTGTATTGTATGATGTTGGTCAAATTAGACAAGGAAGAAGAAAATTCTGTCGCTTGAGCACAAGTTGTGTGAAGATCACTACAGGTATTGCTATCAGGCCGGCGTGAAGTAAGCCTGCCATTTAAATCTGACCCTAATGGGTTGGGCAATTCCTTCGAAGTTGCAAAACGGCGGTTTTTGTCGCTTGAGAGAAGGTTGTCTCGAGATTCTGATATGAAGACCATGTACTTGGAATTCATGGAAGAATATCTCGCCTTACGTCATGTGTCGCCTACAGACAACAAAATTACTTCCATTCCACATTATGTCATTCCCTGTGTTCTCTCTCCGCTTCCGGCTGCACAGGTACGCCCTGACTGCCGATGTTAAAATGGTTCATGAAGCGGATAGGCAGTTTCAACTTATAGTGTGGAGAAGAGACCCCTATGAATCCGTGAGATAATACAAGCTCAACACCGTTACATATGGTAGTGGACCTTCCCGCTTTCAGGCTATTTGGTGTTTAAAAAGCTTGAGTGAATCTGCGAAAATTTCATTTCCTAGAGCTGCCGACGTAATTAAATCCGATTTTTATGACGATTACATGCTAATTGGTGCAGCATGCGTAGAGGAGCTACAGACAATCAAGTCTGAAGTGTCTCAGGTAACTAGCAAACGCTCCTATATCATACGATGCCAAGTTTCCCTTGCTGTTGACGACACACTCCCAATTTGTGCAGAGCTACGTCCGGCATCTGCACCATACAAATTTTCATGTCGGCCGTCGAGCACTTGTGAGCAGTGTACTTGGACCATAAATGCTCAAGACCTCTGCAGTCAGACAGTTCGATCATGTGAACGCTGCTTTTAATACAAGCCCCGATAGATGACTTACATTGTGGGAAATCTTCCCACAGATAGACTCTGTGCTCTCCGCCCATTTGCAATATGTGGCGTTGATTTTTGTGCCCCGGTTTATACGACATTAAAAGTTTAAGGAAGGCCTTCATATAGTCCTATGTTGCCTTATTTGTATGTTTTGCGTCAAAGGCAGTTCACTTAGAAATTGCTTTAGATCTAAGCACTGGCTCCTTTTTATTGGCTTTTCAAAGGTTAAGTGGTCGGCGAGGATGTTCCCAGACCGTTCATTGCGACAACGCGACGAACTTTGTCGAAGCGAGTCGCCACTTCCATGCTCTTCGCGAGAGGCTCGAGGAACAGGCGAACGCGATCTTGATGAACTCATGATGAGATTATGAAGTCACGACCCCTCCGAGCTCTCAGCCAGGACCCAAGCGACGGAGAGGCGCTCATGCCCGGACACCTGCTGACAGGTGGGCCCCTCGTCTCAGTACCAGCACTTCGGACCCCGGACCAGGCTGTTCTCTGCTGCTTGCGGCGATGGCGGCTTGTCTTGTTAGTCAGCAAATGTTTCGGCGGCAATGGTCCCGGCAGTATGTCCAGAGCCTACAGATCCGAGGCAAGTGGCACCACCAGCAGGACATCGTCGAGTAGGTACAGCTCGTCGTCGGTGCAGAGGACAACCTGCCGTCCCAACAGTGGCTGCTAGGGCGGATCGTCGCGACGTACGCAGGACGGCATGGTCAGGGTCGTCGACCTTAGACGGAGTGATGGAGCCGTCTTCCGAAGGGCGATCCACAAGCTGGCGCCGCTTCCATTATGTTGAAGCCGTGGAGGCATTCAACGGGGCCGGTGTTAGCTGATTAGTTAATTAGTTATGATAACGAATGCCTCATCTTTATGATTAATATTTTAAACTTTATTTAGTCTTCCGAAAATATCGCATCAGTCCGCATCCTTCTTGAGAAATCTTATCGACACTATTTCGTCGACTTAGGGTTCTCTGCTATCGATAGGAGATTACACAAAAATTTCGAACGCAATATTGATATATTTGGTATTCAATAGAGTCGGGTCAGTGACCAAACAAAAATGGGAGGAACAGCTCGATTATGAGAAATTGCCACTTTGGTCCGATTGTGAGAAAGTATTAAATCGGCGATAGCAGCATTTATCGGCTGAATAATCAAGAAAGCCGAAGCAGGAAAAGTACCTTTGAGCAAACTACATAGCTCATTTTCGTGTTCCTTCTTCAACAGCAAGCCTCAGCAAACTTGTAGCTATTGCAACGCAGCAGATCCGTTTTGGCTTCTCTCTGTAATGCAAAAGTTTAGGTTTGTCAAGTCTGCCTCCTTATGCTTCAATTGTCTGCGAAAAGGCCATACTGTGTCAAAATTCAAAGGCAAAAAGTGTCGAGCTTGTGACCGCTCACACCATTTTCTGCTCCACAGATACACAGTGCCTGATAACAGCTTAACGTTGCCACTCCATCAAGAGAATATTTCTCCTCCTTTTAACGAAGATTAGCTTTCCACGTCACATGTTATGCATGCGACATCATTGGAAAGGGTTACGTCAATCGTAAGCGTGCGCACAAAAAGCGTCGAATACGTTTTAGCCCGAGTACTTCTGGACTCTGTTTCTCAAACGAATTTTATAACGGAAGAACTGGCAAACCGCTTACAGATTCGGAGAGAGGAGTCGTGTATCAACTTTCTTGATATTGGAGAGTCCAATTCTCAAGTCAAGAAAAAAATTCACACCGTGGTGAAGTCTCGAATAAATGGTAGTGAGTTCTCGTTCGATTTCTGGATCTTGAAATCGATCTCCGGTTATCATCCCGATCAATCGGTGAACGTCAGCGATTGGAAGATCCCAAAGAACCTACCATTATCAGACACTTATTTTTATAAGTCACAGAAAATTTATATGTTTGATTGATTGTATTGTATGATGTTGGTCAAATTAGACAAGGAAGAAGAAAATTCTGTCGCTTGAGCACAAGTTGTGTGAAGATCACTACAGGTATTGCTATCAGGCCGGCTTGAAGTAAGCCTGCCATTTAAATCTGACCCTAATGGGTTGGGCAATTCCTTCGAAGTTGCAAAACGGCGGTTTTTGTCGCTTGAGAGAAGGTTGTCTCGAGATTCTGATATGAAGACCATGTACTTGGAATTCATGGAAGAATATCTCGCCTTACGTCATGTGTCGCCTACAGACAACAAAATTACTTCCATTCCACATTATGTCATTCCCTGTGTTCTCTCTCCGCTTCCGGCTGCACAGGTACGCCCTGACTGCCGATGTTAAAATGGTTCATGAAGCGGATAGGCAGTTTCAACTTATAGTGTGGAGAAGAGACCCCTATGAATCCGTGAGATAATACAAGCTCAACACCGTTACATATGGTAGTGGACCTTCCCGCTTTCAGGCTATTTGGTGTTTAAAAAGCTTGAGTGAATCTGCGAAAATTTCATTTCCTAGAGCTGCCGACGTAATTAAATCCGATTTTTATGACGATTACATGCTAATTGGTGCAGCATGCGTAGAGGAGCTACAGACAATCAAGTCTGAAGTGTCTCAGGTAACTAGCAAACGCTCCTATATCATACGATGCCAAGTTTCCCTTGCTGTTGACGACACACTCCCAATTTGTGCAGAGCTACATCCGGCATCTGCACCATACAAATTTTCATGTCGGCCGTCGAGCACTTGTGAGCAGTGTACTTGGACCATAAATGCTCAAGACCTCTGCAGTCAGACAGTTCGATCATGTGAACGCTGCTTTTAATACAAGCCCCGACAGATGACTTAAATTGTGGGAAATCTTCCCACAGATAGACTCTGTGCTCTCCGCCCATTTGCAATATGTGGCGTTGATTTTTGTGCCCCGGTTTATACGACATTAAAAGTTTAAGGAAGGCCTTCATATAGTCCTATGTTGCCTTATTTGTATGTTTTGCGTCAAAGGCAGTTCACTTAGAAATTGCTTTAGATCTAAGCACTGGCTCCTTTTTATTGGCTTTTCAAAGGTTAAGTGGTCGGCGAGGATGTTCCCAGACCGTTCATTGCGACAACGCGACGAACTTTGTCGAAGCGAGTCGCCACTTCCATGCTCTTCGCGAGAGGCTCGAGGAACAGGCGAACGCGATCTTGATGAACTCATGATGAGATTATGAAGTCACGACCCCTCCGAGCTCTCAGCCAGGACCCAAGCGACGGAGAGGCGCTCATGCCCGGACACCTGCTGACAGGTGGGCCCCTCGTCTCAGTACCAGCACTTCGGACCCCGGACCAGGCTGTTCTCTGCTGCTTGCGGCGATGGCGGCTTGTCTTGTTAGTCAGCAAATGTTTCGGCGGCAATGGTCCCGGCAGTATGTCCAGAGCCTACAGATCCGAGGCAAGTGGCACCACCAGCAGGACATCGTCGAGTAGGTACAGCTCGTCGTCGGTGCAGAGGACAACCTGCCGTCCCAACAGTGGCTGCTAGGGCGGATCGTCGCGACGTACGCAGGACGGCATGGTCAGGGTCGTCGACCTTAGACGGAGTGATGGAGCCGTCTTCCGAAGGGCGATCCACAAGCTGGCGCCGCTTCCATTATGTTGAAGCCGTGGAGGCATTCAACGGGGCCGGTGTTAGCTGATTAGTTAATTAGTTATGATAACGAATGCCTCATCTTTATGATTAATATTTTAAACTTTATTTAGTCTTCCGAAAATATCGCATCAGTCCGCATCCTTCTTGAGAAATCTTATCGACACTATTTCGTCGACTTAGGGTTCTCTGCTATCGATAGGAGATTACACAAAAATTTCGAACGCAATATTGATATATTTGGTATTCAATAGAGTCGGGTCAGTGACCAAACAAAAATGGGAGGAACAGCTCGATTATGAGAAATTGCCACTTTGGTCCGATTGTGAGAAAGTATTAAATCGGCGATAGCAGCATTTATCGGCTGAATAATCAAGAAAGCCGAAGCAGGAAAAGTACCTTTGAGCAAACTACATAGCTCATTTTCGTGTTCCTTCTTCAACAGCAAGCCTCAGCAAACTTGTAGCTATTGCAACGCAGCAGATCCGTTTTGGCTTCTCTCTGTAATGCAAAAGTTTAGGTTTGTCAAGTCTGCCTCCTTATGCTTCAATTGTCTGCGAAAAGGCCATACTGTGTCAAAATTCAAAGGCAAAAAGTGTCGAGCTTGTGACCGCTCACACCATTTTCTGCTCCACAGATACACAGTGCCTGATAACAGCTTAACGTTGCCACTCCATCAAGAGAATATTTCTCCTCCTTTTAACGAAGATTAGCTTTCCACGTCACATGTTATGCATGCGACATCATTGGAAAGGGTTACGTCAATCGTAAGCGTGCGCACAAAAAGCGTCGAATACGTTTTAGCCCGAGTACTTCTGGACTCTGTTTCTCAAACGAATTTTATAACGGAAGAACTGGGAAACCGCTTACAGATTCGGAGAGAGGAGTCGTGTATCAACTTTCTTGATATTGGAGAGTCCAATTCTCAAGTCAAGAAAAAAATTCACACCGTGGTGAAGTCTCGAATAAATGGTAGTGAGTTCTCGTTCGATTTCTGGATCTTGAAATCGATCTCCGGTTATCATCCCGATCAATCGGTGAACGTCAGCGATTGGAAGATCCCAAAGAACCTACCATTATCAGACACTTATTTTTATAAGTCACAGAAAATTTATATGTTTGATTGATTGTATTGTATGATGTTGGTCAAATTAGACAAGGAAGAAGAAAATTCTGTCGCTTGAGCACAAGTTGTGTGAAGATCACTACAGGTATTGCTATCAGGCCGGCTTGAAGTAAGCCTGCCATTTAAATCTGACCCTAATGGGTTGGACAATTCCTTCGAAGTTGCAAAACGGCGGTTTTTGTCGCTTGAGAGAAGGTTGTCTCGAGATTCTGATATGAAGACCTTGTACTTGGAATTCATGGAAGAATATCTCGCCTTACGTCATGTGTCGCCTACAGACAACAAAATTACTTCCATTCCACATTATGTCATTCCCTGTGTTCTCTCTCCGCTTCCGGCTGCACAGGTACGCCCTGACTGCCGATGTTAAAATGGTTCATGAAGCGGATAGGCAGTTTCAACTTATAGTGTGGAGAAGAGACCCCTATGAATCCGTGAGATAATACAAGCTCAACACCGTTACATATGGTAGTGGACCTTCCCGCTTTCAGGCTATTTGGTGTTTAAAAAGCTTGAGTGAATCTGCGAAAATTTCATTTCCTAGAGCTGCCGACGTAATTAAATCCGATTTTTATGACGATTACATGCTAATTGGTGCAGCATGCGTAGAGGAGCTACAGACAATCAAGTCTGAAGTGTCTCAGGTAACTAGCAAACGCTCCTATATCATACGATGCCAAGTTTCCCTTGCTGTTGACGACACACTCCCAATTTGTGCAGAGCTACGTCCGGCATCTGCACCATACAAATTTTCATGTCGGCCGTCGAGCACTTGTGAGCAGTGTACTTGGACCATAAATGCTCAAGACCTCTGCAGTCAGACAGTTCGATCATGTGAACGCTGCTTTTAATACAAGCCCCGACAGATGACTTAAATTGTGGGAAATCTTCCCACAGATAGACTCTGTGCTCTCCGCCCATTTGCAATATGTGGCGTTGATTTTTGTGCCCCGGTTTATACGACATTAAAAGTTTAAGGAAGGCCTTCATATAGTCCTATGTTGCCTTATTTGTATGTTTTGCGTCAAAGGCAGTTCACTTAGAAATTGCTTTAGATCTAAGCACTGGCTCCTTTTTATTGGCTTTTCAAAGGTTAAGTGGTCGGCGAGGATGTTCCCAGACCGTTCATTGCGACAACGCGACGAACTTTGTCGAAGCGAGTCGCCACTTCCATGCTCTTCGCGAGAGGCTCGAGGAACAGGCGAACGCGATCTTGATGAACTCATGATGAGATTATGAAGTCACGACCCCTCCGAGCTCTCAGCCAGGACCCAAGCGACGGAGAGGCGCTCATGCCCGGACACCTGCTGACAGGTGGGCCCCTCGTCTCAGTACCAGCACTTCGGACCCCGGACCAGGCTGTTCTCTGCTGCTTGCGGCGATGGCGGCTTGTCTTGTTAGTCAGCAAATGTTTCGGCGGCAATGGTCCCGGCAGTATGTCCAGAGCCTACAGATCCGAGGCAAGTGGCACCACCAGCAGGACATCGTCGAGTAGGTACAGCTCGTCGTCGGTGCAGAGGACAACCTGCCGTCCCAACAGTGGCTGCTAGGGCGGATCGTCGCGACGTACGCAGGACGGCATGGTCAGGGTCGTCGACCTTAGACGGAGTGATGGAGCCGTCTTCCGAAGGGCGATCCACAAGCTGGCGCCGCTTCCATTATGTTGAAGCCGTGGAGGCATTCAACGGGGCCGGTGTTAGCTGATTAGTTAATTAGTTATGATAACGAATGCCTCATCTTTATGATTAATATTTTAAACTTTATTTAGTCTTCCGAAAATATCGCATCAGTCCGCATCCTTCTTGAGAAATCTTATCGACACTATTTCGTCGACTTAGGGTTCTCTGCTATCGATAGGAGATTACACAAAAATTTCGAACGCAATATTGATATATTTGGTATTCAATAGAGTCGGGTCAGTGACCAAACAAAAATGGGAGGAACAGCTCGATTATGAGAAATTGCCACTTTGGTCCGATTGTGAGAAAGTATTAAATCGGCGATAGCAGCATTTATCGGCTGAATAATCAAGAAAGCCGAAGCAGGAAAAGTACCTTTGAGCAAACTACATAGCTCATTTTCGTGTTCCTTCTTCAACAGCAAGCCTCAGCAAACTTGTAGCTATTGCAACGCAGCAGATCCGTTTTGGCTTCTCTCTGTAATGCAAAAGTTTAGGTTTGTCAAGTCTGCCTCCTTATGCTTCAATTGTCTGCGAAAAGGCCATACTGTGTCAAAATTCAAAGGCAAAAAGTGTCGAGCTTGTGACCGCTCACACCATTTTCTGCTCCACAGATACACAGTTCCTGATAACAGCTTAACGTTGCCACTCCATCAAGAGAATATTTCTCCTCCTTTTAACGAAGATTAGCTTTCCACGTCACATGTTATGCATGCGACATCATTGGAAAGGGTTACGTCAATCGTAAGCGTGCGCACAAAAAGCGTCGAATACGTTTTAGCCCGAGTACTTCTGGACTCTGTTTCTCAAACGAATTTTATAACGGAAGAACTGGGAAACCGCTTACAGATTCGGAGAGAGGAGTCGTGTATCAACTTTCTTGATATTGGAGAGTCCAATTCTCAAGTCAAGAAAAAAATTCACACCGTGGTGAAGTCTCGAATAAATGGTAGTGAGTTCTCGTTCGATTTCTGGATCTTGAAATCGATCTCCGGTTATCATCCCGATCAATCGGTGAACGTCAGCGATTGGAAGATCCCAAAGAACCTACCATTATCAGACACTTATTTTTATAAGTCACAGAAAATTTATATGTTTGATTGATTGTATTGTATGATGTTGGTCAAATTAGACAAGGAAGAAGAAAATTCTGTCGCTTGAGCACAAGTTGTGTGAAGATCACTACAGGTATTGCTATCAGGCCGGCTTGAAGTAAGCCTGCCATTTAAATCTGACCCTAATGGGTTGGACAATTCCTTCGAAGTTGCAAAACGGCGGTTTTTGTCGCTTGAGAGAAGGTTGTCTCGAGATTCTGATATGAAGACCTTGTACTTGGAATTCATGGAAGAATATCTCGCCTTACGTCATGTGTCGCCTACAGACAACAAAATTACTTCCATTCCACATTATGTCATTCCCTGTGTTCTCTCTCCGCTTCCGGCTGCACAGGTACGCCCTGACTGCCGATGTTAAAATGGTTCATGAAGCGGATAGGCAGTTTCAACTTATAGTGTGGAGAAGAGACCCCTATGAATCCGTGAGATAATACAAGCTCAACACCGTTACATATGGTAGTGGACCTTCCCGCTTTCAGGCTATTTGGTGTTTAAAAAGCTTGAGTGAATCTGCGAAAATTTCATTTCCTAGAGCTGCCGACGTAATTAAATCCGATTTTTATGACGATTACATGCTAATTGGTGCAGCATGCGTAGAGGAGCTACAGACAATCAAGTCTGAAGTGTCTCAGGTAACTAGCAAACGCTCCTATATCATACGATGCCAAGTTTCCCTTGCTGTTGACGACACACTCCCAATTTGTGCAGAGCTACGTCCGGCATCTGCACCATACAAATTTTCATGTCGGCCGTCGAGCACTTGTGAGCAGTGTACTTGGACCATAAATGCTCAAGACCTCTGCAGTCAGACAGTTCGATCATGTGAACGCTGCTTTTAATACAAGCCCCGACAGATAGACTCTGTGCTCTCCGCCCATTTGCAATATGTGGCGTTGATTTTTGTGCCCCGGTTTATACGACATTAAAAGTTTAAGGAAGGCCTTCATATAGTCCTATGTTGCCTTATTTGTATGTTTTGCGTCAAAGGCAGTTCACTTAGAAATTGCTTTAGATCTAAGCACTGGCTCCTTTTTATTGGCTTTTCAAAGGTTAAGTGGTCGGCGAGGATGTTCCCAGACCGTTCATTGCGACAACGCGACGAACTTTGTCGAAGCGAGTCGCCACTTCCATGCTCTTCGCGAGAGGCTCGAGGAACAGGCGAACGCGATCTTGATGAACTCATGATGAGATTATGAAGTCACGACCCCTCCGAGCTCTCAGCCAGGACCCAAGCGACGGAGAGGCGCTCATGCCCGGACACCTGCTGACAGGTGGGCCCCTCGTCTCAGTACCAGCACTTCGGACCCCGGACCAGGCTGTTCTCTGCTGCTTGCGGCGATGGCGGCTTGTCTTGTTAGTCAGCAAATGTTTCGGCGGCAATGGTCCCGGCAGTATGTCCAGAGCCTACAGATCCGAGGCAAGTGGCACCACCAGCAGGACATCGTCGAGTAGGTACAGCTCGTCGTCGGTGCAGAGGACAACCTGCCGTCCCAACAGTGGCTGCTAGGGCGGATCGTCGCGACGTACGCAGGACGGCATGGTCAGGGTCGTCGACCTTAGACGGAGTGATGGAGCCGTCTTCCGAAGGGCGATCCACAAGCTGGCGCCGCTTCCATTATGTTAAAGCCGTGGAGGCATTCAACGGGGCCGGTGTTAGCTGATTAGTTAATTAGTTATGATAACGAATGCCTCATCTTTATGATTAATATTTTAAACTTTATTTAGTCTTCCGAAAATATCGCATCAGTCCGCATCCTTCTTGAGAAATCTTATCGACACTATTTCGTCGACTTAGGGTTCTCTGCTATCGATAGGAGATTACACAAAAATTTCGAACGCAATATTGATATATTTGGTATTCAATAGAGTCGGGTCAGTGACCAAACAAAAATGGGAGGAACAGCTCGATTATGAGAAATTGCCACTTTGGTCCGATTGTGAGAAAGTATTAAATCGGCGATAGCAGCATTTATCGGCTGAATAATCAAGAAAGCCGAAGCAGGAAAAGTACCTTTGAGCAAACTACATAGCTCATTTTCGTGTTCCTTCTTCAACAGCAAGCCTCAGCAAACTTGTAGCTATTGCAACGCAGCAGATCCGTTTTGGCTTCTCTCTGTAATGCAAAAGTTTAGGTTTGTCAAGTCTGCCTCCTTATGCTTCAATTGTCTGCGAAAAGGCCATACTGTGTCAAAATTCAAAGGCAAAAAGTGTCGAGCTTGTGACCGCTCACACCATTTTCTGCTCCACAGATACACAGTGCCTGATAACAGCTTAACGTTGCCACTCCATCAAGAGAATATTTCTCCTCCTTTTAACGAAGATTAGCTTTCCACGTCACATGTTATGCATGCGACATCATTGGAAAGGGTTACGTCAATCGTAAGCGTGCGCACAAAAAGCGTCGAATACGTTTTAGCCCGAGTACTTCTGGACTCTGTTTCTCAAACGAATTTTATAACGGAAGAACTGGCAAACCGCTTACAGATTCGGAGAGAGGAGTCGTGTATCAACTTTCTTGATATTGGAGAGTCCAATTCTCAAGTCAAGAAAAAAATTCACACCGTGGTGAAGTCTCGAATAAATGGTAGTGAGTTCTCGTTCGATTTCTGGATCTTGAAATCGATCTCCGGTTATCATCCCGATCAATCGGTGAACGTCAGCGATTGGAAGATCCCAAAGAACCTACCATTATCAGACACTTATTTTTATAAGTCACAGAAAATTTATATGTTTGATTGATTGTATTGTATGATGTTGGTCAAATTAGACAAGGAAGAAGAAAATTCTGTCGCTTGAGCACAAGTTGTGTGAAGATCACTACAGGTATTGCTATCAGGCCGGCTTGAAGTAAGCCTGCCATTTAAATCTGACCCTAATGGGTTGGACAATTCCTTCGAAGTTGCAAAACGGCGGTTTTTGTCGCTTGAGAGAAGGTTGTCTCGAGATTCTGATATGAAGACCATGTACTTGGAATTCATGGAAGAATATCTCGCCTTACGTCATGTGTCGCCTACAGACAACAAAATTACTTCCATTCCACATTATGTCATTCCCTGTGTTCTCTCTCCGCTTCCGGCTGCACAGGTACGCCCTGACTGCCGATGTTAAAATGGTTCATGAAGCGGATAGGCAGTTTCAACTTATAGTGTGGAGAAGAGACCCCTATGAATCCGTGAGATAATACAAGCTCAACACCGTTACATATGGTAGTGGACCTTCCCGCTTTCAGGCTATTTGGTGTTTAAAAAGCTTGAGTGAATCTGCGAAAATTTCATTTCCTAGAGCTGCCGACGTAATTAAATCCGATTTTTATGACGATTACATGCTAATTGGTGCAGCATGCGTAGAGGAGCTACAGACAATCAAGTCTGAAGTGTCTCAGGTAACTAGCAAACGCTCCTATATCATACGATGCCAAGTTTCCCTTGCTGTTGACGACACACTCCCAATTTGTGCAGAGCTACGTCCGGCATCTGCACCATACAAATTTTCATGTCGGCCGTCGAGCACTTGTGAGCAGTGTACTTGGACCATAAATGCTCAAGACCTCTGCAGTCAGACAGTTCGATCATGTGAACGCTGCTTTTAATACAAGCCCCGACAGATGACTTAAATTGTGGGAAATCTTCCCACAGATAGACTCTGTGCTCTCCGCCCATTTGCAATATGTGGCGTTGATTTTTGTGCCCCGGTTTATACGACATTAAAAGTTTAAGGAAGGCCTTCATATAGTCCTATGTTGCCTTATTTGTATGTTTTGCGTCAAAGGCAGTTCACTTAGAAATTGCTTTAGATCTAAGCACTGGCTCCTTTTTATTGGCTTTTCAAAGGTTAAGTGGTCGGCGAGGATGTTCCCAGACCGTTCATTGCGACAACGCGACGAACTTTGTCGAAGCGAGTCGCCACTTCCATGCTCTTCGCGAGAGGCTCGAGGAACAGGCGAACGCGATCTTGATGAACTCATGATGAGATTATGAAGTCACGACCCCTCCGAGCTCTCAGCCAGGACCCAAGCGACGGAGAGGCGCTCATGCCCGGACACCTGCTGACAGGTGGGCCCCTCGTCTCAGTACCAGCACTTCGGACCCCGGACCAGGCTGTTCTCTGCTGCTTGCGGCGATGGCGGCTTGTCTTGTTAGTCAGCAAATGTTTCGGCGGCAATGGTCCCGGCAGTATGTCCAGAGCCTACAGATCCGAGGCAAGTGGCACCACCAGCAGGACATCGTCGAGTAGGTACAGCTCGTCGTCGGTGCAGAGGACAACCTGCCGTCCCAACAGTGGCTGCTAGGGCGGATCGTCGCGACGTACGCAGGACGGCATGGTCAGGGTCGTCGACCTTAGACGGAGTGATGGAGCCGTCTTCCGAAGGGCGATCCACAAGCTGGCGCCGCTTCCATTATGTTGAAGCCGTGGAGGCATTCAACGGGGCCGGTGTTAGCTGATTAGTTAATTAGTTATGATAACGAATGCCTCATCTTTATGATTAATATTTTAAACTTTATTTAGTCTTCCGAAAATATCGCATCAGTCCGCATCCTTCTTGAGAAATCTTATCGACACTATTTCGTCGACTTAGGGTTCTCTGCTATCGATAGGAGATTACACAAAAATTTCGAACGCAATATTGATATATTTGGTATTCAATAGAGTCAGTCGGGTCAGTGACCAAACAAAAATGGGAGGAACAGCTCGATTATGAGAAATTGCCACTTTGGTCCGATTGTGAGAAAGTATTAAATCGGCGATAGCAGCATTTATCGGCTGAATAATCAAGAAAGCCGAAGCAGGAAAAGTACCTTTGAGCAAACTACATAGCTCATTTTCGTGTTCCTTCTTCAACAGCAAGCCTCAGCAAACTTGTAGCTATTGCAACGCAGCAGATCCGTTTTGGCTTCTCTCTGTAATGCAAAAGTTTAGGTTTGTCAAGTCTGCCTCCTTATGCTTCAATTGTCTGCGAAAAGGCCATACTGTGTCAAAATTCAAAGGCAAAAAGTGTCGAGCTTGTGACCGCTCACACCATTTTCTGCTCCACAGATACACAGTGCCTGATAACAGCTTAACGTTGCCACTCCATCAAGAGAATATTTCTCCTCCTTTTAACGAAGATTAGCTTTCCACGTCACATGTTATGCATGCGACATCATTGGAAAGGGTTACGTCAATCGTAAGCGTGCGCACAAAAAGCGTCGAATACGTTTTAGCCCGAGTACTTCTGGACTCTGTTTCTCAAACGAATTTTATAACGGAAGAACTGGCAAACCGCTTACAGATTCGGAGAGAGGAGTCGTGTATCAACTTTCTTGATATTGGAGAGTCCAATTCTCAAGTCAAGAAAAAAATTCACACCGTGGTGAAGTCTCGAATAAATGGTAGTGAGTTCTCGTTCGATTTCTGGATCTTGAAATCGATCTCCGGTTATCATCCCGATCAATCGGTGAACGTCAGCGATTGGAAGATCCCAAAGAACCTACCATTATCAGACACTTATTTTTATAAGTCACAGAAAATTTATATGTTTGATTGATTGTATTGTATGATGTTGGTCAAATTAGACAAGGAAGAAGAAAATTCTGTCGCTTGAGCACAAGTTGTGTGAAGATCACTACAGGTATTGCTATCAGGCCGGCTTGAAGTAAGCCTGCCATTTAAATCTGACCCTAATGGGTTGGACAATTCCTTCGAAGTTGCAAAACGGCGGTTTTTGTCGCTTGAGAGAAGGTTGTCTCGAGATTCTGATATGAAGACCATGTACTTGGAATTCATGGAAGAATATCTCGCCTTACGTCATGTGTCGCCTACAGACAACAAAATTACTTCCATTCCACATTATGTCATTCCCTGTGTTCTCTCTCCGCTTCCGGCTGCACAGGTACGCCCTGACTGCCGATGTTAAAATGGTTCATGAAGCGGATAGGCAGTTTCAACTTATAGTGTGGAGAAGAGACCCCTATGAATCCGTGAGATAATACAAGCTCAACACCGTTACATATGGTAGTGGACCTTCCCGCTTTCAGGCTATTTGGTGTTTAAAAAGCTTGAGTGAATCTGCGAAAATTTCATTTCCTAGAGCTGCCGACGTAATTAAATCCGATTTTTATGACGATTACATGCTAATTGGTGCAGCATGCGTAGAGGAGCTACAGACAATCAAGTCTGAAGTGTCTCAGGTAACTAGCAAACGCTCCTATATCATACGATGCCAAGTTTCCCTTGCTGTTGACGACACACTCCCAATTTGTGCAGAGCTACGTCCGGCATCTGCACCATACAAATTTTCATGTCGGCCGTCGAGCACTTGTGAGCAGTGTACTTGGACCATAAATGCTCAAGACCTCTGCAGTCAGACAGTTCGATCATGTGATCGCTGCTTTTAATACAAGCCCCGACAGATGACTTAAATTGTGGGAAATCTTCCCACAGATAGACTCTGTGCTCTCCGCCCATTTGCAATATGTGGCGTTGATTTTTGTGCCCCGGTTTATACGACATTAAAAGTTTAAGGAAGGCCTTCATATAGTCCTATGTTGCCTTATTTGTATGTTTTGCGTCAAAGGCAGTTCACTTAGAAATTGCTTTAGATCTAAGCACTGGCTCCTTTTTATTGGCTTTTCAAAGGTTAAGTGGTCGGCGAGGATGTTCCCAGACCGTTCATTGCGACAACGCGACGAACTTTGTCGAAGCGAGTCGCCACTTCCATGCTCTTCGCGAGAGGCTCGCAGTTGCGAGCGCACTCGCCACACAGGAAAAAAGCTTTGAAAAAAAATTACAAGAAGTTCAGAAGCGTTTAGGTGGTGTAAATATAAGCACACCGGAAGTAGAAACGTATAGGGATGCCGAAATTATTATAGGTATCGCATGCAGTGAAACGTTAGATATTATGAAGTCCCTGCCGGACTTTGAGGGAAAGAATGAGACATACGTTTCTTGGAGGAAAGCGGCGCATACCGCCTATAAAGTATTTGAGAAATATGATGGTAGTTCCAAACACTACCAAGCTTTAGGCATTCTCCGTCGTTCGACACGCCTTTAAATTTTAAAGCTATTATTAACAGGCTTGACTTTACATACGCGAACAAACGACCGATATATTTAATAGAACAGGAGATGTCAACACTTCGTCAAGGAAACATGACACTTCTGCAGTACTATGACGAAGTGGAGAAAAAACTGACTCTGCTTATAAACAAGACAATTATGACCTACGACAACACCGTAGCTGCCTCACTGAACGAAAAATACAGAGCAGATGCGCTACGAGTATTTATTTCGGGCACAAGAAAATCGCTTAGCGACGTTCTTTTTTCGGCAAGACCAACCGATCTTCCTTCCGCTTTAGCATTAGCACAAGAAGTAGACGCTAATCATGAGCGATACACCTTCGCAAGTAGTTTCGCTCGTAGCACGGAGGAAAAACACCAAAGGGCTGAACAAAGAAGTGCATCGACAGAGGCTAAGTTTAACCCAAATGGTAAAAATCCGCATTTTAACAAAATACCACTAAGACAGCCACCCAGACAGGAACCGACCCAACCAATGGACATCGATCCTTCATTATCCCGCTTCAGACAATCAACCCAGAACCAACAGAATGGATCGTTTTCAAGACAAATTCAAAGCCCTTACGAAAATATTCAACCCAAATATAGCAATAATCAGGGTCAGACGATTAAAAGACCCAATAGTAGTAGCGATAGATATACAGGACCAAAACACCAGAGGATAAATCATCTGGCTGTAGAAAACGACCCACCAAATGAAACCAATTATGAATACCCGGCAGTAGCCGAGGAGGAATGTGAGAACATCAACGATGACCTAGTAGAATATGATGAAATAAATTTTTTATGCAATAACTCCCTGCTCCCATTCATAGAAAGGGATATCTCAGGGAGAAAAAAAAAACTTTTAATTGACACAGGAGCTTCCAAAAATTACATCAAACCTATTAAAGAATTAAAAAACGTTGTTTTCGTAAATAAACCATTTTCTATAAAATCAATCCATGGTCATAACACTATAAATAAAAAATGTATAATGCACATTTTTAATACAAATACAACATTTTTCTTGCTACCAAACTTAACAACGTTTGATGGAATTATTGGGCTGGACCTACTAAAAAAGACCGACGTCGTACTTGACCTAAAAGGAAGAAAGATAATAACTAACAGCAGTTCGGAGGAAATGAAATATTTGAAATGTGAAAATGTAAATTTTACAAAAGTTGAGGATATAGTGGTACCTCAGGAAATATTGGAAAAGCCAGGAAAAGAGAATTACGTCGCTGACGCATTGTCCCGACAGCACATCCACGCGCTAGAAGAGGATGCCCAGTCAGATATTGCCACAATACATAGCGAGCTATCACTCACCTACACTATTGAAAAAACCGACAAACCGGTCAACTGCTTTCGGAACCAGATAATCATAGAAGAAAGCGGAACTGCTTCAGTTAGAACGGTCATTATGTTTGGTGAAAAAACTCGACATCTCTTATATTTCTCGGATAGAGAAACACTTATACAGAGAGTATGCGATGTGGTCAAAAAAGACGTAGTCAATACAATTTTATGCGAACTACCAGTACTGGCATTTATCCAACATAAATTAATAGAAACTTTCCCAACAACCACATTCCGTTACACGAACCGTTTGGTGACTGACATCCTAGACAAAAACGAACAAAAAGAAATTACGGTGTCAGAACATAACAGGGCTCATAGAGCCGCTCAGGAAAACGTGAAACAGATTCTGCAAGACTATTTTTTTCCCAAAATGACTCATATGGCAAATGAGGTGGTCGCAAATTGTAAAATATGCCAGAAGGCAAAATACGATAGACACCCTCAGAAACAAATTCTCGGAAAAACACCCATTCCCTCATACACAGGCGAAATCCTACACATTGAAATATTTTCGACGGACAAAAAATACTTTTTAACTTCCATAGACAAATTTTCAAAATTTTCAATTGTTCAACCAATCGCTTCCAGAACCATTCACTCTGTAAAAAATAAACGACCCATCGACATGATTCACTCATCAACTATAAAGCTTAACACAGAAATTAGAGATAAAGTCTTAAATGCACAGAACATCCAACTACAAAGATTAAATAAAACTAGACAAGACAGAAATTTTCAAGTAGGAGACAAAGTTCTCGTAAAATCAAAAAAGAGGTTGGGAAACAAACTTTCAAATTTGTACACCGAAGAAACCATTGAAGCAGACTTGGGGACCACAGTCTTAATAAAAGGGAGGGTGGTCCATAAGGACAATTTGAGGTAATTATAAAAGAGAAGAAGATAATCTTGCACCCCGTTGAAAACAACGGCACTATTCTTAATTTTGCTGAAGATAATACTATAGATGACTGTGGTAACAAAACCATGCCGATTGGAAACTGCAGCAACGCCCTTACAACAACATTTTGCAGAGAAATGCCCTACACAACCTGCACACAGCAACTTCACTCAGGAGGCAACGCACACTGCTCGACTCGCACCAGCCACCTTGAACCCCTAACAATCATCGATGATGGCGTCATCATTCTCAATGACGGAACAGCTACGATCAATGGACAACTGGTAACCGGAACGTTCCTCGTTACATTCGACGACGAGGTAAAAATAAATAACACCATGTACCAAAACTTGAAGAGCTACGTTAAAAAATCACCAGCCCCCGCTGCATCAACAGTCCTTAACATTACGGACCATCAAGAAATACTGAGCTTACCATACTTACAAAAATTAAATATGGAAAACCTACGTTTCATTGGCAAAATAGAAAAGGCACTGGAAACACGGCCTATAATATCTGGAGTGGCCGCGATCGCCTTCTTGGTCATCTGCTTTACTATTTACAAGCTCTGTCAAAAATACCAGCGAGACCAACGTCAGCGTGACCTTCAAGTTATCATTGACAGCTTCAAGAAGTCCGAGGACGTCCTTCATCTGAGTAAGGGAGAAGTTAACACTGTCTCACAGCAAAGCGGAAGTTCCCAGGCTGATGCTTAAACAGAATGAAATAATGCAACGCGAGCGATACCTGCGGACTTGCACAACGACGTTGCCAAAATCCCACGCTACGGTCAGCGCAATCAGCACTCCGATGCAACGGCGGCTACCCAACACCATGCACGGGCATCCGGGTCAGCGTCAGCACCTTTACAGCATAGGGCTAGCTTCCGTTATAAGAATTAATGTACTTAGAGTTTAGTCGAATTTTGGAAATAAATCGTGACGGTCATCACCTCACCACCAAAGTCTTCTCATTCGCGCAACACGTCGCGTCTTAAAGAAATCCTAAAAAGGACCTTATTGTTAATTGGCGCCCAACGCGTCGTAAGACCCTCGACCCGTGTGAAAAAAAAAAAACAAGGAGTCGTAAGACCCTCGACCTTTGTGCAAAAAAACGCGATCGTAAGACCCTCGATTCGACGTTTAAATAAAAACATTAAATACAAAATATATAAAACGCGTTCGATCCGTTTAAAAAAAAAAAAAACAAACCAGGAACGACTACAAGAGCGCAACTGAATTAAAAGAAGGAAGGAAAACACCCGACAGCGGCATTTAGCTCTATAATTAAATAAAATCATGTAAGTAGAGTGTTCATTGATACGCCCACTATTTTCGATTTGCAAAATATTTTAAAAGTGATTTTCCGAGTCTCAGTCAAAATAAAGGCACAAATTTTTATTAAAAACAATTAAATATAAAAGGAACAAAATTCTTTGTTCTTTGTGTTAAAATCTTATGAGTGTTAGTGAGATAGAAGATTTGTTAGACAGATTTCAAAAACTAAACACCGCGGAAAGTTTAAAACAAAATAGTTCAAACATGGCATTGACCAGTGAACAATTAAAATCCATTATAGAAGGCGCAGTTGCGAGCGCACTCGCCACACAGGAAAAAAGCTTTGAAAAAAAATTACAAGAAGTTCAGAAGCGTTTAGGTGGTGTAAATATAAGCACACCGGAAGTAGAAACGTATAGGGATGCCGAAATTATTATAGGTATCGCATGCAGTGAAACGTTAGATATTATGAAGTCCCTGCCGGACTTTGAGGGAAAGAATGAGACATACGTTTCTTGGAGGAAAGCGGCGCATACCGCCTATAAAGTATTTGAGAAATATGATGGTAGTTCCAAACACTACCAAGCTTTAGGCATTCTCCGAAACAAAATAAAAGGCTCGGCCGATATGGTTCTTTCGTCGTTCGACACGCCTTTAAATTTTAAAGCTATTATTAACAGGCTTGACTTTACATACGCGAACAAACGACCGATATATTTAATAGAACAGGAGATGTCAACACTTCGTCAAGGAAACATGACACTTCTGCAGTACTATGACGAAGTGGAGAAAAAACTGACTCTGCTTATAAACAAGACAATTATGACCTACGACAACACCGTAGCTGCCTCACTGAACGAAAAATACAGAGCAGATGCGCTACGAGTATTTATTTCGGGCACAAGAAAATCGCTTAGCGACGTTCTTTTTTCGGCAAGACCAACCGATCTTCCTTCCGCTTTAGCATTAGCACAAGAAGTAGACGCTAATCATGAGCGATACACCTTCGCAAGTAGTTTCGCTCGTAGCACGGAGGAAAAACACCAAAGGGCTGAACAAAGAAGTGCATCGACAGAGGCTAAGTTTAACCCAAATGGTAAAAATCCGCATTTTAACAAAATACCACTAAGACAGCCACCCAGACAGGAACCGACCCAACCAATGGACATCGATCCTTCATTATCCCGCTTCAGACAATCAACCCAGAACCAACAGAATGGATCGTTTTCAAGACAAATTCAAAGCCCTTACGAAAATATTCAACCCAAATATAGCAATAATCAGGGTCAGACGATTAAAAGACCCAATAGTAGTAGCGATAGATATACAGGACCAAAACACCAGAGGATAAATCATCTGGCTGTAGAAAACGACCCACCAAATGAAACCAATTATGAATACCCGGCAGTAGCCGAGGAGGAATGTGAGAACATCAACGATGACCTAGTAGAATATGATGAAATAAATTTTTTATGCAATAACTCCCTGCTCCCATTCATAGAAAGGGATATCTCAGGGAGAAAAAAAAAACTTTTAATTGACACAGGAGCTTCCAAAAATTACATCAAACCTATTAAAGAATTAAAAAACGTTGTTTTCGTAAATAAACCATTTTCTATAAAATCAATCCATGGTCATAACACTATAAATAAAAAATGTATAATGCACATTTTTAATACAAATACAACATTTTTCTTGCTACCAAACTTAACAACGTTTGATGGAATTATTGGGCTGGACCTACTAAAAAAGACCGACGTCGTACTTGACCTAAAAGGAAGAAAGATAATAACTAACAGCAGTTCGGAAGAAATGAAATATTTGAAATGTGAAAATGTAAATTTTACAAAAGTTGAGGATATAGTGGTACCTCAGGAAATATTGGAAAAGCCAGGAAAAGAGAATTACGTCGCTGACGCATTGTCCCGACAGCACATCCACGCGCTAGAAGAGGATGCCCAGTCAGATATTGCCACAATACATAGCGAGCTATCACTCACCTACACTATTGAAAAAACCGACAAACCGGTCAACTGCTTTCGGAACCAGATAATCATAGAAGAAAGCGGAACTGCTTCAGTTAGAACGGTCATTATGTTTGGTGAAAAAACTCGACATCTCTTATATTTCTCGGATAGAGAAACACTTATACAGAGAGTATGCGATGTGGTCAAAAAAGACGTAGTCAATACAATTTTATGCGAACTACCAGTACTGGCATTTATCCAACATAAATTAATAGAAACTTTCCCAACAACCACATTCCGTTACACGAACCGTTTGGTGACTGACATCCTAGACAAAAACGAACAAAAAGAAATTACGGTGTCAGAACATAACAGGGCTCATAGAGCCGCTCAGGAAAACGTGAAACAGATTCTGCAAGACTATTTTTTTCCCAAAATGACTCATATGGCAAATGAGGTG